>OY856409.1:1368458114-1369658114 GCA_963693085.1 Alisma plantago-aquatica | reverse complement strand
TCAGCACACCTTCACCCCAGAGTTTCTTTAAGTCATCAATCAGAGGTTCAAGATAAACATCGATGTCATTTCTAGGTTGTTTAGGGCCCGATATCAACAACGACAGCATTACGTACTTATTTTTCATACACAGCCAGGGAGGAAGATTGTATATAACAAGCATGACTGGCCAAGTGCTATGTTGGTTGCTCAATGTCCCGTACGGATTCATCCCATCTGTACAAATCCCAAGTCTTAGATTCCTGACTTCTTCACCAAATTCAGGGTACAATAGATCAATCTTCTTCCACTGTGGGGAATCAGACGCATGTCGTAGGATCCCATCATTATTTTTCTTAACATCTGCATGCCACCTCAAATTCTTCGCATCTATTGGATTGGCAAACAAGCGTTGAAACCATGATATTATAGGTAGATACCACATCACCTTGGCAGGAGAACTAGTTTTGGACTCCCCCGAAGTCGTCAATTTATACCGTGACGCACCACATTTTGGACAATCTTTCAAATCCACATAGTCCTTTTGAAATAATACACAATCATTCGAGCATGTGTGTATCTTCTTGGCATCCATTCCCATTGGGCACAATAATTTATTTACCTGGTATGTTGAGATTGGCAGCTCGTTTCCTTCAGGAAGCATTTCTTTCAACAAAGACAACAATGACGTGAAGCTTTTGTCACTCCATCTATTGTTAGCTTTCAGCATATACAATCTCAACACAGCGCTAAGCTTCGTAAACTTAGTACAACCTGTGTATAATGATATCTCAGCATCATGCACAATGTTTCTCAAAATGGGAGGTGGATCGGTGTGCTCTACCCCACAACTATCCAGCATCGCATCAATGATGTCTACTGGAACTGGTTCATTCACATCTACGTCATCATAGGCAATTTCTTCTTCCACACAAGCACTACTATCGACATCCACTGGTTTCGGGTTTGAAATCTCTCCATGCCAGTGCCATTCTGTATAGCCTTGTACAATCCCATTTCACATGACATGACTTTTGATTTCGTCACCAGTGCTGACTTTCAAGTTGTTACCGCAATGCCTACATGGACAGTAGAACCTATCTCCAGGTTGTTTCCTATGTTCCTCGGAAAATCTAATAAACTGGTCAAGACCAGAAATAAACTCTGGGGTGCAGTGATTGTGAATGGACATCCATGATCTATCCATTCTATGATCAAAGAGAAAACAAGTATTTATTACAACAAGATTAGGGTCTAGGGTTAACAGATTAGAGTTTTTGCATGGTTAAAACTTTAGGCCAACAAATACATGTGTTGTCATTCTTATATATAATAAATGTGCACCACCTATCCCATTCTTGAACACCTAATCTCACTAGTAAGTGTATAATGTGTATTGGGTTTTCGAGAAAATTTCGGCAGCATTTCCCTACTATTCTCTAAGTACATATGTACTTAGAGAACAAACAGGGAAATGCTACCAAAATTTTCTTGAAAACCCAATACACATTATACACTTACATCCTAAGTGAGATTAGGTATTCAAGAACAGTCCCAAACTGGGGACTATCCAAGATTTACTCCTAATGAGTAAATCTTGGACGGGTTTCTAGGCCAAAAAATACATGTGTTATCATTCTTATATATAATAAATGTGTACCACATATCCCATTATTGAACACCTAATCTCACTAGTAAGTGTATAATGTGTATTGGGTTTTTGAGAAAATTTCGGCAGCATTTCCCTGCTGTTCTCTAAGTACATATGTACTTAGAGAACAAACGGGGTAATGCTACCAAAATTTTCTCAAAAACCCAATACACATTATACACTTACAGCCTAAGTGAGATTAGGTGTTCAAGAACAGTCCCAAATCGGGGACTATCCAAGATTTACTCCTAATGAGTAAATCTTGGATGGGTTTCTAGGCCAACAAATACATGTGCTGTCATTCTTATACCTACAATCCTAGTTTCATCATTCATATCCTAGTTCTTCAAGTTAGGTGATTAACATTGTCAATATACTCAAAAAGGAAACAAGTTACCAATTTCATAGTTAGGACGGTAGAGATACCCTAAGATCTAGATCTAATGGTTCATAATGAGCCTGTGATAAAGTTACATCACTAGATGATTATATAATTTCAAAAGCAGTACACAAATAAATTCAAATGAGTAGATAACTAAATAAAAAATAGTAGACAAAAAAATACAAATAAGTAGATGGAAAATACAAATAAGTAGATGAATAAATCATAAAAAAATCAGTACATAATTAAATAAACACAATCGGTAAATAACTTTAAAAAAAATTCCACTAGCTTGGTGAAATCAGTACATAAATAAACACAATCAGAATATTTTTCAATGGCTTTTGGGGTGACTTGGTGAAATTAGTGCATGTTTTGGGCATCCTTTGTATAGGTTGATCTAGGGTTCAATCCAGTAGATGAATCCAAACCCCAGCAGCAGCCTAGGAGTGCCCAGGCACCGCCCAAGCATCCACCCAGAGGCCTAGCTAGGCAGGGCACTTGGGCTTGGGACCCTAGGCGTGCCCTAGCACCTGCTTAGGTGCCGCCTGGGTGAGGTCCAGTTCGGCGGCAACAGAGAAAGCAAGCGGCAGAGGAGAAAAGACGGATGATCGAAGGGTTACCTTGCAGGAAGCTGGCAGAGAAGAGACCTAGCAGGAAGCTGGCGGCAGCGAGGAGAGCACCGAAGCATCTACCGGCGGGGGCGGCGGTGCCAAGAGGAGAGGAGCAACGACCGGCGGCAGCACCGAGCGACAGTGAGAAGAGAAGCAACGAGCAACGACCGGCGGCAGCACCGAGCGACAGTGAGAAGAGAAGCAACGAGCAACGACGAGTAAGAAATCACTGGACCTAACTGAAGAATCGGGAATGAAACAGAGAAAGGGGAAGAGTCGCTCGCGCTGGTGCTGTTAAGTTAAACATAAGTGTCGGTTGTTTAAATGACTGACGCTACAGCCTAACAGCGTTGGTTTCCATAAAAACCCGACGCAATAGGGGTGTAAAAATTTTTGGCGAGGACGGCACGCACACACTTATAATGTCAGTTATTATAAGACAACTGACGCCCATATTAGAACTTTTGGTGCAAATTTTATCTTTATTCAGCATCGGTTATTAGCTAAAACACCGACGTTGTATCTGATACTTTGGCACAGTTTTTTTTTTGCTCGAAAAAATTGGCTTTCGCGGGCTACTTTAGGTGTCAGTTTTTTTTACTCAACCGACACTAAATGAAAAGTGATACCCGTGTCTGGCTGGTCTTCAAATATAAACGTCGGATGTCCTTATTAACCAACGTTTAATGTGAGTAGCATCGGTTTAACTAAAAAATTGACGCCTCTAAAAACGACGTTGAATGTTGTTTTTGTACTAGTGTTGATCAACGGGTCCTATATCAACCTGCAACCCCATGTATGACCTTGGTTGGGCTTCTCACCGCCGTCCTTGTCCAGTAGCCCCTCGAGCCACATTTCACCTCCAGGGACTCCGACGCGCCACAAGGAGTGCCTTGATGGCCTCAGCCAGTAGTCTCTCACTGGATTCCAGTACATGGCCTCCTCCCCTGTTTTCCCTGGTATTTCCCTATTTCTCGTCGCGATGATCGAACTGGCTTTCCTTGCCTCCAACGACTGTTCCTGTGCCTCCGTTGGACCTCCCTGAGTAGACTCGTTCTCCCTAGTAGGCCTTCTAACTATGTTCTCAGGTTTTTCCCCCTTTTCGACCTTGCTCCAGCCATGGACAAGAGCTTCGCGCTCCAGTGTGCTCCAGCACCCTAGGAGCCTCTCCTTGCGCTCGTTGAGCTTGATAGGGAACCACAAAGGCAAAGGACCACATGGTTCCAAGTGTAATGAAGGTCATAGCATTCCAGGTAGATGCTCGACCTTGGTCTGTGCCATGGCTCGCGAGGGAAGAACCTAGGTTGTGCAATGACCCCTGAGTCCCGCGTTTCTTTTTGTGATGCGTTTAAATCACAAGGGTAGTTGAGGAATTTCACGCCCTATTTCCTTTGATCGTTGGGGCAAGCATCGCGGCCTAATTGGCCAAGCCCGATTGGGCCAAGTCAGATGTTGGCCCACTATTTCCGGATTTGGATATATACATATATATACGTAGCTTTTTCTCGATTTACTGATTGGTCTGTTCTTCAGAAATTCATACTTAATCGCCTGTTTATCGGAAAATTATGAAAAAATATGTTTTGGAAAGGATTTTCGATCAAGAATCCGATTTTGTAGTTTTTATCAACTTATTTTTCTATTTTCATATCTCAATATTTATATGAGAAAATTAGGGTTTAATGATATATGATGAAGGATAATTATGTAAATTTCAGGTGTTTAAGGGAATCTAATCAGTCAAACTAGGTTTGACCTAGGTGTTTTAACTCAAGGTAAGTGGTCCATGCCCTTGGCATAGTAAACTTGATTTATTGAATGATTATGATATGTTTATGCCCTTTATACTAAAGTCATGATAACTGCATGCTTTTCTTCAATGTATATGATTATTGGATGTTTGATTGCTATAATCTAAGTCTAAGTATAGAAACCACAATTATGTTATGAATAATGGTTAAGGAACATGAAACCAAGATTAAGAGGGAAGAGATTCCCATCCATGCTTAAGAGGGAGAAATCCCATTATGTTTCATGGGGAGAAATCCCAATTATGTTCAAGAGGGAGAAATCCCAATTAAGATTAAGTTTAGGTTATTCAGAAGATAAGTAAAGTCTAAAAACAAGATCATGGTTAAGGGAATTTGATTTAGATTTATATGCACCTTGTTATGGGCTTTCCGAGAATTATGGGCTTTCCGAGCAATTATGGGCTTTCCAAGCATTATGGGCTCCTTATGGGGCATTAAGAGAGGACCATATACTTCTAGTCAAATTCTTCATGTAAAAGATGCCAAGAAATTATTAATGTTAATGCATGTTCATGTTTATTTCAAATCAATTTATATGTTATTTTTATGCTTTATAACATGCCAACGCCGCTTACTTACCATGTTTGTTTTCCTTTGCATGGCTGGGGATGAGATATCCGCAGAAGTTGGAGCTAAAGGGAAGGAGACATCTTGAGAAGATTCCAAGGATCCAAGATCTTAGGAGTTGTTGCCTGGTGGGACATCCATCTTTGGAGATCCTATCTTTTTCATGTTATCTAGTTCATGTTGATCATACCTTTGAAATCATGATGTAGCTTTCTTTCCAAGAACTCATGTATGAATCTATGTTTCTATGAATGCCAAGTGTTGTTTATTTCTTGATATGAGATCATGCATGTGACAATCCCTCCCTGATATGCCAAGTACCCCACATTATGGATAATGTTGGGTATTAGGTTGTGCTTCCGTTGGTTACGTATGAAACCCTAGGGAGGGGTGTTACACACATGCACATGAACTATAATAAAACCATACAACACATGTTCACACTTCAACATACAATTACACAATGAATTGTTACAATATTTGATATTACACATTGAACAACAAACTTATACATATACATGTACTACCATTAAACAACAAGATCTTAAGACAATAGGTCCACATGTACATCATCTCACCATATAACTCTCAACTAACCTAGATCTTCAAGATCACATGTCCACATACCTAAAATAGAGATTACATGTGGTACGCATCAGCACAATATTCAAGAATATTGTACTGAGTACGCCTACATATCTTTTTGTATACCTCTCATTACTAAGCTTGGAAATAAGATAAAACTAGTACTTGGTAGCATTAAGCAAATATAACAAAAGACATATACTTGCACAAAGTTATTCATTAACAAAAGTGAACTCATATTTTAAGCTCATTTTCCATTATATATCAATGCATTGACCGCTGAAGGTTTTGATGCATTCTCTTGACTCTCAAGGAGCTCAATATTAACACCTATATGTTCTACTACCAAAGAGTTGGATCATTTCACAATGTGATCTACTACCAAAGAGTTGGATCACTTTCAAGTACTTGACTACCAAAGAGTTGAAGTACTTTATTTTCTAGCACTTGACTACCAAAGAGTTGAAGTGCTTGTATATAAGGGAATAGATATATTATGTTTGATGTGTTCATAGCCATAAGTATGGAAAATTAAGAAAGATATCATACAAGAACAATCATTTCATCCAATATCATATGCTAAGTGTCTACTACACATATAGTGCAAGCATATTGTATAACAAGCCAAGTAAGAGGTAATGGCATACCTTGATCACAGATATTTGAATCATAACATATTCCTGATATCAACTATATCCTTGTTAAACTTGATAAAGATAAAACAATGTACTATCATCAGGTTCTCATCATCTTAACCCTAGTTGATCCATTTTAGGGTTTTACTTATCTCATTAGGACATTCCAACATTACTTCATTCTCATCTTGGAGTTATCTTATTGATGTCATATTCTAGATTATTGTCTCATTAACTGATAATCATGTTTCACATTATTCTATACACATAATAATCATAGTCACATTTATTAGTCTTATCAGGGTTACATAACATGTATTAAGGGTCATTTTCATATATCATGAATTCTATGCATCTAACTGATATCAAAGTTTCATATAAACCTCCAGTTACAAATATAAGGGTTTTTCATAAATTCCATCATTTATTGAGCATGTACATATTTACTGCATTTTATTTTAGGGTTATTAGCCCTAATTACCTATATTGAGTAAATTACAAGATTTCATGCCTCAATATTACAATCTCTGATATCATATGCATTATAAACAAGATTATGGATTTATTGACACATTATCATAATTTTATGCCATCATTTAATATTTATTATCCATGAAATAAGAATTTCACAACTTACATGATATCACTAATATTTAAGCATAAAAAGACTGATATTATGGTTCCATGTTGTTCTATACATTTTTTTTTAAATGTTGGTACCTTATTTGTATTTTTTTATGCTCGAGCTAATTTCCATGAATTATTAAAGAACTGGACATTTAATGAGTTATTAACCTTTTTGAGCCAATCGCACGTTGCCACGTGTCCTGCTTGTTGGTGGAGCCAATTCATGGCCGGTCTAGTTGGTTTACTGGTTTAGCTTTGGGCTAGTTGGTTCTGGGTGGTTGGATTGATTCTTGCCTATGGACCCGGTTCAATCCTGCTCCTATCTTTCTCCGTTTCTTACCCGACGCATCACGCCTACTTTCTCGATTCACGTGACTCAAAAATAGAGTTGCCTCCACGATCATCCTCTCCGGTGAGCGATCAACAGAGTGGAGGTGCTTGGAAACAACTCCTAAGATTACCACCAACCTCAGTAGCTTTGTCCAGACATCCATGGATGATCATACCTTCCCTTGCGCCTCTAACTCTCCATCCCCACATGTCTGGTGTTGTCTAATCCTGGAACAACAGAGGAAAAGGAGAAAAATACCTCGGCTCTATGAAGATATGAAATAAAGACTCCAAAGTGTTCATAAGGCCTATAGAAACTCAACCAAGGCCTCCTTTTGTGGTGAGGGCTACTGAGGGTTTCCTCCTACTGTGGTTTCCTTCCTTGGTGTCGAAGGACCTCGTCAACCAACTACAACAACAAGAAGCGTCAACCAACTACAACAACAAGAAGCGGTAGAAAAGTATTGTACTCGACTCCCTTGGCCTCTAACTACATCACCCCCTTCCTATCTTCCTCTGATCTCCTCTCTATCTCCCTCTTCTACTACCAACTACTGCCTACTCATAGTTGTGGACAGACAGTGGAAAAGGGTGGCTCATTCTCCCTCTATCTTTCACTCGAATGTCATGATATTAAGGCCAAGACGGAAGTGCTCGATAAGGCAAGGCCAACCTCCCTATCTCCCACTCCATTAGTCCCACGATCAGGGATTGTGACAGTGTAGACAGTTGTTGAGTTCCTTGGTTTATGATCTTAAATGGTTTTAAGGTAGGGGATAGCCATATATCCATCCAAAATGAGCCATCCAATGGTCTCTAGGATGCCACTGTATCAATTTGTGACTTCACATCCTGCAGAGCACGTGACACTACCCAACATAGGCTAAGATATTAAACTTTGGCCCATCCATAATCAATAATTCCCATTATATCACAAAGATCAAACCTATATACTCCCTCTAGGATACTCCAATTGCCACCAAATTTTAACCATAGCTTTACTACCTCTCAAGCTACATTCTACACAAATTTGGTGACAAAAATCAACTTTTTTATGATCCAACTAAATACTCCAAATAGGCATACATTAAGAGGTATAAATCATAAGATCAACATCAAGGAACACTTCAACTTTATCAAAATGCTTGGTGCTCTCAAAATATCTCAAACATATGATTAACAAGGTTCATAAAGGAACATATAACAACTATCATCATTAGCCTATCTATCATTAAGAACATTTCTAACAATATGAGTAGTCTAGAAGAATAAGCATCTCTAACATCATGAATATGTCTAGCAGCATAAAAATATCTAACAATATTAGCAAGTCTAATAGGTTGAGCAGATCTACATCATAAGTAGGGATAACAACATAAGCATAACTATATGTATAAGCATGTTTAGCAGTATAGGCAACTCTAATTATAGAGGCATGGCTAGTAGTGTAAGAATAGTTAACAGCATGAGATATCTAACATCATAACCATAACCAATACTAGAAGTACATCTTTTCAACATATGCATGGTGACTTCTCTTACTGTACCATACATCAACTATATGTGTAAAGTAAACAAACAAGGGTTATCATCCAATGTGAACCATTGTGTATAATTGTAAATAGATATGCTACATGGTTGTATTACATCTTTATTCAGCCTTAAGGAGATTGAGTCATACCACTCAAAGTCCAACTGACCATTGTGAAGTTGAAATCAGTTCCGTACAACATCTAGGAGTGTCTATATCTGCATATATCACCTCTGTGCAGTCAGTACAGGTTGGATACAGAGACATATCAGTCAATCTACCTGGAGTGACATATTGTCGAGTTGCTAACACCTAGTCTACCCTTGGTACAGATCACAACACTAGCCACCAGGGTATGCAAAGAAAAACCTTGCCACCTGAAATACAACCATGGTGTACTCATTACATCATATATACAAATATCAGAGACATAGCCTCAGCCTCTCTCAATCTAAGGCATGACCACAACCATCATCCATAACTTGTAACTGTGGATGACAAGGATATATACTCAACTTTCCACCCCCACATACTCAATAGTATGGTCTCCAAGTTTCCTTTAGGAATACTCGTTTCACCATCCAATAAGTTCTGACACTGAAGATGATTCTATAACACATGGAACTACATGATTAGGGTTTTACTTGATTATTTATACTAATTGGGTGAATTAAGGCCGCATCAAACATGTGGGAATACAAACCCTAATTAATTTCTAGCAAGAATATAATTATAACAACTTCAAAAGATGAAAAATGTATGAGACATAGTTCTTGTCACAACATAAGATGGTATTATTTCATTTCCACCCATGAGACCATACTTTCCATCATATCATCATAGTACACAATTGCTTATCATCTTGATCCAAGATTCCAACCCTTGTAACATCATGGAGAGGATTACACCTTATACAAGGCTCAACCATGGCCAAAGGTCAATAAGACCATCATATTATTCCCTACAAGATCATCATTATCTTTCCATGTCTTATAACAAGGCTCAAAGAACCATCACCATTCATGTTATATACAGGCTCAACATGATTTTGCATAAAAGAGCTAAAAGGTGTTCATAGAATAACATATTAGGGTTATTTTTGTATTAAGAGCATTCCTTCACTATAACAACATACAAGAAGTCTAGGTATCATCTACCACCATCATACTTATAGTGCACATGTTTAACATAAGAAAGCTTCAATCATAAGGTTATGATAACCACCAGTTGACACATTAGAGTCATATCAACATTAGGAAGAATATTCCATTATTATATTAATCATTCAAGGAAGGGTAGCATGATTAACAATGATCATCTATTTCATTAGGGCTAGGTTTAACAAGATAATTTATGTTGAAGCTACAAATCAACGATCAATGTAAACCCTAACACGTGACCTCTCTATCGGATCATGGATGCATAAGGTAAAGCATTGCCATCAAATCTCATACTATTCTCAAGTATGGATCCGTGCATAATAAAAGGACTAACCATCACTTATTGCATTAAGGTTAAGTGTAACGAGATATGCTACCTTAAGTTTGCATATCCACTCATTATTGTGACTATCCATTTCCTTCATATGAGGGCAAAGATAAGACTAATTGGTTAAGGCAAACCATGATTGGTTCTACATCATTAAGACCAAAAAATCATGCCATGAGAATCATCTACACCATTAGATGTGAGAGGGTAAATCCATCAATTGTAACACAAGCAAACACCTTGAACAAACTATCTAAAGAATCATCGAGTTGTGACCTTAGAAGAGTCACCATCCAAACCTAGATAAACCATCATTTGACAACACAAAGAGAACCACCATTTGTTGAATCAAGGGGTAGCATAGGTTGGTGACTCAAGGGGTACCATTGGTTGTTGACTCAAGTGGTACCATCGGTCGTTGACTCAAGGGTGCCATCATTTGGTGAAGATAGGATAACCATCGGATGTGGCCATCACTAGGAACTAAAACCATCGATTCTTGAGCACTAAAAGAGTCAAAATAGAACTTAAGACATGACCATAGTTTGTCATAGATAAGGAATCCAAAATACACCAAGATCAAAACATCGGTTCTATCAAGAATGCACACCATCAGTTGATGAAACAAGAAGGAAAACAACCTCTAAACCCTAAGTAAAACCCATTGTTTAGAACCACTTGAGGAGATCATTAAAGCCACTTAATTGGGGAAAATGTAGTAATAGGTTCTAGGCCCAAAATGAGGGCTCAAACAAAACAAAGGTACCCACCATCATTTGGCACATCAAGGCCAAGCAAAACAGCACAGGAACCAAACCATCAGATTGCAAAGAAAGGAATGTAAATAGCTCACAAACCCTAATTTTTTACCATCATTTGTTAAAAAAACCATCTTTTATGCATTTGAAAGAAAGGTCCAGAGTTTGTTATACCAAGAAGGGTACATTCACGAGTTTTAAGGTTCATTCATGGAGGAAATCTACTTAACAGTCATCGTATAATATTAAACCTTAAGCAAGGTAGCTTCTTTATGCTTAGAACTTCGTTTTTAATAAAGAACATGAGCATGCAAGGTAGTAGTAAGAAATAAACGTGATGAAATTTATATAAATCTCCTCTACAGCTCCAAATAGCAGGGTATCTCGAGCAAAGGAGGAAGGAAACCCTAGCTTTAGCTCTGAAATTGGCCAAGATAGCTCTTTCTCCACAAGGGAAGCAAACCCTAGGTCAAGCAAGCAAGAAAGAAGGGTTCTTTAAGCTCTAGAGCAAGCTATACCATGAAAAACCATGGTTCCCTCTAGGAAGAAGTAAGAATGAGGTAGGACATCTAGAGAAATGAAGGAGATAAGGATGAACTTACTTGCTTAGGTCAAGAACAAGCAAAGGAAGCTCCACAAACCCTGAAGAAGAGCAGATCACCCACCTTCTTTTACCTTGGGCACCCACTTCACCACCAAGTAGGGGAGGAAGAATATATACACAGAAAAGGAGAGTCAAGGATCCAAAGGGTTTGTTTGGGTGCAAAAGGAGAGGTATATAAAGCTTATGGATAAGGGAGAAGAGAAGCTTGAGGTGTCCTACTAGGTTTGCCATGTGTCCATTGCCTAAAACACCATGTCCATGCAAGGGATAATATCCATAGGTTGTGGGAGTATGCTAGTACATTGGTTGTTGGCTTCCCAGGGTGGGAATCAACTTCCATGCATGGTGACCATCATTTGTTGAAGCCCTGTGTCATATGGGTGAGAACCATAATTTCAGAACCCTCCTGGGTGGACCACCGACCTAAGGGCTTTAAAAGGGGAAACCATCAAACCTCACACCTGTAGGGACCACCATAAGTTGTCCTCACCAGGAGAGCCATTAGATCCCAACCAAACAGGAGGACCATCAAGTTATGGGTAAACCCTAAATCAACTCAAGAGAACCGTCACCACCAAGCCAAGGTGCAACCAAGTGCCCCATGGGACAACAAGCCCAAGAATGATAAATAAAACATAAGGTACTACAAGCATGTGAAAAATTGCAAGAAAAACCTCAGATAAGGGTAAACTATAGAAAAGCCAAAAACTAGCATATAATTGCATAACTTGCAGAAAAAGTGTCAAAACTGGGCCAAACTTGAAAATTAATCTTGTAACATGATATCAAATCATATCAAAGGGGTTAATTAAGGTTTTAATCACTTAATTATGATAAGAATACATGTTCAACTAAGAATCAATGTCATAGTTCTCGCAAACCTCATGTAAATGTATGTTGTTCTTGATGTATCTATTGCAATACACATGATCTTCTGTATCCAATACCTTATTAGGATTTTCTATTTATTTAGGGTTAGAGTTTACATACATGTACTTATATTCTTATGGAGGCACATTAGTGGTAATAGTTCATGTATTGTGATATAGTTGGTAGCAATTAATTGCCAAATATCTTTTCACGAAATATGTAGGATATGTGTCTCACAATCAGGTATATTGATATTTAGGTATGTTATAATGTTTCACCCCTAGAAGAGGATTATCATTTATATAGATCCTACATAAACTATGATATTACAAGTTCTAGTATTGCTTTAAATTATTATTCTTGACCAATTATGGAGTTTTTCTTCACTAAGGGGTAGTGACCTAGTATAGGTTCCTCCTGGATATGCCAGAACTCCCACTATGGTGCCTTTTCAAGGTGCAAGCTATATTAATCCAAACAAGATGTATACATCAGTGTTCCTATGATAGGTAGTCAACTAAGTGTGCTCCTTAACTCATGAGATTCCATGCACCATTACACTTAATAGGTTACCTATATATAGAATAACATAGTGGTGTAGTACATCAACATTATTCTACAACTAGTATTATTTATGATAAGATACACCTACACTTGAATAATTAAAACTACATACCTTTGTTTAAGATAATCTAGTTTCTTATGCAATACTTCAATAATATGATAATGTGTTTGTAATAACTGAGAGTATGTCTTATTCAAAGCCTTAAGGTCATTGTTAATATAACAAGTCCTAATGATACATATATATGCTCAAATCTATCTTATGTCTTATCTCATGAAGTAGGGCTAATATCCATTCTATCAATTTATGAAACCCTAGGGTAACTAGAAAATGAACTCTTCATCGTACAAAAATTCCTAAAGTTAGATTAGACAACCAAATTAATAGGTTACAACTCTCTAACACATATAAATATTATCCCAAACAAAATACAACCTAAGGTGGAAGAAAACTATGCCCACAAACCATATATATTGTATTTCTTTTCAAACGTCTCCCTAAACTGGAAGAAAACTATGCCCAATAAACCCTATATATTAATCTGAATTCTATGGTTTAAGGGTTTCATATAACCATTCATTTGGTTATCCTCTACCCAATACTTCAAATTAATATGCTAGTAAGAAATCATTTTGATTATTTGTAAAATTTTCTTATGTGCTTATGGTATTATAATAAATACATTGATTAGAGCAAGAAAACTTTTGCAATACAAATTTAAAAATTGATCCAAATTTGATGTGAGAACCAAGACAAGAACTTATTTACCACACCTATAGATATACTAACGGCTTCATCATGAAAATCACGATGGTCTGACCATAGACATGTCTTACCTTGTTATGAAATATAGGGCAACAAATAGCCATTATACTTCTTAGAAAAGAATATAGGGATTCCTCTCATGATTTATCAATATTGTGGTCTCTTGAATCAATCAAAGTTAGCAAACAATACATATTTTCCCATACTGGATAATGAAAGAAGTTGTCGTACAGGAAAAACTATTCTATTGTGAAAATTGCCGACACTAGAGAAAATGCATGGGTAGTCTAACGTACTAGATGTTGAGTCCCTATAATAAAACTAATTTTGGAAGTATGTTGGGCATGAGGGTTCATCTAGGAAATCACAGTATTTAGGTCAAAAGGATCTGAAAAGAGTTGCCTCATGACTCAAGAATGGAATCTGCAACACCCTCATGAAAGCTTTTAGAATGCATGCACAACAAGAAAGGTATAATAACTATCATCCATGTGTTTTCTTTGTGTGGTATCTCCTTCGTATTGGTCCTATCTATATTTTTATGCAAAATGACCACCCCATGGTGAAAATTATAGCATGTCATAAATTTAAATCACGTGATATATTAGCCTTTCAGAATAGTTCAACCATGACAATTTGTTTATCTATGTGAGATAATAAACCTATCCAAGTTGACCATCTAGTTTTTTTTAGTTGTATGATTATCTGGATTAAGTTTTTGCAAGTCATCAAAAATTTCAATCCTCAAATTTGGTTTTTATTTGAGTTTATATTCTAGGTTTGGGTTTTAGTCAGTCAAAACATCAGGGGGCTGAAATTAGGTTTCATTGGTAATGTTACAAATATGCATATATGGATCTAATTAGTTGTAAAATTATATATTACTTAAATTGATGAGTAAATAAGTCATATTAATAATATATAATCTTTAAAAATGTATAAGTTACACAATTTCATGGTTCTTTTGATAGAGTATATATTGAATTTAAGATAATAACCTTTGAAAACACGGTTATCCAACATCATCTATTATTTTGGAATTTCAAAAATAAAATCATTTGACCATGTTTATTGAAGGATCAAATAAGTTTATTCAGATGTATTGTAATACTATACAATTGTTGTATTATAGGTTGATTAAATGTGTAGTCATCTGGTATTGAAAATCAGTGTGAACAAATATACATTAAATGGATCAAACAAAATTCTCCTAAAAACCTTGCATGTTTTATATTAAACCCTAATGACCATTAATTATAGTATATTTTGTAACATTTTATATAGTTTAGATTGTAATTAGAAGGGGAATAAAAGAGTTAAATCTAGATTTTCATTAATTTACCAAAGCATAGGGTTGATTTCTTGTTAAAGATGTTATATGGTATGACTCTTCCTAGTTATTCTCCTTTTATCAAATATATTTTATTTTTAACGCTTTGTTAGTATTCCCTAGAATATTTGCAAAAAAATCTTAACTATATGTCTCTTTATCCTAGATTAGTCTTTCTATGATGTAGGTTCATATTCTTGTTGGTTATTTTATGTTTAACTCCTTCTTAAGGATGTTGAGGTCTTTTTCAAACTAAGAATCCCACAATGACATGTTATTCCAAGAATAGGTTTCACATAATAGTTCCAAATATGAGAAATTCAACTCCTAATGTTAAATGTTAAATTTTGATACTTCCTTATAATTAATTTGTTTTCTAAGTATACTTGTGTATTTCATTCCCAGAATCAAGGTTACTATACATCTTGATAGATATGAAAAAGTAGTTGTATATAAAGGAATAAATCTCTAACTCTATGTTGAATTTTTACACCTCATATATAGAAGGATAAATAAGATTATAGTACAAGATTGGTCTTGTAACTTCCTCCACTTCAAAATCATGTGTTATGAAAAGTAGAATAAGTAGTAGATTTTGTCTCCTTATTTAAGGCTATCAATTCAGTATTGGAATCTAGATAAGATCCAATGTTGTGATGAAACAAAATCCTAATCTAAAAGATGACATCATAATAAAAAAAGAGGTATGATGAAGGAATTCCTCCTTCACAACAAAAAGAACTCATTTTTATGAGATTTAGAATATAGTGACACATCAACAGTAGGTAACATGTGTAAGAAATATCTCTACAAGAAGAGGAACATTATCCATAGATTGTACTTGAACCCTATCCAAGAGGTCCATTCAACCTTGGAACTTTACTCCTATATCTATCCCATCTATCCTTGAGAGCGGGAACATATATACATTTCACTCAAAAAAATTTCCTCATGATCCAAAACTATAATCCATAAAATCTTATAGTAATTAGAAGAAACTTGCATCTCCCCCCAATAACATAAAAAACAATCCATACTCCTTCACTAATAAGAGAATTGTAAAAAAATATGATTACAAAATCTTTAGAAAGTTTAGGATATGAGTATATGTAGGAATGATATGTCATTTATATGTCTCATATATTGAATATTACTGAGACAGATCAGAAAATTTTTCTAACATCATGAATAATATTATATACTCAAGGTAAGTAAGTCTTGTTAAGATATAACTAATTTTAGCATTTTCAGTTGAACAAACAACCTTTTTTTTAGAACAACACCATTACTTTATTCATCATGGTGGTCTGATCAAGGAATATATGTATGAGTTATATTATTTTTGGCCCATAATGAGTCTTTTCTGACATAATTGGAGATAAACCTAATATCTAGGTTCCATTTTACAGAAGAATTGGCTTGTCTAATGGTCCATTTTTCAATAGCATATGCTGCTCTATTACAAGATCACCCACTGAATTAGATATTCCCAAAATTCCTTATGGCTTTGTCTCTTTTAATAACCAGGAATATTAATTTGTATTTATTCGGGATCACCATCTCTTGTGCTATCATATTATAGACTTCCATGTTCTTCATATCTATGACTATAGATTTGGTCGTATTCCCACATTCATGGATGTTGTATGCATTGGCTAGGAGTTCTTCATTAAGGATGTCATCTCCTGGGTGAGTTTTAAATCCCATGATATCCACTACCCTCTATTATCACTGAGAACATAGCTCGTGGTAGTTTTGTTTTTCTTATCCATGATTGCTTCCATTATGGGTGGTTTCTAGTGTTCTCTACCACTTCTTCCATTTTTGCCAATTTATTAAATGCCACAATAGGATTGTAGACCATATTATTAATGGATAATAGGATTTTTCTTGAATCACTTTGTGCATTGTCAAAAATAATTTAATTCCTAGAGTTCCATATATTCCATAATGAAACTACAAACCACGTGTGCCAGTTTGTTCTAGTATGATTCAAAGCAATGTTGGATCATATCCATGTTGCAGTGGAGTTTTGAATGAACATGGTTGAATCAGATGTCAAGAAACATGAGACAAAGATGGAAGTGAAAAAAAACCTATCAATATTCCTCTAACAATCATATCCCATCAACAACAATGTATCTATAAAGAGGGTCCACACTGTACCTTGTCCTGGATTAAGTCCAATGATTGTCCTTGCATAGTGATGTCCTCCCTTCACAAGTAGCATTTAGATTGCAATTGACAGCGTCCTCCTGGTGTAAGAACCATAGACGACGGTTGACTACATCCTTCCAGCATGGCAACAATGTCTTTCACACCTCTAGTAGTCTGAACAGAGCAAAGGGAACTCCAAATTGCACTTCTAGAGCCGATGAGAAGGAGTTGTCCTTCCATCTGTCAACATGCTAGCATCAAATTCCTTTCCTCTTGATGTATCTCCCATTCTTGGGTAAAACTACATAGGATCTCTCACATGTTACAACAACTGTGAGAAGAGAAGTGTGTATAGAGTTGTTGCCACCCTCTTCTTATATAGGAGTGAGTGAATGGTCTAGGGTTTCCAAAACCTAAGTGATATGAAGTGTAAAATCTCATTGTTTGACTTCTACAGAACATGACCAGTTGATCGAATGGATCGGCCATTCAATTGACTAACATGTGGTTAATGGTGCAATAACATTGGCTATAATGTGATGATCAATGCATGTCATTACACATATGGTTATTTATTAAAACCAATCAAACTAGTCATTCCGCATTGAATCGGTTGATTGGACATTCCAATTATGCCATTGTGTATTTTAACCATCCACTTGGAACATTGTTCAGTCAGTGGGTTGGACACTCCAACCAATCAACTAGCTGGTTCCATTAAGCAGTGTCAAAATTCATCCAATCGGTCAACCAGACACCCCAGTCGATCGTCTGGCACACCAATCTATCGAATGGATACTCTAGTCAGTCAATTGACAACAATAATTGTGTAAGTTGGTTACCGAAACACTTTTTAACAACCAAGTTAAATATTATCCATGAGTAAACTTTTATTCCAAGTGCATCCCATGTGTGACCCTATAGATCCCAAATCATGTTGGCAGTTAATGTCCATAACCAACTTATGACATCACAATCAATGAGTGGTATCTAGAAACACATCATTGCTACCCAAGTAATTGGAAAGTCAGAGACCAACTTTAACCTACATATGGTGATCAGTGTCACTATGATCGTATAGTTCCTTTGTCTCAGATATCCATATTGAATGTGAGGCATGCAATTTTCATCCTCTTAATACTCAATCTATGTTCCTTGAACTAGAGAAGACTTTTGACATGTATGTGAGCTGACATATCATATATTGACTCACATGTCTATGGCCATGCGTTTCTCAATTTATCTTATCAACGGTACAAGATATAAAATCTAGATGGAGGGACAAATCCCATATACATCACTCATAGTCAAACCCCATGTGTCACAATGTACCCAAGCACCACCTCTATATCAACCCTTATTCAAGGTCACGTTGAATGGTGTCAAAGTTCATCAAATGACATGGATGAGTGTAGAGAATTCAAGTCTTGGATCTAAAATCACCACTACCACTTTGAGAGTAGATTCTGACTACCATTCCATGGTTTCCGTGTATCACTCTCAAGATGGGTCTTTTTTGGTAAGTTGTTCTCTAACAAGTACATATGTGTTGGGCTTGATATCCCATATCATGACCAATGAGGCTCTATCATTAGACAAAACACATTCTAGTCTTATGTATTGTTGTCTTCTATTTTGATTCCACAATAACATTTGATTAGGGACATAACAAGAATGTATATACTGTTATCAAAGGGATCTCATTATTCAGGCCCTTATCATGAAGAAATGTATCATCGAGTAACATCATTATTTAGACAACTATCACATTGTGTCATCATACCACGATTGAGAACAAACATAACACACATAATTCCCTTAATTATTATCAAATCAAATATAGGATGCCCCAATACAATCACCATATGATTGTCTCTATGGGCATACATACCAATAGACTCTATTTGCACTTAGAACAAATCACTGACAAGTCCAATTCCAAGGGGTCTAACATGACCATCATGTTTCTTCTATGTAAGTACTTTTTTCAACGGCTTAGAAATATTTCTTCTAGTCAGTACTTTGAAAATATTAGCATTTCATCATTTTACAATCTCTTGCATGAGATGGAAATGTCATAGCATGCAATCTATGTTCCTTGTCATATCCAATAACTCCATTGTTGTTACAACATTTCTACTACGTCATCAATAGTTGAAACCATCTCAAGTTCATCTAATGAACTTCTTAATCCACACAATATCCCCTGCTATGTTCAAAACAATAAGGTACTTGATTTTTATTATAAAATCATCAACTGTCTCTTACTTGGAACTTTTCTAGCTTACAGTTCTACTTTTAAGGCAAAAATTGTGACCAATAATCATATTTGTCAATTTGGAAGCTTGTGTTGGTGTCACTATTTAAACCCAACTCTTCCTCACCACAAGGAACCAATTCTTAGTTCTTCTCAAGTACTTAAGGATGTTCTTTATGGTAATCCAGTGACCTTCATCATAATCTGAAAAATAGTTGCTTGTCATGTTAGATCATATGAGACATCATGACAAGTGAATAACATTGCATACATGATAGATCCAATTGCATACACATATGGAATCTTACTCATGTGTTCCCATTCTTTACAAGAATTGGGACACAAGGCTCTAGAGAGACTAATTCTGTGGTAAATGGGCTAATATCCTCTCTTTGAGTCCTACATGTTGAACCTCTTCGACACCTTTTCCATGTATATAATGTTATTTATGCCAAGAAGCCTTCTAGATCTATCTCTATATAACTTTATTCCTAATGTATAATAATATTTTCCTAAATCCTTCATAGAGAATGTACTTCCCAATCAATTATTTATTATTTGTAGGGTAGGGATGTCATTCCTCAACAATAGTATGTCATCTACATACAATATGAGGAATACAACTATGCTCCAGCTAACCTTGTTTTAAACACATGGTTCATCTTCATTTTGACTAAAGCCTACGTCTTTGGCTTCCTCTTCAAATCAAAGATTCTAGCTCTGAGATGCTTGCTTCAATTCATAGATTGACCTTTGTAGCTAAGCTGTAATGACAATCATGATCCTGGTGATTTTAACCATGGCAACTGGTGAAACGGTTTCGTCATAGTCAAAACCTTGAACTTGTTTGAAACCCTTAAAAACCAATCTACCTTTATAAGTATTAACATCCATTTAATTTTCTTCTTGAAGACCCACTTGCACCCTATGGTTTTTACCCCTTTAGGTGGACCCACCAAGGTCCATACCTTGTTGGTGTATATGGATTCCATCTTATATCTCATGGCCTCAATCCATCTCTCACATTCTAGTCCCTCTGTAGCTTCTAGGTAGTTTGTTGTCTCATCACCTATGACCAACTTATCTCCTTCTTGACTCACAAGATATACAAATCTTTCTGGTTCAAGGCATGTCCTACTAGATCTATGAGGTTCTTATGTTACATGAGGAACTTGAGATATTGAGTCTCTAAAATTAACAGTATAAACTGTGAGACATTGAGTCACTTCCATAAAAGATGTTATCTTTAAAATAGAACAACAACCATTCATCATATGAAAATTGAATCCACTCTTATCCGAACAAGATACATAAATGATGTTTCTATTAATGAAAAGTACATGATTGTAATTTTCTAATTCTATTACAAACCCTCTGGGTTGAGGTAAATGATAGGTTCCAACTACAATGACAACAAGTTTTGCTCCATGCAGTTCCACCTTATCTTGCTTACTTCTTATCGAAGCTTGTAGATTATAACATATGTGAGATCCTCATATGATATCCAATACTTAAGATGCTAAAGTAGACATATTTATATCTATAACGTACATACATAAAGTGGAAATATCCTTCCCCTGCTTCTTCTTCATGAGTTCCTCTATGTAAAGAGGGTAATTCCTTTTCTAGTGGCCAACCTAGTGAAAGTAATGGAAATTACCTTCATTACTCACTCATCCCTTTCATTTAAGTGTAGAAGACTTTGATTTTTTGCTAGGATTAGAATACTTCTTGTCCTTACCTTTGCCCTTGGACTTCCCCATTCCTTTGTTGATCATCATCATAGATCTAGGATTGTCCTTCTTAATTTATGTCTTGACAGTTCTCAACATGCCAAGAAATTCAAACATCAGTTTAGCAGAACTGTTTATGTTGTAATTCATGACAAATTAGCTATATAATTCATGAAACAATTGCATAATAACATATGTGACCAACTCTTAGCCTAAAGGAAGTCTTAATCTCTCTATGTTTTCCAATTACCCAATCAACTTGAGCACATGGGGCCCTACTCAATCTCTGTTTGGCATATCGCACTTATACAGTGCCTTCAAGAGATCATATATCTCTTGCCTAGCATGATCCTGGTACCTATTGATGATATGTGTCACCATCTCGAGAACGTTCATGTTTTCATGTTGTCTTCTTAGCTCATAGTTCATAGATCATAACATCAGGCATTTGATGTCTATGGAATCGTTTGAATTCTTCTTGTAAGCATCCCTTTCAGCCTTAGGTGTGTTGGGAGGGGGTTCCTCTAGATATGATATTTCTAGTACATAGATCTTATGCTCATGAGGGAGAACAATTTTCAAATTTCCAAATCAATGATGGAATTTGGCCCCATTTAGTTTTTCCATCTCAAGGACCGACCGCAATGAAAAAGTGTTGGTAGTTACCAACTGTTTCTACAATTGAAAATTTATATTTTGTGAAAATACTTTTTATTTGATTAGATCCCATTATTTTGTTAAATTTAATGGCCCTCACCATCAATTTGAATGATTGTAGTGTACAATCCTCTAGTGAGCCAAGATCCAAAATACATTGAGTTATTGCCCAACCAATATTTGCATTCATTACTAATTATTAATATTGGCAACATTTTCCAATTACAAATCTTGGATAGATGGCATGCACAAATCCTTGTAATATACCATATGTATGCTTCTAGGAACTTAATCCCATTAAGGTGACCTAGTTAAGCCTGACCTAAAAGCCAACACAATAAAAAGTACCCTACTTTGGTAGACCCACATAACTACCATAACACATCCATGAGATAGATGGATCACCACACCTTGGCATTCCCTATGCTTGGTCAATTAATCTCTTCAAATGTGCTACTTAGGGAAAGAATCTAAGAATTAATATTTATTGAGGGAATTTACTTAGAAATACACATATATATCCAATTACCACATATTAGAAATATATATTATATACATACTATATCCACAAACACAATATGATACCAACATATATGAAGGATGGTTTTGACCACACAAAATGATGCTTTGGATCTACAATGAATTAGTATCCACCTAAGGTTTCATATCACATGTAGCAACATGTATTAAAAAAATTGTGTGTGGGGAACAGACCAACCACTCAAATGGACTATCCATTCATTCGGTTGGTCCTCCTATTAGACGGTTGGTCTCCTATTTTGATCGATCATTTGGGTCTTCAGACGGTTGACTAGCACCATCGGTCGAGTGGCTCCTCTACTCATGTGGTCAATCTTCTTGATTTGTAGTCGATCACCTTGTCTAGTCATAATGCCTTCTTCTTACCAAAATTGGAAACTAATACCCTTCCTATCCATTATTACATTATTTAATTTGAATACCTCAAGTTTCATTCAAGGGGATCATAGGGGGTTAAGATTTAATTACATTTATAGAAGAAAGAGGGTCTCATTATGAAAAATAAATCTTAAAAGCCATAAAATTAACCATTAAACCACACAAGCAGCCAAGTGGTATTGGCCATAACTACATATACATCCACTATCAAAACCATATTAGCACGATGTGCATGAGTTGCATATATATCATATCATATATAGTGGAACTACAAGACATTTCCTAGACTATGTGGTATTTAATCAGATATGCACATTTAATATTTAAGTTCACATTATATATAGTAAAATAAACATTAAAACAAAATATGATAATATCAATTTAAATTTGGATACACCATAAATTGATGTGGCTCAGATATACCACTGTTGGAAAATATAGAGATAGAGATGGAAGGGGAAACAAAAACTTTTTATCCATATTCTCCTAATAAGTGGATCACATATACAATGATGGATGGGGAAAAAGGGTGAAAGATGTACCTTGTCCTAGAGTAAGTCCAATGACTATCCTTTCATTGTAATGTGCATCCCTCACAAGTAGCACATGGACAATGGTGGATAGTGTCCTCTTGGTGTAACAAACATGAATGATGGATGACGACGTGCTCCTAGAATGCCAAGAATAACTTTCATGCATCTATAAAATCAACACAGACCATAGGGAACTCCACGTCGTACTTCTAGAGATGATGGGAATGAGTTGTCCTTTCATTTGTCAATGTACTAGAGTTGACTTCAATTCCCCTTACCGTCTCCCCCTTTCTTAGGTAAGATTACTTAGGCTCTCTCATGCATTACCACAACTAGGAGAAGAGAAGTTGATTCATTTCTCTCTTTCTTTTTTGGTTCTAAGAGAAGGCATTATTATGATGATATCTAGTTTCTACCGTACACTACCTACTAGTAGCTTGGTTGTACAAATAGGTTACACGTGGACACCCCCTCCTTATATAGGAGTGGATGGATTCAGTTTTCTAAAACCTAGGGTATATAAAGGGTCCAGTCTCATGGTTTGACAACTATTGTGCACAACCAATCGATTGACTAGACCATCCATTCGATTAAATGGCATGCGATCAATGACACAATAAGATTGGCTTTTAATGTGATAATCAATGCACGTCGCTATACATATCATTAATCATTTGACCCAGTCAAACTAATCCTTTTTGCATCTAGTCAGTCGATTGGACATTCCAATCAAAAAGACCTAGATCAACTGCCAGAGGTGATGAATAGAAGGAAAGGGAGAGATATACATGGGTAGGTAGCTGCAAAAATGAGAGATATGTTACTATATTTAAACATGACAAAGATTGAGGAAATATAGATCCTCGATCTTATGGTTGCAGATGACAGTTTGGCTGGGTACTAGTTGAAGGTTATAACGACGACTGGGGTTAAGGGAGCCATGAGAGATATGGATATGAGGAAAGGAATGAAGATGAACCAGAGGAATAAGTAGAGGAGAGGAAGCAAAGACGCAACAACAAAGAATGACAATTGGGTTCTTCTCTATCAACCATTGGGCGCAGGGGCAAATTTAGGAGATGGTAGGTAGGGTTTTTCAGGTACTAGAGACAGAGAGCACAGATGAGAAGAAATAGATGAGGTAGGTAGCAAGTAAGAGGGTGAGAAAGAAGAAAGTAGGAGGAAACAATGATCTTTACCATCAACATATTTTCCATGCCGAGTGAGCATTACTTCAGTGAATGTACACCAAGGGGAAGAAAATGTTACAGGGAAATAAAAAGGAAGTTAGCCAATGGCATTAAATGTAAATACTAATTTTTAATGATAGATAGGTATTCATATATTTAATTGTATGGACAATTGATGTCCTACTAATACAAAAATTGTTAATATGGTTGATCTAGTTCACCACACTAGAAAAAAATTCCAAAAATAGTATTTTAGATAAATAAGACTACAAAATGGGCTAAGGGTATTTTTGACACTTTAGGGATTTTGATGGGAACAAAAGTCTATTCATCCTTCAACATTTTAATTGAATCAAAAACAAATAATTTATAAACCATACAAAATATTTCTAACATATTTTAACAATTTAATGGATTTAAATTTCATGATTTATAAAAAGGCCATAAATAAGTCATTCCTTACATTTTTTATTATCTATTAATGGTTTGGCCACAAAAATTGATAGGGGGTATATTACACATTATATAACTTAAATAAAATATTACATTGGGGTTTTCTATTAAATGAGGTACTTAATTGATCTAAGGGTACAATGGTCATTCTGTATGTAAAGTGAAGCTAATAAAGTGTTATATCTCCACATCTAAGCTAGGGGTTTACATCTTATCCACAATCAAGTAGATGACAAGTTTTAAGGTATACTTTTTTTTGTAAGAATATTTATTTATTAAATAAATCAATTTGATAGAATTTCATCTAATATTACTTTAATAAATACAACTATGGTAGAAAATAAATATATCAATTCACTCATTATCTACTTAGATACTTTAAGCCTATTCTAAAAACTAATATTTATTTTACCAAATATATACTTACATTATAACCTGAAATAAACCGCCATGTCTACAAAGGAATATATTTTTCATTGTATGATATCTAGATTAATCCTTAGATATGTATCAACAAATAGTTCAAGTCAAATAGTGATTAAAACCAATCCTATATAAAATTGAATAAGATAAAAAAATGCTTGAAAATTACTTTTAGATTTTTGTCTATTACAATGACACCACCGTTTTGCTATTTTATAGGATTGTAATGAAAAAATAATTAAGGAGGGATGATTTTGGGGATATTATCCATCCTATGGGGTAATATAATTTTATTTTTAAGTTCATGATTAAGATATATAATTTGTTATTAGCTATTAAACAATTTTATAGACAAAATATTGTGTTTATATTTGGTTATATGCTTTGTTAGGGTTTTGAATAGTCTAAACTATAGTTGGGGTTGCGATTACAATTTTGAATTATTTTGTGGAAAATCTAAATGCATGGATATATATTGTAATATGATATGAACTCTAATCGTTATGAAGGTAAAAGTAATCCATATTAATGACATTGATAGTATTAGAAAATGCTTGTACGAAAAATAAATAATGGTGCTTTTCATTGATTAAATTCCCAATTTATGGAATGAAACAATAACAATTATGGTCCTCCACTTTTACATGTTTCGCTAGAGATTTAAAACAATAACATGGTTTTCTTATTTTCTAGAGATTTAAATATATCTGGTCCAATAAATTGAAAAAACATTAATGCATAGTAATTTTATCTGATCAAATGTATTTTTGTTTGGTTTTCAGCTAACACTCACTCTTAGTGAAGATAAAACTATTGTGAAGGGGTCAAATGCAAATTCCCCTAAGAACCATATATGATCTATATTAATTTGTAATTACCTTAAACACCTCTCATACCTCATAGCACCCTACACATTGTAACACTAAAAGTACAAGATGAAAAAGGAAGAGTTTGAGGTGAATTTTCCTTTCACTGCCCTATGATAGGGTCTAACCTAAATTAATAAGAATCTTCTGTAAGACTGATGTACCATTGCCAACACACAATATTCACTAGAGGGAAATGACCTCTTGATTTTGGCCTTTGATGGTTCATGAATTCACTTGTAAATAAATGAATGAATATAACAATAAGTATTGATCATCGGAGACATCCAGTTGAGAGTTATTTCAAATTTGAAAGAAATAAATAATATTTAATACAAGATATGGATAATGATTACTCTAAAACAATAAGTAATTGCTGAATTTAAAGTGCTTAAATAAAATTTTAGAATTGAAAGGAACAAAAGTAAAATGCAAGAATGAAACAAAATTAAAATTAGAATGTAAAGTTAAAATTGTAAAGAGAAAAAGGAACCAAGCAGTTAAGATTAATTCAAATTTAATGAGATACCAGAAGTCTAGATTTCACCACTGCAAACTCCATAGTTAAATTAGTCATTTTTAGGTCCCTTTTAGATATCAGAGTTTAGGACCATGGAGATCCATCCTCTTTAGAATAAAATCCCATGGATTAAACTTTCTATGGTCTCATGTTCATTGTTTGATCTGTATGTTATGGTTCAGTCATCCAATATATACTCAGAATGGGTCTTATGTGATTACATGTGTTTCATCCAGTGTCCAAAAGTCCATGATGATTTCATAATGCATCATGATTATCATGGAGCATGACTAATTAGATCATATCACAAGGTATAAAAAGGGTAATAAGAACCTTTTTAGATTTTAAAGGAGTTTTATAAGTTATTATGTTAACATATGGATATCATGGGGCTACTCCCCATGTCCCGATAAGGAGGAACTACTCAGACATGATGCATGTAAACAAAGGATGGAGTGTGAAAAGTCAGATACAATTCTTGATCCAGAGATGCTTTTTCTTTGTAGTTCTCCCTCCTTTTATTAGGGGAAAGTAGGGTGGAAAATCCAAGAGGAATTACTGATTTTAGTACAAAGTCGCATTCGTCAAACTTTGGTTGTATTAATAACATTTTCATCTTGGTATTTGACTTTTCTCCACAGAAAGCATATCCAATTCATCAACTTTCCTTTGAGATGGGTCAAAGCAGTATCTTTAACAACATTAATTGTTTTCCCAAATAAAGAATGTAACAAGTCCAAAAATATTATTTTTCTATGGGAAGTTAAATTCTCTTTCTAAGGCATACATGCACATTCTAATTGGAGTTAGTATGCAAAAGATATGGCAATTTTAGTGCAGGGTATATGTATATACCAGACATTGCGAGAAATAGTGCAAACATATTCCGAGAGTAATTTTGGAATTTTTTTACTCTTTGAATAAATTATATATTTTCCTGTAAAAGGAATAATAAGTCAAGTAAAAATTGGAAAACTAAGATAATTAACTATAAAACTAGATAAAAATGACAAAATGCTCCAAAATAGAGATGTAAGACATGTAAATAAAATAAATAAATATGCATTTATCAAAGACTCATCCTCATTTAAAAAAAAATTAAGTCATATAAGTTTATCACCATTAATTGGATTTCCCTAAAATATATAAAAATCTCTGATTTCTCTCTCGATTTTCTCGATTCTTCTTTTCATGATATAGGACAAGATCCTTGTCAAGGATTTCTTGGATATGTCCGATAAAAAGGGATTTAGTGGTGATATTTAGGTTTTATAATATATTTTTTCTACTTGGTATACATAAGAGTGATTCATCCCCATATAATTCTCATTTAATAATGAGAAATTCTTAACTATGTTGCATTGATTTAATAGACTTTATTTAATGAAAAATATGGGGATATGGAGATATATATATTTGTAGGAAGATATCTAAATTGTTTAATTCATATGTGTAATTCAAATAGATAAAAAATTTATTGTAATCCACTATATTTTGAATAATCTATTATAGTCAAATTAACTAAATCTTATTAATATACAAATGATTCTAGAAATTTATGCCTATATAAGCAATGTTTGTCTAAATGTAAGAATACTTATGTTTTAATACCATTGGAATGTCATAGAAACAAGGCTATTAATGAGTGGTTGATAATATTTGAGAAAATATCAAGGATATGGAAAATGACCATTTATGTTAATAATAAGCTATCTAAGGAATCCAAGTGGCCCAACTTAGATATGAGTTGTATGATGGATATTTATTGCTAGTGGAGTTAGATGTACTCATTATTTTCATGTTTTTGTAATACATCTAGTCATTTATTTATTCTTAAATATAATTAATTTTTATATTTGTTATATAATTAATATCATTATTTTTTATTGTGTCATTTTCTTTAGGTGATGATTGTAATATATGGAATAATTGCAAATAGTAAACCTAAAAGAAATTATTAATACATGTTAGTTATCTTATAGCAGTCTAGATAAGTGTGATAATGTTATTAAAATCATAAACCTAATTATGTGGGATCTTACTGAGCTTAATTTGGGGATTGATCCACAACTTCATTAAATTTACAATGCGAGAATATGGGACCACATATCGCGGGTGAAACTGTAGCTCTATTTTTTTTGCAGCTATGTGAAGGAGTGTGATTTACATCTCATTCTCCACCTCTATGTTAAAACATCACCGAGCATCCTAGGTAAGATATAGGACATTAATTCCACTTCTTAAACATTTTTTCTTAAGGATACATCCTTAATACCTAGAATATAAGGCCCAATTTTGTATATGTTATAGGTCGTTGTGCACTACAATTGTTTATTCACATAGACTAAAATAAGTTAGTCTTAATGGTACATGTAAACTATGATATCTTATAATGGGCTAGATTGGTTTCATTGAATTGTAACTTGGTGGATGCAACCCAAGGTAATTAGGGAAAAAGTAACATATGTTAATAAGCCTGAAGATTCACTCGGATACAATATCTTATTGAAATGTCATTAACTTTTAGTTGATATGCACTTCTTTAAATTACTCAAAATTATATTAATATTGTTAGTTACTTATACTTTTATATACAATTTCATGCAGTACCTATTTAGGTTAACTCCTAGAGAATATTGGCTGAAATATAAATTAAAGGCCTATCTCATTATGGATGCTTTGTCACTCAGTGGGTTTCTCAGAGGAGATGATTCTATTTTTTTTTTAGTTTCTTTGAAACAATCTTTTTAATTGATAAATGATCATTCAACGTGGTTCCCTTGACAGATATGATGACTCCCACTTTTAAGGTGGGATGATTGTCTTTAGTAGTAGTATAGTATTTTAGGTTTACTTCATTACTATGGAGTTTTTGGGATGTTTTAGATTTTCCAATTGCACTTTCTATTTTTTTATTTTTAGGGATCAATTTCTAAGTATGTACATGTGCTTTTGACTATTGTTGAGATACTTAACACATATATTTCTTGATCAGATTGCATACTAGATATTCGTTTATGATTTCATGCAGCTTGATACATGTTAAAAGATTTTATGGACACTATCTTATTTGTTGGGTGTTAATATTAATTATAATGGCCCAAACCATTCTTAATATTGATCATAGTTATAGACTTTTTCCTTATCCTAATATCTTCTCATATAGACTAGTTTGAAAATCAAACTTTAAGACTGAATAAATGTTGAAACACAACCCTAATTTGGGAGATTAAGATGAATGTTAATGCACTAAGTAATAAAAAACCCTAAGTGGTAGAAGAACTAACAAAATCAAGTAATGTGGATAGTAAACCATAAGTAAGAAATGGTTGAACTCATAGTATAATGTTGCTTGAAATAATATGTGTTGGCAAATATATTATTTGGTTCTAAGTCTTGAATGTGCACTTGACCTATGTGGTGTTAGATATGTTCCTTTGTCTTAACTGAAAAAAATGATAATATGTTAAATGTATTCATAATCTTGTATATTATGAAAATATGCTAACTTTGTGTCTCTTCGTGTGAATAAATGTTTATATTAGGCCCTAGTATGATCAATATATAATATAAAAAAATGGAACCTTGTCTAAATGGTTTAGAGCCTAAAATTTGTTGATATCAGGTCAGATTGCACATAGTTTAGGAGGCTTCATGCTTCCTCTTGTAGAAATACAGAGTTGGACACAGACTTGACTTGTTGGGAAAGGAAAGCCTGAGTTTGACTAACTTCTAAGAAGATTAGCCAATTTTATCAAGTCCAAAATAATAAATTATTTTTTTAGATTATATTGTATACATTAATTGATGTAATTCCTTTAGGTTAAGAAATAAGCCATTTTATTTAAATTGAGATGATTTGATAAAGATATGAACTTAATCTTCATTCACTACCATTGCCTTCTATTTCTCAGTTGATATAGGCACATTAAACCATGAATTCACTGAGCTCTGATTGGTTTGTCGTAACTGGTCTGAAAAATACATGAACTGGAGTTCCTTCAATAGTTTTTCATTAAAATAAGTGTTGGAACTTGAGTTTCGTGACTTCCACAGAGTTACCGACTTACATACAAAAAACAATTCTTGAGTTCCCTCTTAAAAAGAGCGGAAAATGAGTTTCGGGACAACTAACAACATTTCTTATACAATTATATTCTTCATTCATTATAAGTGACACATGTAAAATATTTATGACTAGTAATATTAATGGTGAGGATATAGTTAGTTGCTAAAATGACAACATAATATAAAAAATATCTTACACTATAATTGCACGATGTAAAATATTACCATTATCAGTACAATCTAACAAAATAAAAAATACAAACATCACGAAAAAAATACCGCACCATGTGAAAATAATGTAATTTACGTAATATATTTTTATTCTTCATGTTTAAACAATATGATGTGAAAAATAATAATTAACTATAACCATGCTCAAATAATATAGTAAAATTTTCCTACAGAAATCATGTACAAATTAATATTCTACATTGTGTTAAACAATGATGAACTAAAATTTATATTTACAAACACATACAATGCAGATATTATAACGATACTTTGTATACACAAAGTAAAATAAAAATATTGTGATGTGGTTTTCATCATAATATTTTTATTACGATTATAATTGTACTATAATAAAATATTTTAAAAGGCACAACATCTGCACCATAACCACTTGTTGCAGTTATTATGATTTAAGAATATTATGATTTTTTACGGATATGATTCCTTTTTTTATGCCTTTGCCCTCCTCACTATTTGTATTATACAATAAAAATTAACAATATTTTTAATGATTTCAACATTTATAAGTACAACAAACCACCGGAATACTGGTTCTCGTACGTTTTTCTATCCTGGCGGCTGCTCTCTCACCCTAGTGCTACTAGGGTTTCTTCCTCCGGAGACGGCTGGCTGGGGGGAGGGGGATTTGACCGCCGTAAAGTGGTGTCCCGCTCCCCCTCAGCCTCTTCTTGCCCGTCTTCAGCAGAGTCTCTTCTTCGGGAGGCGCGCATGCGTGTTGTCTTTGGAGACAGTAGTCTTCTTCCTCCCTGTCGTGGAGCCCGGCTGCAACGAGTTTCCTACCTCCTTTCTCTTTTACTTGCTTTCTATTTAGACTAGGTTGGTCTCTTATTTTGTCTCTCTCGCTGTTAATCAGCGCTTCTGTCTCTTCTCGTAGTAGATTTCTCTTTCTCGGTCAATTTTTTTGTGGTGTTGTATGGCAGCAAGTGTGAGGACAATATCCTTTTGGAACACCGATCTGGCATAGATACTCTACCACATATACATACTCAGGTTGAAGGTATTCCTCATAAAAAGCTGTGTTAGCCAGTGAAGGAGAAGAGGGATCTATACATCATTGTTCTTATCAAATTCCGATATGAGTTTTTGTGGTAGTTTGTATGTATTCTTGATCTTTGTGTGGTCCTTTAGTTTATTTTTCTCCTCATGTAGATGCCGTATGGCTCCTCCATGATGAAATTTGTCTGTTTAACTTCAAAAAAAAAAGTACAACAAACCAATCACATGGAAGTGAATGGAACTTAAGTTTCAGAAACTGAACTAGAGTTCTCAGAAAATGAGTTGCATAGAACTCATGAGTTACACCAAACCAATAGGAGCCTGATTTCAACATAAATTCAATCAATTTATAGTTTTCGCATGACATGTGTGTGTGTATTTTTTGTCACTTTGTTTCGATATTTTTTTAGAAGATGTTGGGAGGCAATCTTATTCATCCCTCCCTTTACTAGCGAGCTAAATCCAAATCAAGAATATAATCACTAATTAAACGTGTAAAGGGAAACACGCTAGTACTACTACCATTACATGCATCCTTAACTAGGAGGCTCGCGCCTCAGATGGGGGAAGAGCATACACTTGATAAACCCCATGATTTTTTAGCTAACAGATCCGCTACTCTATTGTAGACCGACCCTACTTGTGTACATCACACGCCAATTGTGCCTCTTCCTACATTAAATGGCTCGCATAATCTTTGCATATCTGTGGTTATCCTGTAGAGATTCATGAATCTTTCTCACTCCAATCTGGGAGTCAGACTCGATGTCAACTTCGTTCAGATCATTGTGTTCTGCTACTCTCATGGCGAGCAGAATGCCCTTGAGTTCAGCTTCCATACATCAGCAGTCAACCCTTTAGCGTGCGGCTCCCCCCATCCATCTCCCTCTGTCATCCCTGACTGCTACTGTGCATGTTGCCTTGTTATACTTAACAGCCGCATCTGAGTTAATCCTAAACCTCTCCCTTCAGGTATGTGTTCCTGTTGTCTCATACCTGACCCATGGGAGTCACGGTAAGCTTTCCGGTTCGCTTTCAGCTGGTCGTTCACCTCCTTTCTAATGAAACGAGCCTGTCGAAGGACGTGGGTATGTGAGTTCTCAAAGATCTATCTGTTCGTACACTCCCATATATTCCACTAAGTGGCGAGGAATGTGATTTTCATTTCTTCAACCGCCTTCATACAATCTCTATACCATGCTTTAAGGTCCATTAAAATTGGCAGAAATTTTGTCATTCAGAGTCACCTCCCAAACCTCCTTAGTGTATATGCAGTCACGCATAGCATGTAAGGCACCTCGCTTAGGCATCTTTGGGCACATACTGTCTTGAGCCATTCTCCTCTGTACTCTCCTCTTATTAGTCATCAATGCTTCATGCACAAGTAACCAAGACCTAGTTTGGCCGCCGTAATTCTAACTGCCTGTAATTGATAGGGGACATACATAGGGAATTAACATTAACGGTTGCTCTGCTGTATTCGTTATTTACCGTTGTGCATACGATTTAGTAATAATCACAAATGACGCCAGGAACAGTGAGCTTTAGAATTGCCGGTTCGTGCTCCCCGTATCACGCATCCCGTGTGTCCTTCCTCTATGAGGAACCGGTCGCTTGACTGGCCTTGCCTCAGCTCCTCTACCACCGAATACCAAAAGCTGTATAATTATATAGGCAACTACCCGAATTTACAAAATTCTTATCCAAACTAGGCCCAAGAGAACATTTTAATACACCGGCTCACCTTCATCCTCCAAACCTCTGCCCATCTTCCCAACAAAATTCGGGAGCGATTCACTGTTCCGGCTCCCTGTAGCGGTACTGTTCCGCTCAGATCACTGTGGTTCATTTCCCATTCAGTTAGGCTTTAATCCTCCCAACTTTGAGATCCCACGGCTGCGATATACTCGTCACAAGAAGTCCATAACAGGGAATTAGAACCCGCAAAATTCTGCCATATCCTTCCTGCAGTTTGAGATACACAAATTTGGTAGAGTACTTGATGTCCTTTGTATGCGACCAGACTTTAATATGTCATCGTCGTCTGCGTCAGTGGGAACATCCAGTTTCATGATCAGTTCAATGACATGGCTCGGCAGCCATTCTTCTAGAAAGCCCGTATCCCATTCGCCATTCAAGTTGACCAGGTTGCAAACCCGTAAGTCCTCCATATCATTGGGAATAGGTTTCAAGACACACACTCGCAGCACAACGCCACCCTTCCACCACCTATCGTTCCAAACATTTATACTAGGTCCTTTCATTGGGAACCAAATACAAATTGTCCTTTATGAACTATTTCCCGTTGATCACAGTATTTCCCAATCTCGAACAGTATGCTCACCACCCCTTGTGGTCCTTCTCATAACAATGCTTCATGCCAGTACACCACAGCGAGCTCATATTGCTGCTAAGATCCCAGGCGTGTTTGTAAAGGAGGGCCAAGTTGCAATCACGCATCATTTTCATACCTAAACTTCCATCACGTTTATGAAATGTCACCTAATCCCAAGACACCAACACCGTCCGGTGTGCTTTATGATTACCACCCCAAATGAATCTCTTGATCAATCCATCGACTCTATCACAATTTGTAAAGGGAGGACCGACGTCTGCATCACATACATATGTCGACGTTGTAGATAATGTGGGTTTAGCTAAATAGACTCTACCAGCCAGTGGCGGATTCGAGGGGTCAAGTAGGGGCACTTGACCCTCCTCCATTTTTGAATTTTCTAACGAAATCTATAATATATCTTTAACATGAAATCAAAATAAATACTTATTTTTAGGTGTAATCTACAATACACGTTTATACATATGTTGTTATTGTTTATGGACTTTTAACAGTAGATAATCTCATAACAAATGTGATATAATTAACAAAACACAAATAGAAACACATGAATATAAGACAAGTTTTATATAAACCATGAAGTTTTCTTACTTATACAAACAAATCTTGATATTTATGAATTTATATTAATTTTAATAAACATATTGACAATTATATCACAATTACATACACTAGTGTCAAGTTTTTAGCTACAAATATAACAATATATATTGACAAAATAAAAAACTTAACATGGATTGTTAACGATATTACTTTATTAGAATGTCAAAATTCCTATATCACATACAAATATTATATATGTACCAAGTATAGTTAGTACTTAGTTTATGAGTGTATAGTTTGCTCGTCTTATGTAGGATGATTTTTCTCTAATTTGGGTATAATACATGCTAAAATACACTAAAGACCACTCTACACTAATAGTTTTTTAATTTATGGTTTAATGATATATTGAAATATGGTAAAATAATGAAACATCATGTATTATATTATGAAAAATCTATAAAATAATATAAATGTAAAATAACATAAAAAAGATTAGAGAATTATTGCATATTATTTATTTTTTATGATATGACTATTAATGATATGTAAGTTCTTTTTATTGTGTTAGATTATCCGAGTTGTACAACATTTCTTGAATGTTAATCATTAATGTCTCATTTATTTAAATATTTTTTCTTTTTTAATTGATGGACTATCTAGTCATACTTCTATACAAAACTTTATTCAAATGTTGTTTTTTTAAATTATATATATTTCTTTATTATAATACAAAAACAATGTATTTGGCATTTTTTATTTCACATTAGATAGAAATGGCTATACCTATAGTTCAATAACTAAATTTTGTTTCATAGCATGTATACAATTGTCGCTAAACACAATGAATAAGTTAATGTCATGATATCTATATTATTTGAATTAAATTTATTAAATTGTTTATCTTTCAGTTTACATAAAATAATTATTACATGGTATCAGTTTTACAATTCAATTTATTGAATTCTTGTGAATGTTATTTTTGAATTACTAGACTTGTCAAAATTATCACATACAAAAAGGTTTGCATGATCTTAATGTCCACAAATTATGTTGAGCATAAAATACATGTGATTTTTTTAAGATGACCTAAATTCATGAAGAACTAATTTAAAGAAGTGGTGGTCTCATACAAGAGAAGTTATATATTTTTTATGTTAGTTGTTGTGGTTTACAATGCATTTTAAACATGGGTAGAATATTAAGATACATAATCTTAGGTTATAGATGTATGAGTATTCTAATTGTATATGAAAATTAGGTCCACAAAGTAGGAAGCTATATCCTCAAAAAAATTTGTCAATGTCAGGTCTGTTGATTATCCTATCCAAATTAAGATTGGGTTAACAATAAATATTTGAGACAAGTAGATGCTCTTTTTATCTCATGAAAAGATTTGAAGACTTATTTATTTATTTATTATGTAAATAAAGAAATATAAGCTTAGTACAAATTTTTAATGTTACTTCATATGTTCCCCCCACACTTCAAACCAGGGTTGGCTCCGCCACTACTATCAGCCAAGGAAAGACTCCTAGCTACACATGTCGAGATCCTCCCGTCCACTTTCTGTAGTACCTCATTGTAGGTAGTTTTATTCACCCTGTTGTGGATAATAAGAACTCTGAGGTACCTTTCCAAATTGTCAGTAGTCTTCAATCTGTTGATCCTATTCAGCCTCCTTTTTGTGTACCCGTCTATGCTCTTTGTGCAGAAAATTCTGCATTTGGGCTTTGAAAAACTTGTCCAGATGCAGCTTCAAATTCACTGAGGAATTTCATGATTACCTTCATCTATTTCCTGTTAGTGTGTGTGAAAAGGACTAAATCATCTACAAAGCAGACATGAAAAAATCTTTCGGCCACTGCCTCCCAGTCTGATTGGCTTCCACTTACCTTCAGGGACTTTTTGCTACATCAACATTCTAAACCATTCCAAACATAGAACAAAAAGGTATAGAAATAGGGAGTCTCCTTATCTGAGACCCCTGTTGGCTTTAAAGGGTTCAATAATCTTCTTGTTTTATATAATAAAGGTTCCCCTCTTGTGATAAAGGCCATGATATATAAGAGGTAATATTATTCGACAACCTAATTCAAGATAAGGTGTCCTTCATGAACTCCTATGACATCTAATCATAGGCCTTCATGGGGTCGATCTTGATTGGAATAATTGTTCCACCCTTCTTCTTCTTCATGGTGTGTATTAGCTCCTGAACTAGAGTGATTTTATCTATAATGCGGCGACTTAACACAAAGTTACTCTGAGCAGGATTGACCCACCTAGGGATGAATGGCTTGAGTCTTTCCACCACTCACTAGGAAATAACCTTCATGGAAATGTTATTCAAAGATATTAGATGAAGATGCTTGCATCTCTCTGGGACTACAATTTTTTAAATCAATACAATTTTGGAATCACACAGATCATCAAGAACCTTGCCTCTAGAGATAGCTTCCTTAACCGTACTGACATTGTTGCTCCCAACCACATCCCAATTTCCCTGGATAAAGATGCTACTCTCTCTATCAGGTCTAGTTTCCTTCATCGGATTGAGACCCATGATGATGGCACACATCTACATTTTGTAAGGGCATGTGAGGAAGCTCCACATTTGATTAATTGTTAAACTCGCCTATGATCCAGGAAACTCAGGGTTCACAGAGGCGTCGTGGCCCCTAGGAGCTGAGAGGATGCCTTTAAAGTGGATCATGACCATATCCATGAGTTCAGTCTCATCAACAATTCACTCACCATTATGATTCTTTGACGTTGTAATAGTGTTCCTCCTTTTCCTCTTAACATAGTTGTAGTAGAATTTTGAATTGCAATCCCCTTCCTTAAGCCAGTTTATATGACCCCTATGCCTTAAGTCAATTTCCTCCTCCTTGAGGATCACATCTAGGTCAATTTTCATGATCAAGTAAAAGCATCAGAGATATTATTGTACCACTCAACTAGTTCAGATTGCAACCTATTGATATTGTTGATAAGCCGATCCTTTTGTTTCCTACTCTCCGAAATTTGTTTCCATCTCCAGCCCAAGATGTGGTCATGAGCTTGCCTTAGAGATTTGTATAAGGTAAGGGAGGTGTTCTAGCAATTACTTAGCATGAAGGAGAAACCTTCAATATCCTACGACGACACCATAGTGAAAAACCTTCTTGGTGTAGGTCAGACAGAGTGGAACTTTACCGATAACAAGTAGTGATATGACCCAAATCAAGGAAGAAGTTTCACCACAATGTGAGGGTGAATAACTATGAAGGCACTATTCATAGTGGTTCTAACCAATTGCTCCTATAACATACCTTGACAATATGTATATCTCATGCCTAAAAACCTAAGATTGGTCAGGTCCACCTCCATTAAAGTATGTTTGAAGATCGCAACTTCTATATGGTTGAATCTTTCATTTCCACTCTTCTGGTTTGGATTGAACGTAGTGTTAAAGTCACCCAATGCAATCCAAGGTGCCTTGAATTTACTCCCCATGTGAACTAGGTGCTTCCAAAGTAATTGTTTGGTCATAATCTAAGGGATTGCATACACGAAGGAGATGTAGCATTCTTTATTGACTATGCAGGAAATAAACTACCTATGGGTGCAAATTATCTCCACCGTGCACTAATTGGCATTTCAACAGACCCAGATACCACCAACAAAACCCCTAGCTTCAAATCAGTAGGAGTTTGTGAATCCAAGTTGTTTGACAGTTCTAGAGGCTGATGCAATGCTTATTCTTGATTCCAGAATAGTCACTATCTTAGGTTTATACAAAGCTATAATCTCCTTTAGGGACTGGTGCCTATCGTAACTGTCAATTCTACATGTGCTCTAGAAAAGAAAATCTAACATCTAAGACTAAGATGCATAGTGAGAGGACGACAGCCTCATGCAATTTGTCCCTCAACTTTCACCTCTAAACTTTTGTCCTTGATTCCCTTGTCCTCAACAATTCCTTCCTCCCCTAATTTAACAATAAGTTTTGGGCTCTTAGTTCTACACTCATACAGTTTGGTGTCTTTCATCAATTTCATTATGGACACGGTCCCTTCAATTTTCCTTCTAAGGGGAAGAGGGTTAGGGATTATAGTGTTTCCAGATATTTCTTTAGTTCCCTCTCCACCATCACCTTGGTCCTCTTTATTCCTTTTATCCTTGTCTTCCTCCATTTACGACTGGTCAGTCATAGGGATTGTGTCATTTTTCACACATGTTGTATGTTCTTCTGTGTCTCCCTTTGCTTCTGTATTTTCTACACCTGGCTTTGTTGTTTCATAATCAACAATCGTAATCATGTTCTCTACTTCATCCTCCTACATCGAATGGAGTACCCCATCTATGTCCAGACTAACCTCGTAGTGGTGTTATTCAGCTCTTGGGTCTTCAAAATTCTCTTTGGACTTCCCCTTGACAGAATTAGTTATGTCCCTTAAGGCGGTCCTCTTCTTATCAGTAGAGTTGATCTTCTCTTAGGTCTCCACACTTTAGCAATGTTCTCATGATTCTGACATTATCCTTCTTTGCTTTTCTCTCCTTCCCCTGTGGTGGCAGACTCGCTAACACCTTGATCCCCATTCTCCAGAATTTCAAATATTTTGCTATTATTGTGTGTAGTTGAAGGAGCACCCACCTACGTTGTGCTCTGATGGCATCTTTATCTGGTCCCCCTTCCCTTATCTTGATACCACACCTCCTCGCAAGCAGCACCTTCGATCTCTTGGTTGGGGATTCCTTTGGTCTATCCTCATTTTAACATAGTTTTCTTAGACTTCCAATATGTATCTTTGTGTCCCAGATTGCCACAATTGGAGCAGGAATCTAGTGCCACTTCATACTCCACATGGTATTCTATGCCATTGATCGGGATAAATAGGCATAGCTCCTTAGTCATCTCTATTTTAATAGATAGCATTTCAAACTTACTCTGGGTCTTGAAAGTCATGTGATCGTCTACTTTAATCAATCAGCCTAGGACTAGGTCAATGAATTTGAAGAGTGTGGGTATATAGAGGTGTAGTGGCATATCAAGTATGTACACCCATGTGATGATGTATCTCGGCATCTCCCGTCTGCATGTGAAGGTTGGGGTCCAGTCCCACACAATGAGACAGCATCTGGACAACTTCCATTGGCGCCCTACGTCATTGCTAATCAATAGTCTCCCTTAAACAAAAATTGTACAACATAATGTCCCTTATCAAGTTCATACATATTAAACTTCCTTTAGGATTCCATAGTAGTTTAATTTGATCCCTTATCGTCATGAACCCTACATCGATGCCAAAAAATTGTGTGACAACCACATACATCCATGGACGTGCTAGGTCCTCTTGCTTTTCAGGTTCAATGAAGAAGGTTGGATTCCCTTCCACCTGTGTCAACTCAACTTCCCTATCATCCAGGTGGTCCTCAAAAAGTCTCTCCAAGAAGAAGGGCTCCCTCTCCTCAAAGTCATGCTCACAAGAAGTAGATCCTCCCATGACAATAGTAATGGATGGTCGATATTGCACTTGGGGTCCGTGTTCTCCTTCACTTTGCCCGCAGATCGGTTGACCATCTACACCGAAGGTTCCCTATTGTGCTGAGTCATGTTCACCTAGGGGTTGGTCACTATTCACTATATTTTGTTGTTCTAGGTTTGGTGATCCCCTCATGCCTGTGAACTTGAAGTCAATTCCCACAAGGTGTACCGAAACCCAGCTCCTGATGCACTTGTCTCCCTACTATCATTTCCTAGGTTATCGGGGTCCTTTTACCTACCTCCCATCCAGATTCCACTCTCCCCTAATTCCTCTAGAGAAGCGACTCTGGTCAAAACCACCGTGCCCCCCACCATTGTTCACCGCCTCTCTGTCACCCCCCTCGCCCCCCTCACACCTCCATCTCCTAAAATTTGAACTTACTAACCAATGATGTGCCATCCTAGTTGGTAAAGATGAAATGTACGACCTAGAGGTCGAAGGTTCAAATCCAGGAGATTGGATGAATAAATTGCCAATTCTATTTGCTTCAATATTTTCACATCATGAAAAAAAAAATTCTTACATGGAAGATCTTTGTGGAGATTTTTAGAGCGAAGAACACAAAGGTTTCTTTGAGGTTTTGTCCTAATTGAACATCATTGCTCATTTGAAACAATGATCTTTATTTAATTCTCAACCTTTTGTGTTTTTATCTTCTTCCTGCTCTCCATATATCACTTCAGTTTGTCCTTCTCTTAAGAACAAAGTTTTGGGCAGTGTTATTCATCCATATTTCTCTTGAATGTCAAATTCAAGGTGTATCATACCTAGATCATGACTTTTAGATGGATTCCATGATTCAACCTGAGAAAATACTAATTCTTATCTTCTTCATGTTTCTTGAGGTGAATAGATATGCATGTTGAGCGAAGATAATGTTATTTCAACTATGGCTTCCTAATCATGCTAAAATCAACTACTAATGATATATTGGCTAACACCCACCCATTTCAAGAAAAAATAGATATGTAAATTATGTTTATGGTTTATTTTATTTGAAAATTGATGAACTTACCTAGATTATCAATGTCATGTGGAGCTTATACATGTTGGCCGAGAACTATAAAGAAAGGCTAAAATTATTTATTTCAACCAAGATTTTATAGGTTTTGTCCATTGCTAGTGAATATTATGTGTTAAAGCAATGTGGAAAAGGATGAACTCACAACTAAATAAGGATTAGATGTCTTCATCAATTTTAACTTAATATGTAGTTAAAACTACTATAATTACAAAATAAAGTGTAAAAAATGCCGGAAAAATAATAATATTATACCTAACTATATATTCTCCTCTTTATGCTAAGTGTAAATATTTGAATGTAGATAACTAGAGGTTAAATAATGGATAATAGGATATTTGAAGCCTGAACTTCCACACCCAATGCTAATATTTCCCCCCTCACATGCATTATTCTTCCCCTCTCCCCAACTATCCCACATGACCCTCCCTCACTCCACAGACTATCTCAATTGAATCTCTCACATGATTAATCTCCTCTGCAATTTGTATTGTTATCCTGAACTCCCTTCCATTTGCATTGCGATCCCATACTCCACCCCTTCATGAGCTTCTATCTAATTATCCGGATGCAAAGACAAGTAAGCCCCCTGACTCGGAACTGATTTTCACTCTAGTCCTCCACCAGGAGCATGTCACTAACTGACCAATCACAAAGACAGCTAGCACACACAATGTCCCACAACCCTATCACCACTTCATTTGATGTTCATCTACCAAGTTGCCATTGTAGTTGATCTCCTCTTACTAGGCCACCATTGCAGTTGATCTAGACTCCAGTATGTTGATGTCTTCTCTTCCTATAATAGAAACAAAGAAGAGATGCCTACCTTTCTCCTCAGTTTTTGGTGCTTCTCTTCCTCTGTCAAACACCAACAATTAGGACATGTCTTTCTCCTTTGGTTGTTGCAACTATCTTCTCACCTTTTATCTATGTAACTACTTCTCTCCTATTCAGAACAACACTCACACATCAAGTAGCCCATAACCAAAACAACATGTCATATATCAAAAGGTAAAGAAAGAAACCACAGTGGGGGCACTTTCTTCTTGGAAGTTGTAGGGAAATAGAGAACTTTACAAATTATCTATTTTAGAGAATACCAGAATGAGTATTGATACAAGTTTTTCTATCAAGAAACTCTTTCTCTGATAGAATTTCACATTTTATAAGTAATTTTGAGTCATCTTGCATAGTTTGTATTTAAGAGACATACTACATCTAATTCTTGTACCTTCATCTATAGACGAGACACTAGGAACAAAATAATGTCATGAAAAGTTTTATTTTGTAATATCATGCTTTGGCTTCATTTCTAATGATTTTGATAAGTACGTTTATTGTATGATCATTAATGATAAATTCGTCATCTTATCCTTATATGTAGACAATATCTTACTTTTTAGTTCGAATATGAAAGTAGTGAATGAGATAAAGTCATTCTTGTCAAGCATGTTTGAGATAAAAGCTATGGGTGCCACTGATGTGATTTTAGGGCATAAAATCACAAAGTCTACTAATGGTATTACACTCCCTTTGACTCGCTATATTGAGAATATACTATAGAAGTTCGAGTACACATCACATCAACCATTTAAGACTACATATATTCAATCAATCCCTTATTTAAGAATGGTATTGGTGTTCCCGTGTCTCTATTACAATACTCTCAGATTATTAGAAATTTAATGTATCTTATAAACTACACACGAGCAATCATTGTGTTATTCATGAGAAAATTCAATAGATACATCAATTGTTCTGACAAGACCCATTTGAATACTTTTGATATCATGTTGAGGTATATCAAGGGAACTAGTTCCATTGGGTTGTATAATGACAAGTATCCTTCTATTTTGAAGGATATAGTGATGCAAACTAGATTATCATGAACTCTATAGACAATGGTGTAAAAGAATATATATTTCTATTGTGACAATGTGTTGCTTCATGGAGGTCTAAGAAAGAAACCATATTATCTTAGTCCACCTTTAAGACAAAGTTGTGTGCTTTAGATGAAATAAAATTAGAAGTTGAATAACTACATGGACTTATGTCCAGTTTACTTGTGGTGTAAAAGTTACTTCCCACAATTTCAAATTATTGTGATAACACAACAACTATTTCAAGATAAAGAGTTCCAAGTACAATAAAAGCAACATAGAAGACTCCAAGTCAACTCAAGTCTATAAGGAAGCTAGTGTCTAAATCGATTGTAGTTGTGGACTATGTAAAAACAAAAAAAATAACTATTGATCGTTTGACTAAAGGGCTCAGCTTAGCCTTAGTTGAAAAAATCTAGTTTGGGATGGGTGTGAAAACCCTTATGATTCATTGTTGAAAATAGGTGTCAAGTCCTAGGATAGGATGTTAATGGTACATCCTTGAAGAGTTCAACCAAATGATTACTTTTGTGTATGTCACAATAGGGGAATCGCGTCATTTTTTAATATTTATCATGATTTCTGATTTGGATGTATGGCCTTTAATGAACCATTTATTCTTTGTTGACATTATCTTTATTGTATTATTACCAACTCATATTCTTACACCGAAGGTTCAGGCTCAAGATGTCAATTTACCTCATTTATATGGGGTTATATGTTGGATAAATCAAGTATGGTTCAAGCCAAAATGTACCTGTTGAAAGCACAATTTGGAGGACTGAGTGGTAGAACAAACTACACATTGGACTTTGTAGGAGATTGTTAATTATATTACATCAGTGATATTAGTTAACATGGGCTAAGTCCAATGTAGGTGTAGACAATATATATGGAATGTGAATGAAAAAGTAATTTGTGTCTTTTGTTCAAATGGGAAGGTGTTTTAGACCCACATTGCCCATTTTTAAAATTTGTTTGCTCTATATAAGTAGGAGTGCATCTTACACTAGTATCCAAGAGCTCTAAAGGAGACTATGCTCACCCTTGTTGTGGGTTTGGTGAATACAACACAAAGCACACACACGTGGGGGCACCCCACTGGGCTGTGCTCATGCACATGGCTCGTGGGTTTTCCGTCTTTTATCCTTTTTACACAACTAAAACTAATTAATTAATTGTTAAATTTATGTTTTCTTAATTGTATAAAGATTTCTGATATTCTTTTTACATGTATAAGAATAAATGTGTGATTACATCAAACAAAGAATGGAATTGAGCATGGAAGTGCTATAAATAAGGCCGCCAAACTTAGAATTGAACACATATTTAAAATAACAAAGTCTGATGTTCGTGTTTTGCAAACCTTACTGACATTACCTTACGTATCTATTCCCTATATGCTTCTCTCGAGGAGTTCATCTCTTGAATGAGGGAACTTTTCTCCATCACCGCTCTTCTCCCAATGTATGTTGGGTGGTGATACTTAATGACCGTCGAGCTACAACAGTGGTGGTACTTAATGACCGCTGAGCTACAACGGTGGTGTTGTTGTCTATCGTCTACGTATAAGTGAGATGACCTCTCGCTACAAGATTGTGACCGGATTAGGAGTGGAAGAACATCGTGCATATAAAAGATAATGGAGCGCTGATTTTTTTTTTGATGTAACATCTCTTGACAAGGGTTAGTTTCTAGCTCTCTTTAACTATATCTCCTATTCGATTTGTTCTTATATTTCTATTCTGATTATTAAACTTGGCTTGAAAACCCACTAATGACATTGCAATTTTGAGTTATTCTTTGTAACGACATTCGTAAATTGAACAATAAATTCTGCTAGATCGATGGAGGCCACATTTATTACAAACTGTTGACGATTTGCTTAGCTGACGAGTAAGTTCCTATCGTCCCTACTGAAATTCCCACTACCACAATGAACACAACTAAAACCTGTTCAGCTCCCCATCCCATTGACCTGTTAAAGATCTTGAGGTAGAATATACATGGAAAAACTATTGAAGCCGTGCTGCTCAAGAGCGATCCCGTAAATGCCGATAAGTACCCGAAGAAAGGCAGGACCAGAGCAGCAACCATCGTACTCAACACAAGTACTGTCCTTACGAGCAGGCAGATGGTCCGCTGTTTAGAGACTTGGAAATAGTCCTCCATAGCTTCTGCAATTGGTGCAATGACAAGAGCATACTTGGTAATGGGGTTGATCAGTGTGGTATAGATGGCAATCTTGGTGCTGAGCTTGTGGTTTGGGAGGTTAAGTGTCACCTGGGATTTCACTTCACCACCATAGATTAGGTATCCAAGAACTGCCATTGAGCCGTAGCAAAGGGTGCCAAGTAGGAAACATATGAGTATTACCTGTAACAAAAACTATATATATTGTTATGTATATCCATGAAGCAAAACCTAGAGTGTTGAACGAAATCAAATGAGTCCATTAGGTTTTTGTGATTCACTAGTCTACAAGGAACCCAGATAATCACGACATCGTGCATGCTCACTGCATGCTAAGAGGGTGAAATTGTGACAGCATGAAGGACAACATACAGGGTATGTAGTATTGATAAGGAGTCATGATCAGTTCAGTTGTTATAGGAAAAAAGTAAAACTTGCCATTAAAACAATTAAAATATCCGAAGATATAAATCCGGCATGCAAATACTTACCCTTAAGAAGTGAGCTTTGCTTCTCATGGAAGTATATAATGTTGGAAACACCGCATGTCCACTGTAGCAAAATATATACAAGCTCGCGGCAGTCGGAAGCCCACCCCAATTGATTAAACTTCCTCTCTCATGAAAACCCACTCCATCAGCAGCCCCAGTCCAGAGAACGCAAGCCACCAGTATAATGGACGCCATCACCCCACCAAAGGAGACGTATGCAAGCATACCAAGGCTCCTAAGCCACGTACTTGGTAAGACCACTAGGGTAGCAAGCATAACGAAGGCATTCTTCCCTCCTATGTGAAGCCTTCCTATCTTGAAGCTATTGACAGGGAAGAGCTTCTCCAGATTGTCACCTTCCAGGATCAAAAACCCGATGGCAACAAGATACATGATCACAGAAACAGCAATCCTTCCCTTGCGTCCAAACGCCAGCTCACCGATGTCAGGATACGTCGTGACTAGAGTGCTTGCGTCCATGCATCGTTTCAAGAGCAGGCCAGTATAGCAGCAGATAGCAGCGAAGAGGATGAAAAGAGCAAGGCTCGACCAGCCTCCACGGGATAATGCATATGGGGTCGACAGGATACCAATCCCTGAGAGAAAGTAACAGTATATTAGTAATTCAGTCTATGGACCAGAAATTCTATTAACCAGACACAACTGAAAACTATTAGCAGAATGCAAGGTATAGCTAGAGTCATATTTGTGTACGTACGACTGACAACCTGACAGGGCATTGAGACAATTGAAGCATGTCCTTAAGGTAGAGACGCCTTGCTTGGAAGGTTGTTGAGATGCCATATTTGTTCCTGGAGTTCATAGGCCTGGTCATGGATCTTATATATAGACGTTAGCTACTCAACTTTTTTAGTACCTTACGTTGGTCAGGTTAAATGATTGACCAATCCAGTGAGTCATTATAAAAATATATTTATGTATCCGGCCAATCACATTGTTTGACGCTGGTAGTGGAATCACTTTTCAACAAAGCGCGGCCATTGTCGGCTTATGTTACTTATTATATCTTAATTAGAGCAAAGCAATAACGACAATGGGTTGTTAAACTTTTACAGCGAATTGATGGTTTACATACTTTGATGTCTTGGATATCCGCGTTCTTTCACATGTCTGTGTGTCAGCACTTAAATCAGAGAAAAGGAGTGTGTTGGCGGTCTCGTCATTGGTCATATAATATAAAAGCATAAAGACGTATCCTCCGTACGTCTACGCACATGACCCTATATATATTTTTGAATATGACGTGACTAGATTTCCAAAAAGCTTACTATAAAACCAGTCCTATAGTTTTTTTTTATAGGACAACCAATCATCTCCTCGTCTCTACTCTTCAAAATCTCACCTCCTAAAAAAATAAGAAAAGAGAAACACATACTATACACTATAATAAATCTCTATTGGATCCTACCAAGTTATTATAAGACTGTTCCTATAATAAGTTTTTCCACTATATTTCAAAAAATATTTTTACAACAGGGAAAATATGTTTTCCCAGCTGAATATTAAGTTGATTTGAATCCTACTTCTCTTGATGTTGGATATTCAATAGTAAAATACATGATTCTAAATATGTTCTCTTTTTGTGTGTTCATACATACATTCATAGGATAATATCAACCTTCCAACTATTTTCCCTTGTTTAGGTGTTATATTGATATGCATGAACCCCAAGAGGTGCTTATGCAATAAAGACACGTGAGTGTTGTAGCTTAATAAAAAGAAACTTGAGTTTAATTGGGTTTAAAATGCAATTGAAGTTTTGAAGAGAATGTTAATGATAATTGTTTCCATAACCATGAAATAAATACCAACATTCCATGGTAGGATGTAATCACAAAAATAATGAAGGATAAACAATGCATGATATGTCTAATAGGATAATAATAAGGGGAAACCCTAGTTTGGTAAAACTGCTAAAAGGTAATCTCGAAATATAAACTAAATGACATAATTGGATTTTACATGGTCGATTTAGATTGAGTGTTAAATTCTACTTTGTTCGATAATGTTTAAGAACTCATACTCAAAGAAGAGAAAACCTAAATATCTAATGGTAATCAATTAGGAATAACGATTAGGTTATTAAAATTGATATTCATTAGTACACTCTTGACTCATACGGGCTATTATGATAGTCATTGGATTGGATCAAGAGACTATGTTTTTGACTTCAACATTGAGATAAGAGGCTCAGGTGCATGCATATTGTAGGTGTGACCTTCTCCTCTATTTATATCTCTCACGTTCCCTTCTCTGATTGTGATTGCAATTCCAATAGATTCATCATGGGATAGTAAAGTCAATGATCCCCCGATTGAATGGAACCAGTAGCATAGCGAACTCTGGAAAGCTCAGAGTTTCTCATCACACTTTCTTCTCTCTCCCCCTTCAACTCTGGAACCCTAAGCCTCTCACCTATATAAAACACTTCTGACGCAATCTTCCAACCATCAAAAATTTCATTCCAATCATTATTGTGCCCCCACAACTTTGTGAGTGTAGCTATCAACTTTCAAAGATATGCTCCCATAACAAAATATTAGGGAGCTTATTTATAGCAATGTGGACAACTAATCAAGGGTGGTAACCATTCTAAGGGACATCAAAGAAACTTCTCTCATTTTCAATTGCACCAATTGAGGTGTGTCATGTAAATTCCCATTTCTCATTTTCTTTCAGCATTTACATGGGTTGGTGAGGTTTTTTAGGTTTCTATTGATAGTGCTATTGGTTCTTTGTGATTTTTAGCTCACTATAAACTTTGAAGGCTTATGCGATCTCTAGTTTCTCTATCGTTTCCTCCTTTAGTATCCACATTGACCTTGTTGATGTGTTATAGTAGGGTGTTGTTTTTAGAGACTCTGACCACTACCAAGTTTAATGGTGGTATTTTTGTGCCACGCCTTGCTTCAATACTAAGTGACAAATCATGGATTCAGATATTTCATTACTTTTTTCATGTAATCAGGGATATTAATCCATCTACTGATCTGACACTTGTATCGTCATCATATCGAATATGTGTGTCATGCTTTCAAGGAAAACATGTGCTTTCATTGCATGTTTTAATATATATTGCATCAACATTTGAGTCAGCCAAGATAGTATAATACCGGATTAGTGTAGTCATTTGTTTGGTTTTTCATTATTTAGTAAAGCACTTAAACTTTAAACTTTTTGTTACTAGTTTTTAGATTAGAAAAATAATTTAGAATATGCTTTAGATTGATAAAAGTAGTATATACCAATTAGCATAGTTTTTAGATGTTATTTTTGTTAGATACGTAATTTTCTTTAAGGTTTCTCCGCGTAAGAAATTTATTTATGGTTACTTTGAAAATTTACCAAAATTTTTATGGGTGTTTGGGATTTTGAACTTGAGGCATAGACATTTTCATATGTAATTTCCACTAGGAATGGTTGTTGGGGAGGTAGAGGGGGTATTGGTCGATGGTGATGGGAAAACTAAGGAAGTAACTCAGGATTTTGAAAGAGAGAAAAAAATATTTGAGGTAGGAAACCATTGGAAAGATAGCTAGTGGGATGATCAATATGAAAGTGACACCCCTTGAGATGTAAATGTAGGCTCCATTGGTGCACTTAGGTTGAACCTTGATTATGTGTGACTGTGGTTAAAATTTCTACAATGAAAGGCAATTTGCACACTTGTGCAACCAATTGTGAAGTAGTCTCCAACCAGAACTCAAGTCATGATGAATATATACACTTTTCAACTCCTGTCAATGAGTAACTATATAATTACAACTAACGAAGACCCAAAAGAGGCCACAATTTATTCAAGGAGAACAAAGATATGGTTAGCTTTAAATAGTCGCCTGGAACACTAATACGGAAAATATAGCAACTATTTCTTAAAAAACTATCCCCAAGGTCCTTATCTTCAAATGATGCTAAATTCTCAATGGTAGAAGGATATCTAGATATTCTCACGTCAAAAGAAAAAAACAATCTCAAGAAGTTTTGGTAGTTTCTTGTCATCATCAAGTCATGTCCAAGTATGTTAGATACAAGACAATTATAGGAAGTATATTGTTTTTGAACAAACCTATAGTAAACAAGACATGCTTGAACTTGATCACAACTATTATGTGATGCATTTTCATGTAAACTAGATTATGAATAATCAATGATAGGAGGTATATGAAAATTGTTTGAAAGTTATTTGATGGTATGTCAATGGCACACAAAATTCTATCCAACTCATAATTTATTTTGGATTATCAAAACATTTTTTTTAATGTGTCATTGCACTTCTATATACCCACAATGTTTGAATCGATAGCTTGTGACATTGAAAAACTCATCAAAGTGGAAAGCCACTCACGTAGAAGATTTAGTAAAATGGTAGTCCTATTGTGGAAAGAGTATAAACCAGAGAAATAAGAAAGACAGAAGGTAGAGAGGAAATCCATTTATTATTTTATATGGTATTGGAGTATTGATCCTAAGTCTAGAGAAATAAAAAGAGATTCTTCCTGTGGGCGACCACCGTCTCTTTTTTGACTTGGCAGTCCACCACACACCATCCCAACCTTCGTGCTCTTCTTCTCCCTTTTTCTTTCTTCAAAAAAAATCCCACAATAGCAAACCTTCTCTTCCCTTCCATCTCAGCCATCACTAACATTTGTTTTTTATTCTACATTTTCTTACTATTAACATTTGTTTGTTCTTATTCTCTTTGTTTTTTGTCATTAGTTTCTTCTTTCATGGTTTTCTTTTTCTTTCATTTTTCTTTCCTTTGAGTTTTCTTTCTATTATTTTATCTTTCTTTACCTGATCTTCTTTCTCCCTTCTCCATTTGTAGTGTTTGTTGTTTTTATTATTTCCACTTTCATATGATTTCCTTTCTATTCCATTTATTTTTTTTTCTAATTACCTTTTTTCACTTTCTACTATTTTCCCTTTTCTCTTCCACCTAATTCTTTTTCTTCATCTCATTATTTGTTTCTTCATTTTCTTTCCCTCTAGTAAATATTCTACTACTCATCTTTTTCTCCATCCATTCTATTTTCCACTCCATGTTCCACTCCCCAACAAGAACATTTCCCTCCCTTTCCTTATATCCTTGCTTTTTTAGTCCCCAGTGGAGCAACCCCCTTTATTGCAGAAAACACAAGACACAAGATGACAAAAATCAAGTTTCTAAAGCTTTGTGCTTGTTACAAAGAAGAAGAAAAAAATCACATCCCTTCTTGAAATGGCAACCATCCTTTATTGCATGTTGACATTGTTGCAACGTGCAATATCCATGTGTACTTCTCATATGCACCTCCCTACATTTGGGGAATGATTTAGTCCATGTCATGGACTTCTATATCTTTATTCGTGTGTCGAAAATAAAAAAAAGACCCTACACTTGTTTATGAAGCATCAAAAGGATAAGAGAAGTGGCACAACACTAACCACATGGATGAATGTTTTGTTTGAATTAGGGATCTTCTATGTTTCATATGACAATCCTTATATTCTTGTGTTTTACTTTTCCTACTCTTCCTATATACCAATAGTTCTTTGTTATTCCTACAATGCTATGTATTGATTTTTCTTTGTTCTTCCTATCGTGCCTTTATGCTAATAATACTTTTTTTTCCTACTGAGCCTTTATAGTGGTAGCGTTTTGTTTTTCCTATTGTGACTTTATATTGGTAGTGCTTTATTTTTTTATCACCCTTTAGATATCTATTCCTCTACAATGTTTATGACTTTTCACTCCAACTACTCTCATGATCCTTTTTGTGTTTGGCATGAGGGAGAAAATAGAGGAAGACGAGTAGAGGAACTTGATGAGATGGAGGAGAGAAGATGAAGAAAAGAATCCCCTCCTTCTTACCATGTTGCCCAGTTTATGTATATTCATCTTTGTTGTTGACATATGCCATAGAGCATACTCCTATAGTAATGTGTCTCAAACATGTGCCCACATGCCATGGTTCAATATTTGTATAATAGTGTTCTTATCCCAAATATCATGCATTATCTGGTTTTGATGCTTCTTGTACTGAACTAATTCAAAAAAATAGTGACTTAGATGACTTTTCTACACATATTCTCCACCATCTACTTCTTTTGATTTGCACTTAAGATTATGATGTTCATGCATGATCACTCTTACTTGTTCGTGGTACACTATGTTGTTATTGGCTTTGCATTAATGTTACCTTCATTAGGGAAAAAATTCCTATGTCTAGCTGCTACATGCTATCTTCTTCAAGGGAATTGTTAGAGTGCTTCAATTTTTGCATTGTAGATTTAGGTGGACATGATTTCTTATTAGGAGATCAACTTCTATATGAGATATTTTATCTTTTTCATGTATTGTCAAGATAGATACATGTTTAACATGTGATCCAGACTGAAGGGGGTGTTAGATTTATTGGTTTTTTAATATGAGCCTAATCATATTGTCCAAGTAGGGTTATGTTCTCTTCCTTGTAATTTCATCCACTCCTATATATAGGAGGGGAATTCACCTTCTATCAATAACAAACATCTCATTAGACTTCCATTTTATTTTCCAAATAGGATTAATGTATAGATCCTAGACCTAACTCTAGAGAAAAATAGAGAGAGCCCCCTTCTGGAGTGATCTCTATACTCTTCGTTTGACCATCTAACAAGCAACATCTTAACCTCCACAATCATCTCCTCCATCATCTCTTACACCACTTTTATGTCAACCATCTCCTTCTTGTAGATTGCAACAACAATGCCAAGATTAACGCGCACTCGAGCTCTCCCAATATACACCAAGATCCTCATTGCAGCAATAGTGATCTAGTGTATATTAGTATATAGCAAAAAGGTCACAACTTCGTCTATTCTCATCCATGTTTTGTTTGATGCCATCCTCATTGTTGACCAGGAAGAGAAAAGGAGAACCCATAAGAGTCTATCCATCTTCTCATAGTTGGTATTTATCCTCTCTTAAATGAAAGGGTTGATCAAGATCTAGTTGATTCTCATCATGAAAAACTAAGCTTTGACCACATGAGGCTTGGTGTATATTCTATCTCTGATAATTCCACCACATACATTGCAGCTGGAAATTTTTCCTATCAAGACATCTTCAAGCATATGTTGTGATTTTGTATCGGGTTGTATCCATAACACCCTCTTCATGTCTTAAATGTGGCCTTCAATGCCATGAGCGGGTTCTTCAAAAGGAATTCCCCCCTTGTATATGTGGTGCTTGCAGAGAAATCTTTCTAATTTTGATTGATGATTTGCCTCCATAATGTGGTGCCCACCCATGCTCCAACTTGAGAGGGAGTGTTTTCATATCTATGTTTTTTTCATGTAGTTCATTAGTGGGTTCTTCCAAAGGAATTTCCCCCTTGTGTACGTTGTGCTTGCAAAGAAATTTTCTATGTTTTATTGATGGTTTGCCTCCATAGTGTGGTGTTCACCCATGCTCCAACTTGAGGGGGAGTGCTATATTATCTATGTTTTTGTCTTATAGTTAATCCCACTTTATGGAGTACAGGCTTACTACCCTATCTAGAATCCTATTTATGTAATCTTGTAATCACTTGTTGGTATCCTAATCTAATGTCATTTATTATTTAAATGTTAGGATCAAAGTTTATGGATCTAACAAACATCAAAAGGAAATTGGGAGAAGCAAAAGATTGATAATCAGAGGAACTAAATGGAAATTAGGCCACAAAAGCATATGATTCGGTTGCTTGAACTCTATTATTTTTCATGTCTTCTCTATGATAGATTTTGTCTATTTGAGTATTCATGGAATCAAAAATGATGAAACATAATCTAATATAGAAAATATGGAAAGAAATAATGTTAGTCAAACATTTAAAATAAAGAGAACATAGTCGCCTACCTTTTAATAGAAAAGAAGATCAAATATAACAAGGTATGAATGAAGTTTTACATATCAAAAACACATCAAGAGGCAATAAGTAGATGTGAGAGTTTGATATCCATAGAGGATTAGAGTGGAGAGAAGGATACAAAAACATTTCATAGTAATAATCTAGAATTTGGCAATGTTATAAAATACATTTTTTCCATCTAAATGTAAATTTGGTTTGAATGTGATTCTCTTGATGTTGACTACTCAATATAGTTGATCTAAATTATTTCCATATGGAGTGTTTTCTTAACCAATATAGCTTCCAATGACACCGATTTTCACTCCAATATATGGAAATGGATACACATCATGGAATTGTAACTAGGTTAATTACACGACAATTAAAAGGAAAATCTATATTTACAATAGTGGATGTTTAGAAACTTAATTAAATTCTACTTCATATCCATATGGATGGGAATTTTCTTATTGGGGTCTAATATGTATTTGAAAGAATAGGTAACATCTGTAAAACTAACCATAAATGGCATTGTGAGTAAGGCAAGACAATATCTAGAATTGCCTATACTAAAGACATGTGAAGTAGAATTAAATAGGTTCCTATTAGGATATTAAATTGGTAGTAATATACATCAAAATCTCATTTGATTCCAGGTTTCAACCAAAGACTATCTTTCCCAACATGGTAAAAAGTATAGATCCTTATCTGGGTTTAATCATTAATCAAACATGGTCTATATGATTTTTAATGATGCTTTCACACATGGGTCCAAATCAATGGGAAAGTTATGACTACTCGCATAACTTCATTTGTTGAGTCATAGACAAAAGGCCAAGGGGTATCCACCATTCACCCAAGAAGACTCGATTTGAACATTTTTTATTTCACACTTTAGTAACTTTTTTGGTTGGAATTATCTAATAAGAAGCAAATCTTGATTTTGTGGTTCATTAATTTGTGAAGAAAAGTCTTTATTTGGTTTGATATTTTAAAATTATTGTCTTAATTTCAAAATAATCAATTTTTCTATCATTCATTTGGCGATGTTAACTAGTTTATACTCAAAATTAAACATAACCGACTTCATAATGATGCCTTTTCAATACATATAGTTTGACATCAAAAGCAACTTGAAACCCTAGTAATGATCATTGAAGTGAGAATATTACATGTAGTAATGATTTAACTAGATCTCAAAAATAAAGGAAAAATTAGGTTAAACATCGATATTCCATTATTTTTGGGGATTAGAACTAACCCTTGAACCAAAAATGAATATAAGCAACTTTATATTATGCCACTATATTTCAAAGAACCCCATTAGTGAAGAATCTATTGAAAGAAATCAATATGATACAGTCTTAAAAAAAATAGGTGGTTTATTGGAATCAACTAGAGTGCATACGTATAAATGTAAACCTAAACAAAAACACTGAAAATATGCACTCTAGTTATTAGTTGTTTTTTTATAATTCAACATCCAAATAAACGTGTTATATTAAATAAAATTAAACATTATATACTCTTTTTTATTTATTTATAAGTCATGTAGCTAATAGTAAGATATGATTCCTTCTATTTTACAAAATAATTAATGAAATATCTTGTTTAAATATTCCTTTCCTGATATAATCCTTTTATAACTTGAAATACGACTAAAATTTAATACTAATTATAGAAAAGTTGAAGTTAATATTTAGTCACCTCATTGCACAATCTAGTCATTGATGCAAATATTAAAACTATAAGTTACATTCCAAGGTGACATATAATTACATTAAAAGTGATCAAGCTATAGATTTACATTCTTTCAATATACACTTGAAAAAAACTTTTGAAGTTTTTTTACTATCATTTGTTTAAAGTTTTGTATAAATCAGTTAAACAATAACATCTAGCCGTAATCCAAAATAATTTTTATTGTTTAGGTATGTATTCATAACGATTGTTTGTATATATATATATATACACACACACACACACACACACATATATATATATATATATGTATATATATGTATGTATATATGTATATATATATATTTATGTATATGTATATGTATATGCATATGCATATGTATATGTATATATATGATGCAATATCTCCTTTACAACCTTTCCGCTAATCAAAATAAGTATGTATTTTAATTATAAAAATTGTCATACTTAATGTATTGTGCTTTCTTGCATCATATTGGTTTTAATATCAAATATGATGATTATTTACTAAATACTTAAATATCACCAATAGGTTGGACTATATATTTTCATTATTCCATATATATCTAGTAGTATGATTGTATTATAAATTTATGAGCCCTAGATATGGAACCCTAGATTTGTCAATTTCTCTGTTACTTTTGTTTTTCAACGCATCTATCCCTCTAATCCAACTCCAAAAGATCATAAAAATGTATGACATTATCCCCTTGTTATTTAGTAGGAATACCAACACATACACACTATTGACAATGCCACTCAAATTTTGAGCCCATCTCATTGATGGTGCCCAATGTCAAGCAATAATTTTGTAGCATAAGTATTGTGAACTCTAGTTTGAGCCTAAATGTCAAGAAACTTATTATATGTAAGTATTTGTGTGTTTATAATTAAATGGAAAACCAATCTTTCTTATAGGAACTTGGAAAGCATTAGAAACCAAATTACACGATGTCACGACTATCGACCCCCATTTTCTGTCATGCAAATCAACCATAAAGAATCCACCTTCTGGGAAATCATGGAATTTATCAAATTTAGTCCACATTTTCTGATCCATTTTCTACCTTTATAGGGTTTAAAGATAGAATATCCTTTCCCTAGAGTTAAGTGAAATTTTCCCTTTGAATGAGATTTTTACCATCCTTTTTTTAAGAAAATGACCTCTTGAACAACCCATCTATAAAATATACCCATCCAATCCCAGTTGGAAACCCAATTTTCATTTTTATATCTCTTTAGAAACAAACACCATAATTTTAATGGAGAAGATATTAAACTCATTTGTATATCCTTTTTTACAAGAAAAAAGAGAAAAGGAAAGACTCAACCCTCATGTTTTCATGTCACCCACTTCTTCCTTATTGAATTGTAGATTTATTACTGAGTTACACAAAATTACAAAAAAAATCCCATTTGTAATACACTCTAAAACTTCAAAAAATCTAGATACTAGAATAAGAAATGTTAATGTTTCCTACTTGGGGATATTTTGGTGGAATCCAACATTTTTCCTAGATTCCACTTGGAGGAACACATAATTTGACCAATAGTCCCTATATTGGAAATTAGTGTTCTTCATGGTATCCTCATGGCATAACTCTTGATTTATATTTCCTATTATTGAATAGATCATATTATTTTTATGAAAATCTTTTCTCAACATTGAACCCTCAACCATAACATACATGTATAAGGTCACCACAATATCCACCATCCTAAAGAGACCCTTTCGAATCATTTGAAGTTGTAGAATTATTACTCCTCCTTTTCAGTCTCTTCTTCCAAGCATCTAGAAGATCCTCCTTCTAGAACAATAAATCTGATAAGCTAGAAGGTTGCAGAAGTAGTGAAGAGGCATCTGGTCTTCTATATTTAGTTAAACTATTCCAATTTTACATCTTACCAACTAAACCTAGATCATAATAACTACATTAATATTTTTCATCTTGCATTATAATTTGGAGGTCCCATTTTGGTAGAAAGGTCATGCATCATCTATTCTTCATCACATTCCCAACAATTTTCATGTCATGGATGGATTTAGGAAGGTATATTGTATTGTTTTTAGCCTTTGGTCCATGTTTTCTATATCTTTGTAGTAACTCCTATTTTTAAGTGTCTTCATGTGCTTTTCTATTAGAAGGTTGATGATGAAAATTCTCTTTCTAATTTGTTATGCACCCAGTTTTGTTATTTTGGACCTTCTGTGAGCATTCAATGCCTAGTTGCGCTAATTCAACTTGTGTTGCGAAGGTTATGTCATTATAGCTTTCATTGCTTCATCAAAGATAGTGAAATATAGAAGTTGGTGCATATAGGATCAAGTGAGTGTCTCCCAATAGAACCCCATCATGGATGAGATGAGGTTGTTGACAAGGACAAGAGAGTTGTCACATATCCTACATGAGCCCTGCATTTTGGTTGTTGATTGTATTTCCATCAGACAAGGAAATTTATATTTTTCCCTCTCTATGTGTTAAAACACATGTGTGAAAAAGATTCATGTAGAGCTTCTTGCAATTCATGAGATCTTCATGATGTTCTCCTATCCGTTGTCGATGATCTTACATCATTAAGGATGTTGAGTTTGAGATGAGGCATAACTTTAAACTTTTACCCTTCTTGTTTCTTTTGATTTTATCTTTTAACCCTTCTTGGTTTCTTTGATTTTTGACTCTAGATCAAAGTTTGATTGATTCCGTGAAAAATTTGACACTTCCTTAGTGTTTCTCCTTTGATAGACTCAGGGTCTATAGTGTTTTCTTGTGATCTTGTTGGGATGATTTGGGATGCATGTATATGGTCCCGATATTGCAAAAGTGTTAAGATTTTGTCTCTTATTCTAATTGGATATGGGTGCCATGGCCATGTATTCAATTATTGAAGAAAGGTAAGTATGAAACTCTTAGATTGTTATCTTTCGGATTACTCTGATCAAGTAGTCATTTTGATACAATCTAAAGAGCATAATGAATAAGAAATCATGGTATGAATATCTCAATCCTACCTTAAAGAAGATGAGGATTACATTATTATCTATCAAAACATTAATTGTTGGTAATTTTAAGAGAAAGATACAACACCATTAAATCTAAATCTGAATAGAAATAAGGAAAAGAGTAGTTCTTGAAGATGTGATTCAAGAAGATAATAAAGTAAAAGACAAATAAGTTTGTGCTTATAAAGTGATTCAAGGTATGAAATCCATATAAAATGGATAGAACTCCTATGATAAGTATAAAATGAGAAGATGAATGGGAACAATGACAAAGGAATAAACTGGAACCTGATTTAATCTCAAACCAACCTATGTGTGTAAGAAAGTGTTAATGCAAAATCAACATCGCATTTGAAAAAAATTAAGGTAGATGATCCATGTTTAATGAAGAAAATGTGGAATATGAGTATTTACCTATTGATAAGTGGTTGAAAAATATAATAAAATAAGAGAACATACCCAAGTGTGATAAATAGTCATCAAGTAAGGAGTAATTAATGAGATATTTAAATCATGATGATTCCTATGATAATGGCAAGGAACCCAAAATGAAAAGGGTAAAATGATACATAAGAAGTTGTATTTTCATAATGAAAATACAATTGGTTACCTTTTTGCTAGTGACCCTTGAACAATGCTACTATGATGTGGGAAGTGTGTTTCCCTTTGTGTATTTCCTTTCTAGGGCATAACTTTCAAGTGGATCATTGCCACTTGGTACGTGTGGATTCACTGCAAACATGAGGGTGGATAGCTTATTATAGAATAAGGCTGCTTGGACTATGGTTCCAAGATCATAAAGTTTGTGATGAGTTTTCTTTTGAGCCTTCCAATAATTAGGAAGATTCCTCTTATATTTCTTTATATTTATTATGTTGGTAAAGTGAATGAGATAATGATGTGAGTTCCTTATAGCACATGAGGTGGATACTAAGGTAATGATACCTAGTATCCAAGATGTATGAATAGTATGAGAAATATGTGAAGGTTAGAGATGTTTATTAAATGAACATTCCAAGTATTCCTCTCTTATAGAGAGAGAGAGGGAGGGAGAGAGAGAGTTGATGATGATCCTATAAATGTTGTTTGGAAGAGAAAACAAAAGTGACTCTATAATGTTGTGTATGGTCTAGTGATAGTTGGGCAAGATCACTATCAAGGATAGATGGTTTGTTGATACAATAGATATAATATTAGGATGATAGTTATAATTTAAAGTTAAAAGTTACTATTACATTTATACAGGTGGCACAACAAGTTTCTATGTTCCATATTTTCAAATGTCTTCTTATGTGGCAGTTTTTGTGCTGACCCAAGATAAGATATGTATGAATTGAAAGAGAATAACATGACCTCTATAAGATCGATGTGACATTACCATAATATGAAAGTAACCATGTGTAATATTGAGGATGACATGCATGAGAAGTGTCCATCTATGTGTACCTTGGATTTCGGGGGTGAAATCCCTATTAGGGGTTTATGGTTGTGAGACCCCTAACCTTGCTTAAAGTGTTGAATAAGCTTAATTATCATAATTGAATTCTTATAACCCTAATATAACCTTGTGATATTCTTTAAAATCATAATACAAGCTTAAGTTTCAAATTTGGTCCAATTTGGACATTGTTTGAGCAAGTTATGTAATTTTATGCACATTTTGGACTTTTCTGCAATTTACCCAATTGAGAGGTTTTCTTTGCAATTTACCACTTGCATTATGTTCCTTGGATATTCTATAATAATTCTTGAGCTTTTTGAGCCATGGGGATTCTATTTAAACCATGGTTTGAAGGTGTTTTTCTCAAGGGTATTTTAGGGTTTACCCCTTCATGGATGAGCTACCTTTAGTAGTTATCAACTAATGAATCATTTATTTTTCTTGGAAATTCAAGAAACAAGGGATAATCATGTCTTAATGGATGGTGGGGGAGCTTCTTGTGTGTGTGCTTGTATATTTTTAATAGTTTAAGGCCATGGACACTTGGAAAGATATTAGAACTTCAACTTTTTCTTTTTCTTTATCTTAAAGTTTCATATACTTATACCTAAGCACAAAAACGAGCCATTTTCTCTCCACCACTTCCCTGTTTCTATGAACCTAGTTCTCCCTCTGTGCTTCTGTGAATTTCCTATCCAAGGAAGAAGAGAGAGGGGATCTTCTTGGAAAAAGAATCTAGGGTTGTAATTGACTTCCTTATATGGTTTAAAAAGCTTCCTTCTAGTGATCTTGACCTAAAAGAGTAAGAATCCCCTTATTTCATCCGTTTATTTCTTTTTTATCCTTCCTAATACCTTTATTCAGGTCGGAACCTTGTTGTTCCATGGTAGAAATTGCTCTAAAGCTCTAAAACCCTACATTTCTTGCTCCTTATTCTTAGGGTTTGTTCATTTGATGAAGAAATGTACTAGATGGACGAGTTCACAACTTATGCTTGGATTTTCTACCCTAACTGCTCATGTTTTCTTATGTTTGAGAGTTTATCTTCTAATTAGATGCAAGTTTTATAACTTGCTCCACGTTTATTGCTTACTATAAGCTTTCTAGCTGCTTGAAAATGATGATCCATGCACTAAAAAGCTATGCTTGACTTGGATTTCGCTTTTTATAATATTCCCTATTCTGATTTTAGTTCTAGATGAACCTGCAATCATATGTATGTTATTCCTAATGTATAATATGACTTGGATCAGGTTGGTTTGACAACCTATGGTGCTAAGAACCTATCAACCAATGGTCAATTTTAGGGTTTTAAGTTGATTTCTTCTATAAACCCATGACCTGATGATGGTATTATTGCAACAACCCTATCGTGTTATCTTCATGACAACTGATGGTCGGGATCAAAGGTGTCATATGATGGTGACAACCTATGGTCACCCCCTTAGGTCAGGTTTTGGATCAATTATAAGTTTAATGATCAACCATTAAGTACCCTATTGATGTTATCAATCAATGATGACATTAGCTTAATATTTTATGCTAATTAATGAATATAGTGTTGATCTAACAACCTATGGTGACTTAATGGTCACTACTGATGGTGGATCAGGTCTTTACAACCTATGGTGAGTAAATCATATAGTTGTATCATCAATTAAGCCTTAGACCAATGGTTTCTGGGGTCACTTGATGCAATGGTCGGACCTATACTGTAATTGATGGTTTTCACATATGAACTTGACCCAATGGTCAAGATCTAATGTTTCTTCCTCCAATAAAGTGTAATGATGACTAATTTAATATGTTGGTCCTAATAATGTTATTTATATGATTTCCTTTATATGATCAACTTAAGGAGCGTACTTGCTGACAATGGATGGCTTGTTTTAAATGAACAGTCGATTGTGGGTTTTACCCTACTCTCAATGGAACTTTTTGTGTTGTTAATCAAGGGATGTCTAGGGTTAGATGGTGACTCTTTATAGAGAACAAATCAAGGACTTTATTAGTGGTTTATCCAAGGTGTTTACTTATGTAAACAACTAATGGTCTTACATTTTAAACATCCAATGGTTTTGGGTGACATTGTGGTATGGTGATATGGGTTGAATGATGATGGAACAAATGGAGGGTTACCCTTAATAAGGTAGTCTTACCTATTCACTCATATTAATAGAAGGTATGATAACCATATTGTGTTTATATGTAACCCTATTGAGGTATAGCTTGTTATACCTATTTTTAATATAACTAAATGATGGTAATTGGGTATGAATAGTCCTTGAATGACTAATACAATCATGGAGTACTCTCTTATTGTTGTTGAAACCCTAGTATGCTATAACCTTATGGTTATACCTTGATTTATGTGTGGGTTCATACTTGAGAATAGTATGGAATGTGATGGTGATTCTTCACCTTATGCATCCATGATCTAATGGGGATGCCATGAGTTAGGGTTTGGGTATGATTGCTAATTAGTAACATTAATATAATTTATCTTGTTGAACATAAATATAATGCAAATAGATAAAGATGAGTATTCATGTTTAACCTTCTTATATGATGACATGACGGTGAAATAACATCCCTAATATGATTATAACCTTAATGTGTTAATTGGTGGTTATCATAGCCACATGGTTGATACTTTCTTATGCTGAACATGGGCATTATGAATATGATGAGGGTTAATCATATCTACATTCATTGCATGTTCGTGTAATAAAGGAATGATATTAATGTTAATATAACCCTACTATGATTGTTTATGAATATCTCCTAGCTCATTTATGCAATATTGTGTTGATCCGGTGTATTATATGTAAGTGATGTTGTTGAGCCTTGTTATAAGGAATGCAAAGATAATGACGATCTTGTAGGGAATAGTATGATGGTCTTAATGACCTTTGGCCATGGTTGAGCCCTGAATGAGGTATAATCCTCTTGTGTTGATAATGGTCGATACCCTGCGATATTTTGAAAAGGATTTATATCCTGTGATAGTATGATGGTCTTAATGACCTTTGGGCATGGTTGAGCCCTAAATGAGGTGTAATCCTCTTGAGTTGATAAGGGTTGATACCCTATGATATTGTGAAAAGGATTTCTATATTGTGATAATATGATGACTAGTGTAGCCTCATGAATGGCAAGTGAATAGTACCATGTGATGATGAGATGAGAAATTATGTTTCACACATTTTATATCTTTTGAAGTTGTGATATTTATATGCTTGTAAGAAGTAAATTAGGGTTTGTATTTCCACTTGTTTGATGCATCCTTAATTCACCCAATTGGCATAACTAATCAAGCGAAACTCTAATCATGTAGTGTCATGTGCCATAGATCCATCTGAGTGTTAGAACTTACCAGATGGTGAAATGAGTATTCCTAAGGAAAACTCAGAGTGCATACTGTTGAGTATGTGGGGGTGGCAAGTTGAGGATATATCCTTGTCATCTAGAATGCAGGTTGTGGATAATGGTTGTCGATGCGTCATACATCTGATGTGATTGAGAATGGTTTTGGTCGTGTCTCAGTGATTATATATGTGATGAGATTGAAGGACAACTATAGTTGTACCTCAAATGGTAGGGTATGTGTACCCACCTCCTTTCACTAGTGTCGTGACCTGTACCAAGGACGGACTAGGCTATTAGTAGTTTGACCTTATGTGTCATTTTGGTGGACCCGTACAGACTGGGGGCAGAGAAGATCTTCGGAGTCATGCTCTTCCTAGATCTTATATGGCACTAATTTTTACTTCGCATTGGTCAGTTGGATTTTGAGTGGTATCCTAAAATTCCCCAGGGCATAATAAAAGATGTTAGACATCCGTGTAGCATATCTATTTAGGGTTATACACAATGCTTCATATTGGATGATAACCCTTGTTTGCTTTCTTTTCATTGAGATCATGTATAGTACAATAGGAGATAATAGATATACTTATGTTGTAGTTATGTTCATGTTGTAAACATGCTTATGTTGTCAAATATACTTACACTGATGGTTAAGATGTTGCTGCTAGCTATGTTTAATATTGCTAGCCATGCCTATGTAATTAGAACTGCTTAAACTACCAATCATGCCTATGTAGTTCATTGTGTTATGATGTTAGTTCTACTTATGATATAGATCTATTTCCTTTATTTGAGATGCCAATATTGATAGCCATGTTATGTTCCTAGACATATTCATGATGTCAGGGATGTATGTGCTACTAGATTGCTTATGTTGTTACCAAGGAATATGATGATAGTCAGATTAATGATAATGATTGTTATTAGATGCAATTTGATGATATTTGAGTAGATATCTATCCAAAGAAATGGAATTATTTGTTATCTATATATGCATTGATGATCATACTTGTTGCTAATATTATTTGCTTAATCTATTTAGTATAATTGAACTGTTCAATCTGTTCAATTGATTATTAAATACTCAAATTGCTTATTTATATACTATTTAAAATGTTGTAATCAATAAGCGTTGTTGTAGGTTATATCTCTTGCTGGGACATGGGTCTCACCCTTGTGGTTTGCCACATTTTTTTAGGTAATCAGAAGTAACAAAAACAAACATGTGGCAGCAAAGAGGAGCTATAGTAATGGATCCTTAAGAAAGTTGATTAGATGTCTAGTGTGTTCTAGAGTCGTCCCTGTACTCTCAGGTCCAGGCAGGAAAAGTTTGTGTATGGTGTTTCAAATGAATCAGACTTTTGTTAGCATATTAATACTTATTTGTGTGGCATATACAAATATTATTCTCCTATGTATATATGTTGTGGCTAGGGTGATAGAATAATTTGTATCAAATTCTTGGCATAGTATGGACAAAAGAAAGATGTTGGGCTCTTATGCAAATGTTTTTGAGCAGGTGTTGACATTGAAATCGGTTTTAATTTACCCATATTTTGGATATGTGATTAATTAGTAATCGATTGTGCTTTCTATTTTTAGTAATCGTGTTTAGTGTAACAGGTTCTCATAGTTACTTATTTTGTGGTTACTGGATTTGTCGACGTGGATAGTCGTAACTTTTATTGTGCATGCTTGGACAATATCTCATGTGACATTTTTCTTGGGCTTGAAGCTTTCGCAAATCTCTTCAAGTTGTATAAGAGAAGGGTTCATGTGAGACGATTAGAAAGCATTGGGGGCACAGAAAAGCATGGTGACGTCGACAACTACTGTGGGTGTCATCCAGTAGAAAATCTTGATGGACACATTATCATGGAATCACGAGGGGATGAATCTACTAGTTGTGAGATAGCAAATCGAGATGGAGCCATGTTATCTACTTGCAATGGGCAAGTGGCCATGGGGGATACCTAGTTCTATAGATTGGTTGGACTTTTTCTAACTAAAAGAGGAGTGGCTGGCGAGTGGTCTATGGATACGGGAGGCATAGATGAACTAGTAGCATGGGTGACCGATGTCATGAACCCAAAGATTGCTACATGTATTCAACTCTTTCGGGCAGTCTGGTGTGAGATTGCAAACTCAGCTACAAATTTCAATAGGTGCAGAGGTGAAGTTGTTAATTGTTGGAAGGAGGAAGATGTGGTAGTACCAACCACATGGTTCCATCGTAGGGGCATGGATCCGGGAAGGAACAAACCTATGGCATGGGGGCCAAAGGTGCAAAGGATGCGGTTCTTTCAACCACAGGTGGAGGCAGTGCAGTGTTTCAAACTAAACATTTTGAGGAGCTCTCACATGAAGGGTTCAGACAGCCATGTCTGAACACACACTCCATGCAAGCATGCATAGTGATATGCTTCTAGAAACGGAAGTAGCTTCTGAGGGCAGAAGTATAGAAGAAGAATGGGAGTGGAATTCTTAGAGGAGAAACTTCAGCAGATAAGATACAATGTGGAGATTTTTATTATTTTGTCTCTTATCCTAATTGGATAAGAAATAATAACTAACAATATTGGGATAGTGCAAATTAATGTTAGACTTATATTCCAAGACATTACTTCCTTATCCTTGTGTATTGTCAATTCCTAATCCTTAAGTAATAGTTGTATACTCTTGTACTTTCTAATCGGGAGTCCCTATCTATAAATAGAGGTAGATACCATTGGAATATGGTGTGTCTGATGTGTGAGAATTCCAATGTGTGGTAACTTCATGTGTGCCAATGTAGGATAACATCGAGTACCAAAGAAGGAAGGCCATAAAGGATAGTCAAAGGAGATAGAGAACGAGAGTGGGTTACATTAGTCTATTGTGAGTACAGGATTGTGAGGGAGCGACAATCCTTATAATCTTTTTTGAGTTGCTTAATAGAATTTTGCGGTCCTCTTCACTAATCATGTTCTCTGCTTGGTTATTTATTTGGTGGTTATTGGCCTTGCCGATGTGGGCAGTCGTAACTTTTGTTGTGCATGCTTGGATTGTATCCCGTGTGGTGTTTTTCTAGGTCTTGAAGCTTCTGTAAATCTCTTCAAAAAGTTAGACATTCTTGAAAGGACCTACTTTGGCAACATTAGTAGATGCATGATTGAAAATATAGATTATGTTGTCCCGTTCATTGACCACTATTGTCCAGAGACAATTTCATTTTATGTGTTGTGAGTTGGCCATCGGACAAGGGAATTTATAAAGATTACTTGGTTTTCATTTAGAAGACTCCTAATTAGTAGTTTCATAGGGAAACTGTAATGAGGATGTGAGCATCTTTTTCAATTTTCAGTGGTGGACCCATCGGTGGAATACATGACTTCTGAGTAGAGTTAAATTACAATTAGTCACTAGGTGTTAAATTACAATTAGTCATTAGGTGTTATTTAATGAGTGTTATGTGAGGGTGTGCATGATACTCAATTTGCCGCTTGATGTGTGACACTATTTCTTTTCCTATTTTTTACTAGTTACCTTTTCTTCAACAATGATGGGAATGGGAGGAAATCGATTTATTCTCCTTTTTTATAGTTTGAGGGTTGTATTTTCCTTGATTTATATGGATATGTGTATGTCCATTTCTTCACTTTCATGAGGAGACGAGTCACCAATGACATCTCTATAAGGGGACTCTTTTATTCTTTGAAAAGTTGTATAGGACTTGTTGTCTTACAAGAGATATATTTTCTAGATTTTTTCATTATATTCTACACACAATTTATGGTTTGTGACTAATTTTACTGATCTTGTCTTTGTAAATTTTGGGGTTGAGCACTTCTAGCTTGATAGCCCTCAGACGAACAATGGTCCACATGATTATTTGTATTCACAACTACGTATTTGCCATTATTGATATGGATATAGTATTTGGTCCTCTTATGAGTGATGGAGAGAGTATCTAGAGAATATGTCATGTAAAGAGGTAAGTTTTGCACCTTTTGATACTATTTGTATTTGTGTTCTTAAGCTAATCCTCTTCTAGTTTTAATTTTCCTAGTTATACTCAAGATCTTTTCTAGAATTCAGTTGGGTTTGTTTAATACATATTGTCTTTCCCTCTTCCAATATGTGGAATTGGATGCATAGAGGATCTAGTTTGAGTCACCATTAGGGATTGTATTGTACATGTGTGAGCATGCATCTTGGTAGTGGGTAGGAGGCTAGCAGAACTCATTCAACTATCCCATAGGATTGATTCAATATTGCACTAGGATTGATCAATCCAGGCAAATCCTAATGGTGGCTAGGTGAACCATGTTGTATGTTTTGTGTGTTTTACCAATACAAATTGTTCTCTCAAGGATCTTATCAAAGTTCAAAGCATCCTCCATCATTAAGTTTCATCTTCATTCAGTGTGGTCTATACTTTTAGCATAATTTGGCATGTATGCTTTTGCTTCTTTAGTTGATCGAATATGATCCAGTTGAGGGGGAAAATTACACATCTCACAAGTTGTGACATCCCCATCATTGTCGAGAAATTCTTTTTCATGAAACTTATCCATCTTTTCCTGAGACTACTATAGAGGTGCCTCATGTATTTAATAAATTTCCATGGTTGCAACCTCATTGTGACAATGGTGTTGGAGATTTGAGACATTTCCTTATCAATATATCATATTATGACTCATTCTTTGGTGAGGTTGATTTTGAGTTGTATTCATCCCACCAGGAGGTTGGTTTAGGTGTGCTGGAATATATGAGTGAATTTGGTAATCATCAAGAACTCATGGACACCATGGCTAGAATGTGAGTTTGGGTGACTTCTACATGTAGGATCCGACCTTTCTATGGACCCATAGGGATGTGTGGTCATCATGGATTTGCCTTCTAGGACAATTTATGTATAAATATTTTGTTGTATGTCTTCAATATTGAGGATAAAGTCAGTTGTCCATCTTAAGATCAGTGGTTTTCCACCAATGCAGTGCGACAAGATGTTAACATGGAGCATAGATCTTCAGGGTCTTACAATAGTTAGTGGTCATTGGAAAAGTGTATGAATGGATAGTTGAAGAATAAACTAAATAATTAGTTTTATTTAAATTTTTTGCTTGTGTATATCATTCCAGTATTTTGTATAATATATCCCCGAAGGAAAATATATTTTAGTGTAGTTTCCAACAGAATTTTCCAATACAATAGACTTTATAAAGTTAGAGTCTGAGAGTATAACAATATTTTGGGATTCAAAAATATATCTTGGTATCATGTGGGAAAGGTTCTATGCTAGACTTGTAATAAGATTGTGGAACCCATAGCATGGTTCATAGAATGCTTCACTCTGAAACACTTATTCTATGGAAAACTAGCACTTTATGTGAGACACATGGAATTCGAATGGATTTTCCTCATAAATCATTTTTTGTGAATTCATTCACCTTAGTATAGCTATCATATGGGTGATTGACTCATTGTATAGCATCCCTTGCTTTTTTGACAATGTGATTTTGAAGGAGTTGTCTATGATAACTGAAGTTCCTCTTTTGAGAAGTCTTCCTATGATTTTATAATGAGTGTGGAGCTGAAACATGGATATTTCAAAGATAAAAGAGGTGGAGTTAAATCTTCAATTTGCCACAAAACCTTTCCCATGTTGCATATGTCCTTGTTACTAAAGATTTGATAATGGTTTATGTTTGCTTCTTGGATCCTCTTACTCATACCACTACTAAAAAAAGGTCTTTAACTATGAAAAAAATTGTAGCGAAAACCCCATATTTTGTAGAGAAAGGCTTTGACTACATATTTCTTTACACATACAAATTGTAGTATATGCTCGTATAGCTAAAGCCTTTAACTATATTTTTCAAATATGTAGTTAGATAATCCATTCGCTACAAATTCATATGTATCCAGAAGCGTAGCTAGATATTGTCCTTACATATTTAAATATAGGTATAATTATAGCTAAATGTATGCCTACAATTGTATATATAGTCAGTATGTAGCAAAAACATGAAGTTAATACAAATTATATGTAGTTAATGTGTAGGGAAAGGCAGCATCTACTGCACACATATTTATGTAGTTGGATTATGCACTAGCTACATATGTAGTGCCACATATACGTATATGTATAGTTTGATTATTCATGTATTGTGTAATTAGTCCAGAAGCTCTTTTAGTAACAAATTTGTAGTAGTTAGACCAAGTTATGCTCTTTATGCCAACAAACTTACTTTCATTTATACTGAAATGTCAAATGTACATGGGGAGGACGTATACCTTGCCCCTATTACATAATGTGTACAAAGAAAAGGATATATATATACTAATAAATTCGGTGAGGTCTACACGCATCTTGGAAAAAGAGTATGTATCTTTCTTGACCAGTTTTAGAATCATTGTTGTCTTCTCCTTTTGTTCAATGAGTTGGCGATAGCATGGGTTCTTGTGTTGCACAAAGTTGTCCGATTTCCTTGATGAGTGGGTTGATTTTGTTGAATGGAAGAATTCTTGATTCGAAGATTGTAGCATCTCCCGTCATAGTGACATCTTTCTATTACAACTTGGACCATCCATAGATGTTCTAGGAATTTTCTTTGTACTCTATTTTGTTGGACTTGACCTAGACCCAAAGAGGGATTTTTATTTAGCAGTAAGTTGACATTGAGGCCTTTTTTTTATCCTGCATCATATATGTATCAAAATTGCAGTCATTGAATAGAATAATTATTTCATTCATTTTTAAGTTGTATCATACTTCTAAAGTGGTAAAGAAGTTATCTGACATCTCAAACAGTATCTGAATATTAAATTTGCATCATACTTATAGGAACCTAGAGAAGCAAAGAAGAGAAACCTCTTTAAACAACTCTTTAAAAGTTGAAGAAAATCATATTGTAATCTTCTAGAGCAGAAGGCCTCAGATAGCAATAAAAGAGCTAATGATTTTATGGGCAGCAGTCATATTGGAACAAAATGTAACCTGAGAAGAATCAAGACTAATATCAAAAGATAGATCATTCTTAAGTTTTAGAACAGTAAGCCCAAGCAGGCTTCATAATAATTGCATGAGCATCAACAACACAACTCTAACAGATTTTGAATTCTAAAATAGTAGAGAAAACCACTAGACTTAAACCTAGAGAAACAAAAAACAAAAATCAACTTCAATTAACTTTGTAACATGCTAAGAAATCCATTTTGAATAATCCTTTAGAGAACATCAGAATGCATGCCCTTGTCTTCGTGAACCCTCTAATTCTAGTGCAAAAATCTTTAGAAACTATATATGTTATCTAGGACTCATATCCTATCAATATGGAGTCAAATTCAAGGGGGTTGAGCAGGGAGAATTGACATCAGCAAATATATTGTTTGTCATCAATACATCTTTTTTTATGCATTGTACTTGCATTTGTTATAGTTTGCTTCATTAGAACTTAATACATTACCTCTTAAACTGCTAATATTGACAATGTCTGACTAGATAAATCATTATAGTGAGACACATGCACATATATACCTGGGAAGAGGAGTACATACAACAACCTTTGTTCTCCAAGATCTACCTTGTACTTGTACAACATAAAAAACTCTCTAGTAGCTTCTGTTCACCAGGATGTTCACCTGTATATCAAGGATGTTCATGGTGAGGGATAAATTGACATGAGATTTCCTTTCTAGGAACTAATAACAAGGAAGGTTTACCTCCATTTCTACACATATAGCAATGAGAAAAAAATGCAGAAAGACTTGTCAAACCCTTCAAGAATTCCTATGAAGCAACATGATCATAGCTGCCCCTACATTGGTCGAAACTCTACTGGAGATGAGATTCAAAAACACCTTAAGAAGTCATCTAAAACTGCAAAAGATCCAAAAAGACAAAAAAATCCATTAAACAACTTCTGAAGAAAATTCAAATCATTACCAGTGTGTTTGAGCAGCACTGTGAAGAAAATTCAAATCATTACCAGTGTGTTCGAGAAGCACTATGAACAAAATTCAACTTATGAAGAAAATTCAAAGAGGTGAGATTCAAATCATTACCATACATTGTGATTCAAGTGAAATGCTGATTTTCAGCAGTAAGAAGTAATTCTGAAAGGGAATGGATCTCACAAGAGAAAGTTTGAGCCATATCATAATCATCTTCAAAAATCGTGGGTTCACATAAACCCTTAGAAGGAGCATTCAACAACCAATAACAACCTAAATAGACCAAGCTTTTTCAGATAGATTCCAGTAGCTGTAGCATTAAAACTGATGAGGGCAACCAAAATAGATCCAAGAACTCAACCTAAAAACAAGCATGGTCTACTTCAATGTTTACAAATAAAAGAATGTTCAAAGGAGAGCAGGAAATAGAAAGAGTCCAATCCTTTAGTTTGTAGCAAGCAATAAAATTAAGTAGCAATAAAGGAGGATATATGAAGGGATGTGGGACAGACTTACAAGCTAAACTCGAGGCTGTTTAATCTTCAGAGTAATGAGTTGAGCCTTCTTGGATAGGGGATCAATAAAACCTTTAATATTGCATTATATTCTAGATAACTCGACCAAGTCTAATCATGCTTAACAGTAAGAAGCAAAACTCCACGAATCTTATGCTCAGTGAAAGAAATCAGTTAGCTATTCAGATCTTCCTGAATCTGACTCTGACAACTAGGTAACAATAGCCAGATAAAAGACTCTAGGGTCTTGGTATTTCACAACATCCCAATAGAAATCAAAACTAACCAATTTTATTATTTGGCTCTTAAATAGGCATAACCATTGGAGTGTGAAGATAGATCAAGAGAGTAATGTATCAATTCCAAGAAAAGCAAACAAATTGAATTATCCAAGACAGAAAGTCCAACTAACATCTAGGGAACTAATACCCAAAATCCATCTTAACACAAAAGTCCAAAACAGATGTAGAGAACAAAACTTGAATGTGGTGATTTAGCACAACAAGGTAGAGTTGTTATAGCAGATGTTCAACTAACAATCAATAAAACCAAAAGAAAGTTCATTTAAGCTGGGGATTATAGTCATAAGCTTGGATGCGCGATTCCTAGTATGGAAGAGCATCAATAGCTAAATAGGGTAGCCCCCAAAAAAACTTGTGATATGAATTCAAAGTACAAAATTTCATAATTCTTGTGCACAGACACACTCTGTATGTGAAGCAGCTGCAATTGACTTATAACCACTTCACTCGAGGAACAACATGTCCAATTCACTAAGTAATTGAACCTTGTTGAACTAAATTTGTTGCAGTATGCTCATCACAAACATTTCCAACACTAGTGATGAGAATGGTGATACCATCTATGAGATCTGCCTTCATGTGAATGCTCTCCCCATCACGGCCTTAACTAACATAAACTATACATGAGATTTAATGTTATAACTGTTAATGGAGTGAACTTATCTATCTGTTATTGATATCCCAGTAATTCAAGCCAGGGTACAATGCCCCTCCCCAACTATTCCATTATGGAGGTTCCCCAATGCATTTCAGGTACCACCACAATAGTACTCAAATGGGTTATAAAATACTAATCTCAGATTGATGTGGTCCTTATCTTACGTTTAAATGTTCCTCATCTACACCATTGAGACAAACTCTCTTTTGTCATGTATGTCCATCAAGCAAGATTAGTGCCCTACCAAATATTATGCATTCAATAAGATGATTCAATGCCAATTAGTATATGACATCAACCTGGGACATGTCATAAGTGGGTTTTCATATCCAAAGATAAGCATGTGAATACCTTTATTCATAAGTAGGCTAGTAGCAACTGTATTATAATTCCATTCACTTAAATTCAAAAGGCCAAGAGATGATGTACATGTATGGAAAATGTGGTTTAATAATCTATCCAACTATAATTTGTACCTCAATGAAACCCTACTAGAAAGCAGTATAATGGAAATAAACTATCCAACACTAGTAGATTATATTACACACAGTAGTTGTTGATACAGTACCCCTACCTATGGCACTTCAGTTAGATATTTTCTAGCATGTTTGGAAGCATCTGGTCTAGCAATCCACTCGCTTAACCTGTGCAAAATGGAATGAAGATAAATGCAAATCTAACCAAACATGGAAGCAAAGAAAATTGCTGGCTACTTCAAACTTCAATTGGACCTAAGAAATGTGGGATCACCAATTGATCAAAATAATGATTTCTCATTTTACTTGCATCTATACATCCTATCTGTCATATACAATAAAAGAACAATGCTGTCAAATATAATCTTGTACCTTATTTGTGTGTTGCAGCAAGCCAAGATTAGGCTTCACCATTTCTTTTCACTAGACAGAAGCATAATCCCAAAAGATACACAATCAAGACATCAGCATAATTCTGCATAAGAAGAAACAGATCAGAACCATGCATGTAAATCAGAGCAGTTAATTAGAGTATGGCCTCTTTGAAGCACCATCTATAGGTTCCATATGGGTTTGAGCACCATCTATAGATTCACTTTTTGATGCTAGGATAATGTCCACAACAAACCTGATTATATAAGGGCCTCTATAAGTGGTCCCTCATTGTATAAGGGCCTATGTAAGTTGAGAAGGGACCATCTTTAGTATACTTCTATGAGTTCTTCTTCAATAATTATAGGAATCAAGTGAATTAAACAAATTAGCTTAAACATAGATGCTCATTAGTTCCATTGAGTTAAAAACTGGTATAATGGGCCAGCTTGACACCAAAACTTGAGACTAATGACTCAGTTTGTTTATCCCAGACTATAGGACTACAGTGGAGTTTACTAATCAAATAGAGTCTTGTCCATCCAGATACAGGATTATTGTTCAAGGCATTTGGGATGTCAGTTTGAAGTTTGAGGAATGTGTAGTCACTTTTAGAGTGAGAATTGCCAATGCCTTAGCAAATATTTTGGCTAAGACAGTGTTGAGTGGAGAGGTTATATCTGAAGAGCTTCTAGAGTGCCCAACTGTCATGATAGCACATTGGTCTGACATATACAAACATTAACCTTGCCACTTTAAGAATAAAAACCAACAACTTGAATTTCTTGATGACAAACATATCACCTCTATGACAATAATCTCTATGCGGACAGAGTTTAATTGTTGAAAATAAATTTTGCATACCTAACAATATAGACCAGTACTACTATCTCTCAAAATATAGTCCATGGCATACCTACAAGAAACATACTAGAATCCATTAAGTATATGACCAAGGCCAAAGAGGATGACCAACACATGTCGTATAAAATCAAGGATGCTAGCATTACAGGCCGTCAAGTTTAGTTTAATAGATTTACTTTGAGCATTTTCTAAGAAGGAATCATGGCTTAAAGTTGTCTTGAGAGGGTTACATGCATTGATAAAAACTCATCCTATACTAAGTTCGGATGGTTCCTAACAATTCTATATAGACATGTTAAATATTTAAAACATGGGAGTGACAGAAACTAGAGCAGACATGGATCACATATGGACAAACATCATAGACTATATTATACAAATATATTAGGGATACTTGCAACCCAGTTGACCTCACAGCCTTGCCATAGAGCTCTCTAGAGAACTTAAGTGATCTAGACAGTAATGATTACTATCTTTCAACATGGAGGCATGGGTACACACTCTAAAAAAAACTAGAATCAATCCCAATTAAAGATGGAAAAGGTAGCATTGTATTTCAAATGCTAATCACCATTTGGTCGGCCAACTCATGAACCCAAAATGAGGATTCAAAATCCATACAAGACTCCTCAAGGTTGACTAATTATTGACCCCAAGATGTGAGGTTTACACAGTTCAAACGTGCAAAAGCCTTGCGATGTCATTTTAATACACTATTCTCAATGCATCGCCATATACTTTGTAGCATGTGAATGAATCACAACTAAAACTACAGCTTGGAGGGGGGTCTTGAACAACATAAAAGAACAATGACATGCACATGCAACCAGATTAGTTCAAAAATACATTAAGCATTTATGTGGAGCTTAGCTTCCATGCCATCTTATTAGGAATACCATTGGTTGGTTGGTTTTCATGTCTAGAACGCCCATTATAGATATTAGTTCCCTTTTTTGACATATTAGATATACTTGTCAACATTATGTAAGCTAGCAATTGAAACTTTAGATCTGTCTATAGAAATGAAAATCCAAACCCATATATCGATACTAGCTATAAAATATAAGAAAAGTGTACTCAGTCCCAGTTTCTTGCTTAATTTGCAACATAAGACAATAATAAACAATACATATAGGGTCCTTGAAACATATTTCACACAAGATATGTCCCATTCTAGTATAGGCACCACCTCATAAGACTCCTTCATATGCCTAAATGTAACATGCACTTATTACAGTTCAGTATGCGAAATGTACTCATGAAAGAATGGAATTCGTGGAGGTGAAGCAGGGGAGTTTCCTAGAGTGGACAACACTATTTGACTTGAGTAGAAAACACTATTCAACCTTAGTCTAAACATGAATGGAGGTTGGGTGGGGGTATGCAGGAGTTTAACACAATGATTAGCCCAACTAAGAAGACAGGTAGAAACCTATTAGATCACTAGGAAGAAGCTACATTTACTGAAACCTTAATAGAGACAGTAGTAGATGTCGTTGAAGAGTGACATGATTCATTGACTACAAAAGATTCAACACAAACAATTGGACTAAGTTGTATTATTAGGTCTACCCAGAGTTCATTCATATCAAAACCAACTCCTACAACCAATGTCTATGAATAACAGAGGGTGGATATTCAGAAAAAGGTTGTGTGAAGTCAAAACCCATGCTTCAAAAATCTGCTACAAAGGCCATGGAATGACACAATACATTTTCACAAGGCTCTGAACTACTATAAGAAGAAGTTCATTCAGTCATATGCGACAGAAAGCAGGGAGAAAGCAAATGTGAGAAGATATTTTGTGTGAGTTGGCTCATTGGCAGTCAATACAAGAACAAAGTCTGTTCCTTAGATTGATGGAACTTGCATTTGACTTCAAGAGAAGTACTAACCATATTCTGGAGGAGAAGGAGAAGTGGAGTCAAAAGTCCTATCTATGTTGGCTCAAGAATGGAGAGTATAATTCCAAGTCATACTACGAGTTCGTTAATTATAGGAGAAGAATGAACTTAATCTAAGCTCTGAAAAACATTACAAGGTGTTGGATTACTAACCTTGGGGAACCCAATATGATGGCGCGTAGACACTTTGTCAACCTCTTCACTGTAACCTACAACCCAAGTTTTGAGGAATAAAATTTTGTGACTAGTCAGCTCAAATAGACATTATGAATCTGAAAAAGGCCATCTAATGAAAAATCCATTTACATTTACTCTTATACATGGTTTCAATCAATTTATAAGCATTGGCATTTAAATGTAGTTTCCAATGAAAACCTAAAAAGGATGGAGCAATTTAGCAGTAATCACAACCTATATAGCCTCACCATAGTAAAATACCCGAGCCACATATTTGGCCATGTAAAGCATATCTAGACTTGAATGTAGTTATCACTTTATCTCTTGCACAACTAAGTCATTGAATGAATGACTGGTTATGAAACTAGATAACAAAGGCAGGCACCTGCCTGATGATGCTCACTTGCAAGTAGATAGCAGCCATTAACTCATCTTCACCATCCCTAATGTTCCTCATGTCAAATTTGTTCTGCCTAAAAAGAAAACACCAAAGCACGGGTCAACAAGGAGAATAGTGGGAAGTCTGAATCAATTGTCAAGTCTGGAATCAGAAAAGTCTGTAGGTCACTTAATAGAAGCATTGTTAACATAATTTCACAAGATTACAAATGTGACCATTTCAGTTTTCTTTGTTACCCAGAAGAAGATTTCTGTCATTACGACCATGTATCAAAAACTCACAAGAACACCATAGTAGAATGACACATAATGGAAGGTAGATAGAAATAGTTTTCAAGCAGTAATGTTTCCTGTTAAATATTACTTAGTTTTAGTTCACTTATCGAATCTCTACTTGTGAAACTAGGTAGAAAACATTCACTAACAATTGACCTCTTGCTCATGAAAACTTTTAAATTTTCTTGGGAAGGAGTTTCCGTCCAATGTCCAACTTATGAGCTAATGTATCGGTAAACAGTGAATGAGGTGATCGTGATATTTCTATAGATTGCAGTAGGCATCCAAGTTCTGAACCATATATATCAACCCATGCTCGATCTGCCACTTTACAAAAGCTTTAAAGGAGCACAACAACACTACACTAAAACTTGCTCCAAACAGCTAGATGAGAAAGACATACAATGGTAACAACAAATATAGGCATAACCACTCCAATATATAAAAACAACCAAAAGCCCTCATCTTCATATAAGGATTAAAAATAAAGGACAGCAACACATCTTTTAGACAAAGAAACCAATTCTTCAAGATAATAGTACATCATAATATACAACTTTAGATATAGCATAGAAAACCATGCACAACAACAAAAAAAACCTTCAAGTAGAAAAACAATGTCTCCAAAACAAAAATTGCACCGACACGAGATCCCTCCCAAAAAAAAGATAATAGGGGATTTGCTTGAGCTATCACTTCAAACTTCAAAAAGGGCTTCCTATACATGAGGATTTCTAGGTGTGCATGGCCAATGAAACATTAACTCAGTATAGAGAACCAACCTCATGGGACTCTAATTTCCAACACTAAATTTTTAGTCTTCTCATTGACCTCAGACATAACAACACTTATCTCATGTATCATTGGTTGAAGTTGACTTAAAATTGTCAAGCTGCAATTTACTAGAATTATAAGCCATAACCACATAATAAAGATCAAGTAAAGTATTTCATGGATGGTGTCCCTTAAAAAGCCTCACAACATCATGACCAAACAATCTCAGACTCAATATTTGTGTTGTTCTATCCTAACACTGAAAGGCAACCTTAAAAATATGTCCAACACAAGCTTTGCATCAAAGGATGTTATTATTATAGTCAAATATAAAAAAATAATTGATGCTAATGGAAGCTTCTCACTAGGATTCCTTTCTAATCCTAGGATTCCAAATCACAATATGTAGTTCCAGAAGCCTTTCCCACTTATGTTACAACTATACTATATTCTCTTACGTGTATCATGAAGTTGGAGATCATCTATATACTTATTTTAGAAAGTATCCTCATCCATGAAACCATGGATGGGTAGGTATCAGCTATCATTACTTAAGCTAAACAAAAATATCATAGATGCATTTGATGACTAAAGCACAAGTGAAGTCTTTAGTGCAAGACCATCCAGAATACATAACATTTAGGGGTGGAAATCTTTGCTCCAACTAAATAGGAGAAACAAACATCCATCCATGGAAATCTTTAGTGTAAGACCATCTCTGAGCAAAAAAAATTTGCCATGGTTTGGAGAGCTAATTAATTTACAATTCAACATAACCACTATGTAATAAAAAAGTAGCAATCAACACCAAACAAAAGAAAGAAACTGAAGGTTTTCTCTAAAACTGTCCCATACCAGTTCCTTTACTAGTTTGGATTCAAATAATAGGAAAAAAGTCTCTTAGGGATTAAGGTGTAGGACATATATCATAAGCGCTATTATTAGTGTATATATTTTTGTACATTATTAGGCTCATGGATAAAGAAACAACAAAACACTCACCTTGCCAATAGATTTTTCTTGAACCAAATGAAATTCTTATATCATATTGAATCAATGGACCATAGTATCTGCAAGAAAGAGAAAATTTAAAATCTTTGAAAGTGATGGTGTCCAGAGTCCATTCTAATTTGTAATCATTAGTTATCATTCAAAGTTTTGCAAGGCATCATAGATGCAAGTCACACAATAGTTCTCATGGACCACCATGATTTCTAACTGGGTCAAATGAAGGAGTTGGACTTTGTTCCACCAAGTTCATGTTGATGTTTCTTGTCTGGATGTCTAACCATTCTATTGTCCAATGCTTCACTTACCTTTCGAACAAATACTTTCTAGGTATATGATAGATTTTTATGTAGGTTGATCTATAAGCTTTGATTTCTCTAGACATTGTACTTTAATAAGATTTCAGGGTTAATAATAGGCATGACTGAGACTAATACTATTAGGTGGCCTGGATTAAGATGTGGAAGTCTTCGATTATGTAATGCATTGTCTGTCTAAAATGTATTATGATAGTATCTAACGTCTTAGACAGTAGTGCTTCTTTCATGTATAAAACATTTGTGATCATTGAATCCCTTGAACATGCTATATTGCTGTGGGACTTCTAATTGTGTAGATTATAAATTATAAGTTCTTTTTTTAGTCCTGAGCATTTAAACATTTCCTAGCTGATCTGGGTGTTGTTAATGTGGTTGAACTATTACAGTAATATACCTGAATAGAGGGCTTAAGTAGGATTATGTTTTAATATTCACTTGATATCCACTCTATTTTTATGAAAACTAAGTGGAGAATACTTGCTCTGGAAAGTAATATCATCCCTAAAATGCACATGCATAGATGCATAGTACATACCAATCACCACACTAGATCTACATAATTACTTATAGAAAAATTATATGAGATGCAATAAATGTTGTAGAATATAATGAATATTTCTCACCTCCATAAGAATGAGACCTTGTAGCTACTGTCTTTAGAAGTAGAGGCACATTTTTCTAACTTTTCTTGGAATATCACTTACCTAATCTAAAGAATTGTAGTACCATTACTGAGCAGTGCTATAATAAGCCATCTAAGATAATAAAAAAGTATATACTTAATAGGTATCAGAATAAAAATTAGTATCGTGTCACCACTTCAAATATAAGAACATTATAAATAAGTATGAACATGAAAAGTGGTTTGACTAAACTGGCCCTTTCACAAGGAGTGCAGACCCTGCAAGACTCCAAATATAAACTCTAAAGTCATAAAACAGACAAGAGTAAACACCACTTTTTAGACCATCCACGTTAAAAGAAGGAAGTATATACCCTCCAGAACTCCAGAAGTTATAGCAGAGAATGACAAACAAAATCATACATGTAGGTAAAACATTCTATTTGTTTGTTGTGTTTCTCAACCGCCTAAAATTCAGTAGCACTTTGGAAGAAAAGGTGGACTCATATGACAATAGAGAAGAAATGATATGTTAATAATGGGTTGTTTCAGAGTGAAACATAAAGTCATATTCTATCCACATGAACTAACTATGTAAGCACAATATTTTCATCTCTATTTAACACTATCCTATTCAGGTATTTTAAATATATACCAAGGGTTTGGGAGAGGTACAAGCAAGAAAAAACACCATCATAACTAACAAATACCTTGACAAACTTGAATACCTTCTCCATGAGCACACATGGTATGTGAGGAGGGTTTTCTCCTGAGTTTTAAGAAAACAATTCCACTGATGATGGCACTGCTTGTTTCAGTCTTTGTAATATTAAATAATGCTTTAAAAGCCTTCAAGATGGAAATTGTGTGACTTCAAACTATAACTACTTACAAAGATCATAGGAACCATGTGGCCTTGAGGACATAGATAGGTGGAAGCATAATGCAGCTGAGGGGCACACCCTACAATTGACACATTTGGAGAGAACCAACCGAACAACATGCATCCTGAAGGAGGAAAATTGTCAGTGGTGGTGTAATGTAGCTCAGGGGCACAACCATTCATAAATCAGTGAGAGTGAGGAAAGAGGGGAAATCCATAGTGAATGTAAAAAAAAAGGTTTTTCTTTCTTTGTTTATCTTGAAAAGGCCTCATGTACAGAACACTCTTAAATGAGAAGACCTTAAATAATTACCTCACCCATTCAGTCATATTTTATTGGATTTTGGCATTTAATACACTTAACACATGAGATTTTACACCCTTATAGAAAAATAGAATTCTATATTGCTCTGTACTAACATAAGAAACTGAAATATAACTGAAATGAAATAAGTTCGCTCAACATGTGTAAGTGCCTTAACTTACCAATATGAAGGGGGAATTTAAACTTTGAACCATACCAAGAGATTTAAATGGCAGAATAGTGATTTTACCTCTAAAGACTTTAAGGACAGTAACTTATGCAACTGATTCACCATTAAGGTCACCATCAAATCTTAGCTTCATACATGGTTGTTAGACATGTTGATGAGATTTGTAATTGTAGTTGTCCCAAGTTATCATTTGAAGATAGAGAGCATGTTAACCCTAGAGTGTAGCTGAGATTTGAGTTCCTAAATAAAACTATCAAACACATCAATCATGTACCATATGCATGAATGATTTGAGTAAATGTAACTTTAGAGAATAGAGCAAGTACTTGGAATCATTTCATATTTTAAAAATGTGAACTAATTAATATATTCCATCAAACTTGATATTAGAATTGACTTAATACCAGTCATAAAGATTATCAAGCACCCTAAAAGATACCAAAGTTTAGTGTAGTTACTGCACTCATGGATGGGCTAGATAAACTCTAGCCAATGCCAATAGCAAGTCCAGTCCTTACCAACATCAAAGCAACCAGGCCATAAGACCTCCTTGCATTCTGATGATAATAATCAAATCCTAGCACACTAATCAGAAACATATTTCAGTTTCAGATCAAAAGGGAGCAGATAGTGCCCAAGCACTTTCGAGTTAAGACCTTTAAATGTTTATTAGTAGCTCAGAAACACACAACATAGCTAAGAGCTAGATCACAATAGAGTGCAACGCTACAAATAGATAGAACCATCACTCCATTATATCACCAGAACATATGCAATTCAAAGCCAAAGAAACCAAGGAGAAAACATGCATTCATGCTGCTCTTACTATCAAAAACTCATACAGATAGGCAAAACCATATCCTCTTGAAAAGAGTAGATAAGGAGAATTTCATAACATGAGGTAAGAACACCATCAAGCCTCCTGCACAATATAATAACCAGACCGAAGACATGTATACAAGCTTAAGCTTAATATATGCAGCAAGCAGGTTATAAGCCACCTGGATTGTAAACCAATTTATGTGACAGGAAATTCTATCGCATATGTATTTGATGATGTTTGTGGTTTATACCTATAAATAAACCCTGATTTAAGAGGAAGTTCAAGGGGTAGTGATCGATACCTCCTACTTTTTCCCTCGACAATCTATGAGAACATTGGTCTTTGGCAACAGATTCATAATGGGCATTACAGCAACATGGTTGGATCCATATAAAGATGTCACATCCTACGTATGAAAGCAAAGGCATATACACTATTTTATCACAAGAATAAAAATGCCCAGGCATGGCATGGAGTCCAAATTGTCCATCATTTTCCATTTCACTATTGTTTACAAGGACAAAGGCATGGGCATCCCCACCTCTGCTTCCACTTGGGTTCCTAAAAGCATGGCAGGGACCTGAACTATAAATTGATCCAAGCGTGATGTACTGGTAAAGAAATACAAACATGCTCTGGAATTGTTGACAAAACAAAAGTTTCACTGGTAAAGAAATACAACCAAGCCTAATGTACTATCTTAAGACAGTCTGACTTGGACCCAAATTCATTCTAGGTAAAAATATTCAATGAATGAGCTATTGGTGGAATTATATTCAATGACAGTATTTATCAGCTTGGCCATGACCATGAGACGTGATTCAAGCATAATATCATGTACTGCTGTAACACCACCATGACCTACACTAGAGAATATCATGTACTAGTTGTAAATAATACAAAGAGCCAATAGAAACATCACATGCATCGTTTCATACTAGAGAACATCACATACATAAGTGTGAAATGCAGCCTTGCCATAAAAGAGGTTTAAATGTTAACCAATACTATAGAATATTCATATCACGGTCTTATGTAGCAAGAGAAATGGAAAACAATGTTGTAATGGTGGTTCGGATGACAATCCTTTCTATATCGAATGAATTGACAAGCTTTACATCAAACAAAAACTTTATTCTAAACCTATAGAAAAGAGGGAAAATAGCATCTACATAATTCTGAAGGAACTTTTATTGTTTGCCTCACTTGCCTCGCTCCAAGCATTTTACCTATAATAACAAAAATAATTATCTAAAACCATTATATAGACATGTTACACTTATAGCACATTGAAAGAAAAAAATTACCGAACAATGAGTAGCTTCTTTGGCCAAGTTATTATTGACCCGATTGCATCTTCAATGATTTCATAATTGTCAAATGGTCTAACCAGTTAATCTTCAGGTTTAATTGCCACACCAATGCAAACAACAACAAATGCAGACCCTAACTTTCCTCCTCCTATTACAAGGTCAGGATTCACGCCTATCACTTGTCCTTGAGCTACAATTGATGTTCCATCACCAAAAATTAACAACCTCATGACCTATAAGTTGTACGGATTACAATGTAAAATTTTAGATATCAAGAATCAATCTCTCACATACATTCTTTTCAATATGCATTACGTCAAGATTATGACGAATAAGGTTGTACTTCCAGTATGGCAACTCAAAGAAAATGCTTTGTTTTTTCCAATTGTAAGGCATATTGTCTACATCACTAGTTTGAACTAAAACTTGATTTCCAGACAACATCTTTGGAGCAGTTCTTAATTCTTCTTTTCCGTCAAATGAGGACATATCCCTATGAAATTTATGATCCATCGGAAGGAACCTCCTGTGGCCCATGAAACATTGTTTCCTACTATGTGGTAGTCTAATAGATCACGTGTCTTTATTGCAAATACGGCATGCATCATACCCACTAGTTTTCCAACCAGATAAATAATCATAGGCAGGGAAGTCATTTATCATCCATAGTAAGGTGGCATGCAATTTGAATATAGCTTTACAATCAGCATCATAGGTATCAACACCAACTTCCCACAATTCTTTCAACTCTTCAATCAGAGGTTGTAAGTAGATATCTATCTTCATTCCTGGTTGAGTTGGACCAGGAATAATCATAGAAAGGATAAAATTAGGTGTCTTCATGCATAACGATGGTGTCAAATTGTACGGAATCAATATGACTGGCCAAATACTATATGAGTTACTCATCAAGCCAAATGGATTAAATCCGTCAGATGCTAAACCAAGACGCACATTACAAGAATCATATGCAAAATCAGCATGCATGTTATCAAATGTCTTCCATGCAGGTGAATCTGCTGGATGTCTTAAAACTCCATCCTTGGTGCGACTTTCATCATGTCACCGCATTAGTGGTGCGACTCTAGAGGACATAAACAATCTCTTCAACCTAGGAGTCAAGGGAAAGTAGCGCATAACTTTACTAGGAACTCTTTTCTTTTTAATTCCCATACTTTGTGCACCGTCTACATCAGTTTCAGTCTCTATATATCTAGAAACATGAAAATGTGGGCATGAAGTATTATTTGCAAACTCCTTGCGATACAAAATGCAATCATTTATACAGGCATCAATTTTCTCGTAGTCAAGACCAAGGTCCCTAATTATTTTCCTTACTTCATAGTATGAGCCAGGCAACGTGTCACCCTCAGGAAGAAAATCCTTCAAAAGTTCAAGCAGCTCAGTAAATGATTTATTGCTCCAATGATTGCTATATTTTATATGGAACAACCTCACGACGGTATACAGCTTGGAATATTTCTTATTTCCAGGATACAATTCTTGTGCAGCAATCTCTAACAACTTGTAGAATTGCTCAGCTTCTTCGTCGTCAACAAATACAAATGAATCATCATCGTCGTTGTCCATAGTTTCTCGACAGTTTTGGACTCCATATGCATCGTGCAACATGTCTCTCATATCATCAAATGGCATGTTGTCTTACGTAGAAGAATCTTCCTTGGCATCAGACGAAGTCTCACCATGAAAAATCCAGTCAGTGTAGCTGCTGAAAAAACCATTCCATAACAGGTGCTCGGTTGTCACTTGACGGTTGTGTCTTTGTGTATTTAGACACTTTTTATAAGGGCATAAGATAGTCTCATTCCTACTATATTTTTTGAAAGCGTCCTCTATGAATTTGACTACCCCAGTTAAGTACTTTGTACTGGTCTTGTCTTCCTCAACTATCCAGCTTTTGTCGATCATACTTCCCTAGATAAACGTAAGTAAACACATCAATAAAATAAATTTATAAATATGTAGAAATTGTTAATCAAACGGAAAGATTTAAAAAAAATAATAAAGAAGGTAAAAAAGTATACATAAATTTAACACAATGAAAAATTAAATATATAAATAAGTAGAAAATCAATAAAGTATAATACCGATCATATTATACATTATATATGACATAATACTTTGACAAGCCATGTATATATCTATATATCTATGACGTACTAGCAATAAATATCAAAATAGTTTCGTCTTGTACAGAATACAATTGAGTTAGCATGTAAGAACGTAAGCCATGCATGTATAACATATACATATAGGTTGTTATACAAGCACATGAAAAACCTGAGCGCAATGGTTATGTAGAGACTCATATCTTTTAGGGGAGTGGTAGTCTATTATGTGAAGAGTCATCTCATGAATGGAATGAGCAGTTATATGTAGGTCAGTTTTTTGCATTTTCCATTTTCCTGCCAAACATCTTTTAGCTATGGCTCTCTCGGCTTACATAAATTCTGGTTGGTTCTTCTATAAGGAGTTTATGTATATTATTTAGAATAAGATTTCAGAATCATGCCTTCTTGTGTATAATTACCATGCTTGAGTAAAACACAATTGTATAGTTATCTAGCTTTTTTGGTCATTTCAATTGAATGTCTATACCTAGTGAAAAACCACTATGAAATAATCCATCCAGATCCATTTTTACATACTCAAAACAGACCCCACTACATTCTGCCACTTCCACAAACTACTACATGCCATGAACACTACTTTACATGGAACTCCTAGTGCCAAATGTGCAGTTAGGACACCAACGCCATATTTAGCATCTCTATTCTTTAAAACAGTGGAGTCCCCTTTAAAGTGAAGTCTATATAGTTGGAACAACTTGAGGTTTGTGTACTATTTTCTTGATTTTTTCTATGTTGTACTTATATCCATATAAGCCTTACTCTGAGTTTTATTGGAAACATGAATCCTTGCTGGGGTTTCTGTGGACCTCAAACTCACAATATTGTCCTCTACATCTTCATCATTTGGAAAGGAAAAAACAACCTTTCTTTCCCTGCCACTATCAATATAGTCTTTGTTGCATAATTTTGACTATTCTTCCCTCTCAATCAGCCAATGCACTTGCCACTACTATGTTTTGCATCAGCGTGGTGGTATTGTTGCATAATTAATTGTCTTTAATTGATGATGTGCTCATTTTTTGTCTAGTCTTCATGTTGTGTTCATGTCTCCTAATCTGTAATGTAGACATACCTCAGTAGAGAAACATATATATTTGAACATGCACCATGGAAACCCATGACATGCTATTGATGGACCTGAATAGTTGAAAACTTGAATAATTTTTTTTGAGGGACTAATATACACCACAAATAATCCATTTTGAATACTTCAACTTGTTTATTGATGGCATTGAATCGAAATATCGTACATCCATCATGATTATTATTCCTGAAATGGCTATTAAATGGGACTCCCTGGATATTGCTAGTTTCTCTGAAGGGATCAGATAAATATAAGCTTTATCATACAATAGTAAACATTACACTAAATGTTCTCTTTATACATAATCTAGTTCAAAATGGGAAGTCCTTTTTATTGATGACTAGATGAAGTTTCTAAAGGGAAGCAAAAGATTATAAAACTACTACAGAACCTACTTGGTTAGGTTAGATGTATTGTATCACATGTTTATATTACTAGTTTATAGTTTTCCAAATTATCTAAGAGATAATTGACTGGGGTGAAACAGATTATGGTGGAAATCTTTCCCCCAAGAGAAGGATCACATATATGAAAATTGGTATTTGCAGGACTTACAACCAGCAATCAAGCACTATGAAGTTACACTTATGTGTATATAAAGTCACTGAGGGCATAGAATGAAATCTTATTGGACACACCATGGATATTTATATGACCATGTCAGTTGTCACCTAGCAAAGCATGGTTATCCCCTATTTATACTACAATTGTGAGGAAAAACAACCCTCTGTATTCAGTCTCTTGTTTTGTAAATGAGAAATCCCATAGATCAAGTATGTAAACACTAAACAAGGGTGAAAGGATGTGGTGTACCATTCTAAACACATAGAAAACCAACTGAAAGGAGTATTGGAATCAAGTTGAGGGAAAAAACAAACATTTGTTTAAGTTAAATTTCTAGTGAGTAGTATAGAATGGTCAACCAGACATGAATTCAGTTCACCAGCTTTAGTGTACACTAGCAAAATGATTTCTCCAGGATAAGCCGGCCTAGTGCCTACTATGTTGTGAAGATCATTGATGTTCTATAAGGATTAGTATGATACATGTTTTGTCCTAGTCTGTATTTTGTTACAAAATGAGCCATTTTTTCTATAGTTTAGTTGAATAGAACTCCTGCTCTTTGAAGTTGTTACTTGAGATATAGGTGTACCTTGAGAAAATTGGAATCATATTGAGGATTTAGCCTCCACTACTACAGAAACAGCATTCAGTGTCGCTTTTCTGGGCGTCTGTTCTTTAGGAAAATCGACGCCTATAATATTAGACGTCGGTTATTTAGGCAAACCGACGTCTATATTCGAAGAGCAGCCAGACATGGGTACCGCTTTGAATACAGCGTCGGTTGTTTATAAAAAACCGATGCTTAAAGTCGCCCGCGAAATCCAATTTTCGAGCAAACAAAATAGTGTCACTTTCAGCGTCGGTTATGTAGATAAAAAACCGACGCGTATGTGCGATGGAAATTTGCACGAAAAGTGTCACTTTCAGCGTCGGTTATCCTTTTATAACCGACGATGAAAGTGGTTCCCGCCAAATAATTTCGTGAAAATATCGTCTAATTGGACGTCGGTTGTTTAAAACAACCGACGCTAAAGAGGTTTAGGCGTCGGTTGTTTGAAACAACCGACGCTATTTGGGAACTTTATTACCCGCGATCGCCCGACTCTTCCCCTTTCTTCTATTTCATTGCGAGCCGATTACCTTTTCTTGTCTGCTGCCGCCGATTTCTACTCCGGCGATTTCTTCTCCGGCGCCCCCTTCTCCGGCAATTTCTTCTCCGGCGCCCCCTTCTCCGCCGCCACTCCTGCACCTTCTTCCCTTCTCCGCCGCCCCTGCTGCTCCAGCGCCAGCGCCTGAGATTAGGCACCGCCACGCCTGAGATTAGGCGCCGCCACACCCCTGGTGCTCCTCCACCGCCGTCGCGCCACCGCAACCATCATCTCCAGCCTCGCTGCTAGCTGCTCCTCCACCGCTGTCGCTGCTAGCTACTCCTCCAGCCAGAGCCACTGGAGCCTCTACCTTCTTCCCTCTGACAAGGTTGGTCTTCCCGCTGCTAGCTGCTCTACTTTTTTTTTTGCATCGATTAAATTGTTGTGATAAAAATGCATGTAATGTATTTGATTAGAGTTAATCTAATCTGGATGTTCATAATAATGTAGTATGTTAAATATGATGATTAGGGATACATATAATGTCTAGTACACAAATATTAGATGATATTCAAGAAAACCCTAGTTTGATGAGCATGTTGTTAATCATGTTAATTATGATTCTTCTATATATTCTGATGTCATTATATAATTATGTGATCCCAACATATTAAATTGAATTAGAATGATTTCATGAATTATAGGGTTTTAAAGTTGATAAACATGTACATGCGGAAATAGGGTTATTAAACCAATGGTTATAACATAGTATGATCTTAATCTAATCTGGATGTTCATAATAATGTAGTATGTTAAATATGATGATTAGGGATACATATAATGTCTAGTAAAGATTCCTAGACCTTTTGTTTGAAACTATTGATTTCTTGATTTATTATTTAATAATGCTCTGTTGATTAGGATTAACCATGTTTCCTATAGTTTATAGACATTTATTATATATAAGAATGACAACACATGTATTTGTTGGCCTAGAAACCCGTCCAAGATTTACTCATTAGGAGTAAATCTTGGATAGTCCCCGATTTGGGACTGTTCTTGAACACCTAATCTCACTTAGGATGTAAGTGTATAATGTGTATTGGGTTTTCGAGAAAATTTCGGCAGCATTTCCCCGTTTGTTCTCTAAGTACATATGTACTTAGAGAACAGCGGGGAAATGTTGCCGAAATTTTCTTGAAAACCCAATACACATTATACACTTACTAGTGAGATTAGGTGTTCAAGGATGGGATAGGTGGTACACATTTATTATATATAAGAATGACATCAAATGTGTTTGTTGTCCTAGAAACCCGTCCAAGATTGACTCATTAGGAGTAAATCTTGGATAGTCCCCGGTTTGGGACTGTTCTTGAACACCTAATCTCACTTAGGATGTAAGTGTATAATGTGTATTGGGTTTTTGAGAAAATTTCGGTAGCATTTCCCCGTTTGTTCTCTAAGTACATATGTACTTAGAGAACAGTGGGAAAATGCTGCCAAAATTTTCTTGAAAACCCAATACACATTATACACTTACTAGTGAGATTAGGTGTTCAAGGATGGGATAGGTGGTACACATTTATTATATATAAGAATGACATCAAATGTGTTTGTTGGCCTAGAAACCCGTCTAAGATTGACTCATTAGGAGTAAATCTTGGATAGTCCCCGGTTTGGGACTGTTCTTGAACACCTAATCTCACTTAGGATGTAAGGAATTATAGGACAAATCTGAACAGAGAATACATAAAAGAGGGTGATAAGAAGAAGAAGTCAGCCCTTGAATAATGGAACTTCTTGGACAAAGAAGATTGGGACAATTTTGTTGCTTCAAGAAAATCTGAAGAATTCAAGGTATTAGGCGTCACTCCCAATTTAATTAATATACATTGTATTCACCTATTCAAGATTAACATTTAGTGCTACTAACCAAATCATTAATGTGCATACTAACTAGGCCCTCAGTGACGCACAAAAAGCAAGGCGTGCACTGAATGTGCATGACCACACTATGGGTCCAAAAGGCTATGCAAGCGTTCGCCAAAGACTACAGGCGGAGTCTGCGGCTACTCAGCAGTCTGCTGCTACTCAGGAGTCTGCTCCTACTCAGGAGTCTGCCACACCCATGCCTCGCCATGATATCTGGATAGCTGGCAGGCAAAACAAGAAGGGTGAAATAAAGAAGCCTGTAACTGCTGAGGCGGCTACAAAAATGGTAAAATACAACTCTTAGAGAAATCGTTTGTATATTGATTATTTGTGGTGTTAACTTACCAATTTCTGTTTATGGTGATTAGCGGGAGTTGCACGAGCAGAGGAAACAAGGCACGTTCATCCCTCAGGGCACAAGGGATGAATTGACAGTTGCTCTGGGTAACCCAGAGCATCCTGGACGTGTTAGAGGTGTCGGTGCTGGTGTTGGCATCAAAGCATTCTTTGGGCCATCCCAGCGCAAACCCAGAGCGGGACTTTCTCAAGAAGAGGTAACCTATTCTTTTTTTAGAATGTTACTGCAAAAGGAAATTCATTAATAAGAAGCTAATGTTTCTTTTATCCATATATAGGAGAATAAGAGAGTTGAGGATTTAGTTGCTAAGAAGGTCAACGATGTAGTTGCTGAGAAGGTCAAAGAAGAATTGCTGCGGTGGCAGGCATCTCAGGCTTCCAATCAGCCTATGGCGACCCACTCTTCTCCTGATGCACAAACTGCGAGTAATCCTGGAGACCCATCGCCTAGCACGTCTGCTGTAAGTATTGTTTATGACATTGTAGCTAGTCTTTTCAAGATGATATGTTTTCAAGATTATATGTATATATGTATAACATTCTTTACGTAAATTTGTAGGCATTGAAGCCATGCCGCTTAAGAATGCAAGACTATGTTGTTGCAGAGGCGCAGGCTTACCAGTCCCTTCCTGGGGCAACGTTTCATGGGACTCCAATGCCGCAGGGCTACATTCGTGTGAGCCCGATACATGTATTACCCGATTGGAGGGAAGTTGCGTTGCCATATGCCCACCCAGATATTGATACACTTGGTGAGGCAGAAGGCGGGGTCATATTGTGGCCCAAAGCAGATGTCGTCTACACGACTGAAATTGTAAGATAAATTTACATTGATTTAGACTGTTAATGTGTATATATGATGTCAACTGATCTGAAATTATATATACAGGTTAAAAAGAAGACACCAGGAGCACCTAGGCCTCCACCTCCACTTCCCGCATTACCAACTTGGGTTCCAACTGACCTAACATACCCGTTAGGTCCTGCTTGTAGGGGAATGGCATGTTGGCTATGGGCACATAATATACATTGCCCTATAATAGTTTCTTTAGATGCAGATTATGCAGGTCAATCATACGATAGCTCTTTATTTATACAAGATATTATTGAGCTGTTTATGTATGATTGGCTGAATACATCAATGATAGAGACATGGATAAGGTGAGATCTTGTTTATACATCCATATACCTTGTGTAAGATCTGGTGATCTGGTTTCTTATATATTAATGCATACGCCTATATGTTTTGCAGCTACTTAGTCGAAGATCATTGCAAACAATTTGCATTTGATCATGTGGGATTTTTGATTCCATCATTGATTAGTATGGTAGATAAAGACCCTGATAGTGTTCAACAATACTGTATAGATGCTTTTACAATTTTTGGTCAGCAAAAGAAGACGATAATAATAGCTCCATTCAATGTCAAGTAAGTTTACTTTATTTATAATTTGGACTTAAGAAAATTCCATTTTTATTTTGCATTTTGAGTTATTAATTGTTAACTTCTTACCTCTAGCGGTAGACATTGGGAGTTACTAGTTATTGTCCCCAGGACATTCACTATTTATTATCTATATCCTGCGGGGAGTACATTGAACACTAAAATTGGACACGTAATGAGAATGTCATTATTCTGGTGAGAAATATTTCATTTTTATATCCGTTAACATATTTTATTACATTACTATTTACTTATGCAATTTATTGTGTTATATTAACATGTAGGGGTTTAGATGCATTCAAAAAGGCTAGAGGAACGGTCCCAAGGAAAAAGAACCAGCCAATAAATTGGCAGAACGTACAAGTAAGTTCCCGACTCGAATATATATATTATTGATGTGAATTGTGCTTAGTTGTATTATTTTGTATGTTTCAATTTATAGTGCGCTACACAAGACAATGGCTGGGCATGCGCATACTATGTGATGCGATTTATGCAGATGATTATCCGATATGCCGCATTGGACATCGATACCATACATGAGGTATTATATATAGTCTCATTAGTTAGTATGAAATATATCAATCTTATTTTTATATTATTACTTATATATATACATCATTCTCTTTGCAGGTGTTTAAAACTGACCACACTATAGGTAAACGCTTAAAAAATATACATGCTCCATATACGATGGAAGCATTAAATGAAGTAAGAGAAGAATGGGCAAAAGCCATACAAGCAGTGGCAACTGTAAGATATAATTGGGATGTTGATAGCGATAATGAATGATACTTTGTAAATGAATATTTCTGAATGTTAATACATGTATTTGAATGTTTCTATATGTGTGAATGTGAGAATTGAATTGATGTCTGAATGTATGTACTTGTGTGAAATTTTCCTTGTGACTTTTGTAGGTTTGCGGCCTGTTTGTAGGCTGATATCAATGGATGTCGTAAACCTGCAGTTCAGAAAACTGAACTGCAGGTTCTCATCCTGCTGACCAGCCACAGCAGGCCTGCAAACTGATATGAAAAAAAATAGAAATAGGCGTCGGTTATTTATAGAAAACCGTCAGCAAAGACCTACAGCGTCGATTATTGGATAAAAACCGACGCCTGATGTGGCCAAAGCAGTCCTGGAAATGGCGTCGGATATTCGTATCAAACCGACGCCTGTTTAATCTATAGGCGTCAGTCTTTTGGTATATAACCGACGCCAAAAGTGTTCGCGCCACCGAAAATGGCGTCATCTAGGGCACTTTATGCGTCAGTTATCTACTAAAAGACCGACGCTATATTCCATATAGGCGTCGGTTAAAAAACAGACGCCGAAGTGTTCGACCTTTAGCGGCGCCCACATAGGCGTCGGTCGGAAACCGATGCCAAATGGGGTTAAACAACCGACGCCAAAGGCCGTTTCTGTAGTAGTGCTCGATGGTAACTTGGCATGACCAGTTAATATAGGTGTACATGGACCTAGTTCCAACTCAAAAATATGCCAAGATCAACATAAGACACAATCTTTATAGATTAGCTGATTAGGTCCTCTATTGGTATTACATATGTTAATCATTCCAAAGAGGGGTTATTCATATTATAAATTATCAATTAATTATCCTTCAACATGAGGTTTTGATTTAGTTTAATTGAACCTTTATAACTAGATGGTCATATTTGGCATTTGTTCTAGTTAGACGCTAGCATTTTAAGAAGAACACAGGGGGAAGACCATCTGTATAATGAGTGTCTTAACATTACACAGTGACTCAAACAAACCTCCCAGGAAAAGATTCATCGCAGAAGTATTGCGACACTTTCTAAAAGCAAGACCATGACACAGTGACTCAAAATAAATATTGTTGCTCGAGTAAAAAGAATATATCAACGATGAAGACAAGTCTAAAACATTAAGTAAATACAAAAACATAAAGCATGCATATCAATGAGGTCTATTATGAGGCCATTCTATTGGCGATTGAACAGTTTCTCAGTATGATTTTTTTACTATGACAGTGTATTCTACTTGTTCTGATTTCTGAAACCATGCACTATCCCTCATCCCCCACCCCTCCCCCCACATAGAAACGCTTCATGTCAGGACATTGACTAAGATCTGATTTGGAACCTATGCTGAGAATATCCACAAATTATTAAATGCTACTGATAGGCATTGAATCACAATTATTGCTTGAAAGATGTACACTTAGTTTTACTACTTTGTCCCTCTATTCTTATGTGTTTTTTTAAGAAGAAGATTTTTTTATGAAAATAGTTTGAGTAGTTCTCTTGATGCATAGATCCATTTCATGGAGTATGAAGGAGGAAAGATAGGAAAATAATATTGGATACAACAATGTTTTATTGTTATGATGTAGTACACGCTATGTCTTATATGTATATGATTGTAGATGCCCCCCTGCTAGGCAATATTAGAATAATATTAGATCAAATTGTTAGTTTAACAAAACACAACCTTTGCAAGAATATATCAAATTATAGAAACCTATTATGTCCATTTAATTTTTACAAAAGCCTCACCGAAGACCTCACTATTACCATCCTCCCTCCTTCCTTGATTCTTCTCTACCAGACACCCCTTCCCTCCCATTTTGTCCTTCATTCCTACATGTTGTTGCATGGCTACAACAACTGACGAATTTGTTGATTTTGCTGCTAGGAAGCAACAAGGGTTGGATGAAGTGGTGGAGAAATAAGGAAGAGGTTGGAAGGTTGGAGGTGATATTAATAAGCATTGTGCTGAGGTTTGCTGCCCCAACACCATTTTCGATTATTGTTTCTACAAATTGCTGACTGACATCAGCATCATTGCGTGGAGCATTCTGCTACTTCTCCTTCCTACTTTCCATCTTACATTTTTGTGTGCATCGTTCCATTCCCTAAACTCGACCTCTTAGTATTAGCAGTGGTCCACCAGAACCTCATTGTGTGGAGAGTAAGATGTACAATCAGTGGCGTAGTCAGAAATTCTTATTAGGGTGGGCACCATACAAAATATAATGAATGGTTCATGCAAAAAAAATATTGTAACAAAACACAATGCTTTTAGTTTTTCAATATCTCTAATGACTCTGGTTAATCTATACTTAATTCATATGAAATTTTTCTCTTATAAAATCGATGAAAAAACAAGTGGACCCGACATTACTGATCTAGGAACACTATTAAATATTTTGAACATCCACTATAATGGCAATCACGAACAGACACAATCCTGGATGCCGAGGAAGGTTTGTTATAAACAAAAGAGAGCAAAATTATTTGCGTGATTATTCAATAAGATATAAGTAAAACCTTGATTGCAACAATGTTTACTTAAACTTGGTATCGTTAAGAGATTTTTCCTCAGATAAATAGAAAGACAACACACAACTATTACCCTTTACCAGATTGCCATAGTTGTAGTCTTTCATTGTCATTCAGTATTTATCATATTATTATATTTATAACTGATAATGGTAATTGTTTGACTCCCACTATAAGTGATATATTACAGGTTTCCCAATCGGCCCAGAAGGAACAAAAACAACCAAGAAAATCTCAACAACCTCCATCCATGGTGTTAATTATTTATTTGAATATGGGTTCGCTTTTTAGGAGAGAGATACAATGCCGGTTGGGAAGAGGAATGTGGTATTGTTATTATGATTACCAATGCAGTGAGGAAACTTAACCCCTCATTTCTGTTACAGAAACAAGTTTAGCGGAAGCAATATGGCACATTCTGATTCATCAGGTGGGGCACAATTGAAAGACTAACCTAGACGTCTGGGCGCTCTGTTGTTGGGTGGCAAGTTGCAGAGACTGTGCCCTCGGGCTGCTGGGCGGTGATGCTGGAGAGATGTCGTGCCCCTCAGGCTGTTGGGTGGTGGCGGTAAAGAGAAGTACTAATCGGGCAATCGAGAGGAAATGACCGTCCACCCTAGTGGTAGATGATCGTTGATGTCGGGGTACCCTCGGACAGAAGCTGGGCGGCGATGGACGTCAGAGCTATGATGTTGGGCGAAGATGATAGAGGGACCGGAGACGATGGAGGCACCGAAGACGATGGAGGGATCATGCTGCTGTTGGGCGGCGATGTTGTCCTCAGACTGCTGGGCGGCGAGCTCAGTGCACGGACTGCGTGCGGGCGAGCGCTTAGGGCAGACCAGCGGTGATCGGTTGGAGGCTCTTTACGTGGGTGATCTGTGGGAGAGCGGGTGAGCGATTTGTGCGGAACCTGATCACCTGGAGCACTTTACGCGGGTGATCAGTGGGAGAAATTGCGGGTATTTTAGAGCCTGCTGCTTGTGCGATTTTCAAATCACCTGTTGGGAATATTGCATGCGGGAGAGGATGATATGAAGTTTGATTTTATTTTAAATAGTTCTGGTTTAGTTTATTTAGTTAATACATTTAAGACATGGAGAGGATAAGTGTAGCTATGTCTTATGAATTGAGTTAACTATACTTATTTTATTTATACTTTTCAAATTTGTAGCTAACTAGGGATTTAACTACATAGAAATTATATGTAATTAGAAAAATCGTAGTTAAAGACCATATTTTTTGTAGTGTACATTCTAATTTGGGAATGTTGTGTTGACTCCCAGTCTAGAGGATATGGCCAAGATAATGTGTCTTAATCTTATTGATTGATGGTTGATTTTTCTAATGAATTCAAGTTTGGTTATCTAGCTTGTTAATCTGTTTGATGTGAAGAAGCATAGACTTTCTTAGTAGTCATTTTTTGATGATCACCCCAAAAACGTGGATCAATTTTGGGAGTTGTTTAAGAGTGAGGCATGTAGAGGTGCATAGTCTCCCGATATGCCTTCTCTGTGATCCTATACCTTGACCCTATCTACATTATTATTCTTGGAAGAGGAAGTTGGTCAAGTATCATGGTTAGTACTAGGAATCATGGTAGTTGCATGGCACAATGAGACTGGCATGCCCTTGATCTTGAGTGAATTGTATCAGTGCTTGGATTAGGCCAAGATCATTAAAAAGATGTGAGGAACTTTTTTGATGTTGTATATTTACATTTATATATTTATCAACTTCCCTATTGAGTTCTAGGAAATGATAAATCCACATCATATCATTGTTCATAATTATTCTCTAAAGCATACTTAGATCGATGGTCCAATTTAGTGGCGTGTTGAGCTATCCAGGTGGCTTTGTCACTTGACACATGGGTGTGTGTGTTGGATGTGAATGAGGTTCTATCTTGACACCACAAGTTGTGTGACAGAGGTGTGCTTTTAGTGGATGATCATTCATTACTGATAGAGAACTGTGTTTCTTACTACCTTATGTATGTACTTAGTGTTGACACTCCATTTTTATCCTACTTGATTTGGGTTTTGAATGAGTAAAATTGTGTTAAGTTTCAATCAAGAAGACTAATAAACTAAAAATAAATATGTCGACAAATTTTGCAATCATATCATATTTGCGTTCAACTATGGTTGTAACCCTACTCACCAAAATCTACCTAGAATTCATAATGTAGTGATAGAAAGAGATACGGACATCTTACATCGATGAGTAACATCCTAAGGGATACCATTGCAATAAAAAAATATTCAACCATGATACTCAAGATGTCCAACCATCCTTGAGAATTCTAATTAGATCCATGATAAAATATAGAAATATGATTCAATGATAAATCTAAATAACAAACTCACACATGAATTAGATAGTTATGATTCTATATCTCTCATTATTACATCAAAATTCCCTAAATGGGAAGGCCACTGACTAGAGTGAATGTTCAACTCACGAACAATACTTCACAAAATACCATGCTTGAATGTTGTCACTAGGGTCTAGACCTTTAACTGTCTGATTTACCAGATACCCATCATGAGAAGGTAGTTTTATCATCCATGTTTGTATTTAAATCTAAACCCATCAAAACTAGACATCGGGAGGAAGGGCGTGCACTAGGTTTACATTTCTCCTTTTTGACATACCCTTAGCCAATAAGAGCATCTGATACCTATCTAGAAGCCTCTAGAAGGTGGAACATGCACCTGGAATGCCCATCATGTTCCTGACATCTTGTTTTTTGACTGGTGACCTTATATCCATTAAAACACACCTCGAAAACATCCAAAAAGGTGGCACATACACTTGGAATGTGTATCATATTTCATACATTGACCAATTTACCAAACCCCACCCTAAATACTCAAGAAAGACCCTAACCACCTATCTTATGTACAATTTCCTTCTATTCCCTTTCTCCTTGAAAATCACTCTAAAGAACCCTATCCCTAGTGACCCCCTTAGTCTCTATGAATGTAGTCCTACAACCACCCTTTACTATGGTTAATTTGGTGAGAATACTCAAATCATGAGACTACCATCTACAAGGGTTAGAATTGTGACAAAACCAATAATGATAAATGTTGAAATTTATAGGGTTAAATAAATTAATGAGAGTATAGACAATTTATATATAGATAAAACAATGTAAACATTTCCCCTTCTTTCGTAGAAAGAGGATATTTCCCTTCCAAAAAAGGACAAAAGAGGTAGACACCAGCCACAATATGACATATTCTCTATTTATCTTCCTTTCCCACCCCTAAGTGGAGTGAGGATATGAGCACCCATGGTTGGTGATCACCAATATAATTTTGAAATTATGAACATCATTTTTTGTATTATCACTTTATCACTCTTTCATCTCCTTCTTATCTCTTTCTGGCACCATATTTGTGTGACTACATGAGCACCCAAGGTTGATGATCACCAATACAAATTTTGTTATCCGTAATAGTTGACTTGCATATGGTTTTTTCTCATTATGTTCATGATATCTTGAACACACAAGTCCTTTAAATGGAAAGCACAACATCATGACCTTATTGGGATTTATGGTACTACAATGGCAATGTGATGGTGCTTCACACATTTCCCATGTGTAACTTGATGCCTTACCTATTTCTCCTATTCTTATTGTTTTCCTTACTCACCCTATTTTTTGTAGTATGTCTACAATGTTTTCCTCATTTTTCCACATAATCATGGTGGTGACTCCACTTTCCCAACTCATCCATCAATGTCCACCCCTGATCTCCCAAGAACAATGAAACCATAGTTGTGACTGTTGGTATTTGTAGAGGTGACATACATAGTGGAAGCAAAAAAAAAATCTCCACATACCCTACTAACAAATCTCATCGACAACAGTGTATTCAAAAAGAGGGTGTGCGTGATATACCTTGTCATGGAGCAAGTCTGGGGACGTCCCTTCATGTGGTGATGTGCATCGCTCCTCACGCTCACATACAGTCCTCATCCGTCCTTCAAATGTAGGCGGTCAACGTCTACGTCTCTACTTCCTCCAAGTGAATGAACTGGAGCACTATGGCAAGCTTCTCAAGTCAGTGATAAGGAGTAGCCTTTTGCTTGACGACGTGTTAGCCTCACGATTGTTCTTTTTCTCTCTCTCTTAGGGACGATGACAAGTAGGGTTCACGTAGAAGAGTGTGTCCTTCACATAATCCATCCGCCATGCCCCTATATATAGCATAGGAAAGGAAGCAAGGTTTCCAAAAATCCCTGGTAAACAAAAGGTTGTTGTTGCAGTTAAAACAATCCACTTGTGGACTATTAAAAGAATATTTGGAGTTGATTAATTAACTATTTATTATATTACTTTATTAACAAAAAAATTCATCTGACTCTACTAAATCGCTCAGGATCAACCATTTGAATTAATAATTAATTGTAATAAATTGTCTTAAACATTTTGACCAATTAACTCATATTATATTCTAATATTATTTTAGTAGATTACCTAAACATTTTAGTAATCATTTTGATTCAGAACATTTCCAATCACATCCACAATTATACTCCTTTTCCAATACATCCTATGTGTGTGACCCAATAGGATCCAAATTATATTGATAGTGATATTCATAACCATATTGGTATCTAGCAAGACTTCGTTGCTACCCATGTAATTGGAGAAGTTGGAGAAAAACTTAACCTACAATATGTGATTGGTATTATAGTGATTTTATAGCTCCTTTGTCTCTAATATCTAGATTGAACTCGAGACATAGAATCATCATCCTCTTCAACGTTCAGTCTATGTTCCTTGACCTAGAGTAAGTTGTCTGAGATATGTGTAAGCTCAATATCACATATTAACTCACACCAGCATGGCCATGCATTTTGTAGTCTCACTTATCAAGGGGCCACAATATCAAACTCCTATAGGAGGGACAAATCTCATCTACTTCACTCATAGTCATCCCCATGTGTCACAATGTGCTTGAGCACCACCTTTATGGCAATCCTTATTCAGGATCACAGTGGATGATGTCAAAATACATCAAAAAACATGTGATGAGTATAGTGAATTCAGGTCTAAGAACCACAATCACCACCATCACTATGAGAGATGACTTTGACTGCCAATCATGGTTTCCATGTGTCACTCTCAAGGTAGGTATATTCGATACAATGTTCTCTAACAAGTATCTATGTGCTTGGTTTGATGTCACATATCACGACTAATGAGATTCTATCATCAACCAATAAACACTCTAGCCTTAAGTGTTATTGTTCTCAATTAACCTTCCACAATAACATCTGATTATAGACATAACAAGAATGCATACACTCTTGACATCCGTATGTTCTCATTGTTCAAGTCCTTGACCCAAAGACATATGTCATTCAGAAATGCTATTATTTAGAAATCTATGATGTTATTTCATTATCTAATAACTGAATAAAACAAAGTAAATTGGAAGATTTTTTATTATTACTCACATCGTTTATAAGATATGACATTCCAATCATCATATGATTGGCTCTCTAGGCATACATACCAACCGAATCCCACTTGTACTTAAAGCCAATCACCCATGAACTTAATCCCAAGTGATCTAACATGAACTTCATGCTTTTGCTGTGAAAGTGCTCTTGTCAAGGGGTTAGACATATTGCTCTCGACTGGTACTTTGTAAATTTTCATATCTCCTCAGTGTACAAATTCTCATATGAGATGAAATCACATTTGTATATGCTTGGAATGCTGATTGATCTAGGTTCCTTAGCTTGTGCAATATCTCCACTGTTGTCACAATATAGATCGATTGCATTGTTGATACTTGGAACCACCTGAAGTTGTGAGAGGAACTTGTTGATCCAAATAGCCTCCTTAGCTCCATTAGATGTAGCAATACACTCGGCCTCTATTGTAGAATATACAAATGTCTTTTGCTTGGAAATCTTCCATCTCACAACTCCATTGTTGAGGTAAAATACAAATCCAGATTGCAATCTATAGTCACCTTTGTCAGTTTGGAGGTTTGCATTGGTGTAACCTTTTACTACCAGCTCCTCCTCACCATGGTAGACAAGGAACTGATTTTCAGTTCTTCTCAAGTACTTAAGAATGTTCTTCATGGAAGTCTTGTGAGCTTCACCAGGATCTGACTGCTATTTTCTCATCATGTTGAAGGCATACAAGACATCTGGATGAGTATATAACATTGTGTACATGATAGATCCAATTATATAAGCATATGGAATCCTACTCATGCGCTCCCTTTCTTCACATGAATTGGAGCATTGAGCTTTAGAGACAATGACACCAGGAGACGTGGGCAGGTTGAGTCTCTTCGAGTTCTCCATGTTGAACATCTTTAACACTTTGTCAATGTATGAATATGACTTAGTTTAAAGAAAATTTTAGAGCTATCTCTATAGATCTTGATTCCTAAGATATAGGATGCTTTGCCTAAGTCTTTCATAGATATGTATTTCCTAGCCAGGTCTTTACTATCTATAATGTAGGGATGTCATTCCCCATCAATAATATGTCATCCACATATAATATGAGGAATATGATCGTGCTCCCACTAACCTATGGTTCATCTTCATTTTGACTGAAGCCAAACTCTTTGACTCTTTTGTAAAATTCAAGATTCTAGCTCTGAGATGATTGCTTTCATCCATAGATTGACCATTGTATCTTAAAGATGTTATTTGTATGCTTTGGATTTATAAAACCCTCAGGTTGTGTCATATACACATCTTCAAGAAGATTTGCATTAAGGAATGTGGTTACAACATCCATCTTCTAAATCTCATAGTCATGATAAGATGAAATGGAAAGAATGATCATAATGAAGGTAACCATGGTAACAGGAGAAAAGGTTTCATCATAGTCAACACCTTGAACTTGTTTGAAACCCTTTGCACCAATCGACTTATGTAAGTTTGTACATTACCATCCATGTCTGTCTTCTTCTTGAAGACCCACTTGCACCCTATGGGTTTTACCCCTTCAGGTGAATCCACCAAGGTCCATACCTTATTGGTGTACATAGATTCCATCTCAGATATCATGACCTCAAGCCATTTCTTGGACTCAAGTTTCTCAACAACTTCTCGGTAGGTAATTGTCTCATCATAACTGATCGACTCAATGCCTTCTTGAGTCAGTAGATAATCAAATCTATCTAGCTTAAGGCGTGTCCTACTGGATCTGTGATGTTTATGTATCATGTGAAGAGTGTTAGATTCCATAACAGTTTGTTATTCTCCATGTTACTGTTGTACATCTACAAGCTCAATGATGTCTTGCCAGACTCAAACTTCTTCAAGTTCTACTTTCTTCCCACCGATTCCTTTGGAAATGAATTCCTTTTCTAAGAATGCAGCATTTCTGGCAACAAATACTTTGTTGTCAGTTGGCTTATACAAATAGTACTCCTTGGCTTCTTTGGGATAACCAACAAATTAATATTTATCATATCTAGGGCCAATCTTTTTAGTAAATATTTTCTTGACATAAGATTCACATCCTCAAACCTTCATAAAATAAATTTTGGGACTCTTCTTGGTCCATATCTCGTATGGTGTCTTTTGAACCGATTTAGATGGTACATGGTTAATTGTAAATGATGTGGTTTCTAGAGCATAACACCAGAAGGAAGTAGGAAGATCGAAAAAACTCATCATTGATCACACCATATCTAGCAATGTACAATTCCTTCTTTATGATACATCATTGTGTTGTGGTGTTCCACGTGGAGTCCATTGTGATACTATACATGTGATGGACTAGATTTTGCCTTAATTTAGAGGATGAAATTTCTTTTAAGGAGTGTAGGATGCGAAAGACTAAATTTTCAGAATCCTAAAATGTCTAATGACACAATGATAGTCTTTTAGCTGTTTTTTTATCATGTAAAGGTACTCGAATTGATTTGGCAAAGGTTGAAATTCAATTGATGTTAATATTGTGATTAATACCTTAAGTATGCATCTTTTTTAAGCGATTGACTAGTCATGCAAGTGAGTCTTGCTAACCAAGGGAAATAAATCTAAAGTTGAGATCTTTTAGTCAACTAGATATGCCATCCCAGAGTAGTATAGAAGCCGTGGACTTGATGAACTGTGGATTCATTGGGCGGCAGTATGTTGATTGTTGGATGGCCCGACTCAATAGTGGGTGTTTCATCTTCGTACTGCCCTATAGGCTATAGGTTACGTAGTCATGGGTGTAGTTGGAGGCAGTGACTGGTCACCACCACGTCATGGTTGTACGTCATGGTTGTGGGTGGTGAAAGGAAACCAACTGAACAGTTAATTAGCCCTATCGATAAGTGTCTTCAAACCCTTTTCAAGTTTTCCTTTGACAGAGTATGGAGGGAGATTGAGTTCCACAGTCCTCGGTGGCTTTCCGCCCTCATACACAGCAGAGAGTGAGAAGAGGTGTTTTCCCTTTATTCTCCATCGTTGCAGTAGCCGGCACCGACACCTCCTCTGGACTCACGAGGAGGAATTCAGTAGATGATGTACACCAGAGGACTAATCCATGAAGCACGCAGGTGCTGCGCTGCGGCCTGCGGGTGGGGAAACGCATATAGTCGCGTTGATCACGAGAGGTGAGAAAAGCAACCAACTGCTAGTTCCTTACTGGTGACTTGCTTCATGGTGATAGCAGAAGCGTTGGGAACTAGTGCTCACGCACGAGGACGAAGATGCGAACGCGTTGATCACTGAGAGAGAGATTAGGCATCTTTCCCTTGTGCTCCGCTGCAGCCAAACCTGGCGATGGTGACCTCGTTGAGGCAGAGCTCTAGTGCCGCAGCAAGAAACCAAGCATGCCTTAGATCCAGAGGGTTTCTAGGAAAGTAAACTGGCATATCAGAGGATGAGGAGGAGAAGATCGCTGACCAATCGCTCGGCGGAGAACCCCAACAGCGGCGGCTCCTGTCCACGGAAGAATGGGTCTTCTCTCGCACGGAGGCATCGAGCGTGGATGCGAGAAATCAAATAGAAAGAGGGACGAACCGGGTTTAGAGCCCTGAACCAGAAGGCCAAGAGTGGACCGGCCGGCTCCAAGCCAAACCAGGCGAGTCCAGGAAATGAGTGGGCCGCTCGCACAAAACAAGCCACGAGCCACGTGGTGGTATCTCAGTGGCGCTAAAGGTAATAATCTTCAATAAATATGCAGATCTTAGAAAATTCATAACATTTAGCCGAGTTATTTGAAAAATACATATAATATACTGAAATTCACATAAAAATGTGTAGAACAATATGAAAGCATTATATCAGGATTTTGATTCTCTAATCTTAATGATATCATGTAAGATGTATTATTCTTATTTCATGGATAATAAATATCAAACGTTGGCCTAAAATTATAAGAATGTGCCACTAACTCCTAAATGGTATGTGTAATCCACTCGAGATCAAATATTATGGCGTTGATGCACAAAATCCTATAATTTGCTCCATATGACTAACTAGGGCTAATAACCCTAATTAATGTGTAATAATTACAAAGATGCTCAAGAAACCCTGGAAATTACAGAGTAAGCCCATATCAGTAACTGGAAGATAATATGTAAGTTTTATATCAGTTAGATGTATAAAATCCATGTTATATGAAGTTGACCCTTAATACATGGTTTAAAATCCTAATTTAGGTTAATACATGTAACATATGGTTAATATGTTCACATAATAAAGTGAAACATGATTATCACTTAATGAACCCTAATCTGGAACATAACTAGAAAATAAGATTGGTAATAAGAAGATAAGACAAGTAATGTTGCACATATCCTAATGGCTAAGTAAAACTGTAATGAATATATTAGGGTTAAGATGATGGGAATATGATAATAGTACATGATATATTAGGGTTTAACTAGATATGCCTTCCTAGAGTTGTAGAAGTCGTGGACTTGATTAACTATGCATTCACTGGGTGGCAGTATGTTGATTGTTGGATGGCCCAACTCAACAGTGGGTGTTTCATCTTCGTCCTGCCTTGTTGGTTACATAGTCATGGGTGTAATTGGAGGCAACTACTGGTCACCACCACGTCATGGTTGTGGGTGGTAAAAGGAAACCAACTAAATAGTTAATTATCCCTATTGATGGGTGTCTTTAAACTCTTTTCAAGTTTTCCTTTGGCAGAGTATGGAGGGAGATTGAGTTCCCCAGTCCTTGGTGGCTCTCCACCCTCATACACAGTAGTGAGCGAGAAGAGGTGTTTTCCCTTTATTCTCCATCATTGCAGTAGTCGGCACCGACACCTCCTCTGAACTTGTGAGGAGGAAGTCGGTAGATGATGTACACCAGAGGACCATGATAGAGGTGTAGATCCGTGAAGCACGTAAGTGTTGTGTTGCATCTTGTGGGTGGGGAAAATGCATGAAGTCGCACTGATCACGAGAGGTGAGAGGAAAAGCAGCCGACCACTGGTTCCTCACTGGTGATTCGCTTCACAGTGATGGCAGAAGTGTTGGGAACTAGTACTCATGTGTGAGGATGAAGATGCAAATGCATTGATCGCTAAGAGAGAGAGAGAGATTAGTCATGTTTCCCTTGTGATCCGCTGTAGCCAAACATGGCGATGGTGACCTCGTGGTGGCAGAGCTCCAACGCCGCAACAAGAAACCAAGCATGCCTTAGATCTAGAGGGTCCCTGGGGAAGTAAATTGGTGTATCAGAGAATGAGGAGGAGGAACTCACTCACCAATCACTCGATGGAGAACCCCAACAACGGCGGCTCCTGTCCATGGAAGAATGAGTCTTCTCTTGCACGGAGGTGTCGGGCGTGGATGCGAGAAAGTGAGAAGAAAGAGGGATGAACTGGGTTTAGAGCCCTGAACTAGAAGGCCAAGAGTGGATCGGCCGACTCTAAGACAAATTAGGAGAGTCCAGGGAATGAGTGGGCCACTCAAAAAAACAAGCCATGAGCCATGTGGCGGTATCTCATTGGCTCTAAAGGTATTAATTTTCAACAAATATGCAGATCTTAGAAAATTCATAGAATTTAGCTGAGTTATCAGAAAAATACATATAATATACCCAAATTTGTAGAAAAATGTGTAGAACAACATGAAATCATTATATTAAGATTTGATGCTCTAATCTTAGTTATATCATGCAAGATGTATTATTCTTATTTCATGGATAATAAATATCAAACGTTGGCCTAAAATTATGAGAATGTGCCAGTAACTCCTAAATAGTATGTATGATCCACTTGAGGTCAAATATTATGATGTTGATGCACAAAATTATGTATTTTTCTCCATATGGATAATTAGGGCTAATAACCCTAATTAATGTGCAATAATTACAAAGATGCTCAAGAAAGCCTAAAAATTATAGAGTAAGCCCATATCAATAACTTGAAGCCAATGTATAAGTTTTATATCAGTTAGATGCATAGAATCCATGTTATATGAAGTTGACCCTTAATACATGGTTTAAAGCCCTAATTTAGGTTAATGCATGTAACCAATGGTTAATATGTTCACATAATAAGGTGAAACATGATTATCAGTTAATGAACCCTAATATGGAACATAACTAGAAAATAAGATCGGTAATAAGAAGATAAGACAAGTAATGATGCACATATCCTAATGACTAAGTAAAACCCTAATGTATATATTAGGGTTAAGATGATGGGAATCTGATAATAGTACATGATCTTGTCTTAAACATGTTGACCAAGATATAGTTGACATGAGGATATATATGATATCATGAATGTGATTAGGTTTGTCTATCATGATCAAGGTACGCCATTACCTCTTAGTTGGCTTATTATACAATATGAGTGTGTTATATGTGTAGTAAAATACTTGGCATATGATATTGGATGAAATGATTGTTCTTGTATGCTATGTTGCTTGAGCTTTTCATACTTATGGTTATGAACACATGAAACATAAGATATCTGATCCATCATATGATAGCACTAAACTCTTTGGTAGTACAGTGCATTGAAGTGATCTAACTCTTTGGTAGGAGATCACATTGTATATATGATCTAACTTTTTGGTAGGAGATCATAAGGCCTAAAAGCATCTATCCCTTTGGTGGTATATGTATGAGATATATGATGGAAATGAGCTAAAATTTGTGTTCTCTTTTATTAATGAACATCTTTGTGAAAGTATATGTTTTTTCTTATATTTTTTTATTACTGCCAAGTTCTAGTTTTATCTTATTGCAAAGATTAGTAATGAGAGGTATATAAAAATACACATAGGCGTACTCAGTACAATATTAAAAAATATTGTGCTGACGTCTACCACATGTAATCTTTTGTTTAGGTTGTGGATATGTGATCTTGAAGAGCTTAATAGATGAGAGTTGTGTTGCGAGCTGATGTACAGGTGGACCTATTATCTTAAGATCCTATTGTTTAGTGGTAGTACATGTATATGTAGAAGTTTGATGTTCAATGTGTAATATCAAATGTTGTAACAATTCATTATGTAATTATATGTTGAAAGGTGAACATTTGTTGTATGGTTTTATTATTGTTCATGTACATGTGCTACTATTATTTCCTTCTGCCCTCCTATGATTTTCTTCTTCTTAGCCAAGTGTGTGGGGTTTAAATTGGGATTCTTATTGAGGTGAGGTTTCAATTTGGACGTCACACATCATATTAAGTTTTAGAAAATCTGGGGATCTCACAATACCCCTAGCTCACAGGAAGTTCTCAAACTATTATCTTAAGTATTCTTGACCTCTATCAGAATGAAGTTCCTTAATACTTTTACAAAGTTGATTCTTTACTTCATTCGTGAAATCCTTGAACTTTTCAAGAGTTTTAGATTTATGTTTCTTCAAGTAAACAAAACCATACCTACTGAAGTCATCAGTCAAGGTATTGAAGTACTGATAACTAGCTCTAGAATTTGTTCTAAAAGGACCGCATACATTAATATATATGAGTCCTAATGGATCACTAGCTCTCCAACTATTACTAGTGAAGGGAGTTTTTGTCATCTTGCCTAAAAAACAAGACTCACATGTCTCTATTGATTTAAAGTCAAAAGAGTCTAGATAACCATCTTTATGGAATCTAGCTATGAGATTCTCTTTTATGTGCCCTAGATGACAATGGCAAAGATATGTTTTGTTTGAGTTATCGAGTTTTGACCTTTTGGTATATATGTTATAAACATTTTCTCAAGATCTAATAAATAAAGACCATAGGACATTGGGGCACTGTGATAGAAGATCTCATGTTTTGGAATAGAAAATTGACCATTCTTTATATGAAATTCATAGGCACTGTGATAGAAGATCTCATGTTTTGGAATAGCAAATTGACCATTCTTTATATGAAATTCATATATATCCTTGTCCATACAAGATACATAAATAATGTTTATATTTATGGCATGTACAAAATAGCAGTCTTTTAACTCTATTACAAGCCACATGGGTAGAGATAAATTATAGGTTCCAACTATAGTGGTAGAAACTCTTTCTTGATATGTGACACACAGTTCAAGCTCACCTTTTTGTAAAGGATTACTTATTTTTAGATCCTGCATATTTGACCATATGTGAGATCCACATCCAGTATCTAGTACCCAAGATGAAGAAGTTGACAAATTTATTTCAATAACGTATCTACTTGAAGTGGAGATCTCTATTCCCTTCTTCTTCTTCTTCCTCAGTTCCTCTAGGTAGAGAGGGAAATTCCTCTTCCAACGTCCAAGTTGGTGACAGTGGTGACAATTTCCTACCTTGTTCACCCCTCCCTATGCTTTGAGTGTAGAAGAATTGGGCTTCTAGCTAGCTTTCGAACTTCTCTTAGATTTGTCTTTGCCCTTTGACTTCCCTTTTCTAGTTGATCATCATCACATATTTGGGCTTGTCTTTCTTCATTTGCACTTTAGCAGTCCTCAACATGCCAAGCAATTCTGACAACGGCTTGTCAAAATTTTTCATGTTGTAGTACCTAACAAACTGGCTGTATGACTATGTGTATGACTACAGAATCACATATGTGGCCAACTCTTGACCCAAGGAAAATTCCAATATTGCGAGGTTATCGACATACCCAATAAGCTTGAGCACATGGGGACCTACTGGACCTCCTTTTTCCATGTTGCACTTGAATAGTGTTGTGGAGACGTCATATCTCTCCTATCTTGCCTGGTCTTGTTACATGTTCTTAAGATTTGTTACCATAACAATCACATCCATGTTTTCATGTTGTCTCTGCAACGAATAGTTCATTAAGCACAACATCAAGCACTTGACATCCACGGCATTTTCATAGTGCTTGTTGTAAGCATCCCTGTTAGCCTTAGGCATAGTAGGAGCAAGTTCATCTGGATCTGGAGTTTCTAGGACATAGCGTTTGTGCTCTTGTGTGAGAAAAATTCTAAGCGTCCTGAACTAGTCATGGAAATTATTCCCATTCAACTTGTCCTTCTCAAGGACTGATCACAAAGAAAACTTGTTATTTGCCGTCATTTTATTCTACAAGAGAAAATTTACAGTTTGTCAAAACACTTCTTGATTAGATTTTATTAAAATAAATTTTGACAATATTTAATTAGGCCATTTAATTAATTGTTTCTCCCATTATTTTGTTCAAATTGATAACCCTTACTTATCAATTCAGAAGATTTCATTATACAATCTTCTAGTGAGCCAACATCCATATCATCAAATCATGAGTTAGCTTTGGTTGATCACCCACAACTTGACTATTTAGGTAGACAACTTTTGCCAATTGCATCATATGAAACTCTTGATAGATGGTATATACAACTCATTGTCATATTCCATCTCTATGCTTGTAGGTACTTTTTTTTAGGGAATGACGAGACTCAAAGCATGTCCCGTCAATTTATTAGATAACTAGAATCTAGCATAGCTACATTGTTCACAAAAGAAGGGAAACTCGACTCCAAAAAGAAAGTAAAAGGCTGACTACTAGCTTCAACAGCTATTTCATGTGCAACACGATTGGCTAATCTACTAACAAAAGAAAGACTAAAACAACTGAACAAAGAACTAAGTCACCAAATGTCCTTGATGATGACTCCTAGTTGATTCCTTCTAATAATATTTTTGTGAAACAAGTTCCAAATCACTTGTGCATATGTCTCCACTACGATTTTCTGGATACCTTGATCAAGACTAGCTTTCAATCCCTATCTAACGGCCATAGCTTCAGCAATCGTCGGGTTGGCCACCAGGTCGACATGCACCCTTTCTGCCCTCTTCATCTCTCCTTTGTGATTCCGCCATGCTATCCCAAGTCCCAATCTACCATCCCCTTTCCAGGCAGCATCAATGTTCATCTTAATTATGCCAGCTACTAGTGGTCACCATCTACTCCCTTCTGTCTCCGGGCCTATTCGCTATCTGCCAGGGTGGTGCGTGTGGTTGTTATGCTTGCGATGTTCCATCATGAAGGCTACCATGGACTTCAGTAGAAAGTGAATGTCCTTTTCCTCCTCACCAAAGATTCTCCTATTCCTATGAGTCCAAATGGTCAGCAATGAAGCAATGATCAATTTTTTCCTCTCACATAACAACTGATAAATGACATCCCTTGGTTGCATGCGGGCCACCTCCTGGATCTCATTTTTGAGCTCTTGCCCTCCCTGGCTCCAAATTTCCCATGCATGAGGGCACTCAAACAACATATTAGTTATAGTCTCTCTCTCATGGTGACACAACATGCAACCCCCATATGGATGACAATACCTATCATATAATCAGCCCAATGTATCCATGCTACCGATGCACACCCTCCACAAAAAATGGGATGATTTAGGTGGCCACCCTCTTCTCCAAACTTCCTTCTATAGGCTATTTGTATGTTGGTTCTGTAGGTCAGCCAGCTCTGTTGCATTAAGTGTCCCTAACCAGTAGATGGACTTGACCGTGTAGGTTCCATCCTCGCTTGGCCACCAGAAACAAGTGTCCTCACCGGGAAAGAGACCATGTGTAATGGCTCGAATCTCTACAACAACACTCGGCAGGAAGGTCGCCATAATCGTATCCATATCCCATTCAGTCGCATTCGACATCAGTATATCACTGACTCTCTTTATGTGATCACATGCATTATTTCGGTATATGGACAGCTCGCCTGCCGTGTGGGGAAGCCATCGGTCCTCCCAAATGTCAATATGTGCCATGTTGCCTATTGTTCATTGTATGCCCTCCTAGAAAAGGGCTTTTACATTCCATATGCTATGCCACACATAGCTGGGATTATTCCCTCTTCTTGCTACGAGAATAGAGGATTTTGGGAAGTATCTTGCCTTAAGTACTTTGTAAGTCAGCGTGTCCTACCTTGTATGTAGTCTCCACAATTTCTTTCCTAAAATAGCTTGATTGAAAACTTGTATGCCTCTAAACACCATGCCTCCTTGCTTCTTGGGCATGTAGAGGTTCGCCCAGCTTACCCACATGAGTTTCCACTCTCCTTCTTTGGCTCCCCTCTAAAATCTTTCTATGGAACTGTTAATAGCTTCCATCACACCTTCCGGTAGTTCAAAGAGAGTCATGAAGTAGTTTGGGATTGATTGGGCCACCGACTTGATAAGGACCTCCTTTCCTGGTTTTCATAGGATCTTTTCTTTCCACCCTTGTAGTTTCTTCACTATACGCTCCTGTATAAACTGAAAAACTTGTTTCTTAGATCTCCCCACAGTAGTTTGAAGACCCAAGTACTTTGCATCTCTCTCAACCTCCACCACTTGCAGCAACACCTTTATCTCTTATTTGCAAGTGTAACATACACCCTTGCAAAAAGCCACTCCCATCTTGGATAAATTTTTTCTATGAACAGATGCTTGTTCATATTGGCTGATAATTTCAGCTACCTAAAATCATTCTTCCCGTGTAGCTCTAGCAAAAAGTATACTATCATCTGCAAAGAACATGTGAGAAATGTGAGGTGCATGCCTACTTGCTCTAACTCCGTGAATAGCATTATTTTCCACCGCTAAATTTAGAGACATAGAGAAATCTTCAGCACATAGAATAAAAAGATAAGGGGAAAGAGGGTCTCCCTGTCTAAGTCCTCGGTCGGGTTTGATTATCTTGGTCCTATCTCCATTCACGGAAAAAACATGACGCACGAACGATATGCATTGATGTATCTTTCTCCTCCACTTCACCCCGAACCCCAGTTTCTATTGCATATGGTCAAGAAAACTCCATTCCATTCAGCTTGAGCACCATGTTCCCTTTGTTTTTCCCTTTCCCACCCTTCATAGTATGAAACATCTCATAGGAAATAAGGGCATTGTCTGTGATGAGCCTTCCCGGTATAAAAGTACTCTGGTTTTCTGACACAATATTATTCATGAGACCCTTCAACCTATTGGCTACCACTTTGGATGCAATCTTATATAGCACATTACAAAGGCTAATGGGTCTATATTCTGAAATCTCCTTAGGCTGCTGGGTCTTAGGAATCAACACAACAAGAGTATCATTGATGTCCTCAATGTCCCTTTGTTCTTTCCACCACCCCATAATATAATTTTCCACGTCTTGACCTACCACATGCCACAAATTTTGAAAGAAGATTGCCTTCGTACCATCCGGTCCTGGAGATTTATTTGGGTGCATGGACATACTGCCTGAATGATTTCTTCATCAGAAAAACCAGCCTCCAGTTTTCCCCTATCCGCATCCATCAGTCTTTCTTTCACTCCCTTTGTGGCCTCTTCAAACCCACTTGGGTTGCTAGATCTGAAAAGATCTTCATAAAAACTCATTATGACGTTTTTTATGTCCTCATGTTCCTCTTTCCACTCTCCATCCTTGTTTTTTATACCTGGGATTTTGTTTCTTTTCCTTCTAGCAGACGCTTTCTAGTGGAGTAAGCTGTATTTTTGTCCCCTCCTTTAAGTTCATTCACTCTGGACCGTGTCCACCAGTAAGCTTCATTCTTCCTGTTCCAGTATTGTAGTTCTCTTACAATATCAGTACACCATAGAAGATTCTCTCCGTCAGGTGGTTGTTGGTGGTGGAAGTTAAGGGCTTCTTCAGTTTCCTTGATTTTCTTTTTAATGTTCCCAAAGTGGTCTTGCGTCCACTTTTTCAGCCTTGTTCCATAGTGCCTGATTTTCCCTGGTACATTCAAGCCTTCACCTTCCTCACATCTTTTTCTTATGGTCTCTCCACATGACAGTTCACTGACCCACATTGGTTCAAACATGAAGTGTTTGCCTCCTCTTTTCGCCCTTCTTTCATTCTTTTCAGCTGAGATAACAATGCAAGTGTGATCAGATTCATATTTTGGTAGATGGATCACCCTATTGTACTGGAAGGATTGCATCCACCCCATATTCACCAAGGCTCTATCTATCCTCTCATGAACCAGAGTAACTGGCAAGTTACCTCTCCTCCATGTGAACGGATCTCCTAAAAAACCCAAGTCAATCAGATCACAATCATCAATGACATCCTTGAAATTCTGTAGGAACCTTTCTGACTTCATTGGACCACCTTTTTTTTCAGCTTGAGTCTTGATCTCATTAAAATCCCCAAACAGTATCATAGGAGAGTCGGTTTCAGCCACAGTCTTCCTCATCAAATCCCATGTCTCAACTTTCTGTAGTTGATCCACCCAACAATAAATGCCCACATTTCTATATTGAGAGTTGCCTTCAGTAATCTGACAATCCACATGGTGTTGTGAGTATGTGACAATGTCAACCACAATGTTGTTCCACCATAGGCCAATGCCTCTTGACCTACCAATACTAGATATATAGATCCCATCCACAAAACCACAGTCTCTTTTAACCTCCTCCAACTTTATAGATGACACCATGATCTCCATAAGAAAGATCAGATTTGGGCTCTCCCTCCAGCACCATGACCGAAGGGCTTGAACTGTGTCAGGGTGGCCCATACCCTGACAGTTCCATCTTAAGATAATAATTGTTGTTCATGAGGTTGGACTCCTCCAACCTCTGCTACTTGGGTGCTATGTTCCCCACTTCTTTGTATCTCTGTTCCACTATCCTTCCTTTTTTCCAGCTTGGTCTCCATGTGTTTTTCCTTCTCATCTATCTCCATATCCTTGCACTCTAACCTCCATTGATGTTTCCCAGCAATAGATTCCCATTCAACTTCATCTTTGGGAATTCCCAGTCTAGCAACCTTGCTCATCTTGTACACCCAGACTTGGTGCTTTTTTTGGTCTTTCTTCTGTCTCCCTTTCTTCTTTTGTTGTGCACCTGCTTGCTCCTTTTTATGTCTGGCTCTAGTTACCATTGGTATACGTTGTTGCATGGTAGCATACCTCAGTCTGCCCTAGCCATCATTATCTCCCATGCCTCCTTGCCCATGTTGTACCAACACTTCGATTGACGCCCCCAACTTCCCATGCTCTTAGTCATTCCTTGTAACCAACTCTGACTCTGGAATCCTCCTCTCGGGGAACATCCCTAGTCATTCTTCAAATGAGATATCATGGATTTGTGCCACCATCCCTGCCCCTTTGCTTGTTTGCATGTTACCTTCAACCTCCTTTTCCCTATGATGTGGATCCTCCTACTGTCTCCCTCTTGGCCAACGTCCCCCGGATGTTTCAGACCTCCCATCCCCCTTGTCCGATGACTGACCCAGTGCCTCTCCTAGCTGTGTTGTTCCCGATCCTCCCCTCCCCCTCGAAGATTGTCCCTCCTTATCACCTCTAAATTAATAATTATGTCTTCTCTCTCGCCTTGTGTCTCCCATGGATGATTTTTCTCTTACCTTATCGACGAAAGACCCTGACGCACTCCATTCTCCTCTGTTGCCCTTCCCTCCACTATGCTTTGTCTTGCACCTAAAGATCAGCTTTTTCTTTACGCTACCGTCCCCATAGATTTCCTTCGCCACTGGAACTCTCGATTTCCTGGGGGGTGCCTTCAACCACGCCCCCATTGCTTCTTCACCCCATCCTCCTCCGCATGCTTGGGGAAATCCCGATCGAGATGTCCCAACCTTCCGCATAGATAGCAGAAGGATGACAGATGTTCGTACTTCACTTCCACATCTACTGGATTTTTATCCTTTCCTTGAATTCTCAGAACTCTACATAGTGGTTTTGAAACATCGAGTCTGACCCAAACTCTGGTCAATACCTCCCACCCCATATCATCCCGATCTAACTGGATTACTTCTCCTATTTGGCTCGCAATCGTTTGGATGGCCGCTTCCAATCGAAACACTAACAACAATTTGTAGAATCACATCCAGAATAGGTTGTGATTGAGATTGAGTTTGCTCAGTTGTTCTCCTGCTTCAACCTCTTTGAAAAGTAGCAACTTGTTTTTGAAGTTTCATGGAGCTCCCTCCACCACTTTCTTCTTGTCCTTTCAATGAAAAAACCGGATGATGAAAACCTCAGCCTCTAGTTGCTTGAATAGACCTTCTTTGCTAGGGCCCATGCCTGTGGCAACATTCTCTTCATCGCCCATAAATTTTATGCCATGTATGTTAACAACCTTGCAATCAGTGCCAGTTCCACGTGGTCCTCACCATTGATCGTTTCTTCCTTAGGTATCTCTATCGCTTCTTCTTCATCCTCTGTGAGTTGCATCTTTGCACACCTATCCACGAGCTTTGCTGCCATTCCAGAGATAGGACCAGGACGTCAGCACCTTCCTTGAACCTACAAGAGAGAGGAGACCCACACGAGAAAGAGAGAGAATCCACCATGGAACCCTAGATCACCAGAGCTCTCAAGGGAGATGCGGGGTCGAGTTGTCAACTGCTTCTAAGTATTTAATCTCATTAAGAACAATTAGTTAAGCATGACCTAATAGCCAACACAATAGAATATGCACCCTGCTTTGGCAGATCTACATATCTACCATCACACATCTACAACATGGACAATGCACAATGCTTTGGTGTAACCTACTCTTAGTCGAACATGTTTTTTATGTGTGTTCCTTATGGAAAGCATCTAAGACTTAATATTATATTTGAGGGATTTTATATATATTTGCATGCATATCCGAATACCACATACTTATAATATGTATTGTATACATACTATACCCACATAGCACAATCCATTTACATGCAATACACAAACACATAAGCATTGATTAATGGCATACTACCATAATCCTTTGGAGCCACAAAAGATTACTATCCACCTATGGTCCGTTGAATCTCATGTAATGAAAACTTGTGAATATCACATGAACCTACATTTGATCAACATCAAGATGAATAGCTTCATGGACGCTCCTTGGTGTTGGATCTTCGAGTTCCCTCTCCATAGATTCTCCTTGGAGTTGGATCTTCAAGTTGCCTCTTAACAACAAGTTTTCCAAAATTAAATCTATCCCTATCTCTATTACATTATTTATAAAAAGGAGAACCTTGAGTTACATTCGAGGGGAGTTTAGAGGGAACATAATTAATTACACTTTGAGATAATAGATGACGCTCAACATGAAAGCCAAATACTTATACAAAGGATCCATGCACAACTGTATACATCCCACCACAACATTCAAAATAAGGGTTCTTTGCCATAACCATGCATGCATTCACCACATAGAACATTTTTAAAGATGACGTGAGTGATTTTATAGGTATATATTTATACATATTGTATACTAAAATTGTAGTATTTCTAATGTAGGACATTCCCCATTAAATAATTTTGACTCCCACAAAGACTAGGTGGGGTACACAAGGGAAACGCCCCTGTGCGGGAATCAAGGGGAGGTTGTCCCTTGCGGCATCTCAGGGGTAGCGCCCCTGAAAGTCTATCAAATTTCACTTTTGTGGACTAAGAAAAATTGTATTTTCCCATAGTCGATCCCATCTGTCAGGTCAAAAACAATAGGTCTGTGGCATATGTGGAACTAGGTTAGATATCCACATGAATAGTTTTAAGTTCACATCACATACAACTATAAAAAATAGTATATCAAAATCTGATCATATCAAAATAAATCCAAATACATCATAGATCGAATATCTCTAATACCACCTTTGGGATTTGTGGAGGCAACAGTCGTAGTGGAAGCAATAAAATTTCCTCCACATACCCTACTAGTAGATCTTGTTGACAACAACATATTTAGAAAGAGGGTCTACGTGATATACCTTATCACAAAGCAATTGTGGTGATGTTCCCTTATGTGATGACGTGTGTCACTCCTCACATGCACAAATGGTCCTCATCCTTCCACCAAACATTGGTGCTTGGTGTCTGCATTTGTACTTCATCCACACATATGGAATGGAACTCCATGTCACACTTCTCAAACTGGTAGGGAGGAGTAGCCATCTGCTTGATGACATAGTAGCGTCGTGCTTGCTCTCCTTGTCTCTATCTTGGGGTTGATGATGGCTAGGGTTCACGTACAAGAGCATGTCCTTCACATAATATATTTTCCATGCCCCTATAAATAGAAAACAAAAGGAAACAGGGTTTCCCAAAACCCCTGGTAAATAAAAGGTTGTGGTTGCATTTAAAATAAGCTGCTCGTGGTCTATTAAAAGAATATGTTGGATTCAATTAATTACCCAATTAATCATATTAGTTGATAAAATAATTTTTGTCATATGACTCTACTCAATCATTCATGATTAGCCACCCTACTTAACGATGAAATCTAATTAATTAGATTAAACATTTTTACCAATTAACTTAGATTAAATTATGATATTTTCTAGTAGATTCTCTAAATGTTTTAGTAATCAGTTTGATTTGTAACATTTTCAATAATGTCCACAATTATACTCCTATTCTGATGCATCCTATATGTGTGATCTGGTAGGATCCAAATTACATTGGTAGTGATATTCATAATCATATTATGATTTTCACAAGCAATGATTGGTATCTAGAAAAACTTCATTGATACCCAATTAATTAGAGAAGTTGGAGAACAACTTAACCTACAATATGTGTATGATGTTATAGTGATTATATAGCTCCTCTATCTTTGATATCTAGATTGAACTCAAGGCATGGAATTGTCATCATCTTCAACATTCAATCCATGTTCCTTGACATAGAGAAGAGAAGAATGTCTGAGATATGTGTAAGCTCAATATCACATATTGACTCACACCACCATGGACATGCATTTCTCAGTCTCACTTATCAAGTAGCTAGAATATCGAACTCCTATAGAAGGGACAAATCCCATCTACATCACTCATAGTCATCCCCATGTGTTACAATGTGCCCGAGCACCTCCTTTATGGCAATCCTTATTCAGGATCGTGATTGATGATGTCAAAGTACACCGAATGACATATGATGAGTGTAGTGATTTCAGGTCTAAGGACCACAAACACCACCATCACTACAAGAGATGACTCTGACTACCAATCATGGTTTCCATGTGTCACTCTCAATGTGGGTCTGTCTGATACACTTTTCTCTAACAAGCATCTATGTGCTTGGTTTGATGTCACATATCATGACTAATTAGATTCTATCATCAAACAACACACACTCTATTCTTAAGTGTTATTGTTGTCTATTAACCTTCCACAATAACATTCAACTGGGGACATAACAAGAATGCATGTACTCTTGACATTCATATGATCTCATCGTTTAGGTCCTTAACCGAAAGACATACATCATTGAGTAACATCATTCTTTAGACATTTATTATGTTATATCATTATCTCATAATTGAATAAAAAAGAACAAATTGGAAGATTGTTTTTATTGTTAATCAAATCATTTACAAGATATGCCTATCCAATCATCATATGATTGGAACTCTAGATATGCATACCAACAGTGACTTCATTGGGGATCTAGCATGATAACCATTAATAGTATTGACAAGGTTTGTTTCATTTTGTTTTAGATTTATTATTAGGGCACATGCCACTCATGCACCCCAAAAGATTTTTCTTTTTTCTTTTGAGTCAAACTTTTATCAAATGGATGTTTTCATGTCACAAGCCTCTTTTGGATGTACGACTTTAGGTCGTAGGTGGACAGATTAGGCCAATGATCAAAACTTTTACCTAGTGACCATATGCCTTGTTCCCCTATAATAGTATGGTCATCCATACATTTGAATTTGGTGATCAATCCTTCACCAATGAGTACATCGTTATTTTGTATGCATCGTCTTATACATATCATTCCATTTTATGAGTAGGGTGATTGGCCCCATGATCGGAATTGTTACTTGGTGATCATGTATCTTATTCTCTAAGCATCATTGGATGCTTACACATTCAAGGGGTTTCCTACAATCAATGTTCACCTTTTTTGTTGAACGGTTTTAAAAAAATCATAGGCGAAGCTAAATCAATTTGATTAAATATCTATAAAAGGAGATGAGAAATAAAATTTATTTGAGATCTGATCAAAAGAAAGGGGCTAATGCCTGCACATGCCCACTTGGAGGACATTTTGGTCATACTTGATTTCATTTTTCTTCTTAAATGTTATACATATATCTTCTCTGTCTCCCCTATCATAGCCTTGAAACTTCATTTTCTACAACCATTGAAGCAGCTTACATCCATTTTAATTTTCTTTATTGTATCTTTCTTTTATAGTTTTTTCTTGTCTTTTCTAACCCCTATGAAAAAATATATAATAAAAAATAAGGAATATAGAACAAAAATATAAAGAGAAATAGAAAAAAATCACTGGGTATCCTTCTAGAGTAAGACCTGTCATTGTTGCATTTGCATTAATGATAACGACACAATTATTGACAATGATACGTATGAAAATTTATGTATGGCCAAAATGTGTTGATGTTTAGATGTGGTTTATATACTATGCTAAATGGAACATTTATTTCTTAACTTACATGAAGGAACATATGAAGATTTTGCAATACTACCTTTTTTCTAAATAAGATGTGATTTTCAATTCACTCAAATAACACTTATTCTAGAAAAAGAATTAGTTTAAATTTTACAAATTAGCACATCTCAATTTACAGTCCCCCTTACCTAAATTAACAAGTACTAAAGCACAACAATGAAGGTGAACTCCTCAAACGACACTATGGTACAGTAGTGTAAGTGGTCCCAAGAAAATGGATTAATGCTTATCTCCAAAAGTACACACTCACTCATAACATCAATTGATTACAATCATTGTTATCATGAGGTATATTGAGGGTAGTTCCCCAAAATGGGGAACCCAAAGATCCATAATAGATTGAATTATTGTTAATATTTTATGTTAATTACTATCTTTGTATTAGCTAATTGGGATTCCTCTACTTAAGACCATTAGAATTGGTTTAGTTTATGTTATGTTGTGTCTTCAGTACATCATTACTTGAGACTAGGCTATATATATGACTCTTTATAACCCTATTTTACACATAACAAGGATCTCTATTCACATGGTATCAAAAGGAATTTCTTAACCCTCAGGCTTTGAGAGGAGAAACCCACATCCCCTCTCCTTTTCTTCCCAGTGTTGTTGTTCTTATTCTTCTTCTTATTTCTCTTGCCCCTCACAACCCACACATGCCTACAACTCACACAGTGTTTATTCGTGGCATGTCTCCACTTCCAGTGCATCTACAACTGGTTGTGGTGTGGTATCCCACCAAATAGTCAGTTGTCTGGGTAGCAACCACTCCCTTTTGGATTTGAATGGGTTTTGATTCACTATGTTTCTCCCTCCACTACTATTTCTTTGGGGGTTCTCTACTTCAGCATGCCTGATCTATCAGTAGAATATTCATAGGCCCCCTTCCCCTTAGGAGTTGCACACGTGCACACTTGATATGCCACTTTCTAGTGTAGCAACCTCTATACCAATCCAACTAGTACTCCTCCCCTTCTCCATCCCCCACCAGATCTAACAAGTGGTTGAAAAACATCCAATTTTTTGGATGTTACATGCCAACTTTATCCTCTTTTCTCTTAACAATTTGGAATTTGTGTTTATGGATCTTTTTTTTTCATACCATTTCATGAATGTCTCATTATTAACTTTGATTTCATATATTTTGTAGGATAATCAATAAACAAGTCTCGCCATTAGCCTTGTCCTGAGGACCTCTCAAATGACCAATTTGAGGACCGATGGAGTTGATCTAGAGACCTATCAATCACTCACCCAGGTCATCCACTCCACTTACACTGATCTTAGAATGGCCATCAACCAATGGAACCATTGATTGGAGACAAAAAGATCATCAACCAACAACATACTTGTGGACCCTAAGGCTTAATGACCCCCTTCACTAGGTCAGAACCCAATGACTCCAAACGAACAATCGATCAAAACAAGCATTATACTCGATGATGGATCTGTCTAAAGGAGTCACTACCCAACAAAGCCATGGGCCATCGATAAAAAAAAAACTAAAGCTTCAAGATCGATGCCTGGACTCCATCTCTACGGTATGTTAGAACTGTTAATGATGATGCTCGAGCCCGACAATGCTATTAAGTATCTTGGCCCCTTTATTGTTAGTTAAGTGTGTGCCCCAAGGTACATACTTAGGGTCTTCAGATGCAAGTAAAGTGCCTACACTAGGTATCTTAGGTGTGTAAGCGTCTCCTATAACTAAACAATTAGGGTATCCATTTAAAGGATCTTTGTTCTTCACCATGAAGTGATACTACAATCCTCTCTCACCCATTGAACATGGGGGGCCAAGGACGAGAGCTCAAGGTTTCCATCAATCATCTGTTGTTACACCCCGATCTCACAATTTCCTCAAATCATGAGATTAGGGCATAAGATAGGATTTATATGTAATACAAAGAACACCCTTAACTTTTTCTTTTCTTTTCTTTTCTTGTTTCCCCGCATTAAATCACATAACATATTAACAATGGAATCTGAACATTTCTTTTACTAATCAGACTTCAATAGTAAAGATACATGTATAAGCATTCACGATGTCTTTCACACATTATGCACATGAAACTTGCTAATTAGCATACATATCAAAGAGAAACAATATTACACATTGTAATTACAACTCTCTCTCTTATCTCTTACTGAGGACATAGAGTGACAAGGACCGAATGACTCAACTAATCTCATACTTGACTCCTGTGGCAGGTCTACACTGATGCTCTGACCATCTTCAAGTCCACGCGGTTAACCCTAAAAATGTTTGAGTAGAGGGGTGAGCCTACTCGCTCAGTGAATGAGTACTTCATGGAAACAGACTAATGCACTAATGTGATTACAGATATAATTTAAGTAAACGATATGAAATTTATCAACAATAAATACTACACTGAGCAGTTCTAAAACAATATAATTGAAATAACAAAGAATGTAAATATTGCATCCAAAGAATAACTACTAGAAGACTATGCTCTAGTCTTCCTTAACTCTTTCATTTATAAAGAACTTTGTGAACCTATATGATCATATTTTAAATTATGCCCTGATCTTATGCAGTGTACTCTGCATAAGAGACTCGCAGTGCACTACGACCACACCGTACAAGACTTAGCGACACACCCGGGAAATGCTAAGTCTGACGCCAGCCCTGTTCTACCACAAGACCCCAGGCTCTCCGGCCTGAAACAATGCACTACTCTGAGTGCTCTAGACTCCTCCTCTAACCTGAGTACACAGGCGGAGAGTCTCACGGGGTTACCACCATGACTCCGCACGGTTCTTGTTGCAATAACCCCTATTTCCTCTAGTGCCACCATGACTCCGCACGGTTCTTGTTGCAACACTGGCTCTCTATCCTCGTGCCACCATGACTCCGCACGGTTATTGTTGCAACACGAGTTTCACCCCTAAGAAGCAGACCTGTCAAAGGGGTTCTACGGTGTTCAGGGCACCTAAGTCTAACATTAATATTATAGATACATGTAAAACAAAAATCATAACTCATTTTACATTTCTCACAAGGCTTACACGGCCTGCCATATCATATCATATAAAACATCATAGCTCATGTATACACATATACCATGTCTCAGTAACATCCCATTATAGGGCATGTCATATCTCATCACCTGCAATTTATGAGATATGTATTGAAATATAAGAAGCCCTGCAGTATGTAGATATCATCTCAGAGAGAACAAGCATATAAAGTTAAATGCACTAGAAACATACAATTTAACAATTAAGCATCACCACATCTCATATCGAGACCTTTCATATTACCATAGCATGATTCATTGAACACCCTATCCTTAGGGTTTCATTTGCCTTATTCATTTATCACATGCCAACACCCTACTCTTAGGGTTGCATTTGCCTCATTCACCATTTCATTTACCTCATTCACTTGTCACATGGCTCTCATAAGGATTTCATAGGATATAAGCATTCACTAAATAAAGATTGTTTCCAACAAATCATATGCAATCAATATAGACATGAAACCATGGAAATTTAACTAAATTTATGGTTTCCATACCATTCACTGATATATCATTTATCAAGAATAAAATTCAATTAAGATAACCCATGTGGTACATCCTAACCACTTATAGGATTACTAGTCCTTTTCAATAAGTTTGAAACTCTAGCGATATCTCAATTAGGTCAAACCCTAATTACATCATTTGATATAAATCTAAAAGCATCCTCACTAGGAAGTGTTGTATACGTATCTGATATGAATCTACCATCAAAGAGTCGTTCAAACAGAGAAGGAATCCGTATCATATCAATTTACAATAACTTAAATCAAACGGACATTTCAGGATTTAGAATTCACAAGCTAAGCATTTAGGGATTTGGATGTTATAATCAAATTCGTGCATTAGAATGTTTGAAGGAAGAACCCACTCACCCTAAGGTGTGAAAACACCTCACAACTGCAGCTCAACTCGGGGAATCTCGAATTCCTATCAAATCCCTAGCCATTCTCCCAATTCTTCTTCCATTCAACTCGGAAACCTTGAAAATGAGGGATTATGAAGAAAGGGTGAGAAAAGAGGGAATTTCGACATCATCTTGGATCAAATCAGAGCAAGGACGGAATCTTGACATGAGATAGAAGATTCACCATAAAAGTCTATGCAAAGGATCCAAACTTACTTGATTTCACCACTCTTGGGACCGCAGAACCCTAATTCAGCAATTCCTCCTCTTTCTCCACTCAAGCCCTAACTCTCCCTCTCTCTCTAGATTTTCGTTTCTCTGGAGTGAATAACGAAGAATGAGAGCTGTGTGTATGTGTGGTTTCTCATATAAGTCAATTGAGCTGCTTGGGTCAATTGCATATTGACCCAACACTCAACTTTAATTATATTGGCTGAATATTCAGTTATACAAAAGTTACTGTAATTCGTTTATTTCAGAGATCAAAAATTCTCCAACAATTATGGGAATTTATCACGTTGTTTATAATTGATCTATAAAGCTTCATTTAAAATTTGAGATCATTTGGAGTTACGAATAAATAATTAAAAATAGAACAGTGCACTGCTATATTGCAGTCTGCAGAATATTCGGCCGAGTTTGTCCTGCACAAAACTCGACCGACACCCTTACTGTAGGGATTCAAAAGTCATCCAAAAATTATGCCAATTTAACAAAGTGTCTAAAACTGTGTTTTTCAAGCACAGTTAAAATTTAAGATCAATTGGATATACCAATAAAAAGATAAAATTCAATTACCACACTTCTGTAAAATTCTGAAATTGTGATCGGCCGAGTTTGAAACTCGACCGATAAACAGGTCATAACCTTCTTCAAAAATTCTGATATTTACCAATATTGTTCAAATTTTATATATACAAATCATATCCAAATTTGAAGTAAATCAGAGTTACACATAAAATACTAAAAATTATTTAGTGAGACATTCTACTTATCAAATTCTGTATTCATGCATCATTAAAACCCTATTTTGGGCCGATTAGGGTTTATGTTTCTCAAACCCTAATTCTCAAGACAAAAGAAAATTTAGACTTCTTATCATAGTTAAAATATCCTAATTGTGTTATCGTCATTAATTATATTTCAAGAATGATTATTCCAATTAATCTTTGCAATTGTCTAGGTAAACCCTAGTTTACCAATTAAGCTCAGATGGGATCGTAACAACTCTCCCCCCCTTAGAATGTTTCGTCCTCGAAACATAAACCTACAAGAAAGATACATTCAAGGTTATTCTAAGCTTCTAAAGCCTTCCATGTCATTATACTCTTGTATTTCATGCCTGAATGTAGTTTTCAACATTAGATCTTTTAATTCTTTACTAAATCACAACATATTTCAAATAGTTCTCAATGATATCAAGCAAATTCTTTATGCCACGGTCAAACATAGAATGCAAAGATAAACCACCATGCTTTCGCTGCGCAACTCTGATACTTTGATACAACTATCTCAACTTATGCGGCTCAGAAAGTTCTATTGTTCTGTATCACCTTTAAGTGATAAAAGCAAGTTCACCATGCTATTTTAAACTTTAATCAAGTGCTATTCAAATAGCAAAACAGTCTTAAATTAAAAGACTAGATTCAACAGTCAATTGTACAATACTACTCTTTGCATCCCCATTGGGTCATGGATGCATGAGGTGAAGCATTACCACCTCATTCCATGCTATCCTGTTTCGATCCTGGGATCTGTGGGTTATGGGCCCACACACAATTCAAAGTGTAACCATCGCATTATATCATTTTAGGGTTTCAACAACAGTAATAAGGTAATCCACAATTGTATCAGTCATTCAAGCATTAATCATATTCAATTACCATCACTGAGTTATATTAGAGCTAGGTATAACAAGCTACACCTCATTAGGGTTACTTGTCCAGACAATCTGATTATCATCCCTTTCTATTAATATAAGTGAATAAGTATGACTACCTTGTTCAGGGTATCTCTCCATGTGTTCTGACATCATTCAAACCATATCACCATATCACAAATGCACAATAGTAAGATGCATATCAGGTGTGAATTACTACAACTATCATACACCTTTAATTTAACATATAGCTTGCACAAATACACTGAAATCATATGTAGAACTAACTTCATACCTTAATATGCCTTCAACAAATCATACATGTAAACACAAATTTACATATTACACAAAGCTAGTGTTTTCCCATATCTCTCTGCTCATTCATTACTACTTTACTTTTTGCTACCTATCCTTTTCATATGATTATATACAATAAACATCATTAACATTGAAGCATTTAAGATAGGAATAGATTATTCATCATTCTTGCTATCACACAAGAATTTATTTCTTATCGCACTTCATCATATTGAATGTTACTATTACATTCACTAGATGACCCCACCAAGGTAGTTATGCATCATATATGATTCATTTTCTCTTATCATTTCATTCCCCCCTTGCTCTTATTAAGGAATATATGAAAGAGAAGATGATTTTAAGACTTGGAATACTTGTATTCAAACATTCCCTTAATACATTCTCATATGTAGATTTACTTAGTTATCAACAGAGATATTTGATTAATTAGCACTTGCTTGAATCTCACAACCTCTTTATTTTATAACTTCTCCATCATATTTCAAACCCTTTCTTACGTTTCATAGTCCTCTTACCATATACTACTCTTTAACCCGTCATCTTTAATTCTAAATTTTTCTCTTATGACCATGTTGCTTATTCATATGTATGGTCATGTATACCATGTTGCACATATTTCCACCTTTATCTTTATATTATTGTGAAATTAACATTCTAAATTAATAGTCCTTCTATTAGTTTTTACTCATGTTGAATACATTACATATTCTTCATTTTTACATCAAGTGGATCATGCATGGGTCAGACATAGTTTCTCTTTCAATCAAGTTTTTCTCTTCTGAATACAGTCTACCTTTGTATGAATTATTCATTCATTAAACTACACCTATGTTCTTTTCTTAGAAACTAGTTTGTTGTTCTAGTCTTATGAATTACATGCTCATACGATCCTTTTTACTTTTATGGACCTATTGAATGCTCACTCTATTCTTCTACTTAGCCTTTGCTTTAGAGTTCATAAAAGCATTATACGCTATTATATGATTCATTCTTCATGATTGATTCTTGTTATCTTGAACCATACATACATACATTTCACATATCTTTTCTATATTTCATATGTATAGTTCATGAAAAATTAACCAATAAACTGATTATGAGCTTCATATCATGTTCTATTATTCCCAATTAAGGTTTTCACATTTGAGACCCCAAAGTTGAACCTCAGATATCAGTTTCAACTAATTCTTAGTTGTTCTGATCTTGCCCATATGTTTCAACATCTTACTGTATGTACATTCTTACTCTGATGTGGGTCTAATTATTTCAATTCTATTCTTATTATGCTATTGATAGGATTCATTAGATCCTAATAACGCATCCTGCCAACCGGACCAGGCCAAACCTGAAATCCTGAAGCCAAGAACTACAAAGGATTACATTCTTCCTGAACTTCCACTCACAGCTCAGAAACTCGGCTGATTGGTCAGAAACTCGGCCGATTGCTTCACAACTCAGCCGATCCGCTTGAAACTCGGCCGATCAACTTGCCGTTTGATTTCCTGAAAAAGGAAACTCGGCCGAATTACACACAACTCGGCCGATCAGTTTGCTGTTCGATTGCCTATTAAGGAAACTCGGCCGAATCACATACAACTCGGCCGAATCGCGTACAGACTGAAAACCTAAACAGACCTGCTGATGTCAATTTCACTCGAATCAGCGGGCAAAACTATAGAAACAAAAGCTCATTCAAAGGTCAATTCTAGTCTACTTGTTACAAAGAGTGAAATCAATAAATGCTACATAGTGTACAACAGATATTAAAGACCCATATTTCAAGGTATTGAATATTTCAATTCAAACATATAAGAGCATTTCTATACATTTCCAACAAAAACAACATTATGAAATGTAAGTTCTATCTCCTTTTACATTTATGCTCTTAATTCTTGTTTCTTTTCTCGTTTTCTAACCCTAACATTTCTAGGGTTCCTCTCTAGCCCATTCTTCCACTGTATACCTGGCCAGGGTATACGTGAGAGAATAGACAGAGTAGCTTGTACTGGTTGATCCAAGTACTCAGATATCGGGCCAGGATATCCAAATACTCAAATTCCCAAAGCTAACATCAAAACATCTCCTATCTGCCACACATAGGACTCTAACTTACTAACTTAATGGTCCTTGACAACTCACCCTAAGCTCTGATACCAAGCTGTTACACCCCGATCTCACAATTTCCTCAAATCATGAGATTAGGGCATAAGATAAGATTTATATGTAATACAAAGAACACCCTTAACTTTTTCTTTTCTTTTCTTTTCTTGTTTCCCCGCATTAAATCACATAACATATTAACAATGGAATCTGAACATTTCTTTTACTAATCATACTTCAATAGTAAAGATACATGTATAAGCATTCACGATGTCTTTCACACATTATGCACATGAAACTTGCTAATTAGCATACATATCAAAGAGAAACAATATTACACATTGTAATTACAACTCTCTCTCTTATCTCTTACTGAGGACCTAGAGTGACAAGGACCGACTGACTCAACTAATCTCATACTTGACTCCTGTGGCAGGTCTACACTGATGCTCTGACCATCTTCAAGTCCATGCGGTTAACCCTAAAAATGTTTGAGTAGAGGGGTGAGCCTACTCGCTCAGTGAATGAGTACTTCATGGAAACAGACTAATGCACTAATGTGATTACAGATATAATTTAAGTAAACGATATGAAATTTATCAACAATAAATACTACACTGAGCAGTTCTAAAACAATATAATTGAAATAACAAAGAATGTAAATATTGCATCCAAAGAATAACTACTAGAAGACTATGCTCTAGTCTTCCTTAACTCTTTCATTTATAAAGAACTCTGTGAACCTATATGATCATATTTTAAATTATGCCCTGATCTTATGCAGTGTACTCTGCATAAGAGACTCGCAGTGCACTACGACCACACCGTACAAGACTTAGAGACACACCTGAGAAATGCTAAGTCTGACGCCAGCCCTGTTCTGCCACAGGACCCCAGGCTCTCCGGCCTGAAACAATGCACTACTCTGAGTGCTCTAGACTCCTCCTCTAACCTGAGTACACAGGAGGAGAGTCTCACGGGGTTACCACCATGACTCCGCACGGTTCTTGTTGCAATAACCCCTATTTCCTCCAGTGCCACCATGACTCCGCACGGTTCTTGTTGCAACACTGTCTCTCTATCCTCGTGCCACCATGACTCCGCACGGTTATTGTTGCAACATGAGTTTCACCCCTAAGAAGCAGACCTGTCAAAGGGGTTCTACGGTGTTCAGGGCACCTAAGTCTAACATTAATATTATAGATACATGTAAAACAAAAATCATAACTCATTTTACATTTCTCACAAGGCTTACACGGCCTGCCATATCATATCATATAAAACATCATAGCTCATGTATACACATATACCATGTCTCAGTAACATCCCTTTATAGGGCATGTCATATCTCATCACCTGCAATTTATGAGATATGTATTGAAATATAAGAAGCCCTGCAGTATGTAGATATCATCTCAGAGAGAACAAGCATATAAAGTTAAATGCACTAGAAACATACAATTTAACAATTAAGCATCACCACATCTCATATCGAGACCTTTCATATTACCATAGCATGATTCATTGAACACCCTATCCTTAGGGTTTCATTTGCCTTATTCATTTATCACATGCCAACACCCTACTCTTAGGGTTGCATTTGCCTCATTCACCATTTCATTTACCTCATTCACTTGTCACATGGCTCTCATAAGGATTTCATAGGATATAAGCATTCACTAAATAAAGATTGTTTCCAACAAATCATATGCAATCAATATAGACATGAAACCATGGAAATTTAACTAAATTTAGGGTTTCCATACCATTCACTGAGATATCATGTATCAAGAATAAAATTCAATTAAGATAACCCATGTGGTACATCCTAACCACTTATAGGATTACTAGTCCTTTTCAATAAGGTTGAAACTCTAGCGATATCTCAATTAGGTCAAACCCTAATTACATCATTTGATATAAATCTAAAAGCATCCTCACTAGGAAGTGTTGTATATGTATCTGATATGAATCTACCATCAAAGAGTCGTTCAAACAGAGAAAGAATCCGTATCATATCAATTTACAATAACTTAAATCAAACGGACATTTCAGGATTTAGAATTCACAAGCTAAGCATTTAGGGATTTGGATGTTATAATCAAATTCGTGCATTAGAATGTTTGAAGGAAGAACCCACTCACCCTAAGGTGTGAAAACACCTCACAACTGCAGCTCAACTCAGGGAATCTCGAATTCCTATCAAATCCCTAGCCATTCTCCCAATTCTTCTTCCATTCAACTCGGAAACCTTGAAAATGAGGGATTATGAAGAAAGGGTGAGAAAAGAGGGAATTTCGACATCATCTTGGATCAAATCAGAGCAAGGACGGAATCTTGACATGAGATAGAAGATTCACCATAAAAGTCTATGCAAAGGATCCAAACTTACTTGATTTCACCACTCTTGGGACCGCAGAACCCTAATTCAGCAATTCCTCCTCTTTCTCCACTCAAGCCCTAACTCTCCCTCTCTCTCTAGATTTTCGTTTCTCTGGAGTGAATAACGAAGAATGAGAGCTGTGTGTATGTGTGGTTTCTCATATAAGTCAATTGAGCTGCTTGGGTCAATTGCATATTGACCCAACACTCAACTTTAATTATATTGGCTGAATATTCAGTTATACAAAAGTTACTGTAATTCGTTTATTTCAGAGATCAAAAATTCTCCAACAATTATGGGAATTTAGCACGTTGTTTATAATTGATCTATAAAGCTTCATTTAAAATTTGAGATCATTTGGAGTTACGAATAAATAATTAAAAATAGAACAGTGCACTGCTATATTGCAGTCTGCAGAATATTCGGCCGAGTTTGTCCTGCTATATTTCAATCATTAATCAAAATGCATATAAAGATCCAATCTCATTGTTGCCTTATCAATATAGTTTTACTTGATTTTTTTCCTTTAGTGATTTCTTTGGATTTCATTGTCCCTTGAGGGACACATTTATCTCTTTTTTGTTAGGTGTAACTAAGATAAGGTTTTAGATCTAAATCACATTCCACCCTTGTCCCTAAGTTTGACCCCATTAACTGTATATGACCTCGTATTATCGTTGTGGGTGTCTAAGTATCACATATAAATATAAAGTCTGATTACACTAGATAGTTACCCATTTAGGACATATGATTTTAGGTAATCAACTTTTGGCATCATTCCATGGGACAAGGCAAATTGACACTGTTAAGACCTAAGGTCTACTTAGCATATGATAGTTCCTTAAGTCTAGCAATAGACTTAATTGCACATGTTTAGATCCAATAGCACTATACATCTCTAAAACCTCGTGTCAAGTATCAGTTTCTAACCTTGATCATATTATTTATTTCATGAAGTGTAGTGTGAACCTTATCTCATTCCTTTTGATAAAAGAATCATGCCTCGGGGTAGAAATAGGGTTGTTGGAAATGATGTTGGAGAAGAACATCATGTCAAGAAGCCATGTGGTGATGAGGATGAAGAATAATTCATCATATGGAAGATAATGGAATGTAGCCAGATGTTGAGGGTGATGATGGTGGCCCATCCCTCGGATCTTTATCATCTACAAGGGAAAATGAATCAGTGGATCCTATTATCATGCCCACAATTAACATCATAAAGCTAGAGTTAAACCTACCTTTTTAAGTGTTTTACAATAGAGAACATTTGGGGGAACTCATTAGAAGACAATCCCTACCATCACCTTGATTCCTTCAGAAATATGTGTTATACCCTGATTAAAAGGGTGCCTTAGGAGGTGATGTATTGCAAAGGTTTCAGGTTTTCTCTAAGGGACAGGGCACCTGATTGGTATCTTTATCAACAATACATACATCGTACTAAATGGAAAGCTCTCATTGACGCGTTCGTCATAATGTTTTACCTGATAGAGAAAACTATTCGATGCCAACACAAATCATTGATTTCAAACAAAAACCAGATGAGAACTTGAATGAAGCATGGGAGAGGTATTAGGAGTACTAAATGGACTACCCCCATCACAACTGCGATGTAGGATATCTAATGCAAAACTTTTACATTGAGTTGATTGTAGCTGAAAGAAATTCCTTCAATGTTGTGACTAGAAGTGACTTTTTGGGGAAAAACCTAAAACATTAAAAAGAAAACTGATAATATGACCACCTTGCAAGCTAACCATGATTATGAAAGAGGACTTATAGGTACTATCTCTGATGTGGGTGCCACTATTGAATCAAAGACACTTTAAGATGTAACTACCAAAATATGGAAGATATCCACCGATGTCCACTTGATGAATGAAAGTGGTTAAAAGAGAATGAATCACGTCAAAACTTTGATGAACTATGTAACTATAAAATAAAGTGGCCATGACATCAACCATTTCATATACACCAGTGAACAGGATAATTACTAAGATGGTTTGACTGAGAATGTCTCCTACTCCAACTTTAAGAAACTCAATCATCCTGGATTTTTATATGGAAACAACAATGTTGCCAAAAATGTTCATCTGTTGAATGTTCATAATAATACACCCCTAAGACCACCTAGTTTTAGGAAAGTTAGTGGATCACCAAGGTTCACTCACAATGCAAACTATCAGTAAAAATAGAAACAATTTCTAAGGTCAAAATCAAAATGAAAATCAAAATAAAAATGATTGTCGTAGGCTAGAGTAAAGGGCATAACCAACTACAACCATACATGATGTCTGAGATGTTTGAGTTTGCAAAGAGACAAACCGATATTAATGACAAACTCGGTCATAATGTCATGAAAACTAACAACCTTCTAAATATAATGCAATCACAGACGGGGAGTGTAAACAGGAAGATAGATGATTTCATGTTCACAACAAAATGATTGACCAACAACTCATATATCTATCTAAACTAATTAAGAACCCTCAAGGAAGAATCCCATCTATGATCGAGCATAATCCTGGAGGACATGAGATTGCAAAGATGGATACACTTAGGTCACACACTGATTTGGAGAAGCCAGCAAGAAAGTATTCATATTCTTGAGTCCATGCCTGAAACAATCACAGAAGAAGAGGAACCTAAAACTATAAAGATTCCTAAGAAGATGAAGTCAAAATAGGAAACAATCTAGTGAAAGAGAAACAATTTGATGTTGCTAAAGAAGCGATAGCTAACAAGGATCCCTATGCACCAAGGATACCTTTCCTATATAAACTCATTAAACCTCATCTTAAGAACAGGTGTGAGAAATTTATTGAAGTTGTGAAGAAACTCCATCTTGACATTCCTTTCTAGGATTCCATTGAATAAATTCCAACCTAAACAAAGTTCTTCAAATATTTAATTTCCAAGAGAAGGCGGGTGATGAAGTTGAAATAATGAAACTTGGTAAAATGTCTAGCACTTTCATGCAAGCCAAAATGCTAACCAAAAAAGGACCTAGAGCCTTCACTATCCTACTTAATGTGGGAGATAATGAGGAAAGAAAAGGATGAGCATATTTGGGGGTAGGCATTAGCTTGAGGCTGCTCACTTTAGTCCAAAGACTTAGTTTAACTAACATAGTTAAGAAATGGATGAGAATCCAACTCATTGTTCACACATTTACAAAACCTACAAGAATTTTGAAGGATGTGCCCATTAGAGTGGGAAGGTTTTTCGTTTCAGGTGATATTGTTGTGATAGACACTGTTGAAGATCCAACCTGTGCCATGATATTTGAGAGACCCTTCCTATCTACAAGAAGAGATTTGATTGACGTTGAATTCAAAATCATCACAATTAGGGTCAGGAATGATTACATCAATTTCAAAGTCCAAGAATCATTGAGTGGTCCATCCATATTTGAGTCCCTTTACTTCATGTAAAGTTATAATGAACTCTATGTGGAGAAACAAGAACATAATGGTATGGTATATCTTTTGATGTGAGATTTAGTTTATCAAAGTGTGAATGTGGAAGATCCTAAAGTTGTTGAACTTCTTGATTACCTAGACACAAAAGAAAGAAAGTAGGAGGATAAAGTGGCATATGTCATTTAGACAGTGAAGTATGCCTCCCTTAGGAGGTCACTCTAGGAAAAGGAAGCCCCAAACCCAAGCCAAATTTGTAATCTTTACTAGAAGGACTAAAATATGAGTTATTAGATACTAAAGAATTCAAGCCAATGATTATTAGCTCTACTATGTCTAAGGAGCAACAAGAAAAACTCTTAGTCAAGCTTAATATAATGAGAAAAGCTATAGGATACTCTACTAATGACATTGAAGGGTTAGACCATGCCGATTTCATGCATCAAATTCACCTTGAAGCTGATGCAAAACCTCTCACCCAAGGGCAAAGAAGTCTAAACCAAAACCTGACATAGGTGGTGAAAATAGATGTCATCATGCTCCCTGATGTAGGAATTATGCGTCCTATCAGTGATAGTAAGTGAGTGCCATCTGCGTAGTGACAAACAAGGGGGGCATGATAGTTCAAAGGACATAAAGTCAATGAGATTGATACTAGAATCGTCACTAGATGTGAATGTGCATTGATTACAGAAAGCTTATTATGTCTATAAAGAAAGATCATTTACCCCTCCCATTTGTTGATTAAGTGCTAGAGCGTCTGGCTCGCCATTCCTATTTCTATTATCTTGATGGTTATTTAGGATTTTGTCAAGACAAATACACCCATATGATCAAGAGAAGACTACCATTACCTATTTTAATGGAACATGCACTTTTAGGTGTATGTCATTTGTCCTCTGTAATGCACATGCGACTTTTTAAATATGCATGATATCCATCTTCTCATATTTGGTAGAGGACATAATAGAGGTCTGTATGAATGAATTTTCAATGTAAGAAAAATGTTCGATAACTTCTTAAAGAATCTTTATCTAGTTTTCAATTAGGATAAACATCTCGTGTTGAATTAGGAGAAATTGCACTTCATGGTACAAGAAGATATCATTTTGGGACATAATGTTTTTGATAAAGGGATTATGGTTGACTTAAGAAAAGTCAAAGCTATACAAAATCACCACCTCCCAAGTTAATGATGAAAGTTAGAAGCTTCTTGGAGCATGTTGGTTATTACATTGCTTCATTAAAGACTTTTGGAAGATTTCAAAACCCTTATCAAGTCTCTAGGAGAATGTATGCTGTTCTTTACTTCAATGAGAACTGCTTGAAGGCTTTCGACACTCTTCACACTACTCTCACCGCTGCACCTATCATCCAAGATCCAGACTAGAATCTCCCATTTGAGCTAATGTGTGACGTGGATGACTATGTTTTAGGAGTTGTCATTGGGAAAAATAAAGATAAAGAATTATGTCATCTACTATGTGAGTAAAACCCTAGATTAATCTTAAATCAATTATAAACTCTAGGAAAGGAAATGTTGGTGATTGTCTATTCTTTTGACAAGTTCATGTCTAATCTGACTAGACCTAAGCTTACCATATATAAGATCATAGATCGATCAAATAGTTTCTGACAAAGAAGGACAACAAGTTGTAGCTATTGAGATGGACACTCCTCCAGTATAAGTTTGATCACAAAATCATCAGTAAAAGGGCACAAAGAATGTGGTAGCTGACCAGTTATATAGGATCAATCTGGGGAAGGATATCCCCATACACATAAATACCAACTACCCCAATGAGATCGTCATGATGGCTAATACAGTCAATATTTTCATTCCATGGTATGTCAATATCCGCAATTACTTGTCTTCCCAATAGTTACCACTCAATATAACCTATAATGATAAGAAGAAGTTGTTTTCCAGCCTAATAATTATCATCGGGAAGACCTACTATTGTCTAAAAAGTGCACTGAAAAAATCTACATAATATGTATACCAGAGGAGGAAGTAACACAAATCATGCATGAATTCCATTCTTTACTTATTAGAGGACACATGGGCAGTGATTGAACAATAAAAAATATTCTTCAATATGGATTCTACTATCCTATTCTATTTAAAGATGCCCATGCTTATGTAAATATTTGTGATAAATGTTAATGTACTTGAAATATATTCAAGAGGAATGAGATGCCTATCTCAAATTGGATTGAGGTAGATATTTTTGATGTTTGAAGTATTGACTATATGGGCTCCTTCTCCTCATCACATGGAAATAAACATTCTAGTTGCATTGGATTGTGTATCAAATGGGTGGAAGCTTTTGCAACCCCAACTAGTGATTCTCAAGTCGTGATGAGGTTGTTCAGTAAAACTATCTATCCTAGATGCAGGATTCCACACACCATCATTGGTGATGGGTGATCCCATTTTGCTAAAAAATGGTTTGAAGCCCTATTTAGAAAGTATGGGGTGAAACACAAGGTTTATACTTTGTATCACCCTTAGACATCCTAACAAGTGAAAGTATTCAATAGGCAGATAAAGAAAATCCTAGAGAAGATTGTGACTAGAACCAAAAAAGACTAGCCATCAAGTCAGACGATGCTCTTTAGGCATACCACACTGTGTACAAGACTCCTATAGGGACCACTCCTGATAGACTCATATACATTAATGTGGTCCATCTCCATTAGAGCTCTAGCACAAGGCATTTTGGGCTATCAAGTACCTTAACATGGGCCTTAAATGGAATTCAAGAAAAGGTTCTTGGAACTCTAAGAACATGAGGAGCTGAGGTTGCACACCTATGAGAATGTGCACATCTATAAATAGAGAGCCATGGTGTGGCATGATGCCCACCTATAGAAAAAAGATTTCAATGAAGGGGATAAAGTTCTCTGGTTCAATTCCACCCTTAGGATGTTCCTGATGAAACTTAGGTCGAGGTGGTTTGGTATGTTTACTGTAACAAAGGTAAATCCTTTAGGGATGATGGAATTGTTTAGTGTAAATTTTGGAAGATTCCCTATCATTGGTCAAAGAGTAAAGAGATATTATGAGGATTAAGAAATTACCAAGAGGTTTGAGTTGAAACTTCAAGAACCACCAACCCATGACCAAGATTAAAGATCACAAGATAAAGAATATAAATTAACACTTCTTGGGAGGTAACTCAAGCATTTATGAACCTTCCTGCAATTTCAAATTGCATTTTTTAGAATTATTTTTTATTTCTAATTGAGTTATGTTTTCATTTTATTTTTTCCTTACCTTTCTCTTTGTTTGTTTGCTTGAAGCAATTTTATTTGGTAATTTTAGATGTAAAAAGAATAAAATTAGTTGCATATTTCATGTTCCTCCTATGATGAAAGGATTGATGGTTGAAACTAGAAGCCATCAAATAATGGAAAAATTATTTAATCATATTAGACAAATTCCTAGCAGCCCGATGGGCAAACAAGTTGACGCTTCACTATATGACGTTGATACTTCAGAAGAACCATCAAACTCCAAATTAGGTTCCCTATCGGGTCTTAGAGTTAAGACTCTAATCATCAAAAACCTACTCAGAAAACTCATTGGGCCCAAAAAATGTGGTGATTTTTGTCAATAAAAGAGACCATGATCAGTCATTGGGGGACAAAGAAACTAAATGTTGGACCAATGGAAATCTAGATTTCTTGTTGGTATGCCCCAAGAATTAAAATATTGTAGACCTGACATAAGTACTAACCCTACAAAAATGGCATCTGGGGTATAAATACACACTTTGCTGACTCAATGAACCACCAATTCCTAATTATAGTGATCGGCACAAAAAAAACCCTAATCTCCGCACCGAGTTCGCCACTACAAAAATGAAGACAAAGATCTCCTTCACTGGATGCAAGAGAAACACTACCAACTAAGGGTTTTCCTCCACCTTCCACCATCACAAATGGTAGCTATCGAATCCACCTTCATTGATAGAACCACTAATTTCACGCAACAACCACTAACAACAACCCTGAACTGAGCAAGAAGGCGAAGCATCCTAGTCGGTTTGACTGTGAAGAAAGGCACGTAACTGCAAAGGAAACTATCGTCGACCTAACATAAGACACCATACGAGACTGATGAATCTTCCTCGTTGGTCAATGACTATGTGGGTAAGCCCCTAAAACTCACTTGTGTGGTTTCAATTTCCTATTCTCAACTTTCCTTCTTCACTCTCGACTCCCAATTCTAACTGATGACCCTCTCATTGATCTCTCACCTTCTACATTCATCCTGTTGGACTAGAAAACACTTGTAAGGTTGACCAAAGCAAGGACAAGGTCCACCATCAAAATTAACCTTTAAACCAAATTTTCTAACCTAGTATTGTGTTTCATCCATGAATCTGCCATTCTTACCCTATACCATTTCCTTCATAATTCCTCTTTATCCCTCTACCTAATAAATTATTAGTCTGATAAAGGCTTTCCTAGTTGTGTACAACTGATCGTTTCCTGATGAATCATATTTGTTGGTTCTTGGGGTTGGTGGGATTTTTGTCCATGTTCTATGACCCCAACAAGATCCCGTCAAAGAAGTTTATTTTCCTATCATTCATACAAATTCCACTGGAGGCTATCTAACGTCATCCCTTTCTCATCAGCCCTTCATAGTGGATATGTAAGGCACTGACTGATGATATCTCCTACCATCACTCTCTAAAACCATATTCAACCCCGGTGATCAACATACATTGGTCGAGTACAACTGACTTATTGCTACTAATTTATCTGCCTATGAAAACAAGTACACCGGATGTGCAACACCCTAAATTTTTTATATAAAAATAATATCTAATTTGAAACCCTAATTTTAAAGACTTTGATGCTTCACCTAAATCTAATGTGCAACTGGGACTCAATTATAATACTTAAACTATGTTTCCACTAAATTTAGGGAAATTTAACTTTAGTAAGCCTATTGTAAGTCAATACAACCAATTTATTCCATTGGTGGTCAGTAGGGGCTAAACTGAAATTGACCCTATTAATAGTCATGTTAATTTGATTAGACAATTTTTATGTGAACTTGAATGGATATTATCTAGATATCCCCAAAATTTCGGCCTCTAACTATTTTTAGATAGTTTGGGGTAATTAAATCGATGTTTCACTTAGAAAGGAAATAAAAAATAGTGGGGAGTCTAAAAACTAACTTAATTTTCATAATCTTGGTATCAAATTTTGGTAACATACAAGTTTTGATTAGGTTTGAACTCTCCTAAGTGTTCCAATTTGATTAGAAAGAAAATAGCTTTAATACCTAGATATCCTCAAATAAGAAACTCCTTGTTTAACATAGACTTAGGTTTAATGAACCATATTGAGTGTCGCATGGACCTAACTTTACTCTTATGACACAGGCTCGCTCTGATTCATTTGATCTAGATCTTAGGGATGCTCCATTGTCTCTGACTTAGAACAGGTCTCTACGTTGGGAGGAACATGAGTCCTCTCACTTCTGACATAAGGTTTCCTTTTACTCTCCCCCTCAGCTATGTCCCAGTTGCATTCAAACTCAGCAAAGTCTACATCTCTACGAGATGAATATTTAGATACCTTGTTCTAGGGGTCTCATTCCCTAGAAACTTTCATTGACACCATGAATCCAACCTCTCCCCTATTCCAACTTGTGCTTGAGACCAGTGATCCTCCAAAACACAACTTATATATATAACCCACATAAAGTAATGTACGATTATCTAGAAACTAAAAGCTATCATCCTCTTATCCATAACCACCACCAACACCAGATATCCTAGCCTCACATTGTCTATCAACCCTGTCTGAGCTTGATAACACACCTAAAGCCTTTTCCGCCATCATCGACTGCCCTCATCATCTTGGGTAGTCACCATGACGCAACACACAAACTCAATTGAATCCATGAATGGTAATTCCCATGATCCTCTTTTCACTCCATGCCATCATTTTAAAATCTTGAATAGTAATTTGTCGCCCATATTGGCTCTTTTTCTGCAGCGAGTCTTCCCCCAGCTCTAGATGTGAATCAAGTTTTCCTCCTCTGGCTTTGCTTTTTGCTTGGTATCATCCTCTTGTTGAGGTTGACCTTGGGGTTCATCTCCTGGAATCCCAATTTTTACCTCATTTTGTATCTCGTAGATGAATATGATAGGGTATTTGTTTTTGGTTTTGGCCCATGATCTGAGGTTGTTTCGTCACACATATATGGTCAAAGGCATCTTTTTTTCCTTAGTAGCCACGTTACTCAACCAAGTGGGTCTTCTCCCTTTGTCCCATCTCCAATTGTTCCACATTAAAAGTTGGGTCGGGTCAGGCGAATATAAATCCTAATTATTGATTTCTCAAATTTTCCAATTGGTCTAGACTTAAAAAATTCACAACAAATCCATTTAGAATAAAAAAATAGATGTACATATTCATTCAAACAAAAAATATATAGAACGGTTACAGCTTGGTTTTGAAGCCTGTTTTGAACTTGTTTCCCATAAACCCTTCATGAACCTTAAAACCCAAGAAATCAATTTTGTTATTAATCAATCATGAAGGTTAATTGCTTCAACATGGTAGTTAGAGTTTTCTCAACATAAAAAGACCAATTAGGAGTTGATCTAGTCACTATAACTGGTGCATCAACTTTGAACATAGTTATTGGATGTTTATATGTTATTATGTATAATGTACATGTACTATGTGGTTATATTAGTCATGCTATAAGTTTTGTTCATTAAAGTTAAAAGTTAATGGATAAATGAAACTATTTTTACTACTTATATTCAGGATGCATCATATTACACTATATTCATTTTTAAGAGAAAGAGTAATGAGTATTCAAGATTAAGGGTAAATGTAATGAATGAACCTTATATAAGATCCTCATCATGGGTTTTCTTAGCATAGAGTTCATTCTAGAACAAATCATGGGCTTCACAGCATATTGAACACTTTGTGTAATTCAAGAGACACTTCTGTGTAAAGATAAGAGGCACTTCAGTGCAAGACTTGAAGATTCTTATGTAATTTAGATAAAATACAAAGATAAAATGCAAAGTTTATTTTCATGATGTTAAATGTTTTAATTTAAAGGCACAATATTTTTGTGTTATAATATGTTCAATTCCACTTACATATTTTTTTATGCATGGCTGGGGACCAACTGAAGGACGAACTTAAGGACTTCTAAGATGAAACCTGGTGGGGTGCCAACTATCAATAAATTAGATTTCCTTTTAGATTATGAGACATGTGTTTTAGTTTAGGTATGAGTTGTATGTTATGAGTTTGATATTTTAGAAATTGCACAATGTATTAATTATTGGTTTATTAAACTTTACTTTAATGGAATGAGTATCATTTTGTAACATTCCAAATGAAAATATGCTTCCACTCAGTAAGTTATTTGTAGAAAATTGGGATGTTACAATGTGGTATCATAGAAAAAAATATAGTTGGCCACCAAGATTTTCTCATGATTCATTAGGTAGGCTTTACATCCCTCTCTTGTTCAAAAATGGGGTACATGTCTATAGGACATGAATTCGAAGATATATAGAACATGTAGTGTTATATTTCCTACAAAAAGAAAATGTCCTAATGTTTAGGTATGCATATAGGTATTAGAGATAGGAGTATATCTAGTTTGGATACTTTGTATTAACTCCATCGTAGACAGTGGCATGTCCTCTCCCCTTCTTAATGGTCAGTGCACACCAATTGAGATTTATAGAGGAGATGCCAAGAGAAAAAATACTTAGCATGCATCTCTCCTTCTTCTAGATAGCATATGTGGTATGAGACATGTATGCTACTAAGATGTTGGGAAGTAGCACGATGAGATCACACACCCCTAGATTTATGCCTAGCCATCACAAATGCAAAGGTGTCACTAAAAAAGTGATGAGATCACACACCCCTAGATTTTCACCTAGCCATCACAAATGCAAAGGTGTCACTAAAAAAGTCGGTATAGAAATTCATTCACATCACTGTACCCCTACACCGAGCAAAACATGAGGATGAAGTTACCCAAATAAAGTGGTTGAGGATTGATGATTCTGATTTTATTTGAGGAAAATAATTTTATGTATGAATTGTGGAAATTATTATATGGTAAACTAAGCAAAATGATTCTAAAGAATAGATTGAGGACATTGATAAATAGTACATGAATTGATCATACTCTTTTGATGTTGGTTTGGTAAATCCTAAGTGTATAATTGACCTAAAAATCTAGGTGACCCTTAAACATGAAAAAATAGAACCTTTTGGCAAACTAAGATGTTAGATTTTTCATATTGGGAATAAGTAAAACCCTAAGGTGGGTAGGCTAGTTGAATTCTGAGGAAAAAATTCATATAATGTGGGTAGAATTGTAACACCCTATTCTTTTAGAATAATCACTAATTTGAAACTTTTATTTAAAATGTAAAAACTTTGATGCTTCAACTAAACTCTAAAGTGTTAGTGGGACTGAAATATAATACTTAGACTATGCTTCCACTAAATTTAGGGATATTTTACTTTATTATTCCTAACGTAAGTCAAATACAACCCAAGACTATGCTTCCCATAAATTTAGAGAAATTATACTCTATTAATCCTAATGTAAGTCAATACAACCCAATTTAGTCAATTGGTGGTCCATAAGGGGTAAAGTGAAATTGACCCTATTAATAATCATATTAATGATTTGACCTAATGATTTACATATGAAATTGAATCTGTAATATCTAGATTTCCCCAAAATATCAGCCTCTAACTATTTTTAAGTAGTTTAAGATAATTAAATAGATGTTTAATTTAGGAGGGAAATAACAAATTGTGGGGAGTCTTAAAACCAAAACTATCTTAATTTTTGGAATTTCAGTATCAAAATTTGGTAAAACACCAATTTTGATTAGGTTTAAACTCTCCTAAGTGTTCAATTTGATTATGAATGAAAATAGCTTAAATGCCTAAATATCTTCAAATAATTCACTCCTAATTTAACATGAATTTTGGTTTAGTGAACCGCAATGTGTGTCACATGGACCTAGCTTTACTCTTATGATGTGGTCTCACTCTGAGCCATTCTATTTGTATCTGAGGGACTCCCCGTTGTCTCCTACCTTGCACAAGTCGATGCACTAGGAGGAATAGGAGTCGTCTCACTTCCTATACCTAGTTTCCTTATTCGCTCCATCTTAGCTATGTCCCAGTTGCATTTGAACTCAGTAAAACATGCATCCTAATAAGAAGAATTGTTTGATGCATGGGTCTTGGGGTCTCATTCCCTAGACACTTTAGTCGACATCATGACTCCAACCTCTCCCCTATTCTGACTTCATCTTGATACCGGTGGTTGTCCAAGTCTCAACTTATATGTTTGACCCCCATAAAGCGATTTAGAGTCATCTAGAGACCAAAAGGTATTGTCCTCTTGCCCTCAACTATAGTAGGCACCAATTATCATAGCCTCACATCATCGCTTGACCCTAGATGAGTCTGATATCATGCCTAAAGCTTCTTCCGCCATCGTTGACTGTCGATATCATCTCGAGGAGTCACCACAAATCCTAGAAGGAACCTCAATTGAATCCTCAATTGGTAATTCTCGACATCCTATTTTTACTCCACGTTCATCGATCTAAAACTATGAATATCGATCTGCCGCCCCTTTTACCCTGTTTGACTATTTCTCTACTGTGATTCTTCCTTCAGTGTTCCTTAAACTCATACGTTATCCAAGTTTCTATCCCATAGATTTTCTTGATGCTTGGTTATCATCTTCATTCAGGTTGACGTTGGGGTTCAGCTCCTCGAATCCCAATTATTTTCCTCATTCAGTCTCTCATAGATGAAGATGATGGGGTATTTGTTTTATTTGAGGTTGTTTTGTCACACCTATATGGCCAAAGGAATCTTTTTTGTTGTTAAGTAGCCACGATGGCATGGTCAAGCGATTCTTCCCCCTGTGTCATGTCTCCAATTGGACCACGTCAATAGGTGGATCGGGCCAGGCAAATTTAAACCCTAATTATTAATTTCTCGATATTTTTTTCAATTGGTCCAGACTTTAAAAATTCACAAAAAATTCATCTTGAATCAGATTAATATATAAATATTCATTGGAAAGAAAAAATATATGGAATAGTGATAACTTGATTTTGAAGCCTGTTTTGATCTAGTTTTCCCAACAACCCTTAATGAACCCTAAAATCCTAGAAACCAAGTCCTAGAAACCAAGTTTATTATTAGTAATTAATGAAGGTTATTTGTTTCAAAAAATTTACTAGGATTTCCTCAACATCAAGATTCCAATTAGGAGTTTCTCCAATCACTATAAGTGGCCCATGTACTTTGAACATAATTATTGGATGTTTATATGTTATTATGTACAATGTAAATGTATGATGTGATTATATTATTCATGCTATAGTTTTGTTGATTAAATTTAAAAAATTAATGGATAAATGAAATCACTTTGACTATTTATCTTCCAAAATTTTCATATCACATTATTTTCATCTTTAAGAGCAAGGGTAAGTAGTATTCAAGAGTAAGAGTAAAGATAATCAATGTGCCTTATATAAGATACTCTTTCATAGAATACAATGCATGTTGGGGCAAATCATGAGCTTCTTAGAATACATAACACATTGGTGAAATCAAAGAGGTACTTTGATGCAAAGAGAAGAGGCACTTTATTGCAAAACTTGAGGATTCTTATCAAAGTTAGATGAAAGATAATGAAAAAAATGCAAAGTTTATCTTCTTGATGTTGAATGTTTTCATTTTAAAGTATATGTATATGTATATGTATTACAATATGTTCAATCTCACTTACAAATTGTTTTGTGCATGGTGGGGGGCATGATGTCTATAGGAAAGAAGAAACACTAAGGATAGAGATGTCTGAGAACCAATGAAAGGATGAACTTAAGGACTTCTTAGATGAGACCTGGTGGGGTGCAAACTATCAACAATTTAGATTTTCTTTATGCTTGTGAGATGTATTTTATTTTAGGTGTGAGTTTTATATTATAATTTGAGATGTGAGAAATTACATATTGTATCCTATGTTGGTTTATCAAACATTATTTTTATGCAATGAGTATCTTTTAGGGACTTTCCAATGAGAATATGCTTCCACTCAATAAATTATATGTTTTAGAAAATTGGGATGTTACAAGATGTTTACATCAAACTATAACTCCCAAGATCTCAAGTTTGTATCAAGGGCAGAGATTAGAAAATTACTCCTGACGGTAAACAAATACCTAGACGTAATCAAGGGAATGTCTTCCACATAACACATACAAACAGTTGGAACCAGACTTCCTGATGACTCTGTTGGAACCAATACCTTCTAAATTAGAGGGAGAAAGGAAATCAACCCTTGTCTCCTCTAAGTATATACCATCAGAGGAGGAGGGAAAGAATAAAAGGAAGGCTACCAAATTATCCTATAAAAGCCTAATGAAGAAGAAAACTAGGGTACAAAAGAAAGCTAAATAAGAGGCCAAGGATAATGCAGCAGAATTGCTACCAATTACGATTGAGGATGCAATAGCCCCTCCCGAGCCTGCAAAAGAACTTGGAACTATCATAATGAAAACTGGGCAACCTTCAACAACAAGGTCCACTTGGAAGCTTGAGAACAATTTTGAACCCAGAGAAAAATAACATTCGGTCACATATGACTTATGCATGAAGAGAAATAACTACATAGAAATGGGATATGTGTGATGCAAGATCCTAAAGCAGTTCAAGATTAAGGATAGGGTGGAGAAAATTTTGAGGGAAGTCTACCTCCTCTATCCTTACACCTACCACCAATGGTCGTATACAGATGTCACAATGGAATTTATAACGTCCTTAAGAAGCTTCCATTAGATTGAAAGGAAAAAGAATGGGCTTGAGGAGCATTCAAAATTTATTTGTGCATGTTTTGGAAAAAAAATTCATACTAATGGATTGATATTGAACAAGATTTTTTGCAAAACAAACAAGCAGGAAGCTTCCTCCTGCAAGGTAGACTACGATAAGGAAATGCGGCAATTCAGCGGCAATAAGGTTTGGGAGATGTTGATTGGAAAGTCCAAGTATAAACATGGGAGCTCCAAAGCTTCCCAGGTACATTCCTAAATAATATGAGTAACTGAGAAGATAGTCGCCTGCTTAATCTTTGCAAGACCTGATATGAGAAACATGAACAGAGAAGACTTGTTAATCATCTAGAGCATATTGGAGAAGAAACTTGTTAACATTGGGTGACTATTGATTGAGAAGTTGGCTACAATTAGAGTCCCCAATGGTATAATGGAACTATGCATGGGAGGTTTTCTCATGGAGATAGGATTCCATCTCGGGAACCCACATCTTATGAAGAAACTCATAGTGAGTCAATGCGATAGATTTATTGATCGAAAATATCTACTCTCCACATTATAATAGACATTAAGGGAGAGAAATACTACTATAGGTTTGCTAAGACAAACAATTACTACCTCTCCCTAATATGAGAATTTACAATTTTGATAAGCACACTCTAGTGGTGATATCCCGATGATGATATCCAACGCATCAAGGCATGTGGGTGAGATAAGTTCAATAGCCAATGGACAAAAGGAGACTGAAGTAGAAACAATTGTAGAGACTACAACAAAAAGAAAGATAAAATCCAAGGTATGCAAGGTAGTCCCCAAGGGCCATAGGGTGGACATGAGAACTATCACAAAACAACAAGAAACCTTAGCAGCAACAAACATAGAAAAGGAACAACAAGCAACTAAAGAAGGGCAAGCAGAAAACATCATTTAAGAGGGATACCACCATGCAAATAAGAATGAATCTAAGTTATGAAAAAGGATCGAGAGGGAGACGGGGGACTCTGAGTCTTCTTAATTGAACATCCTTGGGTAAAAAAACAACCAGAGACCCTGAATGAGGATCAAAGAAGCCAACCTAAAGAAGTCAAGACAAGCGAGGTGGAAGTTGATCCAACAACCAAACAACCAAAACAAGCTACCCAAACCCACCATAGCCTGAACCATCAGTCACCTCATAGACAAAGGAAGTGGCAACAACACGATCTACATCATCATGGAGACAAGTATGCATACCTAAACTTGGGAAGGATCTAGGACGTCAATTTGACATCATGCATGAGAAAATTTTTAATTCCTCCCATAATTTATCTTCTCTATCATCTAGCCTGTAGATACTAACCATACATGTATGAATAATAGACAAAAGCACTGAACCTCTCCCATAATTCATGATGGATATGGTGAACTATCAGCACCAAATGATGCAAAACATGGATGTTATGGGTGCAGAATTTACAGAGCTGCAAAGAGAAAGAGATATGTGATACGATAGGAACAAGAAGAATTCCTACAAGAAATGGAAGATGAGAGGAAAGTACATGAAGAAAAATATGCAAAGAAATGATTAAAGAGTGGGATGAACCTATCAGAGTTGTCTATATCATCAATCCCATCAAACCCACTATCTCTAAGAAAAGTAGAGGCAATCTTCTGCTCCAAAAGAAGGAACAAAACTTGAAGCTTCCTCTGCAAAAAAAACCTCTATAGGGATTGACATCAACCTCTCATCAGATAAGGACAAACCAGCAATGGAAGAAAAACATAATGAGGACATCCATGTGCTACCAATGTAGGAAGATCCTCCTTAGTCATCACAAAGACAAACCCCCTCATCAATTACAGTTGCACCTAACATTGTAGGAGTTGATGAGGCTGTGTTTAAAATCCTAGGGTTACTGCACCTTGATTTGAAGGTGTGGTCAACATGGTTCGAGACCACATCACATAGACATTTGAACATATCTTTTCTATTACAGTACTCTCATGGGAATCGATTTATAAATCTGAGTCATGTTCCTTCAGTTGAACAATACTAATGATGCAACCCTGATGAACAATTAAGCATCCAATGGAGCAAGAACTGATAAAGTCACATATACATGAGACATGGTAGAAGAAGCAACTGCAAAGGAGGCCCCAGTTGACAAGGCAATGGTAGCTGAAACCCCAACTCCTATGGCATTGGGAGAAGAGTAATCTGACGAAGGATGAAGAGGGAATGAACTCCTTCTTCAATGATGAACCTTCCAAGGACCCCTCCCCCTCTACCCAACAGTCCAAACCTTAAGGCGTCAAGAATGGCTCCATGCCTCCTCCCCTCTCTTGCAAAATGGGGATGATGGACATGATGATAGCGTCAATGATCTCCTATAGTAATGATGATGTCCTTGTAGATATGCTAGATGACAACCTACCTGGAGAAGATATCTTATATGAAAATAAGGGGAGAAGTCTGAAACAAGAGTGCTTCATGAAGATATTCAAAAAGAAAAAAAGGTTCATGTGTGGTTATTTAAGATCTTATACAGGACAATGTTAGACGAGGGTTCTTGGACCCCAAGAAGGTTCAACCTATCTCCAATAGAACTCCAATGCTTGCGAAATGTCTTTTTGACAAGAAATATGATTCTACACCAGTCATAAAGCTCTAAGAACCAATCAATATGCATCAACCAAAGTTTATTTTGTTTCCATATAGAACAAATGATCATTGGATTCTAATGGTGGAAGATATATATAAAAGGAAAATGGTCATTTACAACTATTGGGTACAAGAGATGAAGTCCAACACTATGATCTTCTATAATGTCAAGGTACCTGAGATATAGAAGATCTCTATATGGCTCGATCTATCTATGAAGACGGCAGGGTTCAAGTATAGAGCTAATTGGAAAACCCTTGTGATCTGTATAGAAGTACCCAAAGAACTGCTTGAATCTGGAGACTTAGCTTTCATTGTGTTGCGACCAATGGAGATTGTAAACATGAGAATCTCGTTCATAGGTCTTGTTATAAAGTACTTGCATGGACATGTGGTCCATACACAATGGAGGTCATCTATTATAGGTGTTTCTTCCAGAAGCCAACAATTCCCTTAGATGTAGTACCACATAGACCATACACTAGAGTGCCTCTACCTGGGAAAAGGCCATGGTGGGAGGCTAGAAAGGATCCACATATTGAACCTATGGGAAAATAAAGGTCCATGAAGTGGAAGATCGATGGAATTCAACCGAGAGACAGATAGAACAAAATTAGTAACCAAAGATACAACAGCACTAGCAGATCAGTAGATACACCAAGTGAAGAAAAAGTAGACTGAAGAAGACAGAGTGACACCCCTGTTAGAATATCCTATTGAAGAAGAAATGGTTGCAAATAAAGAAATAAAACATCCTACAATTACAGACCAACCAGAGGTGAGGAAACTGAATGACAAAGTCCTCGCTAACCAACATGAAGACACTGACAACAAAGGTTATGAAGAAGTAGTTCGTCATAGGCTAGCTGGGACTGTCAAGGCAACCTTACCCAACTTTAATAGGTGGGCATGCAAAATTCTATTGCAAGATGTTGATTATGGACATGCTCAAAGAAGACAATGATTATGGAGATATTGTCTTCCACAGGGGGGTATGTGTTTTTAAAGACTGTAAGACCCCTGACCTAGCTTAGTACTTTATTTTTCTTACCTTACTTAATAAGATGCTTAAATCTTAATTTGATCATTTGATGCATGGCCAGCCTAAATTGTGCGTCCAAAATGGAGTGGCTCTAGAGTAGTCGGACTTTTAATATTATAACCTAACATTCAAGCCCCCACAACTGTTATACGATGTTTGATGTAGTATTCGGGGTCAAACCACAGAGACAAGGTTGGTAGGTGTTAAGTATGCAGAGTCTCACACTCTCACACTCTGAACGAACAAGTAGGGTAAAAATGGGTGTTCCCTAAGGAACAAAGGTTACACAACCAAAACAAGAAAGTTAAAAGAAAGAAAATGATAACAAGATTAAGATGAAAAGATATAGGATGAAACTTGGATCAAGTTTCACCTACTAAGATCTCTCACCAACATGCAAAACTCACACGCCTTCGTATACTCCTATCAAGATTGCAAGTAGTCATAAAAATGTCTATTCCCTCCTCTCTCAAGATAGGGATAGATCTAGGATCTAAGGTAGCCTCTCTCTTAAGATAACCACCCTACAACCACAAAACAACACATATGACTGTTAGCCTTAGCATTCCAACACTTTCATGCATTCATACTACTCCATAACACTAGATAAGGAAGGTACTACGCTTTCAAGGTACCAACAATCAAACATCACAAGATGGTAGCTAAGCATACAAGTGAAACGTTAAGAAAAAGTGTATGGAGATAATCTTGATAAGTGCATATATATATATATATATATATATATATATATATATATATATATTCAAAGGGGAGCAATAATACACATGTTGGGAGGACCTCGGTCACGAAGCGTAGAGATGGTGACAAGCGCTTCGACCGCGGTAGGACCCTTAGTGGATGATGTAGCCACGGTCAAGGTGTTAATCGTAACCATGTCTTGGCATGACCCTGCAAAGGTGAAAGATGTGTGCAATTGATATTTTTGGTATAAAGTAATAAAATAAGTAGAAAAAGTCTATAAAAGGTATGCTAAGAGAAGCATAAAACATATGCAAAAAGTGCATAAAATGAGATGTTATCAACTCCCCCAAACTTAGGATCGAGCCTGTCCTTAGGCTAAGAGTAGACCCAAAATCATAGAGAGGTGAGCAAAGTGTGACAAAATTTTGCAAAAAGCTTAACATTACAGAGTTATCTCATTCTTATAGAAAAACTCTTGTGGTATGTTTGTTCAATCCTAAAATCCTATTTCTTCCCCTTCATGACTAGAGTTGCATGACTTCAAATTCTTGCCAACGCCTTTTGTAGTAAAGGTCTCTCTTTCTTAATGATTTACCCTTTTCTACGTTAGGTTATTAGCCATAATAGTACAACATCCCCTTGAGGGGTAACTTTCACACCCTTCCTTTATTTTTAGTTAGTCCTATGCTAGTGTTCTCAGGTAGGTTTCAGGCTTTAAGTGTTTTCCTACTGCTCCTAAATTTCCCTCACCCACAAGTTGTCGTAAGGACAGTGTTGCCCCAAGGGCTCCTGACGTTAAGTCATGTGGTTTTGCAACGGTCATTTGGGATTGTAGGTGGATAAATTTGCCTTCAGGGTTCCACTTACGGGCACGACATATCTACATTCCAGAGTGCAGCAATACATCGGCCGTGTGGGACCCTTAGACATCTTTTGGGCACAACTCTCAATATATATATTTGTTTTTTTTTCTTTTTCTTTTTGGCTTTTCATATCTCCTCTCAGGTTTGGGTGAGGGGCTTTTTATATGGTCTTCTGGGTAGCCAAGCCTCTTTTCATCCCAAAGTGGGGATAATTAAACTCAAAAGGGGTAGTTGTTTCCTTCTTGAGGGAGGTGAGGATTTTCTAACTAGAACCATTAGATAAGGGTGGTTGGTCGGGAGTATGGCTCGGTGAAGTTGTCCAGTTTCCAGGGATTCCATAGACTTAGGATTGTTCAACACAAAATGTATTACGGTAAGAATGAGATAAAATTGTATTGTTATGCTTCTCATTTTTACTATTATATGTGTTAGTTGCTCATTTATTCCTCTCTAGAAATGATAGCATTACAACATTTAGCAGGGAAACTCACAAAACAAAGAGGTGGCTAAGCAAAACTTCGACTTATAAGAAAAATTCTTAAAGTAAATTTTTGCAAAATCAGTTTCTCCTATTTGCTTGTGGCGGAAACGAGAGTATGTACAAGTAAATTTTTGAAAATTTGGGATAAAATTTTACCTCGTATGCCCATTTATGACTCCTCCCCCAAACTTATCATTCACCCCAACTCGGGGTGTCAAAATTGAAGCTAGATGTATAAATGTGCTTTATTTATTTCTTCTAGTTGGTTTTCATGGCCCATTTTGACTTGAGGAGCATGCCCTCCACCTTCATATTCACCATAGCTAGGGCCATCATCTAGGCCAGATAAAAGAAGTCGTTGTCATTTGAAAGAGGCACTTGTTAAGGGCTTCTATGGTAGAACTGCGTCTTCTTGAATTCTTTGCCTTCTTTATGCTTATACCCTTTTCCATGCTCATTTTTTCCCCCGACCTTTTATCTTTTAGGATGTCATCTACCAGGAGGAAGTAGGCCATGTGTACATTTGGCATGTTGTCATTCAATAATGCTTGATAAGCTGACATAGTGTTGCTTGAGAGGTACCCTCCTATTTTCAACATATCCTGGAGGTCGTCCTTTAGCACGCAGATGCCATCCCATTCGAAGATTACCTCTGCCGTGGTGTCCTCTTCCTTTAAGGATTTCATTATCAGATGGATGGATTCTAGTGGTTGGCTCACACAGCTCCACCTGTCGAAATCATTTAAGGTTGGCACTATTTCTCCTATCGGCCCATCTGGTTTAATTTCTAGCATATCTTATTCCTCTATCTCGCCTTCCTCTGGATGGCTAGATAGAGGTTGTTCTTTCTTGTCTTTTGCCACTAGAGGTTGTTCTGGCTTGGTCTCAAGTTTTCTCTCTTCTCTGTTGGGTGTGTCAGTTGCCCAGACCTCCTTCCAAGCAGATGCTCTAGCAATCTCTTTAGGGTTGATCCGCAGGGTTTTAAGTTCCTCCCTCAATATTTTCTTTCCAGGGAGAGGTATCTCTTGATGAAGTCATCGTGGGACTGCATCTGAAGGCATCGTCAGATTGTTGAAGAAGTGGCGATCATAAATAACCTCCATTGCATAGACCCCACATATCCCGTGTAGATCTTCTATGCAGAGGTCTTCCAGCAGGACTCCCTTATTGATTGCTTCCACCATTCGGAGAACTATGAAGGTGCAATCCCCTATTCCAGCCTTTTTAAGGGACCTTTTTGCATATAGAGAATTTCTTCCACATACCTTTATGTGTGTTGTCTTCCATCTGTATATCCCATTGCAGATGTAGTGGCATCTTTAAGATATCCCTTACTCTTTTTTTTTAAAATCAAGGAGGTGTTGTCCAATTCAGCTGCACAGTAGTTGAACATTGTTGCCTATCTCTCGTATAAGTTTACAACAATCAACGTCCATTGCTTTACAGTCCTTATGGGCGGGACTAGGAATTTTGTCTCTTCCCTACTCATTGCATGTTTTAGATCTTTCACATCAGTAGCCTTTTCATTTTTATTGAACAAAAGCCTTGCTAGATGTGTGGTGTCATTGAATATTGGTTGTATTTTGTCAGGATGTAAGAATTCTTCAAGCAGAGTTGCACATAGTACTTTGAATAGTTTCTTATGTACTCGTACTCGTTTCAGAAAAATCCCTCTAAAGTGATCTCTATTATGCGACCTACCCTTGTTGTGATACAGAATATAAGATCAAGGAAGGTTGTCATCTAGTACATCTGCTAGGATATGGACCTCTCTATATATGATTCTTGATAATGTGGTCATGTTCGTACCCACCATCTTACAGGGTAGAGGAGGAGCCACACCTAATGGTACTTCATGGACTAGTTCGATCTGCTTTCTGACTGGCTCATTTGTGAAGAAAGAGACAAGCCCACCTTCTTCATCTTCTGAGGTGTCGTCTCCCATTGTCTGCGTTGTTGTGGGTGGTGCTTCTATAATTGGAGGTTGAACCCTTATTTCCATCGGTGTTTGGGTTTTTTCCTTGCGTACATCACTCTTGGATATCTCGGCAGTTACATTTTAATTGGTTAGTTCTCTTCTGATGATTTCTCTAATTATGCACAGTTGAGTGCGGCTAACGTTTCATCCATTTTCCCATCATAAAAAAATTTATCATGTTTTTACTACACTAGGTCTTTGAAAAATTCATTGCAGATATCCATCCTGAATGTCAGGTCATTCAAGAATTTGTTGAGATCTATTATTTCTCATGACATGAGATCTTCTATCGCAGTGCTTTCATCTCTGGTGATGAAAACTTGTTTAGGGTCTTCAGATGCAACCTTATCCTCTTCTGGGCTGCTATTTAAGTTGAAGATCCTTGACAATGCATTTATTTTCTTTGTCTCGTTATCCTGACAAATTTCTAACTGTGGTGGTGCTTCCTTTGCATGTGGTTCCACCCTTGGGGAGGTCTTCACATTGGCACTTTCATTCTTCGAGACTATTCCTGCACATGTTCCTCCCACGTCATCATCATCTTTTTATTGGCTCGTGGGGCTTGAGGAAGAATGAGATGTAGAAGGGCTAGTTAGATGCTTTGTCTTCATTCTCTACTGCCAACCGTCTATTTCTTGGCATTCCGCATCCAGTTGTTGGCGTTCTTCATCTAAGCGCTGACGTTCCTTCTTTAGATCATCTAAAGATTTCTCATACCCCTTCCACACCAGCTCTTTGTCTGCTCTCATAGCGTCTCACTCCTTCCTGAGGTCCGCCATTTCCTCTGTTAGTGTTTTTAGAGCTCTAGTCATCGTGTTCTGGGTGTTTATTACCCCCTGCATGAACTGGGGAAGTGCCTCAATTCTCTCATTTTAACTTTGTGCCAACATAATTAGTGTACACAGGCTATAGGTAATGTTTAAATTAAGTTCAGAGGTTTTTTTCATGTGTATCCACACAACATCAAACTTATTTCCTAATACATCACCAAACGTGTGTGGGCATTGGTGTTGCTGCTCTGTGAGTGTTGTTGTGGGTGATGTGGATGTTATTGGCTCCTTGAGTCATGGAGCTGGCTTGCTTCTTTTCAGGTCGACGTGCGTTGTTGGAGAAGAAGTGCTCACCTCTGGTTGCTCTGGCACTTATAGAATCACTTCTGATATCATGGAGTTGGGTGCAATCTCAGGGTCCTTGCATGCTAGATTGGTTTCTTGCTCGACCTCGAAATGTTGTTCCCTTGTGGTGGTTTCAAGACGAGCCTGGTCGCCTCCTTTGATTTCCACATCAGGATGGCATCCTTCACTTACCGCCATATCTGCTAAAATGTGTGGTGAGGGTAGGTTTGGGGAAGTGGACTTGTTTGACATTTTTTTCTTTTTCTTTCTTATTGTCAACTTCTTTCTTTCCTCTGGTTTCTTCATCTCCATTTCTGGAATTTTATCCCTTACATCCTTCTCACTAGCAGCTGACAATGGGCATGTGGTAGTGATAATGGACACCGAGTACATCTTATCGACATCTTCTTGGGTGGGCCGTAGCTTGTGGGCATCAAAGTATGCCATCTCTGGGAGGGGCAGAAGTGTCTTGGAGCAACTTTGTTGTAAAAGAGTTTGTTGCCTTTCTATGCCATAATCCATGTGTAGATGAGGGACTTTATGTCAATCTTTGTATGTCCCTTGGTTTTCTTGTACATCATTAAGAAGTCTGCATCCATGAAGTGGTATGCTATTTTAGTAATCTGGCTTCCCATGCAACACTCCTTCATTTGCTTTGCCTCCCCTCCCACTTCAGCTGATAGCCTTTCAATCAGTATCCTTCCTATGTTCATCAGCTTCTTATTGAGCATTGACCATATTATAAATAGGTCTCTTTTGGTTATACCTCCCATTTATGATCTCATAAAGATAGTGTTGGCTATTATTTTCTATGCCACTCTGATGAAGCAGAAGGTGATACGAGTCTCCTTTGAGTTCTTTGAGTTATGCTCTTATTCTCTGGTCAGCTTCTCCCATATCATATGGCTGCTATATCTGATGGTGTCTTTTTCTTTTGGTGCGGCGGAGAAGGCTTGTGCTTCTTTGGTTGTTCTGTTGAATACCATATTGAGCATAGCTCATGTGAGACTTTCCTCTTATTCTCACTTCCAATTTGAAGTTGTCGCTACCCTTCTTGTGCTTGTCGTCACTGACAGGGAGCTTCTCTAATGATGACATGAACTCCGCCATGAACTGTGTTAGGGAGGGAGCTTCTGAGGTACACGTGGTGCACAGATTTGTACCTTCCAAGAAGTTGAGCACCATGTCATAGATCCCCATCTTTTTGAAGTCCTCGACGTCCAAGTATCTCGTCGGTTTGAACCCCTATGTTTGCAGTATCCATTCAAACTGTGACTGGTGTGTTTTATCTCTAGGTATGAATCTTGGTCTCCATTAGTTGAGGGTCATATGTTCTTTCTCGTCGACTTCTTCAGGGGCTGCTTCTTTCTCCTATCCCTTCAACTTTTCTATGGCTGTCACTTTCCTCTTCTTGCCGCTTTTCACTTCTTTGCCTTCATATTTACTCTTCTCTAGCTTCTTTAGCTCAGTCTCAGGAGGCTGGTACTCATAAGTTTCTATTCGTGATGTCTCCTGGGACTCCTTAGACTCTTCTAGCTTCGTGTAGGTTAGAATATAGTCATACTTCTTCTTCATTAGTTGTAATTGAAGCCTTTTCATTGGGGAAAGGTTGGAATTATCCCTCAATGTGTTTGTTATATTCTCTACGATTTCCTCCACACCCTTCAATGTGGTTGCCTTCTTCATCAATGTATCTTCATTCGAGGTTGACATTCTGAAAGTTTCAACATTAAACTTGTTGTTAGCTTAACTGTATTTTATATTTTATTTAATGCATTAGCATTTAATTCATCATCATTTTTTTATTTGTTTGTAAAGAACAAAGTGTTGTGACCATGGCTTAAACAGAAAGCAGTACCACAGTCAAGGAAGGTGTCGCGACCGTGGCATCACATAACCAAAGTGTTAGCAAGCAAAAGACATGTCACGACTGTGGTCTAAAACCTTCTGCGGTCGTGGTGGGTGATTAGTAAACAAAAGCCATGTCACGACCACCGCAGGTACCGTGACTGCGGTCATTGTTCAATCATATTGAATGATCTTCACGCAAAGGAGGGCCATGACCATGGCCAAAGATATGGTGCCACGGTCGTGGTGAGGAAAATACATGTTTGATCAAAACCATGATGGTCACGATAGGGGTTCCTGCTTGAGGGTAGATCGACCAAAGGCTAAACTGTCGGGATAGCGAGAGCAGAAGCGCCACATTAAGCCCAAAACCTAGGTTGAAAAATGCTAGAGAAGTCATGAGTATGTGGGAAAGCACTGGAAAACTTTATCAAATAGAGAAAGTAGGGTCGTGGAGGTCGCCGCGGCACTAAATCAGTCGAAAGGATCTTGTATGCTTGAAAAAAGTGATGAAACTTAGGAAAATTGAGGAGTTAGAATGACAGTGATCAAAAGAAGGCATCCAATAAGTACCTCAGTTAGATTAATGATTTGAAACAATGGTGAAAGAGGTATTGGTTGGGGAGTGCTGCTGTGGCGAGGGTGAGAATCCATCGGTGGGGTCCAAATCTAGCTCGTTCATTGTCTCGTGTACTCACACCTTGCAAGATTGTTCAATCATTCGGGAATCACAGAGAGTGAGGGGTGAAAGAAGAACCCCGATGTCGGAGGGGTTTAGTTTATATACCCTTGAGCGACTGTGACTGTGACAGGATAGATCTCCGCGACCATGGGTGGGTGCTCTCTCACGCTTGTTGTGGCCACGGCCTAAGGCACTTAAAGAAGGTATCGCGACTGCAGAGTGCTTTCAAGACAATGTCAACAAAAATCAACCAACTAAAATAAGAATTTATAATTCCCAATAAAACTTTTTGGTAGAAAGAGATTAATATACATACTACACTTATACCCCTACTAGGTACGGGAACTCGAAACATTAAAATATGGAGAGGTACATAGCTAATAGTTTAAAGTATTAGATAAAGAAAATATGAATTAAAGAAAGCAACAAAAACTTGGGTTGCCGCCCAAAAAGTGCTTATTTTAAGTCTTTTAGCTTGACTTTCTCTATCATCTATCTTCATTTTCCTTTAGTTGGTGCTAATACTTCCTCATTCGTTCCACCTGTTATTGGGTTGGTTTCCCTCAAACATAGTTTCGTCCTTCTTACAAAAGCTTCATCTTCATAATATCTTTTCACCCTCTGTACATTCACCTTGAAGGTTCCTGTCTTGTCTCCAGCTATATCCATTACCCCTAATGGGTATATTTTTACGACAGAAAAAGGGCATGACCACCTTGTTCTCAGCTTTCCAGGAAATAACCTGATACTTGATTTGAATAAAAGAACCTTGTCTCCTTCATGAACATATTTGTTCTTCAGATGGGAGTCATGCCATACCTTTGTTATCTGATTATAAATCTTTACGTTCTCATAAGCATGCAGTATCAACTCTTCAAGTTCTTGGAGTTTGAGGAATCTTTTTTGCTCATTCTTATCGAGGTCCATGTTCAAAAATTTGATATCCCATAGGGCTTTGTGCTCTAGTTGGATAGGTAGCTGATAGGACTTCCCATAAATTAACATGTAGGGTGTCGTACCTATAGGTGTCTTATATGATGTGCAGTAAGCCCAAAGTGCATTGTCAAGTTTCATGGACCAACCCTTCCTCATACGACTAACAGTTTTTTCTAGTATTTGTTTAATCTGCATGTTTGATACTTCGACATGTCCTGACATTTGGGGGTGATATGGCATTGCAACCTTATGTTTTACCCCATACTTTCTCAACAGAGCTTCAAATTTCTTTTCACTGAAGTGTGATCATCTATCGCTTATAATAGTGTGTGGTACTCCAAATCATGGAAAGATAGTTTTCTCGAGCAACATAATTACTACCTTGGATTTGTAGGTTTTCGTGGCAACAACCTCTACCCATTTGGAGTAGTCGACAACAATAAGTATATATTGGTTTCCTTTCAATGAAAAAAAAGGTCCCATGTAATCGATCCCATATACATCAAAAATTTCGGCTTCCACCCAATCTGCCATTGGCATCTCATTCCTTCTGCTGATGTTTCCTGTAAGCTGACATTCCTTGCAGGTTTTAACTAATGACATAGCATCTTTGAAAAGAGTTGGCCAATAAAATCCTGATTGTAAAACTTTTGCAGCTGTCCTTTCTCCTCCGTGGTGTCCCCTGTAAGGTGAGGATTGACATTCCTTGAGGATTAAGGGTACTTATTCTTATGGTATGCTTTGACGATATAAGTTAATAGAGCACCTTTTGAACAATAGCGGATCATCGCAATACTAATTTTTTAGCTCCAAGAATAACTTCTTCTTCTGATTATATGCGATCTCCGGTGGAGGTTGTCTACATGCTAGGTAATTATAAATGTCTACAAACCAAGGCTGGCTCAACTCTTCTTACTGAGCCATCAAAAGAGATTCATCAGCATAGTTGTCATTCACTAGCAATTGAATTTCTTCATCAAAAATTATCCTTGACAGGTGGCCTGCAACCACATTTTGTTTTCCCTTTTTGTTAATGATTTCATGGTCAAATTCTTACAGTAATAAAGCCCATCATAAAAGTCTCAACTTTGTGTCCTTCTTCTGCATAAGATATTTTATAGCCCCATGATCAGTGTACACTTTTACCTTTGATCCTACCAGGTATGATCTGAACTTATCAAAAGCAAATACGATAGCTAATATTTCTTTATCAGTTGTGGTATAATTTACTTGGGCTTCGTCCAATGTTCTGCTTTCATAGCAAATCACATGGTGTCTCTTATCTTTTTTTGTCTAAGGACTACCCCGATGGCAAAATCATTGGCATCACACATGATTTTGAAAGCTAGCTCCCAATCTGGTGCTTGTAGAGTTGGTCTTGTCATTAACACCCTTTTAAGGGTATGGAAGGCATATAAACATTCACTGGTGAATCCAAACTCAACATCTTTAATCAGGAGATTCGTAAGGGGTTTGGCGATCTTGGAGAAATCTTTTATGAATCTTCTATAATATCCTACATGCCCTAAGAAACTTCATGCTCTTGTGACAGATTTTGTTGGCGGGAGTTTGGATATGCCTTCGATCTTACTTAGGTCCACTTCAATTCCTTTCTTAGAAACCTTATGGCCTAAGACGATACCATCTTAGACCATTGCCATTCTCCCAGTTCAGAACAAGATGTTTTTCTTCACAGTGCTGCAACACTAAACATAGGTTTCTTAGACATGCTTCAAAATCTATTCCATATACTGAGAAGTCGTCCATGAGTACTTCTACTATGTCCTCCAAAAAGTCTGAAAGCATAGATATCATGCAGCGCTAGAAAGTCGCTGGTGCGTTACATGCCAAACGTCATCCTTCTTCTTTGGTGTTGTTAGTATTAGGATCTTACAACGTTCTCCCTGGTCGGAGAATGTCCATTTTTGCAGTCTCCATATTTGATGGGATCTTCCCCAAAGGGTTTTTCATAAGTTCATCTAGTTGTGCAAGTTGTTGATCAATCTTCCTTTGGTGAGTTAGCATGTCTCGCATTTGAGTTTGCATTATAGTTAGCACTCCTGAATTGGTGATATCACTTTGAGTAAGTTGGTCATTTACCTAAGCTTGCCTTTTCACAAAGTCGAATAGTTGATCAATCATGTCAGTTTGGTTTCTATCTTTGGCTTGGTTCGGCCCTTGGCCTTTTCCTTGACCTTGTCGACTCACATTTTTATTTTGACTCTAGTAGCTACTTTTGTTCATCTGATAGTTAGTAGTTATAGTGTATTGAGTCGACCCTCCTTCTTCTCAAATCTTGGAGGAGGTTTAGACAAATTACTCAGTTGATGAACGTTTCCACATCTTCTTTGTTGTCGTAGTTAAACCCAGGATGATCTTGTCATTTGAAATTAACATAAGAGACATTCTCTATTTCTTCTTTGCTTTCACTTTCTTCACTCGCCTCTGGCCATGTATATATACATTTTTCAACTATGTGCCCTTCTTCTCTGCATGCAACGCATTTCATGACTTTCTTCATGTGTTTCTTTCCCTTGCCCCTAGTGTTTTTTAACTGTTTAACATCAGTGGCAATTTTCTAAATCGGAGCTGTAATAGTCTCCAAGGCCTTGGCTTCAATTGATGGTCCTTCAGATCCTACCTTCTTGACTGGTCCTCGATCGTTTCTATCATAATCGATGCTTTCTTGTAGTGCCTCCATGTTATCGATTATCGTCATGGTTCTGCTTGGTTTCTTACCAAGAAAGTCGCTTTCGGAAGCTACATTCAACGAAGTTCTTTTGGTGGGAGTTAGCCCATTATAAAAGGTGGCCACTAGGAATCCCTTATGGTAGTTGTGGTGAGGGCAATATCTCAAGTATTCTTAGAAGTGTTCCCACGTCTTGTGAAGGTTCTATCCTTGTTTTTGCACAAAAGAAGTGATCTTTTGCATATTACAGATAGTTCTCTCAGTAGGATAAAATTTAATGACAAAGGAATCTACAAGGGGTCTCCATCCATCTATGGACTAGTGGGGCAAGTTGAGGTACCAGGATAGAGCTTTATCTTCAAGGGAGAAATTGAATCCTTTGCAATATATCACTTTTTGAGGAACTCCCCTCATCTTAATGGTATCATATATGTTTTTGAAGGCATCAAGATGATGGTAAGTATTTTCACTTCTTGAATTTCCACAGAAGGGTTTGTTATGGATCATCAAGATTATAGTCAATTTCAATTCAAAGTTTGCTGCATTGAAGTGTGGTATGACAATTGGGCATCTGGATTCATTGGCTCTAGTGGTGGCCAACTCTCTAAGTGTTTTACCTTCTTCATCATCTTCACTCACATTGTTCAGATCATCACGTTCACGTTCATTCTCGTGGTGATTGTGATGGTGACATCGTTCTTCCTCGCGTCTTTCTTCTTCATGGTGATGACCATCTGAGTGACAGTCATCTCTATCTTCATCTGTCTCATGTGGTGGTGGGTCATGTTGAACTCTTGCATTTCGATCATCCCCAATAAGACTATCGTCTACACGATGTGTCATGGTGACTTGAGGTTAAGGTGAAAAATCGAACGGATCTGCTTCCCTCTGGTTCCCTGAATAGACCACATAGTCATGTTAGGAAACTGGAAGTGTTAAAATGAACTATTCTACGTAATCGTAGAGTACCCGATTTAAGGTTTATGTGCAGTCAAACTTATCACTAAGCTTGAGGCACGACGTTATAGTGAGTGGACTCAAGTTCTTAATAGTGTTGTTTTGCCTTCTCCCTGGCAACAACACTAAAAAGTTAACCGACCTAAATCATGCATCCAAAATGGAGCGGATCTAGAGTAGTCAGACTTTTAAGATTATAAACTGAAACTCAAGCCCCCATAACTGTTATACGGGGTCTGATGTAGTATTCGAGGTCGAACCATAGGGACAAGGTCGGTAGGTGTTAAGTAAGTAGAGTCTTACACTCTCACACTCCAAACAAACAAGATAAGAAGGGGTGTTCCCTATGGAACAAACGTGCCACGACCAAAAAAAGAAAGTTAAAAGAAAGAAAATGATAATAAGATTAAGATGAAAAGATATGGGAGGAAACTTGGATCGGGTTTCACCTACTAAGATATCTCACCAACATGCAAAACTTACACCCCTTCGTATACTCCTATCAAGATTACAAGTAGTCATAAAAATGTCTATTCCCTGCACTCTTAAGATAAGGATAGATATAGGATCTAAGGTAGCCTCTCTCTCAAGATAACCATCCTAAAACCACAAAACTACACATATGACCATTAGCCTTAGCATTCTAACACTTTCATGCATTCATACTACTCCATAACACTAGATAAGGAAGGTACTACGCTTTCAAGGTACCAACAATCAAACATCACAAGATGGTAGCTAAGCATACAAGTGAAACGTTAAGAAAAAGTGTATGGAGATAATCTTGATAAGTGCATATATATATATATATATATATATATATATATATATATATATATATATATATATATATTCAAAGGGGAGCAATAATACACATGTTGGGAGAACCTTAGTGGCTACTCCCAACCCAAGTTAGATGTTTAGCCACACATGTTGACAGGTAGCATAACGATACTACAAAATGATAGATACATCAACTACCATGAGGGGGGGTTCAACTCAATGAAGATGATAGATCTAGATATAGAGAGAAGATGGTGATACACCAATATACTCCTTTGAATCTAGATCTTGAATGGGCAATGCGGAGGCTTCTCCTTCCTTCCAAGAAGAGGGTGGTCAATCTTAGCTCTCCTCCAGCTTCTACCTTCAGAGATCCCAGACTGATAGTATGGATGTGAGTGACTATGGAATTTGGCATCACTTTGTGGTCCTTAATGATCTAATGATGTGACAAGTTGAGATGGGTGGCTTATTTCTAGGTTCCGTCCACCGACTTACACATCTGGGCCACAGTTGCGGTAGGGCCTCAGTCACAACTTGGATGTAAGCCATGGTTGAGTCATGACCTCAGTCACAATTTGATCTCTGTTGAGGTTCCCACCATGATTGTGGTGTGCGGGTTGTAGGCCGCGGCCTAGGGGAAGTCATGATCATGGAAGGACGTCAGTCATGGAGCGTAGAGATGGTGATAAGGGCTTCGACTGCGGTAGGGCCCTTAGTGGATGATGTAGCTACGATCGAGGTGTTAACCATGACCATGTCTTGGCATGACTCTACAAAGGTGAAATATGTGTGCAATTGAGATTTTTGGCATAAAGTACTAAAATAAGTAGAAAAAGTATATAAAAGATATGCTAGGAGAAGCATATAAGATATGAAAAAAGTGCATAAAATGAGATGTTATCAATTCACCTTAATAACATGTGACATTCTTCTGTTTTTAGTTTGGTCTAGTTTGGTTGATGTTTGAGCTAGATATGCTATATGTGTGCTTGTTTTGGACCAAGTTACAATTTACCCATGTTGAGAGTTTATCTTGCAATATTCCACATCCTGGTTGTGCCTCTTGTACTTTGGCATCATTAGAGAGAATTATGCTTTGGGAACCTTGTTGGATCTTGGATGATGAGGTGGAATCATGTGTGCAGAGCTAGGGTTTTCATGGTCTTCTTCCTTATGTTCAGCCTTGAGCTTGGTGGAGCAAGAGAAGGTGTTGATCTTCGAGATTGGTGGTTGATCACCTTTTCATGTGGTGATCTAGGGCTTGATCATCTTTTTTGTGGTGTTTATTGGTGATCTTTGATCTTAATAAGTAGTTATCTTTCTTTGATCTCAATTCCCTTAAACCCTACCTCTTCCTTTCTTCTCTTGACCATGAGACTATGGGTTACCATGGCGGCTATCTTGAGGAACTTCTCTCCATAGAGTTCGAGACTATGGTTTGACCATGGTAGTACCTAAGTGTGATGAAGCTTCTCTCTTTCCCCTTTATTTTTCAGCCTAGGGTTTCTACCCTTTCTCTTTTGAGCTCCTTTGACCTTGGTGTGTTCTTCTCTTGAGGTGACCTCATTGGCCGTGGAGTTGATCCTAGTTGGAGCTTCCTTCTCTCTCTTAGAGCTCATGGCTTTGGATATTGATCTTCATCTTAAGGCGGGTTATATAACTTCCCCTCTACTATTATTACACCTTTATCTTTCTTGCATGCTACTGTTTTATATATAAAATGTGATCTTGAGTTGATGGATAATAATGGCTTGATCTAGGGTTTAAGATTTCGAAGTTTTCTTACATAGATTGTTCTTTCTCCTCAACCCTAATTCTTGCACCCGATATGTTGGTAATGGTGGAGTTGTTGTCTCTTGAATGCATCATGATTGTTGGTTTTGATACCATGTTTTGGTTCAATTTCACATGATGTTGGAGGTTTTGATGTTTATGTTGATGAGTATTGACATTTGGTTTCTCTCTCTTTTAGAATGGTTACTTGATAATCAAGGAGATGGTCATTTTAGGGTTTTTGAAGTCTATCTTTCATGGAGTTCTCTCCTTGGTGACGCTTGAGTCTCTTGGTGTTTATCTTCTATTTTGATTGACATGTTGTCCTTGGTTCCTTGGAGCTGCTTTGACCATGTTGATGGTGTGATAGGGTTTTAGTTTGGTCACCATAATCCTAACCCTAATACACTATGGTTGATACACAAGTTGTAGTGTTTCTCATTACATGTTGACCAATGTGTTGGTCGCTACATGTTGATCTTGATGTTGGATGCTACACCTAGTTCTAGCTAGGGGTCGCTACATATGTATATACTCCCTTATGGTCACTACCTTTAGTTGATGGTTGTGTTGTGGTCGCAACAACCCTAACCCTTGTAAGGGTGGTTGCTACACATGTTGATGCATATGATTGGTCTCTATATTTGCATGTTGGTGATGGTCGCTACACTTGGATCAGTTTGGAGGTCGCTACACCTTGTTTTCTGAGTGGTCTCTAAAAGTGGTATATGGGTGGTTGCTACACATGTGAGTCATGTGGTCGCTACATGGTGTTACCCATGGTGGTCGCTACACATGCATGGGTGTTGGTTACTACATACCTCGCATGGTCACTATGTGTAAGGTAGTTCATGGTAATAATAGTTAGCCCTAATGTGCTCCAAGGATGTGGGATGTAGTACACCTAGGGTTTGATGTTAAGTGTTGTGATGGAGAACCTAATTGAATAATCATGTGAAACCCTAACCCCAATTCAAGTGTATGATATACTTGTTGATCTTGCCTGAATTACTGGCATGTAATGACATTTCTCTCTCCTACTTGTGTAACTCTAATGTTGCAGGTTGAATTTACATCATAGCTAGTGACTGTTATGGCATATCTCATATGACACAAGGTGTGATTATGTGCCTTGATGAGGCATGGTGAGGTAATGATGATATGAATGAACTATGTGATTGGGTCTTGTGACCTGGCAGAGGCTTTATGTCTAGTTTGAGGTGATATCCTCCAGTGGTGTGAGAAGGGATGATTATCCCAAGATGATGTGATAATGATGTTGGCCTTTTATGGTAGAGATATCATGTGATGATGTGACAAGTTCATACCTCTTACATTTTATACCTTCTAGAGTTGTTTTACCGTTATTCTTACTAGAATGAATTACGGTTTGTATGTCCACTTGTTTGATGCAGCCTTAATTCACCCAATTGGCATAACTAATCCAGTGAAACCCTGACCATGTAGTTTCCATGTTCCATAGATCAAAACTTGTTGGATGGTGAACCAAGTAATTCATGTAGGAAACCTGAAGCGTATAGTGTTGAATATGTGGGGGCACAAGTCGAAGATATATCCTTGCGTCGACAATTATAGGTTGTGGAGGGTGATTGTAGTCATGCCTTGGTGTTTGTGATATGTTAAAGGCAACGGTAAAACTGCATGATGCCTAATATAGAATGGGCATGTGTGACCTGTTATCCAGTGTCATGATATGTACCAAGATTGGACTAGGTGTTTTTCAGCTTGACTATATGTCAATGATGGAAGTTGACTATTATGTCGATGTGGTGTCTCTCATACTTACCATAAGGTGGGGGTGAGATCATGGATTCTAAATCTTCCATAGATCTTGTATGGCATTGATTTTGACTTCGCAGTTATCAGTTGGATTTGGGTGGTACGACTCAAATCCTCAGGGCATAATAAAAGATGTAATACAGTCGTGTCATATATTTGCTCAAGGTCAAACACGAATCACATTGTTTCCTATACTTCTTAGTTATAATCTTGTATACATGTTCTTCATATTCCTTCTGAAAGTAGAAGATGTTCTATTGATTAGTGTAGCTGCCCAAACTACTTAAACAATGTTAACTTCTTTGCTTATATCATCTAGTTGTATCTTCTCATCATGATAATAATGTTATCTTCCTTCTTTAGTATATTTGTGCTCATAATAGTTGTTGGAGAAGAGTTGCATCTCTCATTGGGACATTAGTCTCACCCTGTGGGTTTCCACATCTTTTAGGTGGTCATGCACGGTGAGGTAGAGATTGTATGGTTGAGGATGAGTAGCAAGAGGAGCAGTAGTTGTTGAGGTTTGGATATGATGCTAGTGTTTTTTAGTAGAGTCCTATGTCTCATCCCTATACTCTCAGGTCCTTGGGAGGTTTTGTAGATGTTGCACATCGATATGTGTTTTTGGCAGTATGTGATGGTTGTACTGATATGGATTGTATATGTGAACATGTTTGTGGCAAGTTAGCCACTGAATAGTGATATGTAAAATATTTTAGCATGATATATGATATAGGTGGCACAATTTGTGGACTCAGATGTCATATGTTTCTACTTTTGTGGTTATATAAGATCAATTTTAATTTACCATGTTCTATGGTAATATGGATGATTAGTGTTAATTTGGCACTTTGTTTTGAGTTATATCGCTCACATGGCGGTGGGTTGTCACAAAGATGACCTTCCTAACACGTTAAAGGTCAATGGGTATATGTATGTAAGCATCATGCAGCCTACAATTCCCTTCTGGAAGATGGATTTCCAATAGCACACATAGCATATTACTTACTATAGGAGGATATCCTATAGAATAAGAACTCATGAGAGAAGGATAGATTGATATAATGCATATGAATCTCTCCCCCTAACTTCACCTTCCTCCCCCTCATGCACTACAACCACTAGACACTATTGACGGTCAACATCACGGCTAAAAAGGCCGTCATGTATAGTACTTTTAATGCTGAGTACGGGCCACAAAGATACAAAAATACAACATGGCCACAGAGCATCTCGAAAAAAAAAGTAAAGACATATGGAAAATATATTATCAAGCTAATCTAGACTCATGGCAAGAAATAAAATCTCATTCTAGGAAAATATTTTAAGATATTGTAGCTCTACCACAAAAACCCTCAACAACTCCCACAATCAAATGATTGTGGTTTCTATTGCCTTAGCTAGATGAAAGGCTTTGTCTTCAGGGGAGTAAGGGTAGAAAGTCTACAACATGAATAATGTCATGTTCTTCATGGGATATATGTTGCTCAACTATTGTAGTCCCATAGGGAAAATGAGGGATTGCAAGACATGAGTAGAATCTCACCCTTTTACACTCAACCTCATTCTTTGACACTCAGGGATAGAGTGTGTGATAAGTTTGGGGTGGGAGTGTAAACAGGAGAGGAATGTGTTATCCTATTCCCTCTACCTTATATCTATTTGGTTTCTCTGTCAATTACAATGTTTCTCTATCAAGTGCACAATTTCCTTACCATTTCTTATATTCATTTTCTCCCTTAAATTTTGAAAATTTTGAACCTTTTAGCCAATACTTGCTAGATTACCTCTTATTGATAATTGGAATTCTTGCTGAAATAACATATAAAGTTATGATATAGGGTAATTTTGAATTCAACTTTCCTGGATGTGCTCTCACTCCCTTTCTAGACCATTTTTCTCTTCAAACTAATGCATAGTTTAATCATATATCGAGTGAACAAATTGGGAAATAAGTTCATTGAATAAACTATTGTTGGCTATATATTTATTCCATCTTTATCAAAAGACACTACAAAGTGCACATAAGTTTTCTTAACTGATAACTCCAGCCTCCTAGTATAGGTTGGAAAGTGTGTACATCTCATGAAAAGGAAAGATCTACCCCTCTAGTGCTCAATAGTGCTAGTGATAAAATAGGCTTGGTGTCCCATGCATCCTTGAAATCCTAACAATCCTAAGCCTTGTGAGAAAGAAAAAAAGCATGAGAGATAAAAACATGAGAGTTTTTCCAGGTGAGATGCTAAAGGATTTCTCCAAGTTGGTGTATAGCTACGCTTAATAACATAAATATGTCATGTCCAATAGTAGAACCTGGAAGACAAAAAAATGCCCCCTGTCTTTCAAAGGCAATCTCACTAACCACCTGAAATTACAATAGGACCTATGGTGGAGTAACACTATTATAACAATAGTACTCATGGTTGAGTGACACTGAGAAGGATAGTCTACACTGAACCATTATCCCACCCCTGAATACCTCCCTTGACTACCCAAAAAAAGCTATGAGTTAAAGCTAATTTCACCGAAATCGACATACAAGTATAGATAGAAAATGAATATTAAGTAAAATCGCAAAGGTGATACTCTTTCTAGAAGAAGGTTATTACCACAAAAAAAGATCCCACAAATCTAGAACCATGATAAGGAAACTGGGGGTTCAAAAAGAAAACTATGTAGTCAGCCAGAAACCTTGACCTAAAGATGGCATAAGGAAATGGTAAATCTAAAAAATACTATTCTAATAAAGCCCTTAGATGTCACTCGATGCTTTCATTCTATTCATAACCATGAGGCCAAGATAGACTATGGGTTTGGGAGTTTGCTAACATCCATTTTTGTGGATGTTACATGTCTATTTTATCCTCTTTTTCTTAACAATTTGAACTTTATGTTCATATATCTTTCCTTTCATAGAATTTCATGAATCTTTCCATCTTCACTTATAATGCCTATCTTTTTAAGGAATATTACTAAAACAAGTCCTACCATCGACCTTGTCCCAATGACCACTCAAGTGACTGAAGTGAGGACCAATGGAGCTGATCTGGAGGCCCATCAGTCACTCATTGACAGTGTCCCCTCCACTTACACCAATGATAGAAGGGTCGTCGACAACTAGAACCATTGACAAATGGTAGAAAGGCCACTAACCAATGATAGGCATGTGGACCCTAAGACCCAACAACCCCTTCCACCAAGCCAACATCCAATAACTCCAAATAGATGACCGGTCAGAACAAGCACTACCCCTAACGATGGATCGGTCAAAAGGTGTCACTACCTTAGGGTGCCACATGCCATTGACTAACAAAGATAGTAAGGGTTCAAGCCTGACGCTTGCACCCCACCCGAAAGGCCAATCAGAACGATTGATGATGGCAAAACCCAAAAACACTACTGAGTATCATTCCGCCTCTTCTACTAGGACCACTACTGTGCCAATATCTGATTCAATGAAGAAGGAGGTCTTCATCAACTTTCAATTCTATAGTGGTATCTGTTTGTTGTATCTTCCTCCTTCTTACATGTCTTGTTCACCCCCTTCACTGATCCATACACCATGGATGTGGTTCACATGTAAATCTAAGTTGTCACTCACAACAATGAGCTTCTAAACCATTTTCTTGGGTTGGGAGAGATACTAAGGCTCTCCTGACATGTTAATACTTATATCTATTGATGTTTATACTATTAGCAGTCTTTATCTCTATACTTTTATTCTTTACTAATTCAATCACATGATTGACTACCATCTTGTGTTGTTTGATCACTAATACCATGAAAGAGTAGTATCAGTTTATATATAGAGTTATGGAGAAGCATGCATGCATGAGAATGTTAGAATGCTAATGCTAAGGTTGTTTTATTAATTGTATGTTTGCCATATCATCTATCCTAAGCTCAAGAGAGGAGGGAATAGACACTTTTGATGATTGCTCATAAACTATGCTAGGGGTATACAATGGGTGTGAATATTGCAAGTTGGTGAGTGACCTTAAAATACTACAAAAAATGTATGATTTAACTACATTTATTATAACTAAAATTTTGTATTTGTAGTTAAAAACTTCTAATCTTTACAATATTTTATTGTGTAAATAAAACAAATGTAGTTGATACAATAGCTATAAATTGCCTATAAATCTGAATACATCACAAAACCCTCGCATGTTTTCTCCTCCTCAAAAATAACAGACACCTTCGAAAATTTTCAATTTTTTCGCGCCATCTCCCTAGTCTCCCGTATTGGCCCTGATACTCTATATTTTCCCCAATCACATGTGCCTCGCGTGGTACTGCCTCCCAACCAAAATCATTCTTGGCGTTGAGTACCTCACCTCCTCCACCCTGCCTTCACCCCCATCGCCTCTGACCTCGTCGACCTCGACAACCCCCTCCTCACACGCACACCACGATCACATTCTCTCCTCCTCACCTTCTTCTTCTTCCTTCACAGACCTGAACATGAAAACACTCTCGCCTAACTTTTACCTTAGAAAAATATTTTGGCATATTCTTGCTAGCGTTTTCCGCTCTTCCCTTCACCCACCACCCCCAAACAACCAAAAGGGTTTCGTCGAAGGCCAGATTATTAAATAAAATTATTCCAGCAACGAGAAGTGGTGATTGGAAACTGTCATGGGAGGAGCACGCAGACACAACTTCTCTACCTACTTCCAATATCACAAGGACTGACCAATGACCATTTGCTTCCTCACAATAGCAGTAGTTGTCACTTTAATCTTACAAAATGCCCCTTCCAATTATATTGTGATAATTATTGCATGCCATTTAATTGGTAACAACCATTAGTATTTTTATTTTTTGTTCTGTCTGTCAATTGTTAATGCTCTTGTATCTGTTTTCTCATTTTCCTAAATCTTACTATTATCATGCTATGCTCCTAGAATGTACTGTGGAGTATTTTCAGGAATGTCTAGTTGATAGTCTGGTTTAGCATATTCATTCAAAATTAATAGGTGCATGGGTTTCTCATTGATAATAGAATGGGAGAAAAAGTTGCCATGTTGATTGCCATGTGGAATGAAGTTATGTATTTGATGAATGTATATTCATCATGAAATTCAATTATCACTTCGGGACCAATTCAACTCTATATATACTATTTCACTCAATATGAATCATAATGTGCAAAACTACTTAGTTGATTCGATTATCAAGGTTTTAACTAAATATTGTTGATTTAATGTAGGTTTTGACAAGATGAACAAGTAGTTGGGGTCCACTTTCATCTCTGGCTCTGATCAAGAAATCTATCCAAACAATTCCACCCATTCAGTCTCAAGACCATTTGAGCCCATTCAGTCTCAAGACCGTTTTGAGCCCATTCGGTCTCAAGACCGTTTGAGCCCATTTGGTCTCAAGACCGATGGACCATAAGAGGCTGATTGGAAGCATAACCCAGTCATGAGGAATCGAGCAGTGCAAGGCCTTGAAGCAAATTCATGGCCACGACCATTTTGGACGACCAAGACCGTGGTCCACTATCCTCACCACGACCGTGTGGTGAAGCCATGACCGTGAGGTGAAGCCACGACCGTGTTCTCCTCACCACGACCGTGGTGGATCACCCCCGATGCCTGAGCTCTCACTCGCCATGATCGTGGTCGCTGAGCCACGACCATGGCACCCCACCTGCATCAACTCTCTCTCCCACCATGCACGTTCGAGGCAGCACGGTCGTGAGGCAGTAGCCTCACCATGACTGTGGTGTCACGCCACGACTGTGGCACAATGCCATCAGAGCCTGATTACTCACTCACCACGCCCGTGCAAGGTGGCACGGCTGTGGGACTGCAGCATTACCACGACCATGGTGCGTCGTCGTCTACCTATGCACCTCCGCCGAAGCAGTACATCTTTTCTTTGATTCCGACAGTGCCTCGCTCCTAGAGCTCCACCCCGCCAAGCAGCAGCTCTGACTCTGTCACACCTGCTACCTTCATCCTCACTGCCCTCACCTTCTGTCTTCCTTCTCAAGCACATCCACCGGTGGAGCAGCAGCTACACGATCTAGACCATTTGAGATCTTAGCAGCAAATCATTTGGATCAGTCAACGAGAAGACCAAATGAACTTGTTGCGAAGACCGTTTGCAGCAGATCTGAAGACCGTTTGTGCCTAAGTATCCAAGACTATTTGGTCTAGTGTGGTTTCCAAACTGGTTTCCGCTCAAGACCGTTTGGTCTTGTACATTTTATAGACCGTTTGCATAAGATCGTTTGGAGAAGAGCAAATGGTCTGTGAGACAGTTTGGTCTCGTACAGTTTCCAAACCATTTCCTGCTCAAGACCGTTTGGTCTTTTACAATTTACATACCAATTGCCCAAGTTTTACAAGACCATTTGGGCACAAATATCTACCAAACCGCTTGGACTGGAAATGGACCCAAAACATGAAGACATGTCCCATGCCTATAAATAGAACCAGTAGGGTCCCCTTTTGAGGCATCAGTTCTGGGACGCCGACATGCTGCCTGTATACAGGTCTGATCCAAATCCAGTGATGTCCGCGCCAGTTTCATTCAACCTATTACCCGTGTTACAACCAAGGAGGCTGATGAGAGAAGGAAGACGGAGTGAGGGAGACTGTCTGGTCTGTCTTGGAAACTCCCGTTCGCATCCAGATCTGCACCGACATGACGTAGGAGGTTGTATCTTCTTCACCGAGCTGCGACTACCTTCTGCACCGAGTTCATGGTGGAATTCTCTCTCTTGCTCATTCTTCTTATTTCTCGCATCATGAGCAAGTAGTACCTTTTCGCTGGGGTGCGGGGACTAGCCTCGCTTCCCATGCAAACTATGTTCTTTTTTTAAACTCTCCATGGCAATGTATATAACTTTCCATTTCATTATTAGTTGGTATGTTTGTAGTTGATTATCTACTTGCTTTCATCTTGTTCTTTCCTATATTGCGAAACCTTCTATATGTGGGACGGAATGGCAGTTTACAAAGATCGACTCTTTGACGAGAAATTCTGATAAGATTCCTTGAGGTCGTAAGTGAATGATCTGTGAGGGGACGAGACATCTAGCCTTCGATGACGCTTCTGTGGTCTAAACATCCCTTAGGGATGACCACAACCTTAGTTGGATTTGCATCGTCTTTGTTTATCATTGATGTTAGTTTGTAGATCTATCACCTGCTAGCTTATCAATTTATGTGGTTGACTCCCAAACTAGAAATAGAATGGGATTTCTTCGAGGTCATGAATGCATGATCCGTGAGGGGATGAGCCATCTAGCCTTCGGTGATGCTTCTGTGTGCCTAATGCCGGTATAGGGGGCCCACAACCTTCGTTGGATTTCTATATCTTCAGAGCCGTAAGTAAGTTATCTGGATGGTGAAGAGACATCTGATGCCTAAGGTGATGCGTATGCGAACCTAACACCTGTATGGGGGGTTTTGCAGTAGCTCTATTTGGATTGCTATATCTTGCCTGGATTGTTTGCGATTGAATGTGTTTGCATGTGTAGTGGTGGTGAAACCCGATACCATCCCGGAGATTCCATACCATTGATCTAAATCCTACATTAATTCAGCTTTTACTTTCTTGCAATCAGTTTCATTAACCTCAAATCAACCAATCGTTCTAAATATTAGTTTTACTCGAGATAGATTCGACTGACAAGGATTCTGAAAAACGTTGTCCTTTGGGTTCGATCCTTAACTATATTGCGATAAGACTCATCCGCTTGCGGGTGGTATTATTGCACTTTGGTTTTGGTAAAAGCTCGGGGATTTCAACCCCGAGTGAGTTTGTTAGTGCGTTTAAAATACCACGTCAAATTCTGGCACCTTTGTCAGGGACAACAGAATCAATTAGTCAAATCTAGTTCTTTTAAGACTAATTTAGGATTTTGCTTTTGCTTTTGACTCAATCGATCATCTACTTGAAATTTGACTTTACTTTGTGGTTCTCACCTTCAAAATCCTTTCTATTTTTAGGTACAATCTAAGGCGTAGTGCATGCACCATTTGGGCATCCCCGGACTAACAACAAGATTTGATCCCAAGATAGACAGAACATTTCATCGTTAGATCAGAGAAAATCAAGCAAGGATGGCTCAAGAAGAAGAGGTAGCCCGAAGGGTGGCTCAAGCCATAAATGCGTAGAGAGAGAGGCTCACGTAAGAAGCCAGAGCTACGGTTCAGTAGGAAATCCTAGCAGCACAAGCAGCAGCACAAGCAGCTGAACTACAAAAGGATCTTAGAGAGTTCTCAATCCCAAAAGATGTGAATGTTCATCATCCAGTACAACCTCCTCCTATCAATGCTACTAATTTCGAGATAAGAGTGCACTGAAATACCCTTCTTCAGAATAACCCTTTCTATGACAAGCAAGGAGAAGATAGTCAAGAACATCTTCTAAGATTTATCGATCTATGTGCTATGACGAAACAAAATGGAGTCATAGATGATGCCATCCGACTCCGTCTCTTCAAGTACTCCCTTGCTGATAGAGCTATAAGTTGGTACAACAAAGTGAAATACCCATCACCACCTGGGAACAACTACAAAATGTGTTTCTAGAAAAATTTTATCCTCCATCTCTCACATATGAAATCGGAGGGAAAATAAAAAATTTCACTCAAGTTCCTAGAGAAACCCTTGCTGAAGCTTGGGATAGATACAAAGAGCTTCTATGCAAGTGTCCACATCACAGGATTCCCAAGAGCCAACTCATTGAGATTTTCTATAGGGGTGTGGATGATGATATTAAGAGATTCCTAGATTCCTCGTCTGGAGGAAACTTCATGCAACAAAGTTATGACAGCGCATGGAGAGTTGTCACACTGGGAGCAAAAAACCGAGCCAATTGGGGAAGATCTGTAGGTAAAGAAGTTTTGAAAGTAGCTATGGCCGAAACTACTCCCGAGTACAAGTCTATCGCAGAAACCTTGAAACTCTTAGTTGCCAAGAAAGACCATATTGAATCATCCCTTGCTGCTATTGGAAGAGGACGTTCGTCCACTCGTCAACAGGAATAGGTCAAGTCCGCTTCCCTGTTATGTGAAGCATGTAAGAGCACCGATCATTCCACTTTATCATGCAATGTTCTCTATGATTTTGTTCTGAGCAATGTATGTGGCCAAGGAGATAGTGGTCAAATGGAAAATCTTAATGCTATCAACACCATTCCTGGTCAAAGTTATTACAATCCAAATCAGAATAGGAATCATCCTGGTTTTCAATACGGAAACCCCTCTAGAGAAGTAAACTCGCACCAATTTGGTTCAAACAATCAACCAAGAGGCCCACCAGGATTCCAGTATAATCAACAACAGAATTTTGGAAATCAAGGAAATTTCAAGGGGAATTTTCATAATAGGAACTACAATAATTTTCAAAACAACTTTAAGTATCAAAATCTTAATCAACAGCAAGGACAGCAAGCAGGACCTGTATCTTCTGATGACAAGCTATCAGCCATTGAAAAAATGTTACAAACTCAGCAAACTATGATAGCCAACCAACAAGCTCATCAGAAGGCAATCAAATCTCAACTAGCTCAACTCATAGCTAGCATAAAGCTACCTGCTGGAGTCTTTGTTGGCCAACTCGAGAACAATCCTAAGCATCCTAAACAATTGAAGGCAGTCACCACTAGGTCAGGAAAAGATTATTCAAACCCCTCTGAAAAGACACATGTGGTTATCACAAACGAGGATGAACCTGTGATTGCCCAAGACTCAACAACTCAAGAGACTCAATCAAAAGATGATAAGTCAGAAAAGGAAAATTTTGAGAATACTACTCAAGAAGACGAAGAAACTGAGACTCCAGAACTTGATATCCCTGTGTACAAACCGCATATACCTTTTCCAGCTCGTCGAAGGCAAACAAAGCTTGATACCAGATTCAATAAGTTTAAAGAGGCTATGAAGAAACTTCATGTAGATATACCCTTTTTGGATGCTCTGGCCGAGATACCGGCATGGAAAAAATACTTAAAGTCACTCCTCACCAGGAAGTATATAACTGAAGAATATGAGACAGTAAAACTAGCTACAACTACATCTAATATCATATTGAGCAAGATGCCCAAGAAACAAAAAGACCCGGAATCCTTTGGAATTTCATGTCACATTGGCGACTCATCATGCAAGAAAGGATTGGCAGATCTCAGTGCAAGCATCTCTATTATGCCACTTAGCCTGTGCAAATGACTAGGGTTTGCAGAATTGCTTCCTACTGGCATGACTATACAGCTCGCAGACAATTCGATAAAATGTCCATTAGGAATCCTCAAAGATGTCCCGGTCAAGGTAGGCAAGGACACATATGTTCCATGCGACTTTGTCATTATGGACATAAAAGAAGATGCCAGATATCCTCTCATCTTTGGTCAGCCGTTCCTCGCCACTGCAAGAGCCTTGATTGATGTTGAAGTTGGTACCTTACTGCTCAGATTAGGCAAAGAAACTCTTGAATTCAAGGTTTTTGAAAGTATGAGAAGACCAAGTATGCAAGAAGAAGTATATCTGATTGACTGCATTGAGCAAATGTCACTTCTGACTCAAGAGCATCATGAATCAGATGATCCTTTAGAATTTGCTCTAAGAAACCCATCATTTGATGAACCAATTGACAAACAAGTAAAGGATCACATCGAATTACTCGACTCTGCTAAAGAAGATGTCGAAGTCACTAGTGAAAAGCTATCGAAACTATAGAGGAAACATGCAAAAAACCAGAGGCTCCCAAAATGAAGCCCCTGCCCGAGGGACTGAAGTATGTGTTTTTGAATGATCTTAAAGTTTGCCCAATTATTATAAATTCCAACCTTACAGTTGAACAAGAAGATAAACTCCTAAAGGAACTAAAGGAAAGAAAGAAAGCCATCAGTTATAAAACGAGTAACCTCACTGGGGTCAGTCAAGCATTGTGTATGCACAAAATCCCTATGATGGAAGATCACAAGCCTACTATCGAGCATCAACATAAATTAAATCTAAATATGAAGGAAGTGGTCTGTCGTGAGGTCATCAAACTCCTCACAGCTGGAATAATCTATCCGATCTTAGATTCACCATGGGTGAGTCTAGTGCATGTAGTCCTGAAGAAATGTGGAACAACTGTTATACGAAATGAAAATGATGAACTCATCCCCACTCAAACAATCATAGGGTGGAGGATGTGCATAGATTATAGAAAATTAAACAAGGCAACTCGAAAAGATCATTTCCAATGCCTTTCCTTGATCAAGTCCTAGAAAGGTTGGCTCACCAAGAATATTTCTATTATCTTGACGGTTACTCTATATTCTATCAAATACCCATACATCCAGATGACCAAGAGAAAACAACTTTCACCTGCCCATTCAGAACATACACATTTAAAAGAATATCGTTTGGTCTCTGTAATGCACCTACAACTTTTCAACGTTGCATGGCTGCCATTTTTGCGGGTCTTACTGAAACAATTATGGAGGTTTTAATGGATGATTTTTCTTTATATGGAGACTCATTCGATTCATGTCTAAAGCACCTCTCCCTAGTCCTCAAACGTTGTGAAGAAGCACATCTTGTGCTGAATTGGGAAAAGTGCCATTTTATGGTTAAAGAAGGCATTATCCTCAGCCATAGGGTCAGCAATAGAGTAATTGAAGTAGATAAAGCTAAGATAGAAGTAATTGCTAAACTGGCTATTCCTATAAATGTAAAAGAAGTTCGTGCTTTCCTAGGTCATGTAGGATTTTATAGAAGATTCATAAAGGACTTCTCAAAGATAACCAAGCCAATAAGGAATTTGTTACTAAAGGATGCTAAATTCAATTTCAACGAAGAATTTGTCAAAAGCTTCAACACACTAAAGCAAGCCCTTACGATCACCCCCATCATTAGAGCTCCCGACTGGGACCACCCTTTTGAAATTATGTGCGACGCCAGTGACTATGCTGTGGGCACTGTTTTAGGGAAATATATAGAGAAAAAACACTGTGTGATCTATTATGCATCAAAAACTCTCGATGAAGCTCAGAGGAATTATGCAACTACCAAGAAAGAACTTCTAGCAGTCATGTATGCCTTTGACAAGTTTAGATCCTACCTAATTGGTTCAAAGGTCATTGTCTACACAGACCATGCTGCCATTCGTTACCTTCTGGCTAAGAAAGATGCAAAACCCAGGCTGATTAGATGGATCATCTTATTACAAGAATTTGATTTAGAGATAAGAGATAAAAACGGTACAGAAAATGTTGTAGCAGATCACCTCGGTCACATCCACACTCTGGATACTGAGAAGATTCCGATTAATGATTCCCTTCCGGATGATCAACTAATGAAGGTCTCAGAAGTTATATTGTGGTACTCAGATTTTGTGAACTACCTTGCTGCTAGGGTTATCCATCCTCAATGCACTGGAAATGAACTAAAGAAATTTATGCATGATGTGAAACAATATCACTAGGATGAGCCATATCTTTTTAAGCTATGTGCTGATGGTCTTTACAAACAATGTATCGCTGAGGAAGAAACCAAACTCATTCTAGAGCACTGCCACTCTGGCCCAGTTGGAGGCCACATGAGTTCTAAGAAGACTGCGATAAAAGTTTTGCAATGTGGATTCTTTTGGCCAACCATATCCAAGGATTCCTACAACTTCGTTCTATCATGTGACAAATGTCAAAGAACGGGTAACATTACAAAGAGAGATGAGATGTCGCTTAAGTTGTGGCAAGAAATTGAGATATTTGATGTTTGGGTTGTGGACTACATGGGGCCATTCCCATCTTCCTACATATTTTCTTACATACTAGTAGCGCTTGATTACGTCTCAAAATGGGTTGAAGCTATACCAACCGTCACTAGTGATTCCAAACCCGTCATCAAATTATTCAAAGATATTATTTTCCCCCGTTTTGGAGTGCCACGATCTGTGATATCTGACGGAGGGTCACACTTCCTTGAAAGAAGCTTTGCTGAGAAAATATGGTGTAACACATAAAGTAGCCTCACCCTACCATCCATAAATGAGTGGACAGGTAGAGGTTTCTAATCATCAACTAAAGGCTATTTTGGAAAAAATTGTAGGCCGCAATCGAAAGGATTGGTCATTAAAAATCAACGACGCTCTATGGGCCTATCGAACCACTTACAAAACTCCCCTCGGGACTACACCCTTTCGATTAATATATGGAAAAGCTTGCCACCTTCTAGTCGAATTAGAACACAAGGCATGGTGGGCAATAAAACAACTAAATTTCGACATGAAGAAAGCTGGTCAAGCCAGGATTCTACAACTTCAAGAACTGGATGAACTCAGGATGACAGCTTACGAGAATGCACGAATCTACAAAGAACACACCAAACTTTGGCATGATGGTCATTTAAAAAGAAAAGACATACAAGTGGGAGACCAAGTTCTTCTGTTCAACTCAAGATTGAAGTTATTCCCAGAAAAACTCCGCTCCCGCTGGTCTGGATAGTACATTGTCAAAAGCATCTCCCCACATGGTGCTTTCTCTTTATGGAGTGAAAAGTCAGGTGAATATGTGGCGAACGACCAATGCTTAAAAAGATATTTCACCACATAAGATATGAGCACTGAAGAAATAATAGATCTCACCAATCCAAAGAAACCACCGTGAAGTCAAAGATATCAAGTCAAGCCATCGACATAAAACAAAGGTGCTTGTCGGGAGGCAACCTGATAAATAAATTCGTATTTAGTTTTCAATTTTGAATTAGAAATTTTTCCTTAATTTTGTTTTCACCTTTCAGATAATTTCACACCAAATAAAATTCGCATCGCGAGATTCTATCTTGAGTTCTGATTGACCTTTCTTTAGATTTTCAGATAAGAGGATACTCGTTGATTGGAACGCAACCACATCCCGTGGTCCAAATGGCACGAATTGCCCCCTCCATCTTAGATTTAGGATTTTCTCGGGACGAGCAAATTTCTAAGTTCGGGGTGGAGGGTGGGTGGTATGTACCTCACTTTCCACCTACACCCATCCTTTTCATACTCAAATTTTCACTGTCACATTCTTGATAAAAAAATTCAAAATTTTCAAAATTCTTTAATGTTTTTCAAAGGAATTGAACAGATACTTGATGAATTTTTGACACTTCCTGGTTTCATTAAAAGACACTAACTAACCTGATGTGCATTTTGAATCATTATATCCTCCTTATTCGAAGTAAATCCTCAAAAGGACTATGTAACGTCCCCGGATTTTGATTTCTCCAAACCCTGTTGGGAGTGAGATGTCAGAATCCAAAAACATCATCCAATCATATCAGAAAGTGATGCGGAAGCATATGCGCATACATGAACAAACAACTATAACATACACCATAACATTTCTCAGCATTCAACATGTATATTACAAAATCAATTACATTTACATATTAAAAGAAGATTTACAAGTCTATGAACATGTATGCTAATCAGGATCTACACAATAGGTACAACCTGGACAACTTCTCACTCCCATCTTTTATCACACGCTATCTCTGAACCTAAAACATACGTGAAACAACGAATCAACACACAACGATTTGTGTACGTGGGTAGAAAGATACATACTAATATGATTGCATAATTGAAATAACTTGAGAAAGAAAGAGTAAAAGAAAACATTGTTTAAAGTGATAATCAGGAAAACACATATTTTTAGATGTTTTTTATGCGTTTGTACTACTAAGTGGTGTCGCACTTCATTTTTCCCCGCCCCTTGGGCTATGGGGACCGAGTTCCGACCTTATATTTAAAGGGGAGAGAGAGATGTCACACTTCATTTTTCCCCACCCCTTGGGCTATGGGGATCGAGGTCCAACCTTATATTTAGAGGAAGAGAGAGGGGATTGAGGGAGAGAGAGGGAGAGAGAGAATATATCCACTTAGTATCTACAAACCATTTGTAGTCTTTGTTGTTTTTATTGACATGGCAAAGATACTACAATCATAGTACATCCAAGCAATATTCTCAAATAAAGACAAGCAATACATCATAGCTATTGCACACAAGAAAACTACTCATATACTTAGATAAAGCCCATGCACCTGAGTTTAGAGATTTCTAATCATTCTTGCTCATCTAGATATCTAGTCATCACCTGGTTAATAAAAAATTAATCATCATTAATACATGGTCCATTATGTCATTGATATTTTAGGTCTAAGTTAGGGTTTAGGCCAAACCTAGGTTTAAACTAACCTAAGCTTGCATGTAATATTTTTATACTGGTCTAAAGGTCATAACTATGGTCTGGTTCAAATTTCATAATTTTCTGATGCTTAATATATTTTCTAGCATTAGTATGAGATTGAAAGTGTCTAATTATGCATTAATGGGAAAAGACCTAATATTTAGAAATAATATTCATATCACAGTCCATAAATTAGTTTTAGTAATCATTAGGCTTCTATAAGAATTTTCTAAGAGTTTATATCAACTGTATACAATTTATTTCATTTAATGAAATCTAATTGGGGTATTATCATCTAAACTATATAGGATCAGTAAATGTGCATCAAAGGACTGATCTAGGGATTTCATAATAAAGAGATCATTTTTCTGAGTCTGTGGATATTTTGTTTGTATTTTTCTACCAACGTATGTATTTTCTACGATTTAAAGAAGATTTGCACATTTGCTGAGGTAATTTACCTTTGCAGCCAATCCAGACTTGCCATGTGGCCAGTGAAAGGGCACTTGAGCCAGCAGGTCTGGGGTCTGAACTGGGTTCAAAAGTGGTCTGCTTAAACCCTGGGGATCTAATTTCCCTTCCTGATTGTGACCAGGTTCACACGGCGTCTCCTATGCTCCAACCTCGTGTGAGCGCCGTTCGGAAGAGGGACTTTGCGAGTGATGACGACCTGAACCTCCTTGTCTTCATGGCATGAACACATAGGAGCTTCATTCACGTTCGACCCACCGTCGACCCCTCTTTACCTTCTTTGGCCGCTCATCTACGCGGAAGGGAGGATCTCCTACCTCCAACAGATCTACCAAGTCGAGCATCTTGAGAGGGCACCGCCGTGGTAGTCTGTAGGAGTATATGACACCGTGATGATGTTGTACCACCAGTGTGAGCACTGTTGCACACAGGTGATCCAGCGATGGGAAATGAGAAGTACATGCCTTCAACTTGCACGACACAGCGAGAGTTGGTTTCGTCAGGGACTTGAGCCCATCGGCGGCCATCTGTTCTAGGTAGAGGAGGCGTGAAGCAGTAGAGTTATGATCTAAATGGCAAGGCATTGTTCCCGAGCTCGACTCCCGACGCTATGAGATGATATGTGAAGGCTCAAGGATGTTTCCAGTACCCTCCAAAATAGGTAAATCTGCATCAATCACTCCACTCGGATCTGCCTCCTTCCCCAACATCCACTAGTTCCGGTAACCATGGTGGGGTGACTCATAAGGGTGATCACCATCTACGGCGCAACCTCGCCAGGGCTCATCGTCGTCAACGTGTAGAAATAGGTTCCTCCCAGATCTCAGATTTGGTAGCCCACTGCTTCCTTTCTCGACTGTAGCTTGGATAACCCATCGGAAGGCCTGACTCCTAGATGACACTTTGTGGTCTCCACTGCTATGGCTGTCATGGATGGGAAAGCTCTCTGCTAAAAGGAAGTCAGAGTCACCAGCATTCCCAGTCTCCAAGTCTGCTTGCTGCTTGAACACCACAATGGAGGATGGAAATACTAGAAAGAAGGTTATAGTGGTTGTTGGATTGTGCTGACGCCATGGCGTGAGATGATGGTCTAGGATGGACGATGGGGAAGGTACAGATTAGGATTCTAGTCTCTCAGTGATGTGGGTCTCTAGCGTCAAGTGAAGGTTCAACCTATCCCGAGTGTTGTATAGATCATGGGTTTGCCAAGGTATTCACTCAGACTACCCCACCTTCATAGGATCTAGAGGATGCTTCAGTTGCGTTTTGTTCCTCCATATGCGGATCTTAGGGATGACCTGGTCTTGGATCTGTTTGAATAGTTAGGATTGTGAGTGTGACCAGGGATTATGACTGAATGGGCTGTGTGACACACATAATAACCTGCCAGCTTGGACTTTGTTCGAGTGGTATATGGCCTAGTTTCAAGATACTCATTTAATCATAATCTTTCATAACTCAAACTCTTATATTTCCTAATAGGAAGCCCCAATTTAGATGGAATTTTAATCCACATGTTCCTCGTCACATGAATCCTTGTATATCCAAGGTTGAGCCCATGCTTACAACATTTGGTCATCTAACTTAATTCCTCAACTGAGTTCAACCACCTCAAGAACACTCATTGTCCACAAATATCATATCGGGTATCAAAACTCTAAAATTAGGGTCATCACATTCACCCCACCTTATATGGAATTTCATCCTCGAAATTCAACTAATCTCATATTTAAGGTGAAAACAAGGAGCTCAACCTCATATAAGTCAACACTTCTAGGCTTCGAAGCCATCATAGTTCTGGATATACCCTAAGTTGTTATCTTAGGATATTTAAGCATGCAAGGGTGTACCCACCCCACCTTATATAGGTGAAAGCATTTTTTTAAGGGATCATAGTATCACTTAGTGTCTTAGTCATCATATGCATTCTTATATTTTATGAATTACATCCTCATAGTCCCTTAAGGATAAGGGTTTTGTTTGCTCGTAATAAGTTAAGGAGGTATTACTAAAGTTTTCATCTTTCATTATACTTTCCTATGTAAGATGATGTCAAGACCTCACATCTTCAGTCACTAGAATTATCATGTTTACATCATCAATGTGGTTTATGATCAGCATCATACCATGATTTCATCAATGGAGAAAAATTGCTGATCATACTTAAATATTAGGGTTTCACCCTATTCAACGAGTTATCCTCAAGAAGAAGCTTAGATTTAGAAGGATTGATCCTAGACACTACATTTTGTTATTATTAATCTATGAGCCAAAGATATCTTTTTTTTTCTCATGGTTTCAAATTTATATCATTCATGCATGATATAGAGAGAAAGAGAATATACCAATCCAATTTTATCATGCTTACAAACTTGGATATCACAGGTTTGAAATAGTGAGGAAATATAGACAATATTAGGCCATGCTTACATGAGTGACTCTTCATAAATAAATCATCTATATAGCTCAAGTGAGGTCTCTAGTATCATAAATAAAGAAGGAGAAGTGGAAGTAGAAACATTTATGAGTATCTTATGCACAAAATTTTTTACTCTAGAACCAGAGTTCATATATCACCTCACTTGTAGCTAATGATGAGATTTCACAACATATGCCACTCATTCTAGGACCTAAATCAATCAAAAGATTGAATTTATCATATGGGTCATCTACCCATCCTTTTCTTTTACCCAATTCTGACATATAGATTTGAATCATGCATAAGGACTCAACTCAACACTCAAGAGTAATCTAGTATAGGACACTTTTTTAACACATATCTCATATATTGGAGGCTAGGTCCTATGACCTTCTCCCTGTGGGTCTTACTCTCTCTAGAGTTCACCACATATCTCATCTTACCACTAGACATCCTCCTTGTATAAGAGCTTGAAGCTCATGCACACTCATCTCTATCTTAACTTAGCTTATCTTAAGTAGGAAAAGGGAATGTACTTCCATCATCACGACTTAGCTTAGATCCTCTAAGAGTGGATTCGGCTCATCTACAACCCAAATCTTAATAAGGAAACTTATACCAGCATGGATTAAAGTTAGATAATATTCTATATGCTTATTTCTTTCATCTTTCTTTTGTCTATCTATGTATCACATAACCTTATGAGGCTCTAGACATCTAATCTAGATCTATTCTCTCTTCTAGACTGATGTCACTCCCTTTCACTTAGATTGCATGAACACCCACTACTCTCCTATGTGAGGGACACATTTTTATATTTACATATATCTAATAAAATATTATATAATTTTTCTCCGAGAACGAAGGCTTCAGAGAAAACTTTCGAGGTGCGAGCCGATTGGGTAATAAAACCAAACCAGCAAACTCGAGTGTCCAACACACAGTAGATAGACTGGTGCCATGTAACCTAGTGAAATGGTGAGAACATGGTGTAGACTAGTGTATCTACCCAATACATGTGAGCTCTATATGCAAAGGGTTTCAGACACTTGCCTAAACCTAGTTCTCGAACATCTAGGTTCTAACCTAGAGGATAAGTCGAACCTAATCCTTATTCAACAACTCACTAAGTTTCTAGTATTTAAAGTGAAAGGTGAAATTTGGTTTTTATGTTTTATGGTGAGCAATTGTTAGGTGTAGCTATTATTCATGCTCTGATACCAACTGTAACATCCCCATATTTTGATTTCTCCAAACCCTATTGGGAGTGAGATGTCAGAATCTGAAAACATCATCCAATCATATCAGAAAGTGATGCGGAAGCATATGCGCATACATGAACAAAAAACTATAACATACACCATAACATTTCTCAGCATTCAACATGTATGTTACAAAATCAATTACATTTACATATTAAAAGAAGATTTACTAGTCTATGAACATGTATGCTAATCAGGATCTACACAATAGGTACAACCTGGACAATTGCTCACCCCCATCTTTTATCCCATGCTATCTCTGAACCTAAAACATATGTGAAACAACGAATCAACACACAAGGTGTTGTATACGTGGGTAGAAAGATACATACTAATATGATTGCATAATTGAAATAACTTGAGAAAGAAAGAGTAAAAGAAAACATTGTTTAACGTGATAATCAGGTAAACACATATTTTTATATGTCTTTTGATGCGTTTGTACTACTAAGTGGTGTCGCCCTTCATTTTTCCCCACCCCTTGGGCTATGGGGACCGAGTGCCGCCTTATATTTAAATAGGAGAGAGAGACGTCACACTTCATTTTTCCCCGCCCTTAGGCTATGGGGACTGAGTGCCGACCTTATATTTAGAGGAAGAGAGAGGGGATTGAGGGAGAGAGAGAGGGAGAGAGAGCATATATCCACTTAGTAGCTACAAACCATCTATACTCTTTGTTGTTTTTATTGACATGGAGAAGATACTAGAATCATAGTACATCCAAGCAATATTCTCAAATAAAGACAATCAATACATCATAGCTATTGCACACAATAAAACTAGTCATATACTTAGATAAAGCCCACGTACCTGAGTTCAGAGATTTCTAATCATTCTTGCTCATCTAGATATCTGGTCATCACCTGGTTAATAACAAATTAATCATCATTAATACATGGTCCATTATGTCATTGATATTTTAGGTCTAAGTTAGGGTTTAGGCCAAACCTAGGTTTAAACTGACCTAAGCTTGCTTGTTATATTTTTATGCTGGTTTAAAGGTCAAACTATGGTCTAGTTCAAATTTCATTATTTTATGATGCTTAATCTATTTTCTAGCATTAGTATGAGATTGAAAGCATCTAATTATGCATTAATGGGAAAAGACCTAATATTTAGAAATAATATGCAGATCAGAGTCCATAAACTAGTTTTAGTAATCATTAGGCTTCTATAAGAATTTTATGAGACTTTATGTCAACTTTATACAATTTATTTCATTTAATGAAATCTAATTGGGGTATTATCATCTAAACTATATAGGATCAGTAAATGTGCATCAAAGGACTGATCTAGGGATTTCATAATAAAGAGAGCATTTTTCTGAGTCTGTGGATATTTTGTTTGTATTTTTCTGCCAACATATGTATTTTCTACGATTTAAAGAAGATTTGCACATTTGTTGAGGTAATTCACCTTTGCAGCCTATCCGGACTTGCCATGTGGCCAGTGAAAGGGCACTTGAGCCAGTAGGTTTGGGGTCTGAACCGGGTTCAAAAGTGGTCCGCTTAAACCCTGGGGATCTGATTTCCCTTCCTGATTGCGACCAGGTTCGTGCGGCGTCTCCTGCGCTCTGACTTCGCGTGAGCGTCATCCGGAAGAGGGACTTTGGCGAGCGTTGACGACCTGAACCTCCTTGTCTTCATGGCGTGAGCACGTAGGAGCTTCATTCACGTCCGATCCACTGTCGACCCCTCTTTACCTTCTCTGGCCACTCGTCCACGCGGAAGGGAGGATCTCCTACCTCTGGAAGATCGACCAGGTCGAGCATCTTGAGAGGGCACTGCCGTGGTAGTCTGTAGGAGTATATGACACTATGATGATTTTGTACCACCAGCGTGAGCACCGTCACACGTAGGTGATCTGGCGATGGGAAACGAGAAGTACATGCCTTCAACTTGCACGACACTATGATAGTTGGTTTCATCAGGGACTTGAGCCCATCGGTGGCCATCTGTTCCAGGTAGAGGAGGCGTGAAGTAGCAGAGTTGTGATCTCAATGGCAAGGCATTGTTCCCGAGCTCAACTCTCGATGCTATGAGAAGATATGTGGAGGCTCAAGGATGTTTCCAATACCCTCCAAAATAGGTAAATCTGCATCAATCGCTCCACTCGGATCTGCCTCCTTCCCCAACATACAATGGTTCTGGTAACCATGGTGGGGTGACTCATAAGGGTGATCACCATCTACGGTGCAACCTCACCAGGGCTCATTGTCGTCAACATGTAGAAATAGGTTCCTCCCAGATTTTAGATATGGTAGCCCTCCGCTTCCTTTCTCGACTGCAGCTTGGATAACCCATCGGAAGGTCTGACTCCTAGATGACCCTCTGTGGTCTCCACTGCTATGGCTGTCATGGATGGGAAAGCTCTCTGCCAAAAGGAAGTCAGAGTCACCAGCATTCCCAGTCTCCAAGTCCGCTTGCTGCTTGAACACCACGGTGGAGGATGGCAGTACTAGAAAGAAGGTTACCGTGGCTGTTGGATTGTGCTGACGCCATGGCGTGAGATGATGGCCCGGGATTGACGATGGGGAAGGTACGAATGAGGATTCTGGTCTCTCAGTGATGTGGGTGTCTAGTGTCAAGTGAAGGTTCAACCTATCCCAAGTGTTGTGTAGATCATGGGTTTGCCAAGGGATTCACTCAGACTACCCCGCCTTCATCGGATCTATAGGATGCATCAACTGCATTTTTTTCCTCCATATGTGGAGCTTAGGGATGACCTGGTCTTGGATCTGTTTGAATAGTTAGGATTGTGAGCGTGACCAGGGATTATGACTGAATGGGCCGTGTGACACACATAATAACATGTCAGCTTGGACTTTGTTCGAGTGGTATATGGCCTAGTTTCAAGATACTCATTTAATCATAATCATTCATAACTCAAACTCTTATATTTCCTAATAGGAAGCCCCAATTTAGATGGAATTTTAATCCACGTGTTCCTCGTCACATGAATCCTTGTATATCCAAGGTTGAGCCCATGCTTACAACATTTGGTCATCTAACTTAATTCCTCAACTGAGTTCAACCACCTCAAGAACACTCATTGTCCACAAATATCATATCGGGTATCAAAACTCTAAAATCAGGGTCATCACATTCACCCCACCTTATATGGAATTTCGTCCTCGAAATTCAACTAATCTCATATTTAAGGTGAAAATAAGGAGTTCAACCTCATATAAGTCAACACTTCTAGGCTTCGAAGCCATCATAGTTCTGGATATACCCTAAGTTGTTATATTAGGATATTTAAGCATGCAAGGGTGTACCCACCCCACCTTATATAGGTGAAAACATTTTTTAAGGGATCGTAGTATCACTTAGTGTCTTAGTCATCGTATGCATTCTTATATTTTATGAATTACATCCTCATAGTCCCTTAAGGATAAGGGTTTTGTTTGCTCGTAATAAGTTAAGGAGGTATTACTAAAGTTTTCATCTTTCATTATACTTGCCTATGTAAGATGATGTCAAGACCTCACATCTTCAGTCACTAGAATTATCATGTTTACATCATCAATGTGGTTTATGATCAGCATCATACCATGATTTCATCAATGGAGAAAAATTGCTTATCATACTTAAATATTAGGGTTTCACCCTATTCAGTGAGTTATCCTCAAGAAGAAGCTTAGATTTAGAAGGATTGATCCTAGACACTACATTTTGTGATTATTAATCTATGAGCCAAAGATATCTTTTTTTTTTCTCATGGTTTCAAATTTATATCATTCATGCATGATATAGAGAGAAGAGAATATACCAATCCAATTTTATCATGCTTACAAACTTGGATATCACAGGTATGATATAGGGAGGAAATATAGACAATATTAGGCCACACTTACATGAGTGACTCTTAATAAATAAATCATCTATATAGCTCAAGCGAGGTCTCTAGTATCATAAATAAAGAAGGAGAAGTGGCACTACGAGAAAAAAATGAATTAGCTACACTTAATCTAAATACATTTACCTTATATGTAGTCGAATATTATTTTTATTTACAAATTTTGTCTATGCAACAAAAACCATTGTAGTAAAATATATGTTTATCTTATAGCTACGTACCCGCTACACTTTTGTTGACACCCATACATTTATAGTTCTATTAGCAGGCTAGAATAAATTGGCCCATGTGCTTGACCGCCAACTACATTAAAATTTTATTCCTCCCGCCTAATTATCTTTCATTTATGGCCATTCAAACTCCATATAACTTTTACGCGCCAAATAGAAAAGGCAAAATCCCAAATCCTAGAACACCTCATCATCAATAGTCGATGTCGCCCCCTACCTCTTCCCACTATCCTTCATAAAGTTTTTATTTCTAAAGAAACTGGCTCCATTGTTTCCTACGGCCGGCAGTCGCGGACACTCTCTGTGTTGCAGCCCAAGTTACAACCAATGTTGTTGGTGCTGGGAAGATCACCGGCGTATCATTTGGGGATGTATGTTCCCAGAGGGATTTGCAAGGCTGCACAAGGTTTCCGAGTCAGGCCTATTCAGTGAATGGTCAATGATTGTATACATCTATTGGCCAGAGGTAGATTCTATAGAAGACTTGGGGGGTCTTCGCTAGGTAGGGAATAGAAACGGGATCCTCCAAAACTATTTAGAAGTTCATTCCGAGGATAGATATCTATTGCGTTAAAGTTTTGGGCTTCTATTAACCTGCAAATTTATGATTTTTGACTATTGTGATGACCGTGATTCTTTTTGGATGTGGCACTACTATTTCCCAATGTGATGCATCTTTAGTTGTCTTAAGGCTAGTTCTTTTCTTCTCATAATGTTTGTTCTAATCTCCCTCTGCTAGAAGAAGCACGAGGATGCACCTACAGGGGATGGTGGATGCCATCACTGGAAAGCACCAGGACACACTGACACAGCTCTGTGGGCACGGGATTGTGGTACTCATGGAAGTGACGCGTTGTGTCCAGACTATCTCAAGTATGAACTCCTTACTGTAGTATATGGAAGAGGGACATCCAATCGACCTTAGCCATGCCCTATTGATCGACTGTGTTAACACCTTCTTTTCATTAGATAGCTCCTCACTTTTTGAAATCTAGTACCTTGGTCCAGATATACAGCTCATTCTCAAGCCCGTGAACTCATTAGATGTTTGCAAATATGCTAAAGTAAGGACAGAAATCTCAAATATTGTGGCATGGGACTACAACGAGTCGGTAATATCCTGTTAAACTTCACTATCAAGTGTGCAGTTCTTAAAGTAGTAATTTGATGATCTTGAATGGCTGAGTTCCAATGTCCAGGCTTGTTTAAAGCTAGAATCTCTTGTCATCTTCAGAGAAACTTCAAATATACCTAATACTATACTTAAGGACAATGGAGGAATCAAGATGATCATTGGTACAGGGAATGCTGAAAATCCAAAGTCATGTTTCTGTTGGAAGGCACCATGGTCATGGAGGATATTCAGGCGGAAATCAATGACCCAGCCAAATCAGATTTGTTAAATTCTTTATAAATCCAGAAAGTAGCCTTTTATTTTCTTGGTTGCAGAACTTGATGCATCGGTGATGGGGCACAATGTGTTAATATATTCCATGGTATCACTTATCTGTCATCATAGATTGCTATCTAATTTGCTTTTCTTCCCTTGTTATATATATATATATATATATATATATATATATATATATATATATATATATATATATATATATATATATATATATATATATATCACGTATCATTTTGTCAAACAGGATCAATGGAACTACGATCCAACAACACCTAAAACTGGTGAAATGTAGTGAGGAGTGATTATTAACCAAAAGTCCAGTCAAATCTAAGCAACGATCTAAACCGTACAATGTATTCTTATGCGTATATCTATCTTTGTCATCATCATGCATCGGCTGTTGTTGTCTATGTATATTTGATAAATATATTTGAGGCCATTGCTTCTTTTAACAATTTCGTACGACCAGATTATTCATCCTTGCTTTGTAATATAAATTGATATTCCACACTCTCTTGAAGTTCTTTCTATATTACACAACATAATATTTTCATTTTTATCTCATAGAGCTGCCACGGCCAAAACATAGAGAGAATGATTCTCCAAAATAGAATCTACATGTAAAAGGAGTATATAGACGTACTACATCCAAATATCAATCATATTTGTAGCGTTACTTTGGTATCATTACCTCATTATCCTAAGCTGAGAGAGCATTTACAATGTGTGCCATGTAATCAGTGGACAGTTCAAAATCCATTCCTGGAAAAGTTAAGGAGAAATGCTTACATTTTCATGTTCTCAGAGGACTTCAAAAGCATCACATTCTCAAAAAAATTTCCTCATATCTCGGCTAGGTTCTTGGAAGCAAGACCACCTTCTCGAAAATAGACCTCCTTGCTGCCTTGTGGTTTGAGGTAAGCTTCTTCAATTTTAATCTCAAACCTTCTTTGAATAATCATGTTAGGTACCATTTTCTGTTGATACACTTGTTTATAACTCCTCTCATTGTGCTATATCAGAAGATATACATAAATATTATACATAAAATTGTCAACATTTTGAATTCATAGAAAGTTAGGCGTTAAAAAGTTATTTTTTCTGTTCCACTTAGATGACGTCCTTTTTAAAATTATATGGATAACGTCATGCATTATTGAACGAATGCAAACGTGATATCAATATGAGTTTATAATACTATTTTAGGATAAATCTAAGGATGATAACTCATGGATTTTGTATGAATTTTCGATTTTCTCAAGAGTTCGATAGATGAAAAACATAAAAAATGTACTACTGATGTGAATCATACATTGCATTGTCTATTTCCTTTGATGTATTCAATATATTGCGAATGCATCCATCGAGTTTTGAATAGTGGTTGGTTATGCATGGATGACATTCTCTAGGATAAATGCCATGGCTTTGGTATGCATCTCTCGGAATATAGTGTGCTATTACATGCTACATGTCATGTGCTCTGTTGACTTTGTCCTCAATTAGAAGTAGAATGTTATATACTTTATATGTGAGACGATATTATTGAAAAGCCTTTTATATATAATGGTTTACGAAGACACTAGGTTGGACTCGGTACCTTTCTTGTGAGAGGGAGAATCTGGAGCTGACAATAGTACGTGATAAGTGGGAATGTGTTATGAAGGTCTCCTACTATTTTGCAGCACATTCTCTGGCAGCATGACTTAAGAAATGTAGCAAAACTTCCTTGGGGCTGAGTATTAGGATGCCACAAGCATTGGGTTTAGCTAGTAGTTAATGTTGGGGCTTCTAAGAGTCCGGGTTGGTTTTCTACAAAGTGGGTGGCCTACATGACTGTCTATGTTAGAATTGTACTGTTATGTTATGTTTCTCTAAATATTCATTTTTTTTAATTGAAACTGAACTTGACCGAAGGTAAAACACATGATTTTTCTATAGATAACTTGTTACAGTGGAAGACTCTTGTCTGGTATACTTCACCTTTGCACTATGTGAAGGCCGCATGCCTACTACATTGTTGTGTGAAATTGTCATTATGTAAGTGGGGATTTTACTTCTGTTTAGACTCGACCTGAGAATAGGATATTGGGTTTACATGTACCTTCTCTTACTCTATGTCAATCCTTGGGTGGCAAAACCACATGTATTGGTTACTATATTTTTCCAGGTTTCCAAGTATATTTCACAAGAAGTTAGATAATAACTCAGCAAGGACAACATTTTATACTGAATCTGGTAGAAGCCCTTGCACTTCCTCGATAACTGGATATAGGCTATTCTCATGTAATATAATCCACTTTATCCAGAACATAGCACCTTTTGAATCATTAGTATTACACCATAAAAGTTAGTGTAGTTTATTCTCCATATTGATGGACGTCCATATGTTTTGCTGGCTCGCTACAACATTTTTTTCATAGTATCAACAAAAGATTGATATATACAGTGTAAGCATGAAAACATGGTGGCCAATCTACATGTGTAATTTTACGATTAGACCAATGTCCAGGCCAACAAACATCATAGTGGGAAATACACAATGGGGATCACAATAGGCAAGATCTCTTTTCTAGACAACACATTAGATATCATCCATGACTACAACTTTAGGTAGTGATTTCTTTCTCGATTACTGTAATCAAGAAATTTCCATCAGTTCCATTTCTTCTTAATCTGTTATGTTCATGCTAGTAAAGTATACACAATACAAGTAGTAGGATGTCATCTTATGATTGTTATTTTTATTCTAGTAATCAGGCTGCATATTAGTTGTACATTCTATTGTAACTCCTTTTATGGAAAGTATCTTTTTATTTCTCCTAAATTTTGTTGTTCAATTTTTAGCACCTAGTCCTAAAACATATACTGACTCTAGTGATAATTTTTTACAGCCAATTGATGTGACATCTGGTGATAACCTTTTCTATTTCATTTACCGTATATGTATATGGTAGTGGACATCTAAAGGGTATACAATTGACCTTTCTAGTTTTTAAATGTAGTTCATCGGATCGTGCCTCCTAAATTCTAATTATTTCATCATGTTTCATCACTCCCATGTCTTTCTATTACTGTATCATAAGTTAGATGTGTTCATTATGGTTCCTGGAGTGAGAGCTAATTAGAAATATACTATGACCTATGTGATACTTGCAGGATGAACTAGATGATGTAGATACACTGCCCAAAATGATGTCCAGATATCCCAATACTATTACAAATTCTTTACACTAGGATCAAGATGCTTATGCTCGTTTGTTCTTGCTAAAGTGGTGCAAGGCTCTTGGGAAATACATATTATCTATCTTCTATATTCTCAAAGAAAGGTATGTGTATCTTTGACTAATCCAAACTCTAGACTTGATTCTAGTATCAACCACAAACAATGTGGATTTTGTTCTATTGATCTTAATGGTTTTCTTTCACATCCATATCGACAATGGATATGTATATGTGTCTCTTTAATATTCAATATGTTGGACGGATTACATCCTGAAAATAATGTATTGCAGGGAAAGAAAGAAAAAATAAATTGTATTTAGGGTCATCATTTCGTATATTCCATCATACAAGCTGAGATTCATGGTTATCCCCAGTGGTCCAACGTTTGATAGCTCACTGAAGTCACGTTTCTCGTGAAGTACTAATTTGTTGACTTATAACCACTGACATCTATAAATGTTCTGCAATGATTGATGTATATGATTAAAATACTTTTACATGTTTGTTTCTCAATCGAATCATGTAAGATATGTATCTTCAAGTTCATTATACTATTTTCGTCGTGGTAAAATACCTTGATTTTACACTTGTATATTAAGCAATCACATACAAGGAATGGGGAAAACCGAGTGACATGAAACATTTTGATGAGAGGTTATTTGGTTTAGTTACATTTCATTTGATATCCATCTCTGTTTATGACCTCCCCATATAGTTTGTGTTTGATACTATATGTAAATATATATATCACAATAGAGAGCGACATTGAGCCACATGAATTAGTAAGCTTCCCCTTCACCTCTCTTGTTTGAAGTAACACCCTCCTTCAAATCCCTCTTTTATTGGTCTATTGAGAACCATATATCTCCTTTGCATGGTGTTAAAGGACACAATCATAGGAGTGGTTAGAGCACAGAGGGGGTAGAAAGGGTTTGCCATAGGATGAAAACCGAAGTCCACATCCAAGTATTAGAGTAAGATGTACCCTGACCTGGATATTCCAGCAGTAGATTCCAGTCCATACCACTTGTCCTTGCATGATGTTGATCAAATGGACCTTCTTTGAACCCATTCTCCAAGTGATCTTGTTGCCCATATCAAATTCACTTTGTTGTTTATGAAAAATGGATTTGAAGAGTTAAATCACACTCACTGCAAGAATTGCAACTTGCCAAAATAATTGAAGGTGATGTTGAAATGAACACTTGGTTAGCCTTGGGCAACATGACAAAGAAGGGAGGTGGGATCACATGTGTTAATTTGTTGTGTCTAGGATTTAATATAGCATTTTCCTATTTTTTAATAGTTATTTACTAAATAGTAATAGTTATGTCTAGGATCTATTATCTATACATATGTTACTTATTATTTGTTCTTGTAAGTTGGTAAATGAGGACATGAGAGGCCAAGTTAGATGTACATTAAGGAAATGGAAATCCTACTTGGTGAGCTGATAAAGCAGTTAGTTTGCTGTTACACAAGGTAGCCTTCTTCAACCAATAGTAACCAAGAATTTGTATATAAATTTGAATGCCAACGAATGCAACAATAGTGATGAAACTCATCGTTAGTGGGTTAACATCATATGAATCAAAGAGATCAAGGAATCATATTCATATTGGTATACATCCTCATGTGATGAATAAAGGTATTCACGTGCTTATGTTTGGATATGAAAACCCACTTATGACATGTCCCAGGTTGATGTCATATACTAATTGGCATTGAATCATCTTATTGAATGCATAATATTTGGTAGGGCACTAATCTTTCCTGATGGACATACAGGACAAAAGAGAGTTTGTCTCAATGGTATAGCTTCGTGGGGCATTCAAGGCCAGAAAGTCAATTCCTCCATGAATTGTGAGAAGGTAACCTTCTAGAGAATCACTCCCAGGGTACTTTAAACATTTCCCTACAATCCAGCTACCGTCAGTGCTTCAGGAGACCAGGCTTGTAGCTTTATATTCTAGTGGTTATAACTAAATTTATATTCATGCGATAGATTTCTGATTTATCATATAAGTTTGTCACTTGTTGTATATATGGTTTAAATGAAGTAGTAAGTTAACTGTATTATGATGAGTTATCGTAATAGTATCACACATTATAATTGTTGAGTTCCATCTATCATTTTCATCAATTGTGCTATTTTTTGGCTAGATTAATAGTAGGTGGTGATCTTGTTATGAATATGACTTAATATTATGAAAATACTCAGCAATATATCATGTTCCTTGAAGAACCATAATCCTTATAGTAGTCAGTGTGAATAACCATGACCAGCAGTGACCATGGATAACAAGTAGGAGTTGTACATGTCCTATCTGGAAATCTCCCAGTTTCCTCTGAAACATATCACAATGAATGGAGATGAGGAACACCTAAATGTAAGATAAGGACCACATCAATCTGAGATTAGTATTTTATAACCCATTTGAGTACTATTGTGGTGGTACCTGAAATGCATTGGGGAACCTCCATAATGGAATAGTTGGGGAGGGGCATTGTACCCTGGCTTGAATTGCTGGGATATCAATAACAGATAGATAAGTTCACTCCATTAACAGTTATAACATTAAAGCTCATGTATAGTTTATGTTAGTTAAGGCCGTGATGGGGAGAGCATTCACCTGAAGGCAGATCTCATAGATGGTATCACCATTCTCATCACTAGTGTTGGAAATGTTTGTGATGAGCATACTACAACAAATTTAGTTCAACAAGGTTCAATTACATAGTGAATTGGACATGTTCCTCGAGTGAAGTGGTTATAAGTCAATTGCAGCTGCTTCACATATAGAGTGTGTCTGTGCACAAGAATTATGAAATTTTGTAGAGGACTAATAAGAAACAAGTTGGCAGGATCTGTCTAACCTGTATGAAATTTTGTAGAGGCCAATAATAAGCAAGTTGGTAGGATCGATCTAATAACTAGTCTTAGTTAGCTCTTTGTCAGTATTTTTAAAGCTATGAGGTGTCCCATATAATTTTTAGGTTGTGCTTCCTTGAATATGCATCCTTGCAAGATTTTCAGATATGATTTGTAGGTCGACTGGCAATGCCCATGGGTCACAGCAGCAAAAATAGGCATTTTAATGATATGATCCAACTATAAATACATAACACTTGCATTTCTTAATGATGACATCGACACTCCTAGTCACACTAGCATAGTCATATCTGAGCTTTGACAGGTCTGGATTCTATTATAATCCTTAGTATCTTTTTATATAATTTTCATTGGCAAATTCTTGTACATCTATCTTATGTGAAATATCATGTAGGTCTGAATTTTCATGTTTGTATGATATAGATTCCACAGGGAACTTTACAAGTGAACCTTATGTTATATATTTATGGTCATCATCCACACTAGAACTAATAGTTTGAGTTGCCATGTCATGGATATTTTCAGGAATTTCTATTGTCCCTGTGCACTTTCCTCTCTTCAAGATCACCTAGTACGTGGTACTTTGTCTAAAAGGTATGTTTTATCCACCTAATATTCAATGGTATTACTGTTGTTATTATGAATCATCCTTGATTTTGGGATCATACTATATATTTGGAATCAATTAGTATCTTTTTAAGAACCTAAAATATGCCATAAACTTCAATTTTCTTGTCATATATTTGGGTTTACTAGTTAAAATGTAATCCGAGATCAATGAAGTTAAGGTGTGCATCATGGTTTCCTCATGTTGTTTAGTTTTGTTACCACACTAGTAATTATGTCCTAGATTCCACTTATTCGTAAGCGCATCATGACACAGTTGGAATTGTTAGGTATTTGAAAGTTCTGAACAATCTTCATCCTATCTAAGACATCATGGTTGGAAATATTGTCTATTTGTATTAAATGTGCTTGATCATTCTATGAGCCAGTTTGAAATTATCCAACATGTCTTGGTATGGGTTATGCTAGTTGTTAAATTCTCAGATTTCTTATGAAGGGTTGTGAAGAGTGAAAATGTTAGCAAACTAATTAGAGTGAAGAACCTTAACAACTCCATTGAGGATAAGAAATAAAATGATCCGTTGCTTAATTTGAGACTATTACTTCTTGCAATCTATGAATTAGACATTAGTTTTCCATGACATGGATTAGTTTTTGTTTAAGGCTTTTGAAATATATAATTGTTGCATCAAAAAAAAAGGTATGTATGAGAATGAGGTCTTATAATTGAATATAAAACCATAATTAAAAAGGATCGTCTTATCTTTGTTAAAGTCCTTTTCATGCAGAATGTTGCAAGTGACACCAAGTGGCTCCAAGCTGCTTTTAACTGCCAATTTATTTACAACCAATGGCTCAGTTGATTGTCTTTATGAGAGCTACTGAATATAGACAATGCCTAATGAGGCAACAATGACTTAAAATATTTGGTTGTAGCTAGAAAATGACAAAAATCTGCTGCTGAAAATAGGATAGTGCTCCCGAGTCTTGAGCAATTGTTGGGCACATGCTTTGGAGAAATCCTTTGAATTTTTTCTTGTTTTGTAAAACCTTACACCCATTTCAAATCATCATTTGTCTTTTATTTATTCAAGTATTTTATTTGTTGCAAGTCCTAGAGTGGTGATGTTAATCACCATGGGACAAAATCTTGTTGAGTGTTATATGAGGAACCTTCAACTATATGCATATTCAAACACACCGTAAATAGGTGGCCAACAATACTTGACATTTTTAGGTGAGCCAAATTCATGGGTAGACTGGAAGTTCATTTTTGCCTTCCTGTTCACTATCAACTTTTTGATGTATCTATGGTTGGTATATATTTATTGCCTTTGAGCTGACTACCTAAGGAGGCAGCTGATTATTTGCTCCATGAAAAATTCTTTAACGACGTCCCCCGACTCCACTTGAATGATGGAGACTAGGTTTGCAGTAGATGATATATGACTCTACATGCTTTCCATACTTTCTAACTAGCTACCGTGAAAAGAAGATTGATTGTTCTTCCCTCTCCTTGTTGCTTTCAGATTACAGAAGGTCCACGCCTTTGGTTGATTGAAACAAAGGTGTATCCTTTTATCTAAAGGTACTACATGGACACCTTTGACTATTACAGGACAAACTTGTACCCACTTCTAATAACCTTGCTGGGTAGTGGATTCACACCACTAAAATGGTTGCAAAACCTCATTGCTGAAGACAGTGTAGTTTTTACATAGCCAGGTACTAGATAAATGATGACTCCATCAATTAAGTTCCCTTCATCTTCTTCTATTAGCAACTAGATAATGAATCATTGGAAACTACATGTTGTTGTCTTGAGATGGACACATGTAGTGGTTAGCTGTGGTATCTTGCCCAAAGTTTATTTGATCAGTGATACTCTCATCTTTATGTACTCTTTTTGTTAATGATTATTACCTAACCATTGTTCAAAATTTGCAATTGCTATAGAATGTGAGATTGGTGCTACTTAGTGGAAACTTTATCAAGGGTGTGACTGCTTGCACTTCTTCTTAGCTAGGCATTTTGCTCACCCCAAATTATTGGAGGCTAATTACGCCTATGTGTAGCCTGTTAAGCCGTAAGATCTGATGATCCTAATGACTTATAAAGGTTCTGCTCTTTACTTGTTGAACTATAAAACGTGGACTATTATTGGGCCCAAAAGACTCATGGGCAGCTTCTTAGTGTGTGTGTGTGTGTGTATATTGATTAATGACAGAGCTCCTCCTGTGTAGGGCTGCTAATGGACCCGCTGGGTAAACCCTCTGGCCCCTTATAGTTGTCTGATTGTGGGTATTTTAACAAGCTACACAATTGGCTGGTCTTTTCTTTACACAACTCTTGATGGATGCTCCTGCATACTGCTGGTTGATGGAGTCACAATAGAGTCACTGATGAAAATCTATTTGTCATGTAAGTATCTGAACATGCATCAACACTCACACTTGTATGTATGTATGGTACAAGTAATGTTTCTGTTCCTTAATATTTGATTGTTTCTTAACAAGGTGAGAAATAATTTTATTTTAGCTCATATATAGCTTGTCTAAATTCTCATATATAGCTCAGTTGGGCAATGACCCAAATTCCATTCAACAGGGTATCCATCTACAGTTTTCAAGTTGCGCCTATACTTTCCCCCCTTTTCTGCTCTTCAAAATTCTGCCTATTATTTGTTTCCCGCATTGCATCCTTTAGCGAACCTATTGTCTCCTAGGTCTGGTCTCCCCAATTCCTAACACCGTGGTAAACGCGTTTCTTCCGAATCCTCTGTGCCTCCCTCCCGAATTTGTGATTTCCCCGTTAATAAGGTCACAATAGACAATCTTGGGTAGTAGGCGCTGACGGTGTCTGTCGTCGGGAGTCGATAGCAGCCGAAGGAGTTATAACCCCCAGTACAGCATGGCCACGTTGCAAGGGCAAGATATCCTTGGTAACGTAACTCACAATAATCTCATCAAATTCAATCTTCTCTCAATTACTATGTTTGATGCATATGGTTTTTCTACTCCTGATGTATGAATGTGATGGGTTCTGCTGCGGTTAGTATGACCCCTTTTTTAGAAGCAAATGAGGTATATGTCCACTCAGTACTCTGTTGTGGATTATCAATAAGGTTTTCGATCATTTCTTTTAGTGGGACATGCTTCCCTTCTACTAATGAATCTACCACTTTTCTTGATTTTGTTCTATGTACATTTTGTCGAGGTGATCATTCTTATAGTCTTACAAGGAGTGAAGTAAGAAGTATTGATAAACAACAGAAAATCTGAATTGTCTCTATAAATATATCTATAAATGAGGGAAGGCGATCTGGGCAGACAGTTAGATTGGTAAGTGTAAGTGTTTTTGTTAATTGGTGGCATTAATTGATAATTTCATACAGAGAAATATATTATTGTGTGCATGTTGCATTTACTAACTCATTTCAGGATTCAGCTTTTTGTAAAAGGTTCAGATCCAGCTGACAAATTCTTGTTAGAGTATCTGGCTATACAACCGAGGTTAAGAAATAGGAGGTGAAGGTGACATTTGTTTAATTTGGAAAAGGTAAACTTTCCTATCCAGGAAATGGAACAAATTGTTCGTTCGAACTGATGGCTTGCAAGCCTAGAAGTAGGATTAAAACATGTGTTCGTTATATGCAATGGTTTGGTTTTACTTACCATGTGTTTATTCTGGATTAAGTGTTTATGGACAACTAAACCGAAATATTATAATATTTGAACGAAGTATTTCACAAACTAATAACTCCACACGAGGGGAATTTCTTAAGCAACTACCGGTGAGGATCTTTATAAAATAACAGATTCTTTTTTACTGATTTCACAACTAAATAATGTGAATACATCTAAAAATGCAAACATACTTTAACCAAGTATGAAGCTAAAATCATATACTTTTAAGTAAAGTCTTTTACACTTTGAGAGCGGGGGTTTTCCTAGAAATGAAGTGCAGTACTAGAATTCCCGGGGTGGATGCTTGCAAGATTAGATACTTATTGAGTAGATACTACGAAAAGAGTGCAGATTTAGATAATCCAGTTCTGCAAAGATAGAGGAAAGAGTTATGAATAGAGCCTCACAAAGCTGAGCTTGAGTTGAGACAAACTGAGGATTCAGATTGTTTTGAAAAATGAACATGATCTGGATACAGATACTCTAGTAAATTTCTTCATACCCTAAATATCTGAGGTGAGTGGCTGAAGATTATTCAGTCCCTCAATAATTGTGCAACTTTTCTATTTTGATAATTCACAGGTGATGAATTGTTGGAGCCATGATGGATTGTTGATCAACTACTTGTTCGACTATTGTCATCTCTATGAGGTGACCTACTTGTCCATCAATGTCATCATAATGTATTGTCTTCATAGATTTTGACGTCGTGATGCAAAAGCAAACTGTGATGTTAACATCAGTTAGACTGAATATAACCAATAATATATTTAGATTTTCTGAAAATAAGAAGAATATCTGTTACAGAAATAAAAAAGAAGAAGTTTACAGTAAGTTTATGTTAACAAATGAGATCTTTATCTTGAAGTATATCTTTTGCATCACCTATACACGATCAATGGTGGTATATGTATCTATGATTCTAATACATATCACTCTTTGAAGAAGATTGATGTTGGGGTCACTGAAAGAAGAATAAATTAGAAGCCAATTATAACAAGTCCTTCAAGAAGAGAGGATACCTTTCACTACACGGGTAAGGATTTCAATTGAGCTTTTGAGATAATACAACTGTGCATCCTCTCACATACTGGTTTGTCTTTTCAGCTGCCTTTAGCAACCTGGACATACTTTAGTTTTTTTTGTTTGAATTGTAAGCTTGACTGCACCTTGTTTTTTAGTTCCTTTTCACATTATTCATGCAGTCAACCTTTTTCTAACTATCATCAAAACTTTCATTACCAGAACGAGCATAACCAAATATCAACGCCTCACTTGTTTTTCATTCTTTTATTAAGGGGTTTACTTTTTATGGTCTAGTGTCAATCAAGATATCTTACCATAATGTATTCTTTTTTATGCAGCGCTGTAGATGGATGTGTGTAGAAGACAAGATGGGGGACAAACTGGGGACAAGAAGGACTACGAATGAAAATTAGTTGTTGGTAGGAAGGAAAGGACACACCCTACTCCACGTACATTGTTGTAATAGAGATAGTCAACGACAGAAATCGGTGATATCGAGAAAAATAAGACACATAAAAAAGTATGTAGGCATCATTCATGTATGAGGCACCACATTTATCATTTAGATAGATCTTCAGAGTTGCATAGTATGATAATAGAAACTCTGGTTTTAGATTCTCTGCTATATATAATTATTTTGGTTATAAATAAAGAAGTTTACATCATAGTTGTTGTGTATATCTCAATTTTACTATTTAATATCATTCTACTATGTTTATGTATGACGATTTATGAATAATTTGTAGGTGTCTATGCTCAATTTAGAAATGTACAACATGGTATCATAAGATGAAGGCGTAGAATGTTTGATTTAGATGAAAACAATGAAGCTAGGGTGTTATATTCATCAACCTATGTAAGGTTTTGGGGAACTTCTTCATTTCTCCTCCAAATGGCCCAACAGGTAGTAGAGAATATCACTGGGCAATGCGGTTCAGAATTAATTAAGGTCTGGTTTACCTAGATCCAGACTTGTCGCTTGCCCGTGAAGTATCCACATGACATATCACCTGGGATTAGTTGTTCCTAAATGGGTTTGCTCCAACTGCAATCTCGAATTGAGTGTACTTTCATCTTCTTCACACCGTTGCCACATAAAGGAAAACCCTATATGCCTCCTCATGCCCTCCATGTTGGCCAGTAAAAAATTATACTCAGTTTGCACTTGAATAGATTTTGATGGTAAGTAATGTTTTCCTCATAAGATTTCCTGTTTCCTGTGTTGGGTTTTGTGTCTTTTGTTTTGCAATCAGATGGATACTCTGACTTCACTAAAAGTCTGTAGTAATTATACACATTTTAGATCCATTCATCATCACACAAGTTTGGGATGGGGGTGTTTCAATAGGCACAATGTTTTGCCGGGGGAAGCAATACTTAATGAATTTTATTCCCATTTGTTGTTGGTTGTGATCATGTTGTTGATGATGCGGTTCTACAGTTCATGTGGTATGTTAGGGATGCTAGTGCTAGTAAGGATCTTGTTGCTTGTTAGCCATATATCATCACGAAGAAGAACCCCATCCTAGGGAACACTATTAATATGATCATGAGTGGAGAAACATCTAATTACTTTCTAGAGACTGAGCCTTAGGTGGTGATATAGTTAGTAGCATAGAACAAAATGTTGTCGACATTAGGCGAAATTTCACCGATAATGTTGATGTCGACGGTCGACGACGTCGAATGCATGTAAACATCCTTATTCCACTATATCCTCGACATTTCGTCGAATATGTCGACATTTCCCCATATGTCGGCGAAGTTGACCCAAGTCCATACAAAAATTCCACAATGTCCTCGACATTTATCAAAGTCGTCGAAGTTGGCGACATTCTTCTAGTATTTTGTGGAGTTGGCTGAGAGGTGGAAAAAGTGTTAGAGCTTGATGTAAGATGATTTTGATGTTATCTTTTACTATTCTAAGCTAATAGTAATAGACTGGTCCTCTCTATGCTAAATCTACCATAGATTTACATTATTTTTATGTAGTTTGTTTATTGTCACAAACTTTATATATGGAAGAACTCTGTAGTTTGGAAATGACTGTATGTAAGCGTGCATTTATCTACATATGTAAACCTGTATGGATGGCTATATGTAAACATATATTGTGTTTTTTTAGCTAGATTTGATGAAATATGTCGATTTTCATCCCAAAATGGCTATTTTTAGCTTAATTTTTGTCCAAGTTGCATCGAAGTTTGGTTGTAAAAATCCTCGACATTTCCTCGACATTTCCACAAACTTCCGTGTCCACACCTGTCAAAGTCGGCTCGAAGTCGAAGTCCTGTTCCATGGTTAGTAGATTGATGTTTATATTTAGGTTCCATCATGTTTCTCTAGTGTACCATCTTGGTAGTAAGGAAGTCCCAAAAACTTTTATGATTAGTGTTTGACTCATATCCTTTGTGGGTTTTATTCCATGCCTTTCACGTTGGACAACTATAGTAAATTTTTCTAAGCCGGTTGGCTTCTTCCATGGCATATGAATATGTTTGTGAGATTAGCCATTTCTTAACACAACGGAATGGGGAGCGGTGCCTTTCTTTTGGTGTAGATCGTTGATATTCTTGTTGATGCGATTGTGTAGAATTGGGATTCTGAAGTGATTTCCCAAGTCCTTAGAATACCGAATCTCCATTGTTCTACTGTACTACCTTTTCATTGCTAACCACTTCTAGTATTTGGACTCTTTTTTATTACAACTTTTTGTATATTCCTCTTGGTAACCCTTAAAGGTCCTAAACAATCCATATTAGTATTTCTATTGGTACAATCTTAGATTTTTTTATATTTATAGAACTTTGGCTGTATTTTTTTAGTATTAAGGGAGTCTTTTCATTCACCCAACACTCCATGGGGGTACATTAGTTAATTACATCATGTGCTACTAAAATCAGTATCCTAAAACAACCCAAAAAAATATAGTCCCATCCCCTGTATCCCTCCACAAAACAAAGCCTCCTCATTCTATATATTAGCAACCAGGTTCATCCTCCATGGACTCAAGAAGAAGAAACCACCTCGAGTGGCTTTATCAAATCACCCCTTCCATTACTCTTCCTTCCATCTTCTCAAAATGTATGGAATCTTCCTTCTCTTTACGACTGCATTAGCTACAAGTACAAAGTTATAAATAGTTGTAGGGTTTTCAACAACAAATAGTTTTCATTTTATCACAATATAGATGTGGCAAATATAGTACATATATATGACTTCGATATACCAACATGAAACCTTAATTAGGTGCTCCTACTCTTTACAAGAATCTTTTTTTCATTTTGTGGAAGTGAGCATTTCTTCACATCAAAATATCATAAACATAGATTTTTTTCAAACTACAGACCGGATCTCGCTCCTATATGGTTATACTTTCATTTATATTTAGATGTACAATATTTTAGTTTTCTGTGTAAATCTCTCATGGTACTAGAGCAGGCTTAGATACAGAGCTGCCACCCTTCCCCTTCCCTACCTCCCTTCTGTCTCTCTCTCTCCCCTTCCCCCGGCCGCCGCCCCCCTCCCCGCACCCATCGCCCACCGCCACTGCGCAGGAGCAGGCACGCCACCGGGGCAGCCCACCGCTGGGGCCGCTAGCCGCCGGAGCAGCCCGCCAGCCATTGGGCTCTGATCTGCACACGCTTGTCTGGTGGTTTGAATCTCGACTGAAGGACACCTTCGATTTTTTTTTTCTGTCTGCCCGTGTAGGCCGTTCAACCATCGGGTTTTCTACTGCGCCGTGATGTAGCCCGTATGTAACTGGTCTGTCCAGTCTTTTATTTGTGCCTACTGCTACCTAGCTGAGGAACTAGGCAGTTGTGTTCTGCCTGTGCCTATGTGTTTGCCTCTCTGTCGGCAATTGGTGATCTGTCTGCCATGGTGTCTACACATGAGGATCTGCGTCGTCAAGTTACTACTGTGAAACTGGATGGGAGAAACTACCAGCACTGGGTGTGTTCCATGCAGATATATGTTAAATCTCAAGGGTATATCAGCACTGGGTGTGGATGTGGCTGTTCTCACGACACTCGCCCCCCATCCACCCCTGGTGATGGAAGGGGGAGGAGCTCTTCTGGTCGTGGAGCATCTTCTGGACCTCCTTCTGCTAGACGTCCTTAGATTGGTCAAAGGTTCTGCAGAGCTTCTGTGGCCGGTCTAATCATATTGAAGAGAAATGTTGGGAGAAATATGAAAAGCCCTCCTGGGCTAATGCAGCTTCTGATACTCATACAACCACTGAGGTAGTACCACAGTCTACTGCTACTGATGCATCCAGTTCGACCACTACCGACTTCATCCGTGCTGAGGTGAAGCGTCTACTGCTTGAGCGTACTGGGTCATCTTCTGGAGCCATGTCTGGAGCACATGCTGCTATACTTATTCTGGTTGTGATACTGCCTTCCTCAGTGCACCCTCATCTAGTACTGGTAATACCAAATGGGCCCTAAGGTGCATGCTTTGCATTATCAACCTGGAGTTAACGGTGTACATGAACTTGCATCTTATTACACTCCTTAAGATGAGGGTGTGTGTGTGTATTGTTTTAGCTTTAAGGACTTGGAAGAATTAGTTCTGGAGACAGATGCATTCAGCCAATATGAAACTTCCACTGTTAATCGAATAATCGCTATCTCTGTACAGGTAAAGAGCCATTTGATTATACAATCATATCATGTTATCATGTGATTCTTCAGATACATAGTTTTTTTAATTTCTTGCAACTTAAACTGCATAGAATAAGTAACAAAAACCATTCTTAGATTATTCAAGTGTCTTGACCAATATCAAATCATTGTAGCACATATGCTTTTTCAATGCTTGCATCGATCAGGCCTACTTGATAAGTGATGGCGGGTCTGTGGAGAATTTGGTGTGTAGGAATTTACGGGTATGAAGATCGACTAAATTCATGAAATTGCACTATTGGTACTCCATGTAAGCTTAAAGTCACGTCTTATGCTGCTTTTAATATGAAATTGTTTCTAGGAGACAATACGTTAGATGAAAATTGAAATGAGTGAGTCTCGATTCTAGGAATATTTGGCTGGAGATCAGTCCAAGATGGCCTTGGAGCTGCATCATTAAAATACGGTTTGTTGGGTAAAGTAGGATTTTCTTTCAGTCACCTGTATATACTGGAGAATCCCATCAACTTTGGCATTGAATGCATCCCAACAACTGGGTAGCGTTCTGGATACCATGACAACTGTGGTCCATGTGTGGTTTAAAAACACTGACAAAACTAGTTATGAAGAGGGCAGCAACAATGTAGTCCTAATCACGCCAGATGGGGCAGTGCATTTTGAGGATCTCCACAGCCTGATTCCTTAAGCCATGAGCTGCCAGCTGGGGTAAAGGGTTATCACATCTGAAAATGACTTGGTTTTTACACAAGTCCAAGACAACAGGAGAAAACTGCTGCACATTCACCATCAATTTATTAAGTGAGAACCAGAATTTAAAGGATCTGAAATCAGAATTCAATATTTGGTTGCCTTTCATTTCCAGTTGGTAGCATTAGCATATGAACATAATAACAGCGTGTTGAGGTCATCGGTTTCCAGACCAGTTTTTCATATCTCACAACTCTCCTGATCACATGCATGTCTTGTTTTTAGATTGACATTTGCGGGGAGATGGTTAATGCAACATTGTTGAATGATAATATTTTTGTCTCAAGGATTGTTTGTAGACTATGTTTTTTTCACACCAAATTCTGAGCATTACGATGTTTGTTCATCCAATCCAGTGAGTGGCCATTGAGGCCCAACCGATAAGTTTTTATAATATACATATCGTCTGTTGCCAGGTACCAATACCAAGAAGGCTTTCAAACTAAAGTAATATGTATCTTTAGTATGGATGTAATAAACTCTTTACTGGAGGATGAATCTAGCACAACTAATCTCTAGGATCTCCATTGTTTATCTATCAGTTCATAGGAATATTTAGGGAATCACCCTATTACATTTTTATTACCTATGATATAGAGAAAATCCATAGGATCTCATTCACCATTTCTAGTCCAGTTAGTTCGTAATTTTAGATATTTTATTCAACAGAGTGATGACCAGAGAATGACTGGCACATAGGTTTCTGAACTGCTTTTCATATGTGGTCAATCACATGATATAGTCAAAAGTACTCCAATAAAGAAATAATGCATGATATAGATTCTTCATTACTATTTTGACAGTGTCTAATTTGCATTACAAGGATGCAATTGAATTTGTTGTTAGGACTTGCCCCGTATAACCACAAGTTAGTTACCATTACCATTTAACATCTGAATAGAGTGTTATTACGATATTGATGGCTATTGTCTTGCAGAATTATGGTTCATCTAAAGTACTCTACTCATTGAAATGTGCAGTGTCATTGTTCTGTCTCATTCAAGGGAAGCTCTTGTTGTATCTTCACGGATTTGGTTCATGTGTATATGAGGATTAATGGTATTATACAATAACTGTCCCTGTTAGAGAAAGAGATATATTTTTCTAAGATTTAATTATGTCCTCTATTAATAGAATTGTTTAGTGAATAGGATGTAGGAGTATATTATGCCTTTGTCAAGTTTGAATATCTCTCTGGGTTCCAGTATCCAATAAAGGTACTTCATTATATTGCTCTTTTTTGTAAACTTTGATCATATGCTAGCGTATCTTAACTGAATTTCCGGCAATTAAAATTCTTAAGGATATAAATGTTTCTTCCATGTATGTGAATCACTGGTCATTAGCTTTCCTAATGCTCCTATATTAGTAGTTTATGCATTTGGCCAAAAAATTCAGAAAGTACAGATCGTTGAAGTCAATGTTGATGTTGGTAGACAAAAATTCAGAACGTATACTTTTAGTTTCACAACATTTTTATATCTTGTTCTTAGTTTCATACTTATCATGGCACCTCGGATTAGTAGTTCTAAAATGGGTTTGCTCCAGTTGCAACCTTGGACTGAGTGAAACAAGCTTTTATCTTCTTGTCTGCACCTTGGACAGGTTGAGGACAGACCTATATTTCCTCTCATGCTCTCTAAGCTGTAAACACTCACCAATTAGACTGCTGCAACTGCATTTGTTCTTCCTAGATTGAAACTTGTGATATGCTAATTGAAGCATGTTGATTTTTCCCTCCAGGATGAGGCTACTTTATGTTTCAGATTTATGCATATGCCTTCTTTTTGTGATGCAGCTGAGTCACGTCTAACTATTTGTGCAGCTGCTGGGAAGACCTTAGATGAAGCTTACTTGTTTCTTGGCCTTCTATTTCGTTTTCCATTCTTGATCCTTCTGGGTTTGTTGTAGGCAGGTTTGCTTTTTAACACTTCTTTTTCTTTTCTATATCCTAGTTGCGAATTTTGAATGAGATAAAATAAACATTGATGCATTAGTAAAAAAGTTTGTAAATTTTAGAATTTGTTATGAGAAAGAAATATATAGTAAGAATCCAGGGAGTCTTATTAACCTGCATCGTTAGTATGATCTATCCTAGTGAATGCTTCTAGGAACCCCTTCAATGATTTTCACCTCTAGTCAGACCCAACATGACTGTAGCGTAGCTCTAATTTCATGGATACCTTCAAACACTATAAAGAAATTGCATTGTCTTATTCTTGAATTCCACACGGTTATTCATATGCTGAGCTAGTAGTTTTATATGTTATCTCTCTCTTGGTGTTGTGGCTATGCCTTCCTTTTACTTCCTTGTTGGCTGGATAAAGATTGAGCTAACTTTTAGCTAGTCTTTTTTCATGTTTTCAAAGTCTGTTTCATGCATGTTGACAACTTTCTCTATCTATTACAGCTAGCCTGGTTGGAGTTAGGCTATCATTACTTTTGCGGTCTGTGTTAAAGTTGTATATCTGAAGTTACAACTCTAGCATGGTCTATAATCTATGAAAAGCGATGGGGTTTGACCTATGATGCTATGGTTTTTCCCCTTCTATGTGCTCATTATTGACTGAGGTCGGTTTCTTACTTATTAGCTTTCATGTTGATTTTTTATGAAGCATGTGTCTAAACCCAAATCTCTTCTTTGTATAAACCCAAAACTCTTCTTTGTTTGGCTAGTGATTATGATCTTGGAGGCTAATATGGTTATGCTGTGTGAGTTTGGTTCCTACAGTTGTATTCAATGTGTGGGAAGAAACCGCTAGCGCGCATCTCATCAAGAAAGCATTGGATTGCTGCAGATTATGATTCAAGTGTCCTTACAAAAATGTCGAACCCATGTTTGAAGGCTATGAAGGCTATGTTGATTTTTCTCAGTCGATGCCAATTGCATTCTTGACTACTGCTATTGCAAATGCTCCTGCTAAAAAAAAGAACAATGCTAGCTTAGAGGTTATGTTCCCTAGTGGATCATAATGAACATGACGTGTCTGCAAAGGTGATTGGCATGCAACTGCAATCGCCAGCTCATCAAACAAATGGAGAAGACAATAAAGACACTGGTTGAGAAAGATATTTACTTTTTCGCCAAGATGCATGTAGACCTCAATGAATCATTAATATGTGTATATCTTTTTTTGTACACATTGTGTAATAGGGGCATGGTATACGTCCTCCCCATGTACATTTGACGTGTCATTATAAATGAAAGTACGATTGTTGGCATAATGAACAAACCTTGGTCTAACGACTATTATTTTATTACTAAACGAGATTCTGTACTGGTAGATTGTAGAATATATGAATAATCTAACCATGCATATATGTATGTGTAATAAATGGCACTACAAATGTAGCTAGATGCATAATCCAACTATATATACGTGTGTGTGTGTGTGTGCGTGTGTGTGTATATATATGTACACACATATAGTGACTACTATCTTTCCCTACACATTAACTACACATAAAATGTATTAACTTCATGTTTTTGCTACATACTGACTATATATGCAATTGTAGTCATACATTTAGCTATAATTATACTTATATTTAAATATGTAAGGACAAGATCTAGCTACGCTTCTGGATACATATGAATTTGTAGCGAATGGATGATCTAACTACGTATTTAAAAAATATAGTTAAAGGCTTTAGCTATACGAGCATATACTACAATTTGTATGTGTAAAGAAATATGTAGTTAAAGCCTTTAGCTACAAAATATGGGGTTTTTGCTACAATTTTTTGTTGTAGTTAAAGACCATTTTTGTAGTAGTGTGGAAGGAGAAACATTTATGATTATCTTATGCACAAAAAATTTTACTCTAGAACCAAAGTTCATATATCACCTCACTTGTAGCTAATGATGAGATTTCACAACATATGCCACTCATTCTAGGACCTAAATCAATCAAAAGATTGAATTATTATATCGGTCATCTACCCATCCTTTTCTTTTACCCAATTCTCACATATAGATTTGAATCATGCATAAGGACTCAACTCAACACTCAAGAGTAATCTAGTGTAGGACACTTTTTTTTAACACATATCTCATATATTGGAGGCTAGGTCCTATGACCTTCTCCTTGTGGGTCTTACTCTCTCTAGAGTTCATCACATATCTCATCCTACCACTAGACATCCTCCTTGTATAAGAGCTAGAGGCTCATGCACACTCATCTCTATCTTAACTTAGCTTATCTTAAGTAGGAAAAGGGAATGTACTTCCATTACCAAGACTTAGCTTAGATCCTCTAAGAGTGGATTCGGCTCATCTACAACTCAAATCTTAATAAGGAAACTTATACCATCATGGATTAAAGTTAGATAATATTCTATATGCTTATTTCTTTCATCTTTCTTTTGTCTATCTATGTATCACATAACCTTATGAGGCTCTAGATGTCTAATCTAGATCTATTCTCTCTTCTAGACTGATGTCACTCCCTTTCACTTAGATTGCATGAACACCCACTACTCTCCTATGTGAGGGACACATTTTTATACTTACATATATCCAATAAAATATTATATAATTTTTCTCTGAGAAAGAAGGCATCAGCGAAAACTATCGAGGTGCAAGCTGATTGGGAAACAAAACCAAACCAGCAAACTTGAGTGTCCAACACACAGTAGATAGACTGGTGCCATGTAACCTAGTGAAATGGTGAGAACATGGTGTAGACTAGTGAAGCTACCCAATACATATGAGCTCTATATGCAAAGGGTTTTAGACACTTGCCTAAACCTAGTTCTCGAACATCTAGGTTCTAACCTAGAGGATAAGTCAAACCTAATCCTTATTCAACAACTCACTAAGTTTCTAGTATTTAAAGTGAAAGGTGAAATTTGGTTTTTATGTTTTATGGTGAGCAATTGTTAGGTGTAGCTATTGTTCATGCTCTGATACCAACTGTAACGTCCCCGGATTTTGATTTCTCCAAACCCTATTGGGAGTGAGATGTCAGAATCCGAAAACATCATCCAATCATATCAGAAAGTTATGTGGAAGCATATGCGCATACATGAACAAACAACTATAACATACACCATAACATTTCTCAGCATTCAACATGTATATTAAAAAATCAATTACATTTACATATTAAAAGAATATTTACAAGTCTATGAACATGTATGCTAATCAGGATCTACACAATAGGTACAACCTGGACAACTGCTCACTCCCATCTTTTATCCCACGCTATCTCTGAACCTAAAATATACATGAAACAACGAATCAACACACAAGGTGTTGTATACGTGGGTAGAAAGATACATACTAATATGATTGCATAATTGAAATAACTTGAGAAAGAAAGAGTAAAAGAAAACATTGTTTAACGCGATAATCAGGTAAACACATATTTTTATATGTCTTTTGATGTGTTTGTAACTTTGTACTACTAAGTGGTGTCGCACTTCATTTTCCCCCACCCCTTGGGCTATGGGGACCGAGTGCCGACCTTATATTTAAAGGGGAGAGAGAGATGTCGCACTTCATTTTTCCCCGCCCCTTGGGCTATGGGGACCGAGTGCCGACCTTTTATTTAGAGGAAGAGAGAGGGGATTGAGGAAGAGAGAGAGGGAGAGAGAGCATATATCCACTTAGTAGCTACAAACAATCTATACTCTTTGTTGTTTTTATTGACATGGTGAAGATACTACAATCATAGTTCATCCAAGCAATATTATCAAATAAACACAAGCAATACATCATAGCTATTGCACACAAGAAAACTAGTCATATACTTAGATAAATCCCACGTACCTGAGTTCAGAGATTTCTAATCATTCTTGCTCATCTAGATATCTGGTCATCACCTGGTTAATAACAAATTAATCATCATTAATACATGGTCCATTATGTCATTGATATTTTAGGTCTAAGTTAGGGTTTAGGACAAACCTAGGTTTAAACTGACCTAAGCTTGCATGTAATATTTTTATACTGGTCTAAAGGTCATAACTATGGTCTGGTTCAAATTTCATAATTTTCTGATGCTTAATCTATTTTCTAGCATTAGTATGAGATTGAAAGCATCTAATTATGCATTAATGGGAAAAGACCTAATATTTAGAAATAATATTCAGATCAGAGTCCATTAATTAGTTTTAGTAATCATTAGGCTTCTATAAGAATTTTATGAGAGTTTATGTCAACTGTATACAATTTATTTCATTTAATGAAATCTAATTGGGGTATTATCATTTAAACTATATAGGGTCATTAAATGTGCATCAATGGGCTGATCTAGGTATTTCATAATAAAGAGAGCATTTTTCTGAGTCTGTGGATATTTTGTTTGTATTTTTTTGCCAATGTATGTATTTTCTACGATTTAAAAAAGATTTGCACGTTTACTGGGGTAATTTGCCTTTGCAACCTATGCGGACTTGCCATGTGGCCAGTGAAAGGGCACTTGAGCCAGCAGGTCTGGGGTATGAACCGGGTTCAAAAGTGGTCCGCTTAAACCCTGGGTATCTGATTTCCCTTCCTAATTGCGACCAGGTTCGTGCGGCGTCTCCTGTGCTCCGACCTCGCGTGAGCGCCGTCCGGAAGAGGGACTTCGGCGAGCGATGATGACATGAACCTCCTTGTCTTCATGGCATGAGCACGTAGGAGCTTCATTCACGTCCGACCCACCGTCGGCCCCTCTTTACCTTCTCTGGCTGCTCGTCCACACAGAAGGGAGGATCTCCTACGTCCGGTAGATCTACCAGGTCGAGCATCTTGAGAGGGCACCACCGTGGTAGTCTGTAGGAGTATATGACACCGTGATGATGTTGTACCACCAGCGTGAGCACCGTCGCACGCATGTGATCCGGCGATGGGAAACGAGAAGTACATGCCTTCAACTTGCACGACACAACGAGAGTTTGTTTCGTCAGGGACTTGAGCCCATCGACGGCCATTTGTTCCAGGTAGAGGAGGCGTGAAGCAGCAGAGTTGTGATCTCAATGCCAACACATTGTTCCCGAGCTCAACTCCCGATGCTATGAGAAGATATGTGGAGGCTCAATGATGTTTCCAGTACCCTCCAAAATAGGTAAATCTGCATCAATCGCTCCACTCAGATCTGCCTCCTTCCCCAACATCCACTGGTTCCGGTAACCATGGTGGGGTGACTCATAAGGGTGATCACCATCTACGGCGCAACCTCGCCAGGGCTCATCATCGTCAAAGTATAGAAATAGGTTCCTCCCAGATCTCAGATCTGGTAGCCGGCCGCTTCCTTTCTCGACTGCAGCTTGGATAACCCATCGGAAGGCCTGACTCCTAGATGACCCTCTGTGGTCTCCACTGCTATGGCTATCATGGATGGGAAAGTTCTCTGCCAAAAGGAAGTCGGAGTCACCAGTATTCCAAGTCTCCAAGTCCGCTTGCTGCATGAACACCATGATGAAGGATGGTAGTACTAGAAAGAAGGTTACCGTGGCTGTTGGATTGTGCTGACGCCATGGCATGAGATGATGGCCTGGGATGGACGATGGGGAAGGTACGAATGAGGATTCTAGTCTCTCAATGATGTGGGTCTCTAGCGTCAAGTGAAGGTTCAACCTATCCCGAGTGTTGTGTAGATCATGGGTTTGCCAAGGGATTCACTCAGACTACCCTACCTTCATCAGATCTAGAGGATGCTTCAGCTGCGTTTTGTTCCTCCATATGCGGAGCTTAGGGATGACCTGGTCTTGGATCTATTTGAATAGTTAGGATTGTGAGTGTGACCATGGATTATGACTGAATGGGCCGTGTGACACACATAATAACCTGCCAGCTTGGACTTTGTTCGAGTGGTATATGGCCTAGTTTCAAGATACTCATTCAATCTTAATCTTTCATAACTCAAACTCTTATATTTCCTAATAGGAAGCCCCAATTTAGATGGAATTTTAATCCACATGTTCATCATCACATGAATCCTTGTATATCCAAGGTTGAGCCCATGCTTACAACATTTGGTCATCTAACTTAATTCCTCAGCTGAGTTCAACCACCTCAAGAACACTCATTGTCCACAAATATCAGATCGGGTATCAAAACTCTAAAATCAGGGTCATCACAGACCAGTTTTTGAAACAAGCGTTTTGTTTGAAATCATCTTGTGAAGCTTATGATTCCTAACATCATGATACTTTTGTGAAAATGATAAGTCTCTGTCAAACTGATAGGGATCAAACACATCAGGCTTCCTAACTGATTTGTGGAACAATAGCATGGAATCCCCACCAGATCCTCATCAAGTTATTATTTGAGCAGAGTTTGATAAAGAGAACAACCCGGTGCACTGAATTGTAAATCAAGTTGCATTCTGATCTGAACTCTCTTCTACACTTCTTCTATCATCTTCGTACCCCTTCATTCATCAAAATGAAACAAAAATAGCCAAATTCGCGCCAAACCCTAAGTTCGGGGTGGCACGCCACTCCCTCTATATCTGCTTCTTCCATACCCCTCGCAAATAAATAGGGGCGTACCACCAAAAATGCAATCTCGAGTCAAATAGAGGAGAGATTTGCAAACAAAAAGATGCCAAAGCGCACACATAAAGAAATGCAATCTCGAGTCGAACAGAGGAGAGATTCACACAAAAAAATGCAATAAATCAAATTGCAAAGCAAATAAAAATCTCAAATCGAATAGAGGAGAGATTTATTTCTTCCTTCCATACCACCATTCACTCCATTTTCTACCTAATGGCACTATGAATGCCTACCCTATCCTAAAAAATACCAGTGTCAGGTCAAATGCATACTTGTTGTTCTGTGGGTGTCTATGGATTCTTACAAAACTCTTTGACATGCTTGATTGTCAGAAAAAGTGAGGAGGAAGTGATATTGGAAATCGAACTCAAGAACGAAGATATGGTAAGATGTGTTTAGTGGTCTCAGGAGGTTGAGATACTGAGTCATATTGAGCATAAAGAAAACATTTGTGATGTGAAGATGAAGCAATCACACGAATTGAAAGTATTCATTTGTGTTGGATCCTAGATGGGTGACTTAGATGCTCTAGAGGGGGGGTGAATAGAGCTGAAAGCACTTAAACAAAATTCATTAAACCTTCAAATTATATGAAAAGATAAGGTTGCTAAATAGGTAATTTGAGTGCAACTAAATCATGCATAGCAAGGATAAGAGAGATTGAACATGCATCAAATTAGACTAGCTATTTAGAGTGGTTCCACACTTCAAACTAGAAGTGTGTCAGTCCACTTGCCTAGAGAGGTCAACCTCTAGGGCTTCAACCAATTGCACTCTTATATTCATTAATAAGACATACAATACATGACCAACAAAGGACTTACCTATCCAATACAAAGAGTCTTCAACCTTACCAAGGACTTACCCACTTTGCAAGAGTCTTCGGCCTTCTCCAAGGACTTACCCACTCTTGCACAAGTCTTCGGCCTTGTAGGAATTACCCACTCTTCTTGGATCTTCCGCCTTTGACTTCACCTTCAATCGGAGAAGCTTCCACCAAGGACTTACCCACTTGAGCTTGAGTCTTCTGCCTTCACCAAGGACTTACCCACTCTAGCTCCAAGTCTTCAGCCTTGATCTTCACCAAGGGACTCCTTCCCTTGTTCTTCTTCACCTCTCTTGGACAAGAGAGAGAACCTTCATCTTCAAGATAGGAAATGAGAGATGGGGAGGTGGTGGAAGTGAGAGCCTCACAAGATATACAAGTAGAAACTAGCTCTCTTACAAATCTCCTACTCACTCTAATGGATGTAGCAAGTGATTAAGCTTAGAGAGAGAGAGGAGGCTGTAGGAAGCACTCAACTATAGAATAGGAACCTCACAAAGAGTTTGCAATGAATTCTCAACCTTGGAATGAAGCCCAAGGGGTCCTATTTATAGCTGGGGATGCCTCTTAGCCTTTGGGAACACTTGAGAATGAAAACTAGCCATTTTGTGGCTTGCAACAGATCTATTTTCACTTGTTGCAACTCCACAAGGACTAGAATCACTTTTCTGCACCTTTTCGTACAGTCTGATCGGCCGAGTTTTCATAAAGGCAATTCAGCCGAACCATGGATCGGCTGAGTTTGCAACTCGGTCGAATGGTGGATCGGCTGAGTTTGCAACTCGACTGAATCCCACAAAAGTTCCAGATTTCATGGATCGGCCGAGTTTGTAATTCGGCCGACAAAAACCCTGTTGGGAAATTTTGGAACTTTTGTTTGACCATACAAATGATGGATTTTTGTGTCCCAATCATTTTTCTAAGCTTAATTACAAGTCATACAATCATTACAAGTGATTACAAAGCAATTCTAAGGTCATTTACATAGAGATCCCAAATTGCACACTTGTAGCTATTTTGACTTGTCTTTTCTCCAATTTGATATGCGCAAGTTAGGGCATTTGGAGTGTGTCTAACCCTAATCTGAAATCACTCAATGTAGAAGCATTAGACACCAATATGTGGAATGGTTAGTCATCATCAAAACAAGGGTTTAGTCAATTTAGACGTGAGTCAAAATTGACCTAATTGACCTTGAGTCAACATTCTCCCCCTTTTTGAAGATGACAAACCATTCCATAAATGTATTGAAAGCTTGTACGTAAAATCATACCTTTGGAGAAACCTAGGGGTTTCAATAGGATTGAGCTCATATGCTCCCCCTCAATTGATGCGCATGGAGTTCTCATACTCACCATCAATTGATGCTATTTCTCCTGCATGGTTAGCTTTCATAACATTTATAGAAACTATGTCTTCTACTCATATATGTTCTACACATATATGTCTTCTCCCATTTACCTTCTCTCCTTTACATGGACACGCTTCTTTGCTTCATGTAAGACATGCCTTCTCCCTGTTGTCAAAAGAAGACATACCTTTCTCCCCCTTTGTCATTTCAAAAAGGTGGGGGTGTGAAGAAACTAAGAAACACCACTTGTTAAGAGAAAGAAGATAACAAAAGTTATATAAGGAGAGTAGAAGCGCGCAGATAGGGGCTTGTCCAAGCATAGAAAGAAAAGCAAGTTAAAGCATATACTTGAACATCCCAAAAATGCAAGATAAAGTGCTGCAGAAAAATAATAGATCACAATTTTGACCCTCAATATGATGGAATTTGACCAAAAACCATCGGAGCTCATGGCTAAGCAATGAGTCTTGCTCAGAAGGGTGTTTCTGCATAAAAAGCACTATACTTGCTGCAAAAACTGAAATTGGAGCAAAACCTGCATAAAATCCAAAAATACTCCAATTTCTACATACAATGTAGCTCTATGTGCCCTGCATCACAATATTATGCAAACAACTCAAGATAGTAGATATGCAATTCAAGGAACAATCTTGAGCATGTATGAGTTAAGATACAAGCATAACATATAGATGATCAAAGATGGCAATTTGTAAACAAGGTTAGAACTACATGTATATGAACTACTAGTAGATGATATCACAAGTTAGGACTACTAGTAGGATCTAGATCATAGCAAGAGATACACAAGATAAAGCAAGCTATGAGTATATATAGAGATATATCCAAACCAAGAGATATGCAATTTTAGAAGCATGAAAGGATATAACTCACTGTATATGCATCCTTACCATAAGATGATTACCCCGATGAACCTCAAGGTTGTATCAAAACAAGATATACACCTATAGAGATATAGCAAGTTAGAGTACAACGGAAGCAATTTAAGACACAACCAAGAGATCCAAAGAGATCATCATCAAAACCTGCAAAACAACTCAAAGCAAGTAATTGCAACATATAGATATACCAATTTAGAGCAATTAGAGAGATAGAGTTGTATGCAAGATAGGCAATTTAGAACATGGCAATATGCATATATAAAGGTACCAAATGAGAGTGCCAAAGAATAAGGCTATTGGTTGAGAAAATCTAGTTGAGAGGGAAATTCTCACTCAATAAGCCAAATGTATATTCTGTGCATAGTGTAATCGGTCGAGTTCTGTGCATTGGCAACTCGACCGAATGACAACTGTTGGCAACACCCATGGTACCCATCGGTCGAGTTTCAATAGGGCAAACTCGACCGACAGAGCAGCTGTCAAAAAGCACATATATATCATAAAAACATATTTAAAGGCATGCTTAAAATACAAACCATATCCAAACATGTCTAAGTAAGTTAGTAATGCACTATAGAAGCATTAGAAACAGTTTTTGAGCAAGAGTGTGAAGAGAAACACAAAATACCACTTTTGACTCAAAAACCATATGTATAGTGCACACTAACTTGACAAAAACAAGTTAGAAATGGTTATAAGCAATAAAAACATTACCTTTGTGCTTACCATTGCTTTTCCACTTGTTGTCACCCTCTGAACATCTCACCTTTCTTCTTTCATGTGGATTGAGAATTCAATTTGCAATTCAACAGCTCAATTCAATCCATTTTCAAGTACCTATAAGAAGAAAGATGAAATGGTCCCCAATCATATTTTTGGGTCCGGAGGGGTTAGTTTAGCAACCCAAGTCCTATTGCTCTTGGGTGCTTTCCTAAAAGGACAACAAATAGAATAATGGCCAAAATCATTGCAATAGTTGCATGTGCCCATAGTCTTGGAACTAGAGGATTCTCCATGGAATATTGGAGGTCCTTTATCTTTGTTGTTCCCTTGACTACTATCATATCCTAAACCATGTCTACCAATTTGTTTAGTAGAATGGAGTAGGATGTCATTAAGACTCTTTTTACCAACTAAGAATCTTTGCAAAGAAGATCTCAAACTATCATTATCATGCTTAAGAGAAGCAATAGTAGAAGACAAATTATTGATATTATCTTTAGCATGCAAAAGATCATTTTCTAAGCAAAGAGCTTTAGTTAAATAGGAGTCTCTATTACTATGAAGAGCAGCAACATCATTCTCTCTACTAGTAGAACTAGACCAAGATTCATGCCTATTGAGTTTAGCAAGCAAGGAGGCATTTTCTATTTCTAATTCATGCAAAACTAAATCTTTGTCCTTATTTTCAGATTTAAGAACATCAATGTCATGCATGAGAGAATCAACAATTAAAGTATGTTCTTCATTAGAATTAAGCATGAGAGGTTGAGATTCTAGAAATTTAATCTTATCAAGTAAACTAGCATTTTCAAGTTTAAGAGAGTCTACTTGGCTAAGACAATCATTTTTATCAATAAGCAAGCAAGAATTTGCATATTCAAGATCATCTAGTTCTATATGCAAATTATCAACAATTTTAGCAAGCTTTTTCTTTTTCTTTTTAGAAGACTTAAGAGATGCACAAATATCATGAATGAGATCAATCAAGGATTCTTTATCTAAAGAGTCTAGATTTACCTCATTTGAGTCTTCACTTATTGATGCTATAAGAGCAAAATGACATTCTCCTTCATCACTAGAGCTTGAGCTTGATCCTTCACATGAATCTTCACTTGAGTTTGAGTTGGAGGAGCCGCTTGAGCTTGAGTGCCATTTCTCCTTCTTGTGAAGATGGGTCTTTTTGCCTTGTGGGCAATCTTCCTTGTAGTGACCCTTCTTTCCACATGTGAAGCACCGGATGGAGGAGGACTTGCCTTTGTAGAGTCTACCTTTGGAGTACATGGCATCTTCTTTAGCTTGAGAGGATGGAGAGACTTTTTCCATGATAGCTTCAATTTGAGCCTTTATTTCAGCCTTCTTCATTCTCTTAAGCTCTTTCTTCTCTTGTCTTTCTACTTCCTCCCTCTTGTCAAGTGTAGTTTCATGTGCTTGTAGATTTCCAATGAGCTCTTCAACAGGAATATCCCTAAGAGACCTTGCTTCTTCAATGGAAGTCACCTTTGATTCCCATCTCTTGGGGAGAGTTCTAAGGATCTTTGAGTTGATCTCTCCACTAGACATAGGATGTCCTAGAATAGCAAGACCATTCAAGATGGTGTTGAGCCTTGAGTACATGTTGGCTATGCTTTCCTCCTTTCCCATCTTGAAGTTCTCAAGCAACCCTTTGAGCATGTAGACTTTGCTTTCCTTCACTTGATCTGTCCCTTCATAAGTGATGCAAAGCTTTCTCCATACCTCATAGGCCGTGTCACAAGAAGAAATCCGGTTGAACTCGGTGGGGGTCATGGAGGCATATAGAATGTGCATGGCTCTAGAATTCAAGGTTGCTTTAATGAAGGTGGCTTCATCCCATTCTTCAATGTTTGTCTTTGGTAGAATGTATGGGCTGTTCACCATTTGCCACATCTCGAGACTTGATCCTTGGATGAAGAATTGAAGTCTTCTTCTCCAATAGAGGAAGTTGCTCCCATCAAAGATTGGAAGGCTAGTCGAGAGTCTCCCTCCTAGGTAGTCACCCATCTTCTCCTACTTGTTGAATTATGCTTGGAGAAGACCCTCTCTGATACCACTTGTTGGATCCTAGATGGGTGACTTAGATGCTCTAGAGGGGGGGGGTGAATAGAGTTGAAAGCACTTAAACAAAATTCATTAAACCTTCAAATTATATGAAAAGATAAGGTTGCTAAATAGGTAATTTGAGTGCAACTAAATCATGCATAGCAAGGATAAGAGAGATTGAACATGCATCAAATTAGACTAGCTATTTAGAGTGGTTCCACACTTCAAACTAGAAGTGTGTCAGTCCACTTGCCTAGAGAGGTCAACCTCTAGGGCTTCAACCAATTGCACTCTTATATTCATTAATAAGACATACAATACATGACCAACAAAGGACTTACCTATCCAATACAAAGAGTCTTCAACCTTACCAAGGACTTACCCACTTTGCAAGAGTCTTCGGCCTTCTCCAAGGACTTACCCACTCTTGCACAAGTCTTCGGCCTTGTAGGAATTACCCACTCTTCTTGGATCTTCCGCCTTTGACTTCACCTTCAATCGGAGAAGCTTCCACCAAGGACTTACCCACTTGAGCTTGAGTCTTCTGCCTTCACCAAGGACTTACCCACTCTAGCTCCAAGTCTTCAGCCTTGATCTTCACCAAGGGACTCCTTCCCTTGTTCTTCTTCACCTCTCTTGGACAAGAGAGAGAACCTTCATCTTCAAGATAGGAAATGAGAGATGGGGAGGTGGTGGAAGTGAGAGCCTCACAAGATATACAAGTAGAAACTAGCTCTCTTACAAATCTCCTACTCACTCTAATGGATGTAGCAAGTGATTAAGCTTAGAGAGAGAGAGGAGGCTGTAGGAAGCACTCAACTATAGAATAGGAACCTCACAAAGAGTTTGCAATGAATTCTCAACCTTGGAATGAAGCCCAAGGGGTCCTATTTATAGCTGGGGATGCCTCTTAGCCTTTGGGAACACTTGAGAATGAAAACTAGCCATTTTGTGGCTTGCAACGGATCTATTTTCACTTGTTGCAACTCCACAATGACTAGAATCACTTTTCTGCACCTTTTCGTACAGTCTGATCGGCCGAGTTTTCATAAAGGCAATTCAGCCGAACCGTGGATCGGCTGAGTTTGCAACTCGACTGAATCCCACAAAAGTTCTAGATTTCATGGATCGGCCGAGTTTGTAATTCGGCCGACAAAAACCCTGTTGGGAAATTTTGGAACTTTTGTTTGACCATACAAATGATGGATTTTTGTGTCCCAATCATTTTTCTAAGCTTAATTACAAGTCATACAATCATTACAAGTGATTACAAAGCAATTCTAAGGTCATTTACATAGAGATCCCAAATTGCACACTTGTAGCTATTTTGACTTGTCTTTTCTCCAATTTGATATGCGCAAGTTAGGGCATTTGGAGTGTGTCTAACCCTAATCTGAAATCACTCAATGTAGAAGCATTAGACACCAATATGTGGAATGGTTAGTCATCATCAAAACAAGGGTTTAGTCAATTTAGACGTGAGTCAAAATTGACCTAATTGACCTTGAGTCAACATTCTCCCCCTTTTTGAAGATGACAAACCATTCCATAAATGTATTGAAAGCTTGTACGTAAAATCATACCTTTGGAGAAACCTAGGGGTTTCAATAGGATTGAGCTCATATGCTCCCCCTCAATTGATGCGCATGGAGTTCTCATACTCACCATCAATTGATGCTATTTCTCCTGCATGGTTAGCTTTCATAACATTTATAGAAACTATGTCTTCTACTCATATATGTTCTACACATATATGTCTTCTCCCATTTACCTTCTCTCCTTTACATGGACACGCTTCTTTGCTTCATGTAAGACATGCCTTCTCCCTGTTGTCAAAAGAAGACATACCTTTCTCCCCTTTGTCATTTCAAAAAGGTGGGGGTGTGAAGAAACTAAGAAACACCACTTGTTAAGAGAAAGAAGATAACAAAAGTTATATAAGGAGAGTAGAAGCGCGCAGATAGGGGCTTGTCCAAGCATAGAAAGAAAAGCAAGTTAAAGCATATACTTGAACATCCCAAAAATGCAAGATAAAGTGCTGCAGAAAAACAATAGATCACAATTTTGACCCTCAATATGATGGAATTTGACCAAAAACCATCGGAGCTCATGGCTAAGCAATGAGTCTTGCTCAGAAGGGTGTTTCTGCATAAAAAGCACTATACTTGCTGCAAAAACTGAAATTGGAGCAAAACCTGCATAAAATCCAAAAATACTCCAATTTCTACATACAATGTAGCTCTATGTGCCCTGCATCACAATATTATGCAAACAACTCAAGATAGTAGATATGCAATTCAAGGAACAATCTTGAGCATGTATGAGTTAAGATACAAGCATAACATATAGATGATCAAAGATGGCAATTTGTAAACAAGGTTAGAACTACATGTATATGAACTACTAGTAGATGATATCACAAGTTAGGACTACTAGTAGGATCTAGATCATAGCAAGAGATACACAAGATAAAGCAAGCTATGAGTATATATAGAGATATATCCAAACCAAGAGATATGCAATTTTAGAAGCATGAAAGGATATAACTCACTGTATATGCATCCTTACCATAAGATGATTACCCCGATGAACCTCAAGGTTGTATCAAAACAAGATATACACCTATAGAGATATAGCAAGTTAGAGTACAACGGAAGCAATTTAAGACACAACCAAGAGATCCAAAGAGATCATCATCAAAACCTGCAAAACAACTCAAAGCAAGTAATTGCAACATATAGATATACCAATTTAGAGCAATTAGAGAGATAGAGTTGTATGCAAGATAGGCAATTTAGAACATGGCAATATGCATATATAAAGGTACCAAATGAGAGTGCCAAAGAATAAGGCTATTGGTTGAGAAAATCTAGTTGAGAGGGAAATTCTCACTCAATAAGCCAAATGTATATTCTGTGCACAGTGTAATCGATCGAGTTCTGTGCATTGGCAACTCGACCGAATGACAGCTGTTTGCAACACCCATGGTACCCATCGGTCGTGTTTCAATAGGGCAAACTCGACCGACAGAGCAGCTGTCAAAAAGCACATATATATCATAAAAACATATTTAAAGGCATGCTTAAAATACAAACCATATCCAAACATGTCTAAGTAAGTTAGTATTGCACTATAGAAGCATTAGAAATAGTTTTTGAGCAAGAGTGTGAAGAGAAACACAAAATACCACTTTTGACTCAAAAACCATATGTATAGTGCACACTAACTTGACAAAAACAAGTTAGAAATGGTTATAAGCAATAAAAACATTACCTTTGTGCTTACCATTGCTTTTCCACTTGTTGTCACCCTCTGAACATCTCACCTTTCTTCTTTCATGTGGATTGAGAATTCAATTTGCAATTCAACAGCTCAATTCAATCCATTTTCAAGTACCTATAAGAAGAAAGATGAAATGGTCCCCAATCATATTTTTGGGTCCGGAGGGGTTAGTTTAGCAACCCAAGTCCTATTGCTCTTGGGTGCTTTCCTAAAAGGACAACAAATAGAATAATGGCCAAAATCATTGCAATAGTTGCATGTGCCCATAGTCTTGGAACTAGAGGATTCTCCATGGAATATTGGAGGTCCTTTATCTTTGTTGTTCCTTGACTACTATCATATCCTAAACCATGTCTACCAATTTGTTTAGTAGAATGGAGTAGGATGTCATTAAGACTCTTTTTACCAACTAAGAATCTTTGCAAAGAAGATCTCAAACTATCATTATCATGCTTAAGAGAAGCAATAGTAGAAGACAAATTATTGATATTATCTTTAGCATGCAAAAGATCATTTTCTAAGCAAAGAGCTTTAGTTAAATAGGAGTCTCTATTACTATGAAGAGCAGCAACATCATTCTCTCTACTAGTAGAACTAGAGCAAGATTCATGCCTATTGAGTTTAGCAAGCAAGGAGGCATTTTCTATTTAGAATTCATGCAAAACTAAATCTTTGTCCTTATTTTCAGATTTAAGAACATCAATGTCATGCATTAGAGAATCAACAATTAAAGTATGTTCTTCATTAGAATTAGGCATGAGAGGTTGAGATTCTAGAAATTTAATCTTATCAAGTAAACTAGCATTTTCAAGTTTAAGAGAGTCTACTTGGCTAAGACAATCATTTTTATCAATAAGCAAAGTAAGAATTTGTATATTCAAGATCATCTAGTTCTATATGCAAATTATCAACAATTTTAGCAAGCTTTTTATTTTTATTTTTAGAAGACTTAAGAGATGCACAAATATCATGAATGAGATCAATCAAGGATTCTTTATCTAAAGAGTCTAGATTTACCTCATTTGAGTCTTCACTTGTTGATGCTATAAGAGCAAAATGGCATTCTCCTTCATCACTAGAGCTTGAGCTTGATCCTTCACATGAATCTTCACTTGAGCTTGAGTTGGAGGAGCCGCTTGAGCTTGAGTGCCATTTCTCCTTCTTGTGAAGATGGGTCTTTTTGCCTTGTGGGCAATCTTCCTTGTAGTGACCCTTCTTTCCACATGTGAAGCACCAGATGGAGGAGGACTTGCCTTTGTAGAGTCTACCTTTGGAGTACATGGCATCTTCTTTAGCTTGAGAGGATGGAGAGACTTTTTCCATGATAGCTTCAATTTGAGCCTTTATTTCAGCCTCTTCATTCTCTTAAGCTCTTTCTTCTCTTGTCTTTCTACTTCCTCCCTCTTGTCAAGTGTAGCTTCATGTGCTTGTAGATTTCCAATGAGCTCTTCAACAGGAATATCCCTAAGAGACCTTGCTTCTTCAATGGAAGTCACCTTGGATTCCCATCTCTTGGGGAGAGTTCTAAGGATCTTTGAGTTGATCTCTCCACTAGACATAGGATGTCCTAGAATAGCAAGACCATTCAAGATGGTGTTGAGCCTTGAGTACATGTTGGCTATGCTCTCCTCCTTTCCCATCTTGAAGTTCTCAAGCAACCCTTTGAGCATGTAGACTTTGCTTTCCTTCACTTGATCTGTCCTTTCATAAGTGATGCAAATCTTTCTCCATACCTCATAGGCCGTCTCACAAGAAGAAATCCGGTTGAACTCGGTGGGGGTCATGGAGGCATATAGAATGTGCATGGCTCTAGAATTCAAGGTTGCTTTCATCAAGGTGGCTTCATCCCATTCTTCAATGTTTGTCTTTGGTAGAATGTATGGGCTGTTCACCATTTGCCACATCTCGAGACTTGATCCTTGGATGAAGAATTGAAGTCTTCTTCTCCAATAGAGGAAGTTGCTCCCATCAAAGATTGGAAGGCTAGTCGAGAGTCTCCCTCCTAGGTAGTCACCCATCTTCTCCTACTTGTTGAATTATGCTTGGAGAAGACCCGCTCTGATATCACTTGTTGGATCCTAGATGGGTGACTTAGATGCTCTAGAGGGGGGGTGAATAGAGCTGAAAGAACTTAAACAAAATTCATTAAACTTTCAAATTATATGACAAGATAAGGTTGCTAAATATGTAATTTGAGTGCAACTAAATCATGCATAGCAAGGATAAGAGAGATTGAACATGCATCAAATTAGACAAGCTATTTAGAGTGGTTCCACACTTCAAACTAGAAGTGTGTCAGTCCACTTGCCTAGAGAGGTCAACCTCTAGGGCTTCAACCAATTGCACTCTTATATTCATTAATAAGACATACAATACATGACCAACAAAGGACTTACCTATCCAATACAAAGAGTTTTCAACCTTACCAAGGACTTACCCACTTTGCAAGAGTCTTCGGCCTTCTCCAAGGACTTACCCACTTTTGCACAAGTCTTCGGCCTTATAGGAATTACCCACTCTTCTTGGATCTTCCGCCTTTGACTTCACCTTCACTTGGAGAAGCTTCCACCAAGGATTTACCCACTTGAGCTTGAGTCTTCTGCCTTCTCCAAGGACTTACCCACTCTAGCTCCAAGTCTTCAGCCTTGATCTTCACCAAGGGACTCCTTCCCTTGTTTTCTTCACCTCTCTTCGACAAGAGAGACAACCTTCATCTTCAAAATAGGAAATGAGAGATGGGGAGGTGGTGGAAGTGAGAGCCTCACAAGATATACAAGTAGAAACTAGCTCTCTTACAAATCTCCTACTCACTCTAATGGATGTAGCAAGTGATTAAGCTTAGAGAGAGAGAGGAGGCTGTAGGAAGCACTCAACTATAGAATAGGAACCTCACAAAGAGTTTGCAATGAATGCTCAACCTTGGAATGAAGCCCAAGGGGTCCTATTTATAGCTGGGGATGCCTCTTAGCCTTTGGGAACACTTGAGAATGAAAACTAGCCGTTTTGTGGTTTGCAACGGATCTATTTTCACTTGTTGCAACTCCACAACGGCTAGAATCACTTTTCTGCACCTTTTCGTACAGTCTGATCGGCCGAGTTTCCATAAAGGCAATTCAGCCAAACCATGGATCGGCTGAGTTTGCAACTCGGCCGAATGGTGGATCGGCTGAGTTTGCAACTCGGCCGAATCCCACAAAAGTTCCAGATTTCATGGATCGACCGAGTTTGTAATTCGGCCGACAAAATCCCTGTTGGGAAATTTTGGAACTTTTGTTTGACCATACAAATGATGGATTTTTGTGTCCCAATCATTTTTCTAAGCTTAATTACAAGTCATACAATCATTACAAGTGATTACAAAGCAATTCTAAGGTCATTTACATAGAGATCCCAAATTGCACACTTGTAGCTATTTTGACTTGTCTTTTCTCCAATTTGATATGCGCAAGTTAGGGCATTTGGAGTGTGTCTAAACCTAATCTGAAATCACTCAATGTAGAAGCATTAGACACCAATATGTGGAATGGTTAGTCATCATCAAAACAAGGGTTTAGTCAAATTAGACGTGAGTCAACATTGACCTAATTGACCTTGAGTCAACATTCTCCCCCTTTTTGAAGATGACAAACCATTCCATAAATATATTGAAAGCTTGTACGTAAAATCATACCTTCGGAGAAACCTAGGGGTTTCAATAGGATTGAGCTCATATGCTCCCCCTCAATTGATGCGCATGGAGTTCTCATACTCCCCCTCAATTGATGCTATTTCTCCTGCATGGTTAGCTTTCATAACATTTATAGAAACTATGTCTTCTACTCATATATGTTCTACACATATATGTCTTCTCCCATTTACCTTCTCCCCTTTACATGGACACGCTTCTTTGCTTCATGTAAGACATGCCTTCTCCCTGTTGTCAAAAGAAGACATACCTTTCTCCCCCTTTGTCATTTCAAAAAGGTGGGGGTGTGAAGAAACTAAGAAACACCACTTGTTAAGAGAAAGAAGATAACAAAAGTTATATAAGGAGAGTAGAAGAGCGCAGATAGGGCTTGTCCAAGCATAGAAAGAAAAGCAAGTTAAAGCATATACTTGAACATCCCAAAAATGCAAGATAAAGTACTGCAGAAAAACAATAGATCACAATTTTGACCCTCAAGATGATGGAATTTGACCAAAAACCATCGGAGCTCATGGCAAAGTGATGAGTCTTGCTCAGAAGGGTGTTTCTGCATAAAAAGCACTATACTTGCAGCAAAAACTGAAATTGGAGCAAAACCTGCATAAAATCCAAAAATACTCCAATTTCTACATACAATGAAGCTCTATGTGCCCTGCATCACAATATTATGCAAACAACTCAAGATAGTAGATATGCAATTCAAGGAACAATCTTGAGCATGTATGAGATAAGATACAAACATAACATATAGATGATCAAAGATGGCAATTTGTAAACAAGGTTAGAACTACATGTATATGAACTACTAGTAGATGATATCACAAGTTAGGACTACTAGTAGGATCTAGATCATAGCAAGAGATACACAAGATAAAGCAAGCTATGAGTAGATATAGAGATATATCCAAACCAAGAGATATGCAATTTTAGAAGCATGAAAGGATATAGCTCACTGTATATGCATCCTTACCATAAGATGATTACCCCTATGAACCTCAAGGTTGTATCAAAACAAGATATACACCTATAGAGATATAGCAAGTTAGAGTACAACGGAAGCAATTTAAGACACAACCAAGAGATCCAAAGAGATCATCATCAAAACCTGCAAAACAACTCAAAGCAAGTAATTGCAACATATAGATATACCAATTTAGAGCAATTAGAGAGATAGAGTTCTATGCAAGATAGGCAATTTAGAACATGGCAATATGCATATATAAAGGTACCAAATGAGAGTGCCAAAGAATAAGGCTATTGGTTGAGAAAATCTAGTTGAGAGGGAAATTCTCACTCAATAAGCCAAATGTATATTCTGTGCACAGTGTAATCGATCGAGTTCTGTGCATTGGCAACTCGACCGAATGACAGCTGTTGGCAACACCCATGGTACCCATCGGTCGTGTTTCAATAGGGAAAACTCGACCGACAGAGCAGCTGTCAAAAAGCACATATATATCATAAAAACATATTTAAAGGCATGCTTAAAATACAAACCATATCCAAACATGTCTAAGTAAGTTAGTAATGCACTATAGAAGCATTAGAAACAGTTTTTGAGCAAGAGTGTGAAGAGAAACACAAAATACCACTTTTGACTCAAAAACCATATGTATAGTGCACACTAACTTGACAAAAACAAGTTAGAAATGGTTATAAGCAATAAAAACATTACCTTTGTGCTTACCATTGCTATTCCACTTGTTGTCACCCTCTGAACATCTCACCTTTCTTCTTTCATGTGGATTGAGAATTCAATTTGCAATTCAACAACTCAATTCAATCCATTTTCAAGTACCTATAAGAAGAAAGATGAAATGGTCCCCAATCATATTTTTGGGTCCGGAGGGGTTAGTTTAGCAACCCAAGTCCTATTGCTCTTGGGTGCTTTCCTAAAAGGACAACAAATAGAATAATGGCCAAAATCATTGCAATAGTTGCATGTGCCCATAGTCTTGGAACTAGAGGATTCTCCATGGAATATTGGAGATCCTTTATCTTTGTTGTTCCCTTGACTACTATCATATCCTAAACCATGTCTACCAATTTGTTTAGTAGAATGGAGTAGGATGTCATTAAGACTCTTTTTACCAACTAAGAATCTTTGCAAAGAAGATCTCAAACTATCATTATCATGCTTAAGAGAAGCAATAGTAGAAGACAAATTATTGATATTATCTTTAGCATGCAAAAGATCATTTTCTAAGCAAAGAGCTTTAGTTAAATAGGAGTCTCTATTACTATGAAGAGCAGCAACATCATTCTCTCTACTAGTAGAACTAGAGCAAGATTCATTCCTATTGAGTTTAGCAAGCAAGGAGGCATTTTCTATTTCTAATTCATGCAAAACTAAATCTTTGTCCTTATTTTCAGATTTAAGAACATCAATGTCATGCATGAGAGAATCAACAATTAACGTATGTTCTTCATTAGAATTAGGCATGAGAGGTTGAGATTCTAGAAATTTAATCTTATCAAGTAAACTAGCATTTTCAAGTTTAAGAGAGTCTACTTGGCTAAGACAATCATTTTTATCAATAAGCAAGTAAGAATTTGTATATTCAAGATCATCTAGTTCTATATGCAAATTATCAACAATTTTAGCAAACTTTTTATTTTTATTTTTAGAAGACTTAAGAGATGCACAAATATCATGAATGAGATCAATCAAGGATTCTTTATCTAAAGAGTCTAGATTTACCTCATTTGAGTCTTCACTTGTTGATGCTATAAGAGCAAAATGACATTCTCCTTCATCACTAGAGCTTGAGCTTGATCCTTCACATGAATCTTCACTTGAGCTTGAGTTGGAGGAGCCGCTTGAGCTTGAGTGCCATTTCTCCTTCTTGTGAAGATGGGTCTTTTTGCCTTGTGGGCAATCTTCCTTGTAGTGACCCTTCTTTCCACATGTGAAGCACCGGATGGAGGAGGACTTGCCTTTGTAGAGTCTACCTTTGGAGTACATGGCATCTTCTTTAGCTTGAGAGGATGGAGAGACTTTTTCCATGATAGCTTCAATTTGAGCCTTTATTTCAGCCTTCTTCATTCTCTTAAGCTCTTTCTTCTCTTGTCTTTCTACTTCCTCCCTCTTGTCAAGTGTAGCTTCATGTGCTTGTAGATTTCCAATGAGCTCTTCAACATGAATATCCCTAAGAGACCTTGCTTCTTCAATGGAAGTCACCTTGGATTCCCATCTCTTGGGGAGAGTTCTAAGGATCTTTGAGTTGATCTCTACACTAGACATAGGATGTCCTAGAATAGCAAGACCATTCAAGATGGTGTTGAGCCTTGAGTAGATGTTGGCTATGCTCTCCTCCTTTCCCATCTTGAAGTTCTCAAGCAACCCTTTGAGCATGTAGACTTTGCTTTCCTTCACTTGATCTGTCCCTTCATAAGTGATGCAAAGCTTTCTCCATACCTCATAGGCCGTCTCACAAGAAGAAATCCGGTTGAACTCGGTGGGGGTCATGGAGGCATATAGAATGTGCATGGCTCTAGCATTCAAGGTTGCTTTCATGAAGGTGGCTTCATCCCATTCTTCAATGTTTGTCTTTGGTAGAATGTATGGGCTGTTCACCATTTGCCACATCTCGAGACTTGATCCTTGGATGAAGAATTGAATTCTTCTTCTCCAATAGAGGAAGTTGCTCCAATCAAAGATTGGAAGGTTAGTCGAGAGTCTCCCTCCTAGGTAGTCACCCATCTTCTCCTACTTGTTGAATTATGCTTGGAGAAGACCCACTCTGATACCACTTGTTGGATCCTAGATGGGTGACTTAGATGCTCTAGAGGGGGGGGGGTGAATAGAGCTGAAAGAACTTAAACAAAATTCATTAAACTTTCAAATTATATGACAAGATAAGGTTGCTAAATAGGTAATTTGAGTGCAACTAAATCATGCATAGCAAGGATAAGAGAGATTGAACATGCATCAAATTAGACAAGCTATTTAGAGTGGTTCCACACTTCAAACTAGAAGTGTGTCAGTCCACTTGCCTAGAGAGGTCAACCTCTAGGGCTTCAACCAATTGCACTCTTATATTCATTAATAAGACATACAATACATGACCAACAAAGGACTTACCTATCCAATACAAAGAGTCTTCAACCTTACCAAGGACTTACCCACTTTGCAAGAGTCTTCGGCCTTCTCCAAGGACTTACCCACTCTTGCACAAGTCTTCGGCCTTGTAGGAATTACCCACTCTTCTTGGATCTTCCGCCTTTGACTTCACCTTCACTCGGAGAAGCTTCCACCAAGGACTTACCCACTTGAGCTTGAGTCTTCTGCCTTCTCCAAGGACTTACCCACTCTAGCTCCAAGTCTTCAGCCTTGATCTTCACCAAGGGACTCCTTCCCTTGTTCTTCTTCACCTCTCTTGGACAAGAGAGACAACCTTCATCTTCAAAATAGGAAATGAGAGATGGGGAGGTGGTGGAAGTGAGAGCCTCACAAGATATACAAGTAGAAACTAGCTCTCTTACAAATCTCCTACTCACTCTAATGGATGTAGCAAGTGATTAAGCTTAGAGAGAGAGAGGAGGCTGTAGGAAGCACTCAACTATAGAACAGGAACCTCACAAAGAGTTTGCAATGAATGCTCAACCTTGGAATGAAGCCCAAGGGGTCCTATTTATAGCTGGGGATGCCTCTTAGCCTTTGGGAACACTTGAGAATGAAAACTAGCCGTTTTGTGGCTTGCAACGGATCTATTTTCACTTGTTGCAACTCCACAACGGCTAGAATCACTTTTCTGCACCTTTTCGTACAGTCTGATCGGCCGAGTTTCCATAAAGGCAATTCAGCCAAACCATGGATCGGCTAAGTTTGCAACTCGGCTGAATGGTGGATCGGCTGAGTTTGCAACTCGGCCGAATCCCACAAAAGTTCCAGATTTCATGGATCGACCGAGTTTGTAATTCGGCCGACAAAATCCCTGTTGGGAAATTTTGGAACTTTTGTTTGACCATACAAATGATGGATTTTTGTGTCCCAATCATTTTTCTAAGCTTAATTACAAGTCATACAATCATTACAAGTGATTACAAAGCAATTCTAAGGTCATTTACATAGAGATCCCAAATTGCACACTTGTAGCTATTTTGACTTGTCTTTTCTCCAATTTGATATGCGCAAGTTAGGGCATTTGGAGTGTGTCTAAACCTAATCTGAAATCACTCAATGTAGAAGCATTAGACACCAATATGTGGAATGGTTAGTCATCATCAAAACAAGGGTTTAGTCAATTTAGACGTGAGTCAACATTGACCTAATTGACCTTGAGTCAACATTCTCCCCCTTTTTGAAGATGACAAACCATTCCATAAATGTATTGAAAGCTTGTACGTAAAATCATACCTTCGGAGAAACCTAGGGGTTTCAATAGGATTGAACTCATATGCTCCCCCTCAATTGATGCGCATGGAGTTCTCATACTCCCCCTCAATTGATGCTATTTCTCCTGCATGGTTAGCTTTCATAACATTTATAGAAACTATGTATCTACTCATATATGTTCTACACATATATGTCTTCTCCCATTTACCTTCTCCCCTTTACATGGACACGCTTCTTTGCTTCATGTAAGACATGCCTTCTCCCTGTTGTCAAAAGAAGACATACCTTTCTCCCCCTTTGTCATTTCAAAAAGGTGGGGGTGTGAAGAAACTAAGAAACACCACTTGTTAAGAGAAAGAAGATAACAAAAGTTATATAAGGAGAGTAGAAGAGCGCAGATAGGGGCTTGTCCAAGCATAGAAAGAAAAGCAAGTTAAAGCATATACTTGAACATCCCAAAAATGCAAGATAAAGTGCTGCAGAAAAACAATAGATCACAATTTTGACCCTCAAGATGATGGAATTTGACCAAAAACAACCGGAGCTCATGGCAAAGCGATGAGTCTTGCTCAGAAGGTTGTTTCTGCATAAAAAGCACTATACTTGCAGCAAAAACTGAAATTGGAGCAAAACCTGCATAAAATCCAAAAATACTCCAATTTTTACATACAATGTAGCTCTATGTGCCCTGCATCACAATATTATGCAAACAACTCAAGATAGTAGATATGCAATTCAAGGAACAATCTTGAGCATGTATGAGATAAGATACAATCATAACATATAGATGATCAAAGATGGCAATTTGTAAACAAGGTTAGAACTACATGTATATGAACTACTAGTAGATGATATCACAAGTTAGGACTACTAGTAGGATCTAGATCATAGCAAGAGATACACAAGATAAAGCAAGCTATGAGTAGATATAGAGATATATCCAAACCAAGAGATATGCAATTTTAGAAGCATGAAAGGATATAACTCACTATATATGCATCCTTACCATAAGATGATTACCCCTATGAACCTCAAGGTTGTATCAAAACAAGATATACACCTATAGAGATGTAGCAAGTTAGAGTACAACGGAAGCAATTTAAGACACAACCAAGAGATCCAAAGAGATCATCATCAAAACCTGCAAAACAACTCAAAGCAAGTAATTGCAACATATAGATATACCAATTTAGAGCAATTAGAGAGATAGAGTTGTATGCAAGATAGGCAATTTAGAACATGGCAATATGCATATATAAAGGTACCAAATGAGAGTGCCAAAGAATAAGGCTATTGGTTGAGAAAATCTAGTTGAGAGGGAAATTCTCACTCAATAAGCCAAATGTATATTCTGTGCACAGTGTAATCGGTCGAGTTCTGTGCATTGGCAACTCGACCGAATGACAGCTGTTGGCAACACCCATGGTACCCATCGGTCGAGTTTCAATAGGGCAAACTCGACCGACAGAGCAGGTGTCAAAAAGCACATATATATCATAAAAACATATTTAAAGGCATGCTTAAAATACAAACCATATCCAAACATGTCTAAGTAAGTTAGTAATGCAATATAGAAGCATTAGAAATAGTTTTTGAGCAAGAGTGTGAAGAGAAACACAAAATACCACTTTTGACTCAAAAACCATATGTATAGTGCACACTAACTTGACAAAAACAAGTTAGAAATGGTTATAAGCAATAAAAACATTACCTTTGTGCTTACCATTGCTTTTCCACTTGTTGTCACCCTCTGAACATCTCACCTTTCTTCTTTCATGTGGATTGAGAATTCAATTTTCAATTCAACAGCTCTATTCAATCCATTTTCAAGTACCTATAAGAAGAAAGATGAAATGGTCCCCAATCATATTTTTGGGTCCGGAGGGGTTAGTTTAGCAACCCAAGTCCTATTGCTCTTGGGTGCTTTCCTAAAAGGACAACAAATATAATAATGGCCAAAATCATTGCAATAGTTGCATGTGCCCATAGTCTTGGAACTAGAGGATTCTCCATGGAATATTGGAGGTCCTTTATCTTTGTTGTTCCCTTGACTACTATCATATCCTAAACCATGTCTACCAATTTGTTTAGTAGAATGGAGTAGGATGTCATTAAGACTCTTTTTACCAACTAAGAATCTTTGCAAAGAAGATCTCAAACTATCATTATTATGCTTAAGAGAAGCAATAGTAGAAGACAAATTATTGATATTATCTTTAGCATGCAAAAGATCATTTTCTAAGCAAAGAGCTTTAGTTAAATAGGAGTCTCTATTACTATGAAGAGCAGCAACATCATTCTCTCTACTAGTAGAACTAGACCAAGATTCATGCCTATTGAGTTTAGCAAGCAAGGAGGCATTTTCTATTTCTAATTCATGCAAAACTAAATCTTTGTCCTTATTTTCAGATTTAAGAACATCATTGTCATGCATGAGAGAATCAACAATTAAAGTATGTTTTTCATTAGAATTAGGCATGAGAGGTTGAGATTCTAGAAATTTAATCTTATCAAGTAAACTAGCATTTTCAAGTTTAAGAGAGTCTACTTGGCTAAGACAATCATTTTTATCAATAAGCAAGCAAGAATTTGCATATTCAAGATCATCTAGTTCTATATGCAAATTATCAACAATTTTAGCAAGCTTTTTCTTTTTATTTTTAGAAGACTTAAGAGATGCACAAATATCATGAATGAGATCAATCAAGGATTCTTTATCTAAAGAGTCTAGATTTACCTCATTTGAGTCTTCACTTGTTGATGCTATAAGAGCAAAATGACATTCTCCTTCATCACTAGAGCTTGAGCTTGATCCTTCACATGAATCTTCACTTGAGCTTGAGTTGGAGGAGCCGCTTGAGCTTGAGTGCCATTTCTCCTTCTTGTGAAGATGGGTCTTTTTGCCTTGTGGGCAATCTTCCTTGTAGTGACCCTTCTTTCCACATGTGAAGCACCGGATGGAGGAGGACTTGCCTTTGTAGAGTCTACCTTTGGAGTACATGGCATCTTCTTTAGCTTGAGAGGATGGAGAGACTTTTTCCATGATAGCTTCAATTTGAGCCTTTATTTCAGCCTTCTTCATTCTCTTAAGCTCTTTCTTCTCTTGTCTTTCTACTTCCTCCCTCTTGTCAAGTGTAGTTTCATGTGCTTGTAGATTTCCAATGAGCTCTTCAACAGGAATATCCCTAAAAGACCTTGCTTCTTCAATGGAAGTCACCTTGGATTCCCATCTCTTGGGGAGAGTTCTAAGGATATTTGAGTTGATCTCTCCACTAGACATAGGATGTCCTAGAATAGCAAGACCATTCAAGATGGTGTTGAGCCTTGAGTACATGTTGGCTATGCTTTCCTCCTTTCCCATCTTGAAGTTCTCAAGCAACCCTTTGAGCATGTAGACTTTGCTTTCCTTCACTTGATCTGTCCCTTCATAAGTGATGCAAAGCTTTCTCCATACCTCATAGGCCGTCTCACAAGAAGAAATCCGGTTGAACTCGGTGGGGGTCATGGAGGCATATAGAATGTGCATGGCTCTAGCATTCAAGGTTGCTTTCATGAAGGTGGCTTCATCCCATTCTTCAATGTTTGTCTTTGGTAGAATGTATGGGCTGTTCACCAATTGCCACATCTCGAGACTTGATCCTTGGATGAAGAATTGAAGTCTTCTTCTCCAATAGAGGAAGTTGCTCCCATCAAAGATTGGAAGGCTAGTCGAGAGTCTCCCTCCTAGGTAGTCACCCATCTTCTCCTACTTGTTGAATTATGCTTGGAGAAGACCCGCTCTGATACCACTTGTTGGATCCTAGATGGGTGACTTAGATGCTCTAGAGGGGGGGTGAATAGAGATGAAAGCACTTAAACAAAATTCATTAAACCTTCAAATTATATGACAAGATAAGGTTGCTAAATAGGTAATTTGAGTGCAACTAAATCATGCATAGCAAGGATAAGAGAGATTGAACATGCATCAAATTAGACAAGCTATTTAGAGTGGTTCCACACTTCAAACTAGAAGTGTGTCAGTCCACTTGCCTAGAGAGGTCAACCTCTAGGGCTTCAACCAATTGCACTCTTATATTCATTAATAAGACATACAATACATGACCAAAAAAGGACTTACCTATCCAATACAAAGAGTCTTCAACCTTACCAAGGACTTACCCACTTTGCAAGAGTCTTCGGCCTTCTCCAAGGACTTACCCACTCTTGCACAAGTCTTCGGCCTTGTAGGAATTACCCACTCTTCTTGGATCTTCCGCCTTTGACTTCACCTTCACTCGGAGAAGCTTCCACCAAGGACTTACCCACTTGAGCTTGAGTCTTCTGCCTTCTCCAAGGACTTACCCACTCTAGCTCCAAGTCTTCAGCCTTGATCTTCACCAAGGGACAAAAACAAGTTAGAAATGGTTATAAGCAATAAAAACATTACCTTTGTGCTTACCATTGCTTTTCCACTTGTTGTCACCCTCTGAACATCTCACCTTTCTTCTTTCATGTGGATTGAGAATTCAATTTTCAATTCAAAAGCTCAATTCAATCCATTTTCAAGTACCTATAAGAAGAAAGATGAAATGGTCCCCAATCATATTTTTGGGTCCGGAGGGGTTAGTTTAGCAACCCAAGTCCTATTGCTCTTGGGTGCTTTCCTAAAAGGACAACAAATAGAATAATGGCCAAAATCATTGCAATAGTTGCATGTGCCCATAGTCTTGGAACTAGAGGATTCTCCATGGAATATTGGAGATCCTTTATCTTTGTTGTTCCCTTGACTACTATCATATCCTAAACCATGTCTACCAATTTGTTTAGTAGAATGGAGTAGGATGTCATTAAGACTCTTTTTACCAACTAAGAATCTTTGCAAAGAAGATCTCAAACTATCATTATCATGCTTAAGAGAAGCAATAGTAGAAGACAAATTATTGATATTATCTTTAGCATGCAAAAGATCATTTTCTAAGCAAAGAGCTTTAGTTAAATAGGAGTCTCTATTACTATGAAGAGCAGCAACATCATTCTCTCTACTAGTAGAACTAGAGCAAGATTCATTCCTATTGAGTTTAGCAAGCAAGGAGGCATTTTCTATTTCTAATTCATGCAAAACTAAATCTTTGTCCTTATTTTCAGATTTAAGAACATCAATGTCATGCATGAGAGAATCAACAATTAACGTATGTTCTTCATTAGAATTAGGCATGAGAGGTTGAGATTCTAGAAATTTAATCTTATCAAGTAAACTAGCATTTTCAAGTTTAAGAGAGTCTACTTGGCTAAGACAATCATTTTTATCAATAAGCAAGTAAGAATTTGTATATTCAAGATCATCTAGTTCTATATGCAAATTATCAACAATTTTAGCAAACTTTTTATTTTTATTTTTAGAAGACTTAAGAGATGCACAAATATCATGAATGAGATCAATCAAGGATTCTTTATCTAAAGAGTCTAGATTTACCTCATTTGAGTCTTCACTTGTTGATGCTATAAGAGCAAAATGACATTCTCCTTCATCACTAGAGCTTGAGCTTGATCCTTCACATGAATCTTCACTTGAGCTTGAGTTGGAGGAGCCGCTTGAGCTTGAGTGCCATTTCTCCTTCTTGTGAAGATGGGTCTTTTTGCCTTGTGGGCAATCTTCCTTGTAGTGACCCTTCTTTCCACATGTGAAGCACCGGATGGAGGAGGACTTGCCTTTGTAGAGTCTACCTTTGGAGTACATGGCATCTTCTTTAGCTTGAGAGGATGGAGAGACTTTTTCCATGATAGCTTCAATTTGAGCCTTTATTTCAGCCTTCTTCATTCTCTTAAGCTCTTTCTTCTCTTGTCTTTCTACTTCCTCCCTCTTGTCAAGTGTAGCTTCATGTGCTTGTAGATTTCCAATGAGCTCTTCAACATGAATATCCCTAAGAGACCTTGCTTCTTCAATGGAAGTCACCTTGGATTCCCATCTCTTGGGGAGAGTTCTAAGGATCTTTGAGTTGATCTCTACACTAGACATAGGATGTCCTAGAATAGCAAGACCATTCAAGATGGTGTTGAGCCTTGAGTAGATGTTGGCTATGCTCTCCTCCTTTCCCATCTTGAAGTTCTCAAGCAACCCTTTGAGCATGTAGACTTTGCTTTCCTTCACTTGATCTGTCCCTTCATAAGTGATGCAAAGCTTTCTCCATACCTCATAGGCCGTCTCACAAGAAGAAATCCGGTTGAACTCGGTGGGGGTCATGGAGGCATATAGAATGTGCATGGCTCTAGCATTCAAGGTTGCTTTCATGAAGGTGGCTTCATCCCATTCTTCAATGTTTGTCTTTGGTAGAATGTATGGGCTGTTCACCATTTGCCACATCTCGAGACTTGATCCTTGGATGAAGAATTGAATTCTTCTTCTCCAATAGAGGAAGTTGCTCCAATCAAAGATTGGAAGGTTAGTCGAGAGTCTCCCTCCTAGGTAGTCACCCATCTTCTCCTACTTGTTGAATTATGCTTGGAGAAGACCCACTCTGATACCACTTGTTGGATCCTAGATGGGTGACTTAGATGCTCTAGAGGGGGGGGGGGTGAATAGAGCTGAAAGAACTTAAACAAAATTCATTAAACTTTCAAATTATATGACAAGATAAGGTTGCTAAATAGGTAATTTGAGTGCAACTAAATCATGCATAGCAAGGATAAGAGAGATTGAACATGCATCAAATTAGACAAGCTATTTAGAGTGGTTCCACACTTCAAACTAGAAGTGTGTCAGTCCACTTGCCTAGAGAGGTCAACCTCTAGGGCTTCAACCAATTGCACTCTTATATTCATTAATAAGACATACAATACATGACCAACAAAGGACTTACCTATCCAATACAAAGAGTCTTCAACCTTACCAAGGACTTACCCACTTTGCAAGAGTCTTCGGCCTTCTCCAAGGACTTACCCACTCTTGCACAAGTCTTCGGCCTTGTAGGAATTACCCACTCTTCTTGGATCTTCTGCCTTTGACTTCACCTTCACTCGGAGAAGCTTCCACCAAGGACTTACCCACTTGAGCTTGAGTCTTCTGCCTTCTCCAAGGACTTACCCACTCTAGCTCCAAGTCTTCAGCCTTGATCTTCACCAAGGGACTCCTTCCCTTGTTCTTCTTCACCTCTCTTGGACAAGAGAGACAACCTTCATCTTCAAAATAGGAAATGAGAGATGGGGAGGTGGTGGAAGTGAGAGCCTCACAAGATATACAAGTAGAAACTAGCTCTCTTACAAATCTCCTACTCACTCTAATGGATGTAGCAAGTGATTAAGCTTAGAGAGAGAGAGGAGGCTGTAGGAAGCACTCAACTATAGAACAGGAACCTCACAAAGAGTTTGCAATGAATGCTCAACCTTGGAATGAAGCCCAAGGGGTCCTATTTATAGCTGGGGATGCCTCTTAGCCTTTGGGAACACTTGAGAATGAAAACTAGCCGTTTTGTGGCTTGCAACGGATCTATTTTCACTTGTTGCAACTCCACAACGGCTAGAATCACTTTTCTGCACCTTTTCGTACAGTCTGATCGGCCGAGTTTCCATAAAGGCAATTCAGCCAAACCATGGATCGGCTAAGTTTGCAACTCGGCTGAATGGTGGATCGGCTGAGTTTGCAACTCGGCCGAATCCCACAAAAGTTCCAGATTTCATGGATCGACCGAGTTTGTAATTCGGCCGACAAAATCCCTGTTGGGAAATTTTGGAACTTTTGTTTGACCATACAAATGATGGATTTTTGTGTCCCAATCATTTTTCTAAGCTTAATTACAAGTCATACAATCATTACAAGTGATTACAAAGCAATTCTAAGGTCATTTACATAGAGATCCCAAATTGCACACTTGTAGCTATTTTGACTTGTCTTTTCTCCAATTTGATATGCGCAAGTTAGGGCATTTGGAGTGTGTCTAAACCTAATCTGAAATCACTCAATGTAGAAGCATTAGACACCAATATGTGGAATGGTTAGTCATCATCAAAACAAGGGTTTAGTCAATTTAGACGTGAGTCAACATTGACCTAATTGACCTTGAGTCAACATTCTCCCCCTTTTTGAAGATGACAAACCATTCCATAAATGTATTGAAAGCTTGTACGTAAAATCATACCTTCGGAGAAACCTAGGGGTTTCAATAGGATTGAACTCATATGCTCCCCCTCAATTGATGCGCATGGAGTTCTCATACTCCCCCTCAATTGATGCTATTTCTCCTGCATGGTTAGCTTTCATAACATTTATAGAAACTATGTATCTACTCATATATGTTCTACACATATATGTCTTCTCCCATTTACCTTCTCCCCTTTACATGGACACGCTTCTTTGCTTCATGTAAGACATGCCTTCTCCCTGTTGTCAAAAGAAGACATACCTTTCTCCCCCTTTGTCATTTCAAAAAGGTGGGGGTGTGAAGAAACTAAGAAACACCACTTGTTAAGAGAAAGAAGATAACAAAAGTTATATAAGGAGAGTAGAAGAGCGCAGATAGGGGCTTGTCCAAGCATAGAAAGAAAAGCAAGTTAAAGCATATACTTGAACATCCCAAAAATGCAAGATAAAGTGCTGCAGAAAAACAATAGATCACAATTTTGACCCTCAAGATGATGGAATTTGACCAAAAACAACCGGAGCTCATGGCAAAGCGATGAGTCTTGCTCAGAAGGTTGTTTCTGCATAAAAAGCACTATACTTGCAGCAAAAACTGAAATTGGAGCAAAACCTGCATAAAATCCAAAAATACTCCAATTTTTACATACAATGTAGCTCTATGTGCCCTGCATCACAATATTATGCAAACAACTCAAGATAGTAGATATGCAATTCAAGGAACAATCTTGAGCATGTATGAGATAAGATACAATCATAACATATAGATGATCAAAGATGGCAATTTGTAAACAAGGTTAGAACTACATGTATATGAACTACTAGTAGATGATATCACAAGTTAGGACTACTAGTAGGATCTAGATCATAGCAAGAGATACACAAGATAAAGCAAGCTATGAGTAGATATAGAGATATATCCAAACCAAGAGATATGCAATTTTAGAAGCATGAAAGGATATAACTCACTATATATGCATCCTTACCATAAGATGATTACCCCTATGAACCTCAAGGTTGTATCAAAACAAGATATACACCTATAGAGATGTAGCAAGTTAGAGTACAACGGAAGCAATTTAAGACACAACCAAGAGATCCAAAGAGATCATCATCAAAACCTGCAAAACAACTCAAAGCAAGTAATTGCAACATATAGATATACCAATTTAGAGCAATTAGAGAGATAGAGTTGTATGCAAGATAGGCAATTTAGAACATGGCAATATGCATATATAAAGGTACCAAATGAGAGTGCCAAAGAATAAGGCTATTGGTTGAGAAAATCTAGTTGAGAGGGAAATTCTCACTCAATAAGCCAAATGTATATTCTGTGCACAGTGTAATCGGTCGAGTTCTGTGCATTGGCAACTCGACCGAATGACAGCTGTTGGCAACACCCATGGTACCCATCGGTCGAGTTTCAATAGGGCAAACTCGACCGACAGAGCAGGTGTCAAAAAGCACATATATATCATAAAAACATATTTAAAGGCATGCTTAAAATACAAACCATATCCAAACATGTCTAAGTAAGTTAGTAATGCAATATAGAAGCATTAGAAATAGTTTTTGAGCAAGAGTGTGAAGAGAAACACAAAATACCACTTTTGACTCAAAAACCATATGTATAGTGCACACTAACTTGACAAAAACAAGTTAGAAATGGTTATAAGCAATAAAAACATTACCTTTGTGCTTACCATTGCTTTTCCACTTGTTGTCACCCTCTGAACATCTCACCTTTCTTCTTTCATGTGGATTGAGAATTCAATTTTCAATTCAACAGCTCTATTCAATCCATTTTCAAGTACCTATAAGAAGAAAGATGAAATGGTCCCCAATCATATTTTTGGGTCCGGAGGGGTTAGTTTAGCAACCCAAGTCCTATTGCTCTTGGGTGCTTTCCTAAAAGGACAACAAATATAATAATGGCCAAAATCATTGCAATAGTTGCATGTGCCCATAGTCTTGGAACTAGAGGATTCTCCATGGAATATTGGAGGTCCTTTATCTTTGTTGTTCCCTTGACTACTATCATATCCTAAACCATGTCTACCAATTTGTTTAGTAGAATGGAGTAGGATGTCATTAAGACTCTTTTTACCAACTAAGAATCTTTGCAAAGAAGATCTCAAACTATCATTATTATGCTTAAGAGAAGCAATAGTAGAAGACAAATTATTGATATTATCTTTAGCATGCAAAAGATCATTTTCTAAGCAAAGAGCTTTAGTTAAATAGGAGTCTCTATTACTATGAAGAGCAGCAACATCATTCTCTCTACTAGTAGAACTAGACCAAGATTCATGCCTATTGAGTTTAGCAAGCAAGGAGGCATTTTCTATTTCTAATTCATGCAAAACTAAATCTTTGTCCTTATTTTCAGATTTAAGAACATCATTGTCATGCATGAGAGAATCAACAATTAAAGTATGTTTTTCATTAGAATTAGGCATGAGAGGTTGAGATTCTAGAAATTTAATCTTATCAAGTAAACTAGCATTTTCAAGTTTAAGAGAGTCTACTTGGCTAAGACAATCATTTTTATCAATAAGCAAGCAAGAATTTGCATATTCAAGATCATCTAGTTCTATATGCAAATTATCAACAATTTTAGCAAGCTTTTTCTTTTTATTTTTAGAAGACTTAAGAGATGCACAAATATCATGAATGAGATCAATCAAGGATTCTTTATCTAAAGAGTCTAGATTTACCTCATTTGAGTCTTCACTTGTTGATGCTATAAGAGCAAAATGACATTCTCCTTCATCACTAGAGCTTGAGCTTGATCCTTCACATGAATCTTCACTTGAGCTTGAGTTGGAGGAGCCGCTTGAGCTTGAGTGCCATTTCTCCTTCTTGTGAAGATGGGTCTTTTTGCCTTGTGGGCAATCTTCCTTGTAGTGACCCTTCTTTCCACATGTGAAGCACCGGATGGAGGAGGACTTGCCTTTGTAGAGTCTACCTTTGGAGTACATGGCATCTTCTTTAGCTTGAGAGGATGGAGAGACTTTTTCCATGATAGCTTCAATTTGAGCCTTTATTTCAGCCTTCTTCATTCTCTTAAGCTCTTTCTTCTCTTGTCTTTCTACTTCCTCCCTCTTGTCAAGTGTAGTTTCATGTGCTTGTAGATTTCCAATGAGCTCTTCAACAGGAATATCCCTAAAAGACCTTGCTTCTTCAATGGAAGTCACCTTGGATTCCCATCTCTTGGGGAGAGTTCTAAGGATATTTGAGTTGATCTCTCCACTAGACATAGGATGTCCTAGAATAGCAAGACCATTCAAGATGGTGTTGAGCCTTGAGTACATGTTGGCTATGCTTTCCTCCTTTCCCATCTTGAAGTTCTCAAGCAACCCTTTGAGCATGTAGACTTTGCTTTCCTTCACTTGATCTGTCCCTTCATAAGTGATGCAAAGCTTTCTCCATACCTCATAGGCCGTCTCACAAGAAGAAATCCGGTTGAACTCGGTGGGGGTCATGGAGGCATATAGAATGTGCATGGCTCTAGCATTCAAGGTTGCTTTCATGAAGGTGGCTTCATCCCATTCTTCAATGTTTGTCTTTGGTAGAATGTATGGGCTGTTCACCAATTGCCACATCTCGAGACTTGATCCTTGGATGAAGAATTGAAGTCTTCTTCTCCAATAGAGGAAGTTGCTCCCATCAAAGATTGGAAGGCTAGTCGAGAGTCTCCCTCCTAGGTAGTCACCCATCTTCTCCTACTTGTTGAATTATGCTTGGAGAAGACCTGCTCTGATACCACTTGTTGGATCCTAGATGGGTGACTTAGATGCTCTAGAGGGGGGGTGAATAGAGATGAAAGCACTTAAACAAAATTCATTAAACCTTCAAATTATATGACAAGATAAGGTTGCTAAATAGGTAATTTGAGTGCAACTAAATCATGCATAGCAAGGATAAGAGAGATTGAACATGCATCAAATTAGACAAGCTATTTAGAGTGGTTCCACACTTCAAACTAGAAGTGTGTCAGTCCACTTGCCTAGAGAGGTCAACCTCTAGGGCTTCAACCAATTGCACTCTTATATTCATTAATAAGACATACAATACATGACCAAAAAAGGACTTACCTATCCAATACAAAGAGTCTTCAACCTTACCAAGGACTTACCCACTTTGCAAGAGTCTTCGGCCTTCTCCAAGGACTTACCCACTCTTGCACAAGTCTTCGGCCTTGTAGGAATTACCCACTCTTCTTGGATCTTCCGCCTTTGACTTCACCTTCACTCGGAGAAGCTTCCACCAAGGACTTACCCACTTGAGCTTGAGTCTTCTGCCTTCTCCAAGGACTTACCCACTCTAGCTCCAAGTCTTCAGCCTTGATCTTCACCAAGGGACTCCTTCCCTTGTTCTTCTTCACCTCTCTTGGACAAGAGAGAGAACCTTCATCTTCAAGATAGGAAATGAGAGATGGGGAGGTGGTGGAAGTGAGAGCCTAACAAGATATACAAGTAGAAACTAGCTCTCTTACAAATCTCCTACTCACTCTAATGGATGTAGCAAGTGATTAAGCTTAGAAAGAGAGAGGAGGCTGTAGGAAGCACTCAACTATAGAACAGGAACCTCACAAAGAGTTTGCAATGAATGCTCAACCTTGGAATGAAGCCCAAGGGGTCCTATTTATAGCTGGGGATGCCTCTTAGCCTTTGGGAACACTTGAGAATGAAAACTAGCCGTTTTGTGGCTTGCAACGGATCTATTTTCACTTGTTGCAACTCCACAACGGCTAGAATCACTATTCTGCACCTTTTCGTACAGTCTGATCGGCCGAGTTTCCATAAAGGCAATTCAGCCGAACCATGGATCGGCTGAGTTTGCAACTCGGCCGAATGGTGGATCGACTGAGTTTGCAACTCGGCCGAATCCCACAAAAGTTCCAGATTTCATGGATCGGCCAAGTTTGTAATTCGGCCGACAAAAACCCTGTTGGGAAATTTTGGAACTTTTGTTTGACCATACAAATGATGGATTTTTGTGTCCCAATCATTTTTCTAAGCTTAATTACAAGCCATACAATCATTACAAGTGATTACAAAGCAATTCTAAGGTCATTTACATAGAGATCCCAAATTGCACACTTGTAGCTATTTTGACTTGTCTTTTCTCCAATTTGATATGCGCAAGTTAGGGCATTTGGAGTGTGTCTAAACCTAATCTGAAATCACTCAATGTAGAAGCATTAGACACCAATATGTGGAATGGTTAGTCATCATCAAAACAAGGGTTTAGTCAATTTAGACGTGAGTCAACATTGACCTAATTGACCTTGAGTCAACATTCTCCCCCCTTTTTGAAGATGACAAACCATTCCATAAATGTATTGAAAGCTTGTACGTAAAATCATACCTTCGGAGAAACCTAGGGGTTTCAATAGGATTGAGCTCATATGCTCCCCCTCAATTGATGCGCATGGAGTTCTCATACTCCCCCTCAATTGATGCTATTTCTCCTGCATGGTTAGCTTTCATAACATTTATAGAAACTATGTCTTCTACTCATATATGTTCTACACATATATGTCTTCTCCCATTTACCTTCTCCCCTTTACATGGACACGCTTCTTTGCTTCATGTAAGACATGCCTTCTCCCTGTTGTCAAAAGAAGACATACCTTTCTCCCCCTTTGTCATTTCAAAAAGGTGGGGGTGTGAAGAAACTAAGAAACACCACTTGTTAAGAGAAAGAAGATAACAAAAGTTATATAAGGAGAGTAGAAGAGCGCAGATAGGGGCTTGTCCAAGCATAGAAAGAAAAGCAAGTTAAAGCATATATTTGAACGTCCCAAAAATGCAAGATAAAGTGCTGCAGAAAAACAATAGATCACAATTTTGACCCTCAAGATGATGGAATTTGACCAAAAACCATCGGAGCTCATGGCAAAGCAATCAGTCTTGCTCAGAAGGGTGTTTCTGCATAAAAAGCACTATACTTGCAGCAAAAACTGAAATTGGAGCAAAACCTGCATAAAATCCAAAAATACTCCAATTTCTACATACAATGTAGCTCTATGTGCCCTGCATCACAATATTATGCAAACAACTCAAGATAGTAGATATGCAATTCAAGGAACAATCTTGAGCATGTATGAGATAAGATACAAGCATAACATATAGATGATCAAAGATGGCAATTTGTAAACAAGGTTAGAACTACATGTATATGAACTACTAGTAGATGATATCACAAGTTAGGACTACTAGTAGGATCTAGATCATAGAAAGAGATACACAAGATAAAGCAAGCTATGAGTAGATATAGAGATATATCCAAACCAAGAGATATGCAATTTTAGAAGCATGAAAGGATATAACTCACTATATATGCATCCTTACCATAAGATGATTACCCCTATGAACCTCAAGGTTGTATCAAAACAAGATATACACCTATAGAGATGTAGCAAGTTAGAGTACAACGGAAGCAATTTAAGACACAACCAAGAGATCCAAAGAGATCATCATCAAAACCTACAAAACAACTCAAAGCAAGTAATTGCAACATATAGATATACCAATTTAGAGCAATTAGAGAGATAGAGTTGTATGCAAGATAGGCAATTTAGAACATGGCAATATGCATATATAAAGGTACCAAATGAGAGTGCCAAAGAATAAGGCTATTGGTTGAGAAAATCTAGTTGAGAGGGAAATTCTCACTCAATAAGCCAAATGTATATTCTGTGCACGGTGTAATCGGTCAAATTCTGTGCATTGGCAACTCGACCGAATGACATCTGTTGGCAACACCCATGGTACCCATCGGTCGAGTTTCAATAGGGCAAACTCGACCGACAGAGCAGCTGTCAAAAAGCACATATATATCATAAAAACATATTTAAAGGCATGCTTAAAATACAAACCATATCCAAACATGTCTAAGTAAGTTAGTAATGCACTATAGAAGCATTAGAAACAGTTTTTGAGCAAGAGTGTGAAGAGAAACACAAAATACCACTTTTTAGTCAAAAACCATATGTATAGTGCACACTAACTTGACAAAAACAAGTTAGAAATGGTTATAAGCAATAAAACATTACCTTTGTGCTTACCATTGCTTTTCCACTTGTTGTCACCCTCTGAACATCTCACCTTTCTTCTTTCATGTGGATTGAGAATTCAATTTGCAATTCAACAGCTCAATTCAATCCATTTTCAAGTACCTATAAGAAGAAAGATGAAATGGTCCCCAATCATATTTTTAGGTCCGGAGGGGTTAGTTTAGCAACCCAAGTCCTATTGCTCTTGGGTGCTTTCCTAAAAGGACAACAAATAGAATAATGGCCAAAATCATTGCAATAGTTGCATGTGCCCATAGTCTTGGAACTAGAGGATTCTCCATGGAATATTGGAGGTCCTTTATCTTTGTTGTTCCCTTGACTACTATCATATCCTAAACCATGTCTACCAATTTGTTTAGTAGAATGGAGTAGGATGTCATTAAGACTCTTTTTACCAACTAAGAATCTTTGCAAAGAAGATCTCGAACTATCATTATCATGCTTAAGAGAAGCAATAGTAGAAGACAAATTATTGATATTATCTTTATCATGCAAAAGATCATTTTCTAAGCAAAGAGCTTTAGTTAAATAGGAGTCTCTATTACTATGAAGAGCAGCAACATCATTCTCTCTACTAGTAGAACTAGACCAAGATTCATGCCTATTGAGTTTAGCAAGCAAGGAGGCATTTTCTATTTCTAATTCATGCAAAACTAAATCTTTGTCCTTATTTTCAGATTTAAGAACATCAATGTCATGCATGAGAGAATCAACAATTAAAGTATGTTCTTCATTAGAATTAGGCATGAGAGGTTGAGATTCTAGAAATTTAATCTTATCAAGTAAACTAGCATTTTCAAGTTTAAGAGAGTCTACTTGGCTAAGACAATCATTTTTATCAATAAGCAAGCAAGAATTTGCATATTCAAGATCATCTAGTTCTATATGCAAATTATCAACAATTTTAGCAAACTTTTTCTTTTTCTTTTTAGAAGACTTAAGAGATGCACAAATATCATGAATGAGATCAATCAAGGATTCTTTATCTAAAGAGTCTAGATTTACCTCATTTGAGTCTTCACTTGTTGATGCTATAAGAGCAAAATGACATTCTTCTTCATCACTAGAGCTTGAGCTTGATCCTTCACATGAATCTTCACTTGAGCTTGAGTTGGAGGAGCCGCTTGAGCTTGAGTGCCATTTCTCCTTCTTGTGAAGATGGGTCTTTTTGCCTTGTGGGCAATCTTCCTTGTAGTGACCCTTCTTTCCACATGTGAAGCACCGGATGGAGGAGGACTTGCCTTTGTAGAGTCTACCTTTGGAGTACATGGCATCTTCTTTAGCTTGAGAGGATGGAGAGAATTTTTCCATGATAGCTTCAATTTGAGCCTTTATTTCAGCCTTCTTCATTCTCTTAAGCTCTTTCTTCTCTTGTCTTTCTACTTCCTCCCTCTTGTCAAGTGTAGCTTCATGTGCTTGTAGATTTCCAATGAGCTCTTCAACAAGAATATCCCTAAGAGACCTTGCTTCTTCAATGTAAGTCACCTTGGATTCCCATCTCTTGGGGAGAGTTCTAAGGATCTTTGAGTTGATCTCTCCACTAGACATAGGATGTCCTAGAATAGCAAGACCATTCAAGATGGTGTTGAGCCTTGAGTACATGTTGGCTATGCTCTCCTCCTTTCCCATCTTGAAGTTCTCAAGCAACCCTTTGAGCATGTAGACTTTGCTTTCCTTCACTTGATCTGTCCCTTCATAAGTGATGCAAAGCTTTCTCCATACCTCATAGGCCGTCTCACAAGAAGAAATCCGGTTGGACTCGGTGGGGGTCATGGAGGCATATAGAATGTGCATGGCTCTAGCATTCAAGGTTGCTTTCATCAAGGTGGCTTCATCCCATTCTTCAATGTTTGTCTTTGGTAGAATGTATGGGCTGTTCACCATTTGCCACATCTCGAGACTTGATCCTTGGATGAAGAATTGAAGTCTTCTTCTCCAATAGAGGAAGTTGCTCCCATCAAAGATTGGAAGGCTAGTCGAGAGTCTCCCTCCTAGGTAGTCACCCATGTTCTCCTACTTGTTGAATTATGCTTGGAGAAGACCCGCTCTGATACCACTTGTTGGATCCTAGATGGGTGACTTAGATGCTCTAGAGGGGGGGTGAATAGAGATGAAAGCACTTAAACAAAATTCATTAAACCTTCAAATTATATGACAAGATAAGGTTGCTAAATAGGTAATTTGAGTGCAACTAAATCATGCATAGCAAGGATAAGAGAGATTGAACATGCATCAAATTAGACAAGCTATTTAGAGTGGTTCCACACTTCAAACTAGAAGTGTGTCAGTCCACTTGCCTAGAGAGGTCAACCTCTAGGGCTTCAACCAATTGCACTCTTATATTCATTAATAAGACATACAATACATGACCAACAAAGGACTTACCTATCCAATACAAAGAGTCTTCAACCTTACCAAGGACTTACCCACTTTGCAAGAGTCTTCGGCCTTCTCCAAGGACTTACCCACTCTTGCACAAGTCTTCGGCCTTGTAGGAATTACCCACTCTTCTTGGATCTTCCGCCTTTGACTTCACCTTCACTCGGAGAAGCTTCCACCAAGGACTTACCCACTTGAGCTTGAGTCTTCTGCCTTCTCCAAGGACTTACCCACTCTAGCTCCAAGTCTTCAGCCTTGATCTTCACCAAGGGACTCCTTCCCTTGTTCTTCTTCACCTCTCTTGGACAAGAGAGAGAACCTTCATCTTCAAGATAGGAAATGAGAGATGGGGAGGTGGTGGAAGTGAGAGCCTCACAAGATATACAAGTAGAAACTAGCTCTCTTACAAATCTCCTACTCACTCTAATGGATGTAGCAAGTGATTAAGCTTAGAGAGAGAGAGAGGAGGCTGTAGGAAGCACTCAACTATAGAATAGGAACCTCACAAAGAGTTTGCAATGAATGCTCAACCTTGGAATGAAGCCCAAGGGGTCCTATTTATAGCTGGGGATGCCTCTTAGCCTTTGGGAACACTTGAGAATGAAAACTAGCCGTTTTGTGGCTTGCAACGGATCTATTTTCACTTGTTGCAACTCCACAACGGCTAGAATCACTATTCTGCACCTTTTCGTACAGTCTGATCAGCCGAGTTTCCATAAAGGCAATTTAACCGAACCATGGATCGGCTGAGTTTGCAACTCGGCCGAATGGTGGATCGGCTGAGTTTGCAACTCGGCCGAATCCCACAAAAGTTCCAGATTTCATGGATCGACCGAGTTTGTAATTCGGCCGACAAAAACCCTGTTGGGAAATTTTGGAACTTTTGTTTGACCATACAAATGATGGATTTTTGTGTCCCAATCATTTTTCTAAGTTTAATTACAAGTCATACAATCATTACAAGTGATTACAAAGCAATTCTAAGGTCATTTACATAGAGATCCCAAATTGCACACTTGTAGCTATTTTGACTTGTCTTTTCTCCAATTTGATATGCGCAAGTTAGGGCATTTGGAGTGTGTCTAAACCTAATCTAAAATCACTCAATGTAGAAGCATTAGACACCAATATGTGGAATGGTTAGTCATCATCAAAACAAGGGTTTAGTCAATTTAGACGTGAGTCAACATTGACCTAATTGACCTTGAGTCAACATTCTCCCCCTTTTTGAAGATGACAAACCATTCCATAAATGTATTGAAAGCTTGTACGTAAAATCATACCTTCGGAGAAACCTAGGGGTTTCAATAGGATTGAGCTCATATTCTCCCCCTCAATTGATGCGCATGGAGTTCTCATACTCCCCCTCAATTGATGCAATTTCTCTTGCATGGTTAGCTTTCATAACATTTATAGAAACTATGTCTTCTACTCATATATGTTCTACACATATATGTCTTCTCCCATTTACCTTCTCCCCTTTACATGGACACACTTCTTTGCTTCATGTAAGACATGCCTTTTCCCTGTTGTCAAAAGAAGACATACCTTTCTCCCCCTTTGTCATTTCAAAAAGGTGGGGGTGTGAAGAAACTAAGAAACACCACTGTTGGCTAAATGGACATCTATAAATCCCTTTGTTTTGAGTATGACAAACATTTCATTCTTATTAATCTAACGTGCTACTTGAGTGTGCAGGATGACAAAGCAACAAGGGAAAATCTACTAGCTTACATATTTATATTTTCATGCAATGTAATCACTGTTGTAAAAACTTGTACAAAAATATAATGTACAAGTACTTAGAATTGCATGTAAATCAAGCGTTAGATTCACCCTAGCTAAACACCACAGTTAGACAAGTCATCCCATTCAAATAGGATTACTTATGCACACTCACACACATAATTAGTGCCTAAATTGAAACCTTGAAACAAGATCAATCTCGGTCGACAAACTCCTCGACCGAGACACTCTCGGTCGACAATCTTCTCGACCGAGAAAGATCCAAAGTAGTAATTAGACACAACAGACAAGTTAGTTGGTAGTTAAAGAAAGACGTTGCAAATCACTTGTTCCAGAGAGCCTGTCGGTCGACAAAAGTTCGATCGAGTAGGTGTCTCGGTCGACCATTTGTCGACCGAGATGGTCTCTGACAGCAACTGCAGAATTAATTAATTAGCCGTTGCTAAAGCAACAACTTTGTACCTAACGGCTAGTTAAGCACTTAGAAACCCCTAGAAGTTGTCTAGAATGTCCTTAAGCATCCTTAGGCAATTCCTATAAATAGGACAAGCCATAGGACACCTAAACTCACTTGTTTCACACTTGCTACACTTGAGAAACCTTTGAGTATACTTTGTGCAATCTGTTTGTGAGCAATCTGAGCATTGTGACAATTGGCCATTTCATTCCTTAGCTCATAATTCGTGTCCTATAGGCTAGTATCTCCAACCCACTGCAATCACAAGTTCACATACTTGGTTAGGAGATCTATACGCTTGATCTAGGCAAATCAAGCCTTGGGCTACAAAGGATAAGTTGTAATTTCTGTTTTCTTTCTTGTTCCCTATTATTGTTTGTACTCTCCTTGCTACTCCTAGGTTGGAGGCTGCGGATTGGAGAGGGTAAAGATCTTCTTGGCGAAGAAGGAGACTTTGAGCTACTTCAGAAGGCTGGTGCAACGGGAGATTACTTCTAGAGAGGAAGGCTACTTCAAGGGGGAGCTTGGAGTTACTTCATAGAAGGCTATCTCAAAGTTGGTGCACCTACTTCAAGTGAAGGCTGTTCAAAGGGTGTAAAGGAAAGTATTGTATTTTGTATAAATCCTTGAGAGGTAATAAAATAAATACTTTCAAATCCCGGTTGGGTAAGCAACCGAGTAGTGGACTGACAACTATAGTATTTTCTATAGTTGGAACCACTCTAAACACCTGTCTCTTTCTTCCAATCTCAATTGTGGTTGTTTGAATTCAATAAATTGTTAAAATAATTCAAAAACTCTATTCACCCCCCCTCTAGTAGTTTTTCAACCACTTGTTAAGAGAAAGAAGATAACAAAAGTTATATAAGGAGAGTAGAAGAGCGCAGATAGGGGCTTGTCCAAGCATAGAAAGAAAAGCAAGTTAAAGCATATACTTGAACATCCCAAAAATGCAAGATAAAGTGCTGCAGAAAAACAATAGATCACAATTTTGACCCTCAAGATGATGGAATTTGACCAAAAACCATCGGAGCTCATGGCAAAGCGATGAGTCTTGCTCAGAAGGGTGTTTCTGCATAAAAAGCACTATACTTGCAGCAAAAACTGAAATTAGAGCAAAACCTGCATAAAATCCAAAAATACTCCAATTTCTACATACAATGTAGCTCTAGTACCCTGCATCACAATATTATGCAAACAACTCAAGATAGTAGATATGCAATTCAAAGAACAATCTTGAGCATGTATGAGATAAGATACAAGCATAACATATAGATGATCAAAGATGGCAATTTGTAAACAAGGTTAGAACTACATGTATATGAACTACTAGTAGATGATATCACAAGTTAGGACTACTAGTAGGATCTAGATCATAGCAAGAGATACACAAGATAAAGCAAGCTATGAGTAGATATAGAGATATATCCAAACCAAGAGATATGCAATTTTAGAAGCATGAAAAGATATAACTCACTATATATGCATCCTTACCATAAGATGATTACCCCTATGAACCTCAAGGTTGTATCAAAACAAGATATACACCTATAGAGATGTAGCAAGTTAGAGTACAACGGAAGCAATTTAAGACACAACCAAGAGATCCAAAGAGATCATCATCAAAACCTGCAAAACAACTCAAAGCAAGTAATTGCAACATATAGATATACCAATTTAGAGCAATTAGAGAGATAGAGTTGTATGCAAGATAGGCAATTTAGAACATGGCAATATGCATATATAAAGGTACCAAATGAGAGTGCCAAAGAATAAGGCTATTGGTTGAGAAAATCTAGTTGAGAGGGAAATTCTCACTCAATAAGCCAAATGTATATTCTGTGCACAGTGTAATCGGTCGAGTTCTGTGCATTGGCAACTCGACCGAATGACAGCTGTTGGCAACACCCATGGTACCCATCGGTCGAGTTCTGTGCATTGGCAACTCGACCGAATGACAGCTGTTGGCAACACCCATGGTACCCATCGGTCGAGTTTCAATGGGGCAAACTCGACCGACAGAGCAGCTGTCAAAAAGCACATATATATCATAAAAACATATTTAAAGGCATGCTTAAAATACAAACCATATCCAAACATGTCTAAGTAAGTTAGTAATGCACTATAGAAGCATTAGAAACAGTTTTTGAGCAAGAGTGTGAAGAGAAACACAAAATACCACTTTTGACTCAAAAACCAAATGTATAGTGCACACTAACTTGACAAAAACAAGTTAGAAATGGTTATAAGCAATAAAAACATTACCTTTGTGCTTACCATTGCTTTTCCACTTGTTGTCACCCTCTGAACATCTCACCTTTCTTCTTTCATGTGGATTGAGAATTCAATTTTCAATTCAAAAGCTCAATTCAATCCATTTTCAAGTACCTATAAGAAGAAAGATGAAATGGTCCCCAATCATATTTTTGGGTCCGGAGGGGTTAGTTTAGCAACCCAAGTCCTATTGCTCTTGGGTGCTTTCCTAAAAGGACAACAAATAGAATAATGGCCAAAATCATTGCAATAGTTGCATGTGCCCATAGTCTTGGAACTAGAGGATTCTCCATGGAATATTGGAGGTCCTTTATCTTTGTTGTTCCCTTGACTACTATCATATCCTAAACCATGTCTACCAATTTGTTTAGTAGAATGGAGTAGGATGTCATTAAGACTCTTTTTACCAACTAAGAATCTTTGCAAAGAAGATCTCAAACTATCATTATCATGCTTAAGAGAAGCAATAGTAGAAGACAAATTATTGATATTATATTTAGAATGCAAAAGATCATTTTCTAAGCAAAGAGCTTTAGTTAAATAGGAGTCTCTATTACTATGAAGAGCAGCAACATCATTCTCTCTACTAGTAGAACTAGAGCAAGATTCATGCCTATTGAGTTTAGCAAGCAAGGAGGCATTTTCTATTTCTAATTCATGCAAAACTAAATCTTTGTCCTTATTTTCAGATTTAAGAACATCAATGTCATGCATGAGAGAATCAACAATTAAAGTATGTTCTTCATTAGAATTAGGCATGAGAGGTTGAGATTCTAGAAATTTAATCTTATCAAGTAAACTAGCATTTTCAAGTTTAAGAGAGTCTACTTGGCTAAGACAATCATTTTTATCAATAAGCAAGCAAGAATTTGCATATTCAAGATCATCTAGTTCTATATGCAAATTATCAACAATTTTAGCAAGCTTTTTCTTTTTCTTTTTAGAAGACTTAAGAGATGCACAAATATCATGAATGAGATCAATCAAGGATTCTTTATCTAAAGAGTCTAGATTTACCTCATTTGAGTCTTCACTTGTTGATGCTATAAGAGCAAAATGATATTCTCCTTCATCACTAAAGCTTGAGCTTGATCCTTCACATGAATCTTCACCTGAGCTTGAGTTGGAGGAGCCGCTTGAGCTTGAGTGCCATTTCTCCTTCTTGTGAAGATGGGTCTTTTTGCCTTGTGGGCAATCTTCCTTGTAGTGACCCTTCTTTCCAAATGTGAAGCACCGGATGGAGGAGGACTTGCCTTTGTAGAGTCTACCTTTGGAGTACATGGCATCTTCTTTAGCTTGAGAGGATGGAGAGACTTTTTCCATGATAGCTTCAATTTGTGCCTTTATTTCAGCCTTCTTCATTCTCTTAAGCTCTTTCTTCTCTTGTCTTTCTACTTCCTCCCTCTTGTCAAGTGTAGCTTCATGTGCTTGTAGATTTCCAATGAGCTCTTCAACAGGAATATCCCTAAGAGACCTTGCTTCTTCAATGGAAGTCACCTTGGATTCCCATCTCTTGGGGAGAGTTCTAAGGATCTTTGAGTTGATCTCTCCACTAGACATAGGATGTCCTAGAATAGCAAGACCATTCAAGATGGTGTTGAGCGTTGAGTACATGTTGGCTATGCTCTCCTCCTTTCCCATCTTGAAGTTCTCAAGCAACCCTTTGAGCATGTAGACTTTGCTTTCCTTCACTTGATCTGTCCCTTCATAAGTGATGCAAAGCTTTTTCCATAACTCATAGGCCGTCTCACAAGAAGAAATCCGGTTGAACTCGGTGGGGGTCATGGAGGCATATAGAATGTGCATGGCTCTAGCATTCAAGGTTGCTTTCATGAAGGTGGCTTCATCCCATTCTTCAATGTTTGTCTTTGGTAGAATGTATGGGCTGTTCACCATTTGCCACATCTCGAGACTTGATCCTTGGATGAAGAATTGAAGTCTTCTTCTCCAATAGAGGAAGTTGCTCCCATCAAAGATTGGAAGGCTAGTCGAGAGTCTCCCTCCTAGGTAGTCACCCATCTTCTCCTACTTGTTGAATTATGCTTGGAGAAGACCCGCTCTGATACCACTTGTTGGATCCTAGATGGGTGACATAGATGCTCTAGAGGGGGGGTGAATAGAGCTGAAAGCACTTAAACAAAATTCATTAAACCTTCAAATTATATGACAAGATAAGGTTGCTAAATAGGTAATTTGAGTGCAACTAAATCATGCATAGCAAGGATAAGAGAGATTGAACATGCATCAAATTAGACAAGCTATTTAGAGTGGTTCCACACTTCAAACTAGAAGTGTGTCAGTCCACTTGCCTAGAGAGGTCAACCTCTAGGGCTTCAACCAATTGCACTCTTATATTCATTAATAAGACATACAATACATGACCAACAAAGGACTTACCTATCCAATACAAAGAGTCTTCAACCTTACCAAGGACTTACCCACTTTGCAAGAGTCTTCGGCCTTCTCCAAGGACTTACCCACTCTTGCACAAGTCTTCGGCCTTGTAGGAATTACCCACTCTTCTTGGATCTTCTGCCTTTGACTTCACCTTCACTCGGAGAAGCTTCCACCAAGGACTTACCCACTTGAGCTTGAGTCTTCTGCCTTCTCCAAGGACTTACCCACTCTAGCTCCAAGTCTTCAGCCTTGATCTTCACCAAGGGACTCCTTCCCTTGTTCTTCTTCACCTCTCTTGGACAAGAGAGAGAACCTTCATCTTCAAGATAGGAAATGAGAGATGGGGAGGTGGTGGAAGTGAGAGCCTCACAAGATATACAAGTAGAAACTAGCTCTCTTACAAATCTCCTACTCACTCTAATGGATGTAGCAAGTGATTAAGCTTAGAGAGAGAGAGGAGGCTGTAGGAAGCACTCAACTATAGAATAGGAACCTCACAAAGAGTTTGCAATGAATGCTCAACCTTGGAATGAAGCCCAAGGGGTCCTATTTATAGCTGGGGATGCCTCTTAGCCTTTGGGAACACTTGATAATGAAAACTAGCCATTTTGTGGCTTGCAACGGATCTATTTTCACTTGTTGCAACTCCACAACGGCTAGAATCACTTTTCTGCACCTTTTCGTACAGTCTGATCGGCCGAGTTTCCATAAAGGCAATTCAGTCGAACCATGGATCGACTGAGTTTGCAACTCGGCCGAATGGTGGATCGGCTGAGTTTGCAACTCGGACGAATCCCACAAAAGTTCCAGATTTCATGGATCGGCCGAGTTTGTAATTCGGCCGACAAAAACCCTGTTGGGAAATTTTGGAACTTTTGTTTGACCATACAAATGATGGATTTTTGTGTCCCAATCATTTTTCTAAGCTTAATTACAAGTCATACAATCATTACAAGTGATTACAAAGCAATTATAAGGTCATTTACATAGAGATCCCAAATTGCACACTTGTAGCTATTTTGACTTGTCTTTTCTCCAATTTGATATGCGCAAGTTAGGGCATTTGGAGTGTGTCTAAACCTAATCTGAAATCACTCAATGTAGAAGCATTAGACACCAATATGTGGAATGGTTAGTCATCATCAAAAAAAGGGTTTAGTAAATTTAGACGTGAGTCAACATTGACCTAATTGACCTTGAGTCAACATTCTCCCCCTTTTTGAAGATGACAAACCATTCCATAAATGTATTGAAAGCTTGTACGTAAAATCATACTTTCGGAGAAACCTAGGGGTTTCAATAGGATTGAGCTCATATGCTCCCCCTCAATTGATGCACATGGAGTTCTCATACTCCCCCTCAATTGATGCTATTTCTCCTGCATGGTTAGCTTTCATAACATTTATAGAAACTATGTCTTCTACTCATATATGTTCTACACATATATGTCTTCTCCCATTTACCTTCTCCCCTTTACATGGACACGCTTCTTTGCTTCATGTAAGACATGCCTTCTCCCTGTTGTCAAAAGAAGACATACCTTTCTCCCCCTTTGTCATTTCAAAAAGGTGGGGGTGTGAAGAAAGTAAGAAACACCACTTGTTAAGAGAAAGAAGATAACAAAAGTTATATAAGGAGAGTAGAAGAGCGCAGATAGGGGCTTGTCCAAGCATAGAAAGAAAAGCAAGTTAAAGCATATACTTGAACATCCCAAAAATGCAAGATAAAGTGCTGCAGAAAAACAATAGATCACAATTTTGACCCTCAAGATGATGGAATTTGACCAAAAACCATCGGAGCTCATGGCAAAGCGATGAGTCATGCTCAGAAGGGTGTTTCTGCATAAAAAGCACTATACTTGCAGCAAAAACTGAAATTGGAGCAAAACCTGCATAAAATCCAAAAATACTCCAATTTCTACATACAATGGAGCTCTATGTGCCCTGCATCATAATATTATGCAAACAACTCAAGATAGTAGATATGCAATTCAAGGAACAATCTTGAGCATGTATGAGATAAGATACAAGCATAACATATAGATGATCAAAGATGGCAATTTGTAAACAAGGTTAGAACTACATGTATATGAACTACTAGTAGATGATATCACAAGTTAGGACTACTAGTAGGATCTAGATCATAGCAAGAGATACACAAGATAAAGCAAGCTATGAGTAGATATAGAGATATATCCAAACCAAGAGATATGCAATTTTAGAAGCATGAAAGGATATAACTCACTATATATGCATCCTTACCATAAGATGATTACCCCTATGAACCTCAAGGTTGTATCAAAACAAGATATACACCTATAGAGATGTAGCAAGTTAGAGTACAACGGAAGCAATTTAAGACACAACCAAGAGATCCAAAGAGATCATCATCAAAACCTGCAAAACAACTCAAAGCAAGTAATTGCAACATATAGATATACCAATTTAGAGCAATTAGAGAGATAGAGTTGTATGCAAGATAGGCAATTTAGAACATGGCAATATGCATATATAAAGGTACCAAATGAGAGTGCCAAAGAATAAGGCTATTGGTTGAGAAAATCTAGTTGAGAGGGAAATTCTCACTCAATAAGCCAAATGTATATTCTGTGCACAGTGTAATCGGTCGAGTTCTGTGCATTGGCAACTCGACCGAATGACAGCTGTTGGCAACACCCATGGTACCCATCGGTCGAGTTTCAATGGGGCAAACTCGACCGACAGAGCAGCTGTCAAAAAGCACATATATATCATAAAAACATATTTAAAGGCATGCTTAAAATACAAACCATATCCAAACATGTCTAAGTAAGTTAGTAATGCACTATAGAAGCATTAGAAACAGTTTTTGAGCAAGAGTGTGAAGAGAAACACAAAATACCACTTTTGACTCAAAAACCAAATGTATAGTGCACACTAACTTGACAAAAACAAGTTAGAAATGGTTATAAGCAATAAAAACATTACCTTTGTGCTTACCATTGCTTTTCCACTTGTTGTCACCCTCTGAACATCTCACCTTTCTTCTTTCATGTGGATTGAGAATTCAATTTTCAATTCAAAAGCTCAATTCAATCCATTTTCAAGTACCTATAAGAAGAAAGATGAAATGGTCCCCAATCATATTTTTGGGTCCGGAGGGGTTAGTTTAGCAACCCAAGTCCTATTGCTCTTGGGTGCTTTCCTAAAAGGACAACAAATAGAATAATGGCCAAAATCATTGCAATAGTTGCATGTGCCCATAGTCTTGGAACTAGAGGATTCTCCATGGAATATTGGAGGTCCTTTATCTTTGTTGTTCCTTGACTACTATCATATCCTAAACCATGTCTACCAATTTGTTTAGTAGAATGGAGTAGGATGTCATTAAGACTCTTTTTACCAACTAAGAATCTTTGCAAAGAAGATCTCAAACTATCATTATCATGCTTAAGAGAAGCAATAGTAGAAGACAAATTATTGATATTATATTTAGAATGCAAAAGATCATTTTCTAAGCAAAGAGCTTTAGTTAAATAGGAGTCTCTATTACTATGAAGAGCAGCAACATCATTCTCTCTACTAGTAGAACTTGAGCAAGATTCATGCCTATTGAGTTTAGCAAGCAAGGAGGCATTTTCTATTTCTAATTCATGCAAAACTAAATCTTTGTCCTTATTTTCAGATTTAAGAACATCAATGTCATGCATGAGAGAATCAACAATTAAAGTATGTTCTTCATTAGAATAAGGCATGAGAGGTTGAGATTCTAGAAATTTAATCTTATCAAGTAAACTAGCATTTTCAAGTTTAAGAGAGTCTACTTGGCTAAGACAATCATTTTTATCAATAAGCAAGCAAGAATTTGCATATTCAAGATCATCTAGTTCTATATGCAAATTATCAACAATTTTAGCAAGCTTTTTCTTTTTCTTTTTAGAAGACTTAAGAGATGCACAAATATCATGAATGAGATCAATCAAGGATTCTTTATCTAAAGAGTCTAGATTTACCTCATTTGAGTCTTCACTTGTTGATGCTATAAGAGCAAAATGATATTCTCCTTCATCACTAAAGCTTGAGCTTGATCCTTCACATGAATCTTCACCTGAGCTTGAGTTGGAGGAGCCGCTTGAGCTTGAGTGCCATTTCTCCTTCTTGTGAAGATGGGTCTTTTTGCCTTGTGGGCAATCTTCCTTGTAGTGACCCTTCTTTCCAAATGTGAAGCACCGGATGGAGGAGGACTTGCCTTTGTAGAGTCTACCTTTGGAGTACATGGCATCTTCTTTAGCTTGAGAGGATGGAGAGACTTTTTCCATGATAGCTTCAATTTGAGCCTTTATTTCAGCCTTCTTCATTCTCTTAAGCTCTTTCTTCTCTTGTCTTTCTACTTCCTCCCTCTTGTCAAGTGTAGCTTCATGTGCTTGTAGATTTCCAATGAGCTCTTCAACAGGAATATCCCTAAGAGACCTTGCTTCTTCAATGGAAGTCACCTTGGATTCCCATCTCTTGGGGAGAGTTCTAAGGATCTTTGAGTTGATCTCTCCACTAGACATAGGATGTCCTAGAATAGCAAGACCATTCAAGATGGTGTTGAGCGTTGAGTACATGTTGGCTATGCTCTCCTCCTTTCCCATCTTGAAGTTCTCAAGCAACCCTTTGAGCATGTAGACTTTGCTTTCCTTCACTTGATCTGTCCCTTCATAAGTGATGCAAAGCTTTTTCCATAACTCATAGGCCGTCTCACAAGAAGAAATCCGGTTGAACTCGGTGGGGGTCATGGAGGCATATAGAATGTGCATGGCTCTAGCATTCAAGGTTGCTTTCATGAAGGTGGCTTCATCCCATTCTTCAATGTTTGTCTTTGGTAGAATGTATGGGCTGTTCACCATTTGCCACATCTCGAGACTTGATCCTTGGATGAAGAATTGAAGTCTTCTTCTCCAATAGAGGAAGTTGCTCCCATCAAAGATTGGAAGGCTAGTCGAGAGTCTCCCTCCTAGGTAGTCACCCATCTTCTCCTACTTGTTGAATTATGCTTGGAGAAGACCCGCTCTGATACCACTTGTTGGATCCTAGATGGGTGACATAGATGCTCTAGAGGGGGGGTGAATAGAGCTGAAAGCACTTAAACAAAATTCATTAAACCTTCAAATTATATGACAAGATAAGGTTGCTAAATAGGTAATTTGAGTGCAACTAAATCATGCATAGCAAGGATAAGAGAGATTGAACATGCATCAAATTAGACAAGCTATTTAGAGTGGTTCCACACTTCAAACTAGAAGTGTGTCAGTCCACTTGCCTAGAGAGGTCAACCTCTAGGGCTTCAACCAATTGCACTCTTATATTCATTAATAAGACATACAATACATGACCAACAAAGGACTTACCTATCCAATACAAAGAGTCTTCAACCTTACCAAGGACTTACCCACTTTGCAAGAGTCTTCGGCCTTCTCCAAGGACTTACCCACTCTTGCACAAGTCTTCGGCCTTGTAGGAATTACCCACTCTTCTTGGATCTTCTGCCTTTGACTTCACCTTCACTCGGAGAAGCTTCCACCAAGGACTTACCCACTTGAGCTTGAGTCTTCTGCCTTCTCCAAGGACTTACCCACTCTAGCTCCAAGTCTTCAGCCTTGATCTTCACCAAGGGACTCCTTCCCTTGTTCTTCTTCACCTCTCTTGGACAAGAGAGAGAACCTTCATCTTCAAGATAGGAAATGAGAGATGGGGAGGTGGTGGAAGTGAGAGCCTCACAAGATATACAAGTAGAAACTAGCTCTCTTACAAATCTCCTACTCACTCTAATGGATGTAGCAAGTGATTAAGCTTAGAGAGAGAGAGGAGGCTGTAGGAAGCACTCAACTATAGAATAGGAACCTCACAAAGAGTTTGCAATGAATGCTCAACCTTGGAATGAAGCCCAAGGGGTCCTATTTATAGCTGGGGATGCCTCTTAGCCTTTGGGAACACTTGATAATGAAAACTAGCCATTTTGTGGCTTGCAACGGATCTATTTTCACTTGTTGCAACTCCACAATGGCTAGAATCACTTTTCTGCATCTTTTCGTACAGTCTGATCGGCCGAGTTTCCATAAAGGCAATTCAGTCGAACCATGGATCGGCTGAGTTTGCAACTCGGCCGAATGGTGGATCGGCTGAGTTTGCAACTCGGACGAATCCCACAAAAGTTCCAGATTTCATGGATCGGCCGAGTTTGTAATTCGGCCAACAAAAACCCTGTTGGGAAATTTTGGAACTTTTGTTTGACCATACAAATGATGGATTTTTGTGTCCCAATCATTTTTCTAAGCTTAATTACAAGTCATACAATCATTACAAGTGATTACAAAGCAATTATAAGGTCATTTACATAGAGATCCCAAATTGCACACTTGTAGCTATTTTGACTTGTCTTTTCTCCAATTTGATATGCGCAAGTTAGGGCATTTGGAGTGTGTCTAAACCTAATCTGAAATCACTCAATGTAGAAGCATTAGACACCAATATGTGGAATGGTTAGTCATCATCAAAAAAAGGGTTTAGTCAATTTAGACGTGAGTCAACATTGACCTAATTGACCTTGAGTCAACATTCTCCCCCTTTTTGAAGATGACAAACCATTCCATAAATGTATTGAAAGCTTGTACGTAAAATCATACCTTCGGAGAAACCTAGGGGTTTCAATAGGATTGAGCTCATATGCTCCCCCTCAATTGATGCACATGGAGTTCTCATACTCCCCCTCAATTGATGCTATTTCTCCTGCATGGTTAGCTTTCATAACATTTATAGAAACTATGTCTTCTACTCATATATGTTCTACACATATATGTCTTCTCCCATTTACCTTCTCCCCTTTACATGGACACGCTTCTTTGCTTCATGTAAGACATGCCTTCTCCCTGTTGTTAAAAGAAGACATACCTTTCTCCCCCTTTGTCATTTCAAAAAGGTGGGGGTGTGAAGAAACTAAGAAACACCACTTGTTAAGAGAAAGAAGATAACAAAAGTTATATAAGGAAGTAGAAGAGCGCAGATAGGGGCTTGTCCAAGCATAGAAAGAAAAGCAAGTTAAAGCATATACTTGAACATCCCAAAAATGCAAGATAAAGTGCTGCAGAAAAACAATAGATCACAATTTTGATCCTCAAGATGATGGAATTTGACCAAAAACCATCGGAGCTCATGGCAAAGTGATGAGTCATGCTCAGAAGGGTGTTTCTGCATAAAAAGCACTATACTTGCAGCAAAAACTAAAATTGGAGCAAAACCTGCATAAAATCCAAAAATACTCCAATTTCTACATACAATGTAGCTCTATGTGCCCTGCATCATAATATTATGCAAACAACTCAAGATAGTAGATATGCAATTCAAGGAACAATCTTGAGCATGTATGAGATAAGATACAAGCATAACATATAGATGATCAAAGATGGCAATTTGTAAACAAGGTTAGAACTACATGTATATGAACTACTAGTAGATGATATCACAAGTTAGGACTACTAGTAGGATCTAGATCATAGCAAGAGATACACAAGATAAAGCAAGCTATGAGTAGATATAGAGATATATCCAAACCAAGAGATATGCAATTTTAGAAGCATGAAAGGATATAACTCACTATATATGCATCCTTACCATAAGATGATTACCCCTATGAACCTCAAGGTTGTATCAAAACAAGATATACACCTATAGAGATGTAGCAAGTTAGAGTACAACGGAAGCAATTTAAGACACAACCAAGAGATCCAAAGAGATCATCATCAAAACCTGCAAAACAACTCAAAGCAAGTAATTGCAACATATAGATATACCAATTTAGAGCAATTAGAGAGATAGAGTTGTATGCAAGATAGGCAATTTAGAACATGGCAATATGCATATATAAAGGTACCAAATGAGAGTGCCAAAGAATAAGGCTATTGGTTGAGAAAATCTAGTTGAGAGGGAAATTCTCACTCAATAAGCCAAATGTATATTCTTTGCACAGTGTAATCGGTCGAGTTCTGTGCATTGGCAACTCGACCGAATGACAGCTGTTGGCAACACCCATGGTACCCATCGGTCGAGTTTCAATGGGGCAAACTCGACCGACAGAGCAGCTGTCAAAAAGCACATATATATCATAAAAACATATTTAAAGGCATGCTTAAAATACAAACCATATCCAAACATGTCTAAGTAAGTTAGTAATGCACTATAGAAGCATTAGAAACAGTTTTTGAGCAAGAGTGTGAAGAGAAACACAAAATACCACTTTTGACTCAAAAACCATATGTATAGTGCACACTAACTTGACAAAAACAAGTTAGAAATGGTTATAAGCAATAAAAACATTACCTTTGTGCTTACCATTGCTTTTCCACTTGTTGTCACCCTCTGAACATCTCACCTTTCTTCTTTCATGTGGATTGAGAATTCAATTTTCAATTCAACAGCTCAATTCAATCCATTTTCAAGTACCTATAAGAAGAAAGATGAAATGGTCCCCAATCATATTTTTGGGTCCGGAGGGGTTAGTTTAGCAACCCAAGTCCTATTGCTCTTGGGTGCTTTCCTAAAAGGACAACAAATAGAATAATGGCCAAAATCATTGCAATAGTTGCATGTGCCCATAGTCTTGGAACTAGAGGATTCTCCATGGAATATTGGAGGTCCTTTATCTTTGTTGTTCCCTTGACTACTATCATATCCTAAACCATGTCTACCAATTTGTTTAGTAGAATGGAGTAGGATGTCATTAAGACTCTTTTTACCAACTAAGAATCTTTGCAAAGAAGATCTCAAACTATCATTATCATGCTTAAGAGAAGCAATAGTAGAAGACAAATTATTGATATTATCTTTAGCATGCAAAAGATCATTTTCTAAGCAAAGAGCTTTAGTTAAATAGGAGTCTCTATTACTATGAAGAGCAGCAACATCATTCTCTCTACTAGTAGAACTAGAGCAAGATTCATGCCTATTGAGTTTAGCAAGCAAGGAGGCATTTTCTATTTCTAATTCATGCAAAACTAAATCTTTGTCCTTATTTTCAGATTTAAGAACATCAATGTCATGCATGAGAGAATCAACAATTAAAGTATGTTCTTCATTAGAATTAGGCATGAGAGGTTGAGATTCTAGAAATTTAATCTTATCAAGTAAACTAGCATTGTCAAGTTTAAGAGAGTCTACTTAGCTAAGACAATCATTTTTATCAATAAGCAAGCAAGAATTTGCATATTCAAGATCATCTAGTTCTATATGCAAATTATCAACAATTTTAGCAAGCTTTTTCTTTTTCTTTTTAGAAGACTTAAGAGATGCACAAATATCATGAATGAGATCAATCAAGGATTTTTTATCTAAAGAGTCTAGATTTACCTCATTTGAGTCTTCACTTGTTGATGCTATAAGAGCAAAATGACATTCTCCTTCATCACTAGAGCTTGAGCTTGATCCTTCACATGAATCTTCACTTGAGCTTGAGTTGGAGGAGCCGCTTGAGCTTGAGTGCCATTTCTCCTTCTTGTGAAGATGGGTCTTTTTGCCTTGTGGGCAATCTTCCTTGTAGTGACCCTTCTTTCCACATGTGAAGCACCGGATGGAGGAGGACTTGCCTTTGTAGAGTCTACCTTTGGAGTACATGGCATCTTCTTTAGCTTGAGAGGATGGAGAAACTTTTTCCATGATAGCTTCAATTTGAGCCTTTATTTCAGCCTTGTTCATTCTCTTAAGCTCTTTCTTCTCGTCTTTCTACTTCCTCCTTCTTGTCAAGTGTAGCTTAATGTGCTTGTAGATTTCCAATGAGCTCTTCAACAGGAATATCCCTAAGAGACCTTGCTTCTTCAATGGAAGTCACCTTGGATTCCCATCTCTTGGGGAGAGTTCTAAGGATATTTGAGTTGATCTCTCCACTAGACATAGGATGTCCTAGAATAGCAAGACCATTCAAGATGGTGTTGAGCCTTGAGTACATGTTGGCTATGCTCTCCTCCTTTCCCATCTTGAAGTTCTCAAGCAACCCTTTGAGCATGTAGACTTTGCTTTCCTTCACTTGATCTGTCCCTTCATAAGTGATGCAAAGCTTTCTCCATACCTCATAGGCCGTCTCACAAGAAGAAATCTGGTTGAACTCGGTGGGGGTCATGGAGGCATATAGAATGTGCATGGCTCTAGCATTCAAGGTTGCTTTCATCATGGTGGCTTCATCCCATTCTTCAATGTTTGTCTTTGGTAGAATGTATGGGCTGTTCACCATTTGCCACATCTCAAGACTTGATCCTTGTATGAAGAATTGAAGTCTTCTTCTCCAATAGAGGAAGTTGCTCCCATCAAAGATTGGAAGGCTAGTCGAGAGTCTCCCTCCTAGGTAGTCACCCATCTTCTCCTACTTGTTGAATTATGCTTGGAGAAGACCCGCTCTGATACCACTTGTTGGATCCTAGATGGGTGACTTAGATGCTCTAGAGGGGGGGTGAATAGAGCTGAAAGCACTTAAACAAAATTCATTAAACCTTCAAATTATATGACAAGATAAGGTTGTTAAATAGGTAATTTGAGTGCAACTAAATCATGCATAGCAAGGATAAGAGAGATTGAACATGCATCAAATTAGACAAGCTATTTAGAGTGGTTCCACACTTCAAACTAGAAGTGTGTCAGTCCACTTGCCTAGAGAGGTCAACCTCTAGGGCTTCAACCAATTGCACTCTTATATTCATTAATAAGACATACAATACATGACCAACAAAGGACTTACCTATCCAATACAAAGAGTCTTCAACCTTACCAAGGACTTACCCACTTTGCAAGAGTCTTCGGCCTTCTCCAAGGACTTACCCACTCTTGCACAAGTCTTCGGCCTTGTAGGAATTACCCACTCTTCTTGGATCTTCCGCCTTTGACTTCACCTTCACTCGGAGAAGCTTCCACCAAGGACTTACCCACTTGAGCTTGAGTCTTCTGCCTTCTCCAAGGACTTACCCACTCTAGCTCCAAGTCTTCAGCCTTGATCTTCACCAAGGGACTCCTTCCCTTGTTCTTCTTCACCTCTCTTAGACAAGAGAGAGAACCTTCATCTTCAAGATAGGAAATGAGAGATGGGGAGGTGGTGGAAGTGAGAGCCTCACAAGATATACAAGTAGAAACTAGCTCTCTTACAAATCTCCTATTCACTCTAATGGATGTAGCAAGTGATTAAGCTTAGAGAGAGAGAGGAGGCTGTAGGAAGCACTCAACTATAGAATAGGAACCTCACAAAGAGTTTGCAATGAATGCTCAACCTTGGAATGAAGCCCAAGGGGTCCTATTTATAGCTGGGGATGCCTCTTAGCCTTTGGGAACACTTGAGAATGAAAACTAGCCATTTTGTGGCTTGCAACAGATCTATTTTCACTTGTTGCAACTCCACAACGGCTAGAATCACTTTTCTGCACCTTTTCGTACAGTCTGATCGGCCGAGTTTCCATAAAGGCAATTCAGCCGAACCATGGATCGGCTGAGTTTGCAACTCGGCCGAATGGTGGATCGGTTGAGTTTGCAACTCGTCCGAATCCCACAAAAGTTCCAGATTTCATGGATCGGCCGAGTTTGTAATTCGGCCGACAAAAACCCTGTTGGGAAATTTTGGAACTTTTGTTTGACCATACAAATGATGGATTTTTGTGTCCCAATCATTTTTCTAAGCTTAATTACAAGTCATACAATCATTACAAGTGATTACAAAGCAATTCTAAGGTCATTTACATAGAGATCCCAAATTGCACACTTGTAGCTATTTTGACTTGTCTTTTCTCCAATTTGATATGCGCAAGTTAGGGCATTTGGAGTGTGTCTAAACCTAATCTGAAATCACTCAATGTAGAAGCATTAGACACCAATATGTGGAATGGTTGGTCATCATCAAAACAAGGCTTTAGTCAATTTAGACGTGAGTCAACATTGACCTAATTGACCTTGAGTCAACAATTTGGTGACTGTTTTAGATTTTGTGTTACTCGAGGAAGAGCAACGTTCAAGTTCGGGGTATTTTGATGAATGTATATTCATCATGAAATTCAATTATCACTTCGGGACCAATTCAACTCTATATATACTATTTCACTCAATATGAATCATAATGTGCAAAACTACTTAGTTGATTCGATTATTAAGGTTTTAACTAAATATTGTTGATTTAATGCAGGTTTTGACAAGATGAACAAGTAGTTGGGGTCCACCTTCATCTCTGGCTCTGATCAAGAAATCTATCCAAACAATTCCGCCCATTCGATCTCAAGACCGTTTGAGCCCATTCGGTCTCAAGACCGTTTGAGCCCATTCGGTCTCAAGACCGTTTTGATCCCATTCGGTCTCAAGACCGTTTGAGCCCATTCGATCTAAAGACCGATGGACCAGAAGAGGCCGATTGGAAGCATAACCCAGTTGTAAGGAATCGAGCAGTGCAAGGTTTTGAAGCAAATCCACAGCCACGACAGTTTTGGATGTTCACGACCGTGGTCCACTGTCCTCACCACGACCGTGTGGTGAAGCCACGACCGTGAGGTGAAGCCACGACCGTGGTGGATTACCCCTGACGCCTGAGCTCTCACTCACCACGACCATGGTCTCCGAATCATGACCGTGGCACCCCACCTGCATCAACTCTTTGTCTCCCGCCACGCCCGTGTGAGGCAGCACGACCGTGGGGCAGTAGCCTCACCACGACCGTGGTGTCATGCCACAACCATGGCACAATGCCATCAGAGCCCGATTACTCACTCACCGCGCCTGTGCAAGGCGGAACGGCCGTGGGACCGCAGCATTACCACGACTGTGGTACCTCACCATGGCCGTGGTGCGTCGTCGTCTACCTCTGCACCTCCGCCGAAGCAGCACATCTTTTCTTTGATTCCGGCGGTGCCTCGCTCCTAGAGCTCCACCCCGCCAAGAAGCAGCTCTGACTCTGTCACACCTGCTGCCTTCAGCCTCGCTGCCCTCACCTTCTGTCTTCCTTCTCAAGCTCATCTACCGGAGGAGCAGAAGCTACACGATCTAGACTGTTTGTGATCTCAGCAGCAAATCGTTTGGATCGGTCAATGAGAAGACTGAATGAACTCGTTGCGAAGACCATTTGTAGCAGATATGAAGACCGTTTGTGCCTAAGTATCCAAGACCATTTGGTCTCGTGTGTTTTCCAAACCGGTTTCCGCTCAAGACCATTTGGTCTTGTACAGTTTACAGACCGTTTGCACAAGATCGTTTTGAGAAGAGCAAACAGTCTGTGAGACCGTTTGCTCTCGTGCAGTTTCCAAACCGTTTGCTGCTCAAGACCATTTGGTCTTATAAAGTTTATAGACCATTTGCCCAAGTTTTACAAGACCGTTTGGGCACAAATATCTGCCAAACCACTTGGACTAGAAATAGACCCAAAACATGAAGACATGCCCCGTTTCTATAAATTGGTTCAGTAGGGTCCCCTTTTGAGACATCGGTTTCGGGACGTCGACAGACTGCCTGTATACAGGTCTGATCCAAATATAGTGTTGTCCGCGCCAGTTTCATTCAACCTACTGCCCATGTTACAACCAAGGAGGCTGAGGAGAGAAGGAAGACGGAGCAAGGGAGACTGTTCGGTCTATCTTGGCAACTCCCGTTCGCATCCAGATCTACTCCGACACGACGTAGGAGGCTGTATCTTCTTCACCGAGCTACGACTACTTTCTGCACCGAGTTCATGGCAGAATTCTCTCTTTTGCTCATTCTTCTTGTTTCTCGCATCATGAGCGAGTAGTACCTTTTCGCTGGGGTGCGGGGACTAGCCCCGCTGCCCATGCAAACCATGTTCTTTTGTTAAACTTTCCATGGCAATGTATATAACTTTCCATTTTGTTGTTAGTTGGTATGTTTGTAGTTGATTATCTACTTGCTTTCATCTTGTTCTTTCCTATATTGCGAAACCTTCTATATGTGGGATGGAATGGCGGTTTACAAAGTTTGACTCTTTGACGAGAACTTATGATAAGATTCCTTGAGGTCGTAAGTGAATGATCTCCGAGGGGACGAGACATCTTGCCTTCGGTGACGCTTCTGTGGTCTAAACATCCCTCAGGGAGGACCACAGCCTTAGTTGGATTTGCATCGTCTTTGTTTATCGTCGATGTTAGTTTGTAGATCTATCACCTGCTAGCTTATCAATTTATGCGGTTGACTCCCAAACTAGAAATAGAATGGGATTTCTTTGAGGTCGTGAGCATGATCTGTGAGGGGATGAGCCATCTAGCCTTCAGTGACGCTTCTGTGTGCCTAACGCCTGTATAGGGGGCCCACAACCTTCTTTGGATTTATGTATCTTTGGAGCCATAAGTAAGTGATCCGGATGGTGACGAGACATCTGATGCCTAAGGTGATGCTTACGCGAACCTAACGCCTGTATGGGGGGTTTTGCAGTAGCTCTATTTGGATTGCTATATCTTGCCTGGATTGTTTGTGATTGAATGTGTTTGCATGTGTAGTGGTGGTGAAACTCGATACCATCCAGGCGATTCCATACCATTGATCTAAATCCTACTTTAATTCAGGTTTTACTTTCTTGCAATTAGTTTAATTAACCTCAAATCAACCAATCGTTCTAAATTTTAGTTTTACTCGAGCTAGATTTGACTGACAAGGATTCTTAAAAACGTTGTCCTTTGGGTTCGATCCTTAACTATAATGCGATAAGACTCATCCGCTTGCGGGTGGTATTATTGCACTTTGGTTTTAGTAAAAGCTCGGGGATTTCAACCCCGAGTGAGTTTGTTAGTGAATTTGGGGCTCCGATGTATTATGTGCAAGGTGACCCCGGTATAAGACCAAAAGGGTATGATCCAAATGTCATAAGAACCTCACATCCTTTTCCATTATATTGAACAGACTTTCCCCTACCCTTTGTCTAGATCAAAGGCATCTAGACAATGACAAGTTTGAACTACAAAATACTAAAAATCATCATGAGCAATCACAAGATAGGTATGGCTTACAACTCAAATCTTTCTTATTCCTTTATGGTGTATATAACTGAATGGTTTTGAATCTAATATTAAGTATAAAATATAACCTGACATGCCTCAAATGACTTCGTACCACTTATACTTTTCTCTCAATTGGAATAAATAAGTCCTTGAGGCTCCAACCTGAAGCTTAAACCGCTTGTCAGCTCCAATTTATTTGTATGCCCAATACTTAGCAAACTTTAAATTTGCTTATTGATCTCAAGCAATTTAGACCCCTACAATCCCACCCCAACCCAAAGTCAGTACAATACTCAGAAAGATTTGTTGTTCATTCAAACTCGTTTGTCGTCTTGTTCAAAGTCGGTCCAATTGGAACACTAATTGTGCCCTTTTGGATCAAGAACTTAGTGCCTTCTATAGATTTCTTAGAATCTTATATTTTGTAATCATTTAAAATCTGCATTGCAAATATATGAGCATAGATATGTAGAGATCTTAAGAGATTCTAATTCAGTAATGGTGGCATAATTTCAACATGCAACCCAACATAGTTGCATATTGTATATTTTGTGTTTGTTTTGTAAATTTTCTTTTCACTCCTTTTGTATATGCACTTGGAAGACTCTGATTATCTTGGACCAGTCATCTTCACCTTTTAAGAGACTAGTGACATTGTTTTTGTCCTGGCATGTACATGGAGTATGTTTTTACTAAAGAAGAGATGTAAAGAACATATACTAACTAATATAGCTCTTTATCTTCTTGCAATGGTTATAATATGATTCAACTGATTTTTTTCCTTGTATATTATTCTATTGCCATACTTAAGCAATTTATTCTCATGATTTACATAACGGTCTTGTTTACTTTTAGGGCAAAAGGCTGTCAGTGACATTATCATTCTAATTATGGTGAGATTGATCTCATCAAATAAATCATGTTTGGATGTGTTTCAATGATGATGACAAGAATGTGGGGAAGATGTACTATGCTTTACATGATTTTGAAGGATCTTTCGTATATGTTTTAAGATTTAGAGTTTTATTTGACACTGACGATCTGAGCTTGATGTGTCAAGCATATGTCCTTCTTTATGACTCACCTTTATTGAAAATAGTTCGTGTTACTTGGAGGTACTTGCTCTCATTGTAATCTCATGGTCCTCCATAAATTGTTGTTTTTCTGGATTCATTGTGTATGTCTCTTGAAACATTGCTTCTAATTGCATTTACAAGAAAAATCATACACAAACAATCATTTTTGGTCAGCAAAAAACTCCTGTTACTATTGTGAAATACCAAAAATTTAGGTACAAATAAAACACACACCCTAATCCTCTAAGAGGATTACCAAAAGCAACAAAAAGAGAACTAAAAGTCTTGCGCAGAAGACCCAAAACAGAAAGACAAGAACTCAGACCAAGACCAACACACCAAAAGAGTTCATACATGCACATGCAGAAAAAACTCACACCCTATTCTGATGAAGAGTTGCACTAACAATTACGCCCACCCACAAAGAGTACAGATACATCACCGTGGGATGAAGAATATCTACCAGAGCCTGTACTCAGTATTTTAAATGGGGTACCAAGCAAAGAACCATCTTTCTTCATCCGCTAACACAACATAATGTTGGCCGCATCTTCCTGTATTCCTATCAGACAATCAAGGAGCTTTGAAATCTGTATCAGCTGCATCGAACACCAAGGTGCAATCAACTTGAAACATCCTTCACACAATGTTATCCTCACCCACAAATATAGTCGAAGAAAGAGCCAGGAAATAGCTCCCATCCATCGTACAATAGAGAAAGAAACTTAGCATCAGCTGCCTATCAGACCAGGTATCAGGAAATAAAAGGAAGAAGTGGGTGTCAACCATTCCTCATCTTCTTTGGGGATTTTTCCCCTTGCTAGGCCTGTAATTGCTGAAATCCAATGATTTAGCCTCCAAGGTATCAAACTCCAATTCAGAATTCGAATCCATTTTGGATTCATCCTCATCTTTGAACATCTGCTCCTTCTCCAGTTGGAAATCCACAGAGAATTCATTGTTGTTTCAGACTTTGTTTATCTTCCACGAGGACGAGCTCGTCTCCCCTCTACTCCTCCTATTCAGCTCCAGTTCCCACTCGAGATTATTACTCCCCACATTATATAATGGGAAAGTCCCAAACATCTCATGTTCTGGGAAACAAGGACGAGGTTGAGGTTTATGCTTATCAGCTCCAGAAAGGATGATAACTCTGACCTGTTGAGCAAAGGCATCACAAAGACCTTCATCCACTGCCTCAGAATCAACAGTGCACTCCTCTTACTGATCAGTAGCATTTTTCCCTTGACCAACCTTGGAAGCATCCTTGGAGGTTGTCTTGACAATGTGTCGAACACCTGACAGCTTCCCCAACCGGACCTGTAGGTCCTTCTCCGATGGGGGTTTGCGCATCTTCATAGGGAAGGAAGGGGATATATGCCCGAATCTCTTGCAAATGGGGCAGGTCACTGGTTTAGATACAACCTCAATCTTCAGAGACTTGGACTCCGAGTCCACTTCAACCAAAGTCTCCTTGGGAAACTTATCTTCATATTTCACCTGAATACACACTCGGGCGGCACCGAGACAACCAACAGCAATCGGGTAGTCATCTATGTCGACTGGTCTGCCGATAGTACTTGCAACACTGGATATGTGTCTGCACATCCAAGGGATTCTGAGATTTTCAATTCTGAACCACACTGGGACATACAAGAAGTAAAGGAGTTGGAGAGGAGCACCAAGCTTCCACACATGGGCCACAATCAAAGACCCATCCATGAACCATGGTGCTTCATCAAGCACCCTATCTCTTTCGCTACTGGAAGGCATCCAGATGATGTAACCCTCACTTTCCTTGGACATGATCTCGATGGAGCCGCTTGGTCTCCATAATCGACGAATCCATCCCGTAAGTTGTCCACCATACATCTTCCTTCCTATGAAATGGATTGAAACATACTCATCCGAATCAAGATTAGCATTGTCGTGGCTCGAGATAGAAGTGCATCGGTGGCCATCTTTGATGATAGGCTCGATGTACTCCATCAGCCCGACATCGATCTCGCCTCGCCCCTGCCTGATGGACAGCAACCAGTTGGCAATATTTGAGGGAGATGACGATCATTCAGATCCATGAGGTGGGGTTTTTGAGGGGTTGGCGACGGACGCATGGAGCGTTGCCTTCTCCTGCGAAGAATCCCTAGATGTGTCAGAGGTAGGTGTGCCTGCTTCTCCATTTGCCCCCGATTGGCAGATTGGAGGAGTCGAAGACTTGGCGACGTTACCTCTCCCCCTCAGTCACTCGACGATCGCCCTCTCCCGCACCCTCATCCGCCCCGTCTGCGACCCATAGTCCACGACGTTTCCTTCTCCTGCGGAGAAAGGCATTAATATTAGACTCAAACAATCATGGACCCATATAAATAGTTATTTGTCATAATTTAGTACTTAATGTAGGCCTTTGTCTTCTCTGTTGGATTAGGCTTACTTCTACAAAAGGTAGTATGCACACATTTCGATCTATATTCTATAATGACTTTGTACAATCTACCACTAAAATCTTGTTTGTAAATATGTACTACTCTTCCCCTTGATGAATGTAGTCTTGTTCGTAATGCATACTGCTCTTCTAGTGGACTCTTCTATACGTAATTGCTGAAATTGATGGTTTAATGGACTGAGAACTAATGTTTATCTACATTATTGCTAGTTAGAGTTACTTTTCCTCTATACTCCTCTAGGAAAATAAATATACACTATAAAACCTAGCACTAAGATTGGCACTTCCATCTGACCGCCCATACGTATGCTATGGATACATTAACAAAAAAGATTAGTCTAGTGTGTTGGAATTGTATGCTAGAGACATTGTCACATAATTCAAAACTCTGGATTCATACTCTATGTTTCCAACCCCATTTACCGCTAGATACTCAGTCAAAGAAAACTAAACCAAAAGATTACCTCTTGTTAAATCTAAGATTTTAGTTGCACTATGAGTATGAGTTGCATGCTTAGTACATAAGGGATACATTAATTGATTGTTATCAGATTCATATAGATATTTTTTTCTCAAAACCATTTGAATATCTAAAAAGACTTTTGTTTGAGTTTTTTTTTCTTCTATTTTTAGATCCCTAAGACAACCCGGTTCACTATAGTATCTTGAAGAAGTTCTATTATTAGTTTCTTAAGCGATAATACTACAAATCTTGTGAAAAAGCTCACAATATCCAACATTGAAACCTCACGTTAGGTAGTCAACTTACCTTGAATAAGAGGGACTATTAGATGAGAGATGTGATGGGTCATTGAAGGAAAACTATGGGTTGGTGATACAGAGTTGTCTTTTTGGAAATAAGAAACTACTGGCTCACCTGGATACATATAATAAGTAAAAATTCAATACAATATCAAAATTTTCAATGGACATCAACCCATTTACCTTAGAGAAGAGAATAAAAAAATTATGCAATTGGCTGTTTCATCAATGATCTTGTTGGACACTCGGGCCATGTGCCATAAAGGTTCATTTATAATATTTATTTCATGCCCCCATAAGATGTAAGAGGTATTATGTTATGACCCACCCCACAGTTAACTAGTAAGTATCATGATAACAATATCGTTACGTTAATTGAGACAAGTTAAGTGATCATGTGGTGATTAGTGCATCATCAAGTTAATTAAGCTAAGTGCTTAAGATGTGACTAGTGTTTTGACTAGCTGAGACAAGGTAATTGGCATGTTTTTATGACTTGAGGTTGTAGAGGATCTTGCGCTTGAAAAGTTGCAAAAGAAATCATTTGATTTGGACCTACGGAGCGAAAGTTATGAGGGTTTAATTTCTGGGATTGAATATGCAATTTTCCCATTAATTAGCTTTATAACCCTTCTCCCTTATCTGTTCTTCCTGATCGACTTCCCGATAGAATGCAAAGCGCCTAAAGCGGCGCCCAACAGCAGCACTCGACCGAGTAGCAGAAGGGAACCACACAGGGCGATTTTAGGGCGATTAAGCGAGCAACCAAGCTCCCTCCACCTCCGTCCTCCCTTCCCCTTCTTCTTCCTTGCCTAATCAAGGTCGACTAACTGGGCGGCACCCTACCTGCAGCCGTATCGCAGCACAGAGCTGCGGCCAGCAGCCAGGAGCACGTTTGGGCGTGGCCAGCACCAGGAAATGGTACCGTGGAGCTCGAACTTGAAGTCCCAGTGGGATTCACAGCTAGTTTAGCCATGAATCAAGTCCCTTCCGTCAACCTGACCTTAGCCATAAGCTGCTGTGGCAGCTAGACCGTGAACAGGGAATTCCAAAGGTTGAAGACAACCAAAATTCCTCCGGAAAACACATTTCTAGATGAATCCGGACATCCCGAAAATTTCACTCACCTAGCATGATTTAACTCTAGTGTTTGGAAATTTTTTGTTAAATGTGTATTTTCCTCACATAACGGTAGTTATCAGGCATCGTGCAGTATTTGGCGACGCCTGACTTTTTATTTCACAAACTGATTCTTTTCACTTTTATATGACCTAGTTTATTTTCCGAACAATGTGATTTGAACCAGTGAATTTACATGGTTCATCGAAATCTAAATTGCGCAGTTTAAATACCGAAATCAGAATCAAGTGTCAGTACAGTTTGAGTATAAACCCAGGTTATACGATTTTAGTAAATTATCAGATGCACGATTTCAAAGAAAGTACGATAACATGAAAATATTCAATGAAACCCTAGTTGCATGCTCCATGTTATGTTTAATGTGAATGGATCAATATTTATATGAATTTGCACATTTCTCTGAGATATTATTAGAAATTCTCAATTATTGTTAATAATTCGTGTTATGATATGTAAGTAACTCTTAATTGAGTTATGTGATGAACAAACCGGTATTAGGGTTAATGTGCATGTTTTTTGAGAAATTTCAGATAATTGACAAATGCTACTAATGAATTTTCATATGTGAAGTAATTACTCTTATCATTGCAATAAGATCTTGAATTGCATGAATTCAGTGTATGTGCCAAATTGATATAAGTTTGGGTTATTTATGAAATTTCAATCTTCCAGCATGCATGGTATATGGATTACTCAGTATTTACAATGTTTTTGAGTATACTGCTTTGTCGGTTCTAGAATGATATCGTATTGTGATTTGAACCGCAATTAAATAGACGAGGTACCATAGAGATACCAAAACCAAGAACAAGTAAGAGAGAGATGCATTGTAGGAAGAGCTTTTCTAGAATAATAAAATATTAGATTAAGGGCTTTGACATCGTAGAATCCCTATGTGAGGTCTGCGCCTTAGGGATGAAATGACCTACCCTGGCGGTGTGTCCAGTATACAGGGGTCGGAACACACTCACATAGCGTGTGGGGAGACGAAGCCCTTGAGGAAGTCTCCTAAGAGAAAATAGGTTACCCAACATGAACCAGACGTCCCAGTAGTAACCCAGAGGTACCCACAGAGCGTACCAAGTTGAGGCTCATAGAGCATCTCAGACCCTCCGCCTGTGTACTCAGTTTAGAGGAGGAGTCCAGTTTACGGCACCATAGGATGTCGAGGCCAGAGAGCCAGAGTTCCTGTAGCAGACCCGGACAACAGTCAGACTTAGCTATCCTGAGGTGTCGACTAAGTCTTGTACGGTGGGATCATAGTTCACTATGAGTCTTCATATGTAGAGTACACTGCATATGATCAGGGCATAAGATAAAATATGTTCATATAGGTTCACAAAGTTTTTGTAAGTTTAAAAAGTTAAGAAATATATGCGTTAGCTTCACAGCAGTAGTTCTTTAAGTGAAATTTTAGTATTTTCTGTTAATTAATTGTATCTACAGCTGTGCATCAATTATTATCATAATGAGATGTTGACATCTTCTGTTGTTTAAATTATATTACTTAGACCTGCTCAGTGTAGTATTTCTTGCATATTATTCCAAATAATAAACATAAATGAGTTATCTGCGATGGTTGGGTGAAATTCTATTCACTGAGCCAATAGCTCACCAACCTACTGAAACATTTTTCAGGTCAACGTCAGCATGAGGAAGCTGAAGGATCGTATCACCCAAGTACATAGAAGGTAGTTCGTAGTTAGTTAGAGGTCTCTTAGTCCTTTACCCTTGGTCCTTGGGACACGTGTGTGGTAGATAGAGAGTGTGTGAAATGTAATATGTAGTTTAGTTTTCAATTAACTGTTGCACATTATATTCGGCAAGTAATATGTAATATGTTGTTTAAACTCTGAAGTATCTTTCAATATTTAGAAACAGCAAGTTTGCTTCTGCAGTTATTAAGGTTTCAATTTATTCTAAGTTAAAAGATTTTCTCCTTTAAGCTAATTTTTAGTGATCAAGAAAAGAAAAAGTTAAGGGTGGTTTATCGAGGGTGACTCCCCGGTCTTCGGGGTCATTAGAGATGGCTCGGGGATCGGGGCGTTACAACTTTGGTATCAGAGCATAGGTTGAGTACATGGTTACTTTAAGTCAAGGTCAGGGGATGATAAGAGACCAATAGGATTATGACTTAGGTGTCTTCGTTCTAACTGCAATTTTCTAACAGGAAGTGTTTTGTTATACTATTATAGATGGCAGGAAGAGGACGTGGTCACGAGAACCAAGTAGAGAGCTTAGGCTGAGTCGTCAGGGACCATTAGGATAGAAAGATAGAGTTACAAGTGGGGTAGATAGGAAGTGATGTGTCTTTAGCTCTAGGAGGTCTGAGTATTTAGATACCCTGGCCAGGTATCTGAGTACTTAGATTGACCAGTATGAAGCTACTATGTCTATTCTTCCCTGAATACCCTGGCTAGGTATGCAGAGGAAGGATGAGCTAGAGAGAAACCCTAGAAATCTTAGGGTTAAGAAACTGGAAATTAATGTAGGAGTAAGAGATTAAACATAGGATGTGATACAACTCTTGCTTTATATTGCTTATTTGATTGGAGATCACTAGAAATGCTCTTATATGTATGAATTTAGATTTTCAATTTGTAGAATAAATATGATTCTTTTATATTATTGTGTGTCATGAAGTGATTTATTTATTTTTTATATTCTTTGTATCAAGTAGACTCTAGATAATTTAGACCCGCATCATAGTGAGAATGTACATACACTAAGATGTTGAGATATAAGGGAAAGATTAGAACAACTAAGAATTAGTTGGAACTGATATCAGAGACCCAACGTTGGGGCCTCATATGAGCAATCCTTAATTGAAAATAAAGGAACACGATATAAGGTTCATATTAAATTTAATTATTAGTATTATATGAACTCTAAATTTGAGAATATGGAAAAGATATGAGAAAAGTATGTAAGGACTAAGATAGTAAGAATCAACCATGGAATGGATCATGTAATAGAGTAAAATACTTTTATGTACTTTAAAGCAAAGGGAAAATAGAAGAAAAGAGTTAAGTATACAATAAGTACATAGAAATAAAGAGCCTTCAGAAGAGCAACATGGTATACATGAACATACACACGAATAAGCAACCTGATAGAAAGAGTAGGATATGGTAAGAGGAATATGGAAATATAGGGAAGGGTTTGAAGCTTGAGGGGGTAATATAGATTATAAAAGAAAGAGATTGCGACACTCAAGTAAGTGCTAACTAGTCAAGTATCCTTGTTGATAACTAATTAAACCTACATACGAGAAATGTAATAAGGGAATGTTTGAAGATAAGAATTCTAAGTTTCAAAATCATCTTCTCTTTCATATCTTCCTTAATGATAGCAATGTGGGATGAAGTGATTAGAAAATGAATCATATATGATGCATAACTACCATGGTAGAGACGTCTAAGTGAATGAAATAATGACACACAATATGATGATGAAACCCTAGCAAGATAAATTGAGAACGTAATTTATCTAAATGTTCAAGTAAGAGAAAGGAAATTCCAGTGATAAGATAAGTAAGACTTTAGTAAAACTTATGAGATCCCAAGTTTGAATTTCAAACTAAGGGAGAAAAGTCACATCACAATAACACTATGTTACCGATAAGGACCAAACCCTAGAATGTTTAGAGTTGAAGTAGTTCAAGGGATGTCACTAGCGATTTGACCTTGAATACTAGCATCTCTATAAAACAAGATCATGAGATTTTCACTATGAAAGGTAAGCTAGCACTAATAAAATCTAGGGTTTAAAGGTAGCTAATCTGAAAGGTAGATAAACAATATGAAAATGACTCGGAGAAAAGAGTAAGATATAAATTTGAAATGTAACAAGTGTGTTTTGAACAAAAGGAGAAATATAATATAAGTGAAGTGCGTTATGAAATAAATTCTTACAGTAATAACAAGAATGATGAATAATCTATTCTTACCTTGTGTGTTTCAATTTTAGGGATGTTTATTCTATATGATCAAATGAGAAGGATAAGTAACAGAAAGTAAGTAGCAGAGAATGAGGAGTATTATCCGACACATGATTTGGAGTTAGCTGATGTAGTCCATGTTCTTAAGACATGGTGTCACTATCTTTATGGTGAGGCGTGTCAGGTGTTTACATATTATAAGAGTTTGAAATATATCTTCACCCAGAAGGATTTGAATCTTAGACAACGGAGATGGTTGGAATTGATTAAGGATTATGAAGTGATGATAGATTATCAACCTGGAAAGGCGAATGTGGTGGTTGATGCCCTCAACAGGAAGTCAAGTTCAACAGCTGATGTATTCTCTATGGCATGTTACAAGAAAGACCTATTAGTAGAGATGCGTAAGTTGAACTTAGACTTAGGGGTGACAGAGCAGAGTGGTTTGATTGCACAGATGCAAGTCAAGCCTACTTTTTCTTATCAGATCAAGGAACTTCAGCAGAGTGATAGTGAGTTACAACAGATCATGCATGATATGACAAATGGAAAAAGACCAGAGTTTAGGTTTTCAGATGATGGTTTGTTATATCAGCATGACAGGCTATGTGTACCTGGAGACAGTGATTTGAAAGAACAAATTCTTGAGGAAGCACATGCATCGATGTACGCTATGCATCAAGGCAACACTAAGATGTACATGAATCTCAAGGAGTCGTACTGGTGGTCAGGTATGAAAAAGGATGTAGCTGAGTATATGTGGCTAGATGTAGTGTGTGCCAGCAGGTTAATGCTGAGCATCAAAAACCTGTAGGTACCTTACAATGTCTTCCTATACCAGAGTGGAAATGGGAACATATCACAATGGATTTTGTGATAGGGTTGCCCATGACCCCTAGAGGTTGTGACTCTATATGGGTGATTGTGGATAGACTGACTAAGTCTTCTCACTTTCTTCCTGTTAAGTCAACCTTTGATGTCCCAAAGTTGGCTAAGATATGCGTGGATGAAATAGTCATGCTGCATGGTATTCCAGTTTCAATTATATCTGATAGAGATCCTAAATTCACATCTAGGTTTTGGAATAAGTTGCATTGTGCTTTAGGCACAAAGTTAAGATTCAGTACAACTTTTCACCCGCCGACGGATGGTCAGTCAGAGAGGACCATTCAGACTCTTGAAGACATGTTGAGAGCATGTGTCTTGCATTTTAGTGAAAGTTGGGAAGAACACTTGAGCCTTATAGAGTTTGCATATAACAATAGTCACCATTCCAGTCTGATTATGGCCCCATATGAAGCTCTATATGGCAGAAAGTGTGGATCACTCGTATGCTGGTACGAGGTGGGTGAAAAAGAGATTCTTGGACCAGTGATAGTGGATTTGACTATTGAGAAGATAATAGTGATCAGAGAGCAGTTGAAAGCTGCACAGGACATGCAGAAGAGTTACGCTGAGAAGAGACGTATACCTCTTGAGTTTGAGGTTGGTGATGAAGTGTATTTGAAGGTTTCACCATGGAAAGGAGTGTTGAGGTTTGGTAAGAGAGGCAAATTGACTCCTAGCTTTATGGGCCCATATCCTATCATTGAGAGGATTGGACCTGTAGCCTATAGGTTGGATTTGCCATCCGAGTTGGCTAATTTACATGATGTGTTTCATGTATCGATGCTGAAGAAATGTTACCCTGGTATAGAGAAGATAAAGGACCCAAAACCTACACAGCTCAGATCAGATGTATCCTATGTTGAGGGACCAGTACAGATAGTTGATCGGAGGATCAAGAAGCTCAAGAATCGCGAGATACCATTGGTGAAAGTTCTGTGGAGGAATCACAACTTAGAGGAAGCTACATGGGAGCTTGAGTCTGAGATACGTAACAAGTTTCCTTTTCTCTTTTAGGAATTTCAAGATGAAATTCTTATAAGGGAGGGAGATTGTTATGAGCCACACCACAATTAACTAGTAAGTATCATGATAAGAATATCCTTACGTTAATTGAGATAAGTTAAGTGCTCATGTGGTGATTAGTGCATCATCAAGTTAATTAAGCTAAGTGCTTAAGATTCAATTATTGTTTTTGATTAGCTGAGACAAGCTAATTGACATGTTTTTATGCCTTGAGGTTGTAGAGGATCTTGCGCTTGAAAAGTTGCAAAAGAAATCGTTTAATTTAGTTATGAGGGTTTTGATTTCTGGGATTGAATATGCAATTTTCCCATTAATTATTTTAATAACCCTTCTCCCTTATCTCTTCTTCCTGATCAAACTTCCCGATAGAATGCAAACCGCCTAAAGCGGCGCCCAACAGCAACACTCGACCGAGCAGCAGATGGGAACCACATAGGGTGATTTTAGAGTGATTAAAGGAGCAACCAAGCTCCCTCCACCTCCGTCTTCCCTTCCCCTTCTTCTTCCTTGCCTAATAAAGGTCGACTAACTGGGCGGCTCCCTACCTGCAGCCGTATCGCAGCACAGAGCTGCAGCCAGCAACCAGGAGCACGTTTGGGCGTGGCCAGCACCAGGAAACGGTGTCGTGGAGCTCGAACTTGAAGTCCCAGTGGGATTCACAGCTAGTTCAGCCATGAATCAAGTCCCTTCCGTCAACCTGACCTTAGCCGTAAGCTGTTGCTGCAGCTAGACCGTGAATAGGGAAAACCAAAAGTTGAAGACAACCAAAATTTGCCCGGAAACATGCTCTTGACACATTTTTAGACAAATCTGGACATCTCGAACCGCTGCGAGTAGAATTTCACTCACCTAGAATGTTAACTCTGGTGTTTGGAAATTTTCTGTTAAATGTGTGTTTTCCGCAGATAACAATAGTTATCAGGCATCGTGCAGTATTTGGCGATGTCTGACTTTTTATTTCACAAACTATTTTTTACACTTTTATATGACCTAGTTTATTTTATGAACAGTGTGATTTGGACCAGTGAATTTACATGATTCATCAAAACCTAATTTGCTTAGTTTAAATACCGAAATAAGTATCAAGTGACCAATATCAGTACAATTTGGGTATAAACCCAGGTTATATGATTTTAGTAAATTATCAAATGCATGATTTCAAAGAAAGTACGATAACATGAAAATATTCAATGAAACCCTAGTTGCATGCTCCATGTTATGTTTAATGTGAATGTATTAATATTTACATGAATTGGCACATTTCTCTGAGATATTATTAGAAATTCTCAATTATTGTTAATAATTCGAGTTATGATATGTAAGTAACTCTTAATTGAGTTATGTGATGCACAAACTAGGATTAGGGTTAATGTGCACTTTCTTCGAGAAATTTTAGATAATTGACAAATGTTACTAATGAATTTTCATATGTGAAGTAGTTACTCTTATCAGTACAATAAGATGTTCAATTGCGGACTCAGGGAACAAAGGGGGATCACTGTGGGAGTGACAACTGGGGTGACTGAGGGGGTGGATGTCGAGGTGATGACATCGCTAGACCCTCCTGATCTCGTTGGTGCTATACCTACTCGTAAACCCTACTATAAAAGTTCAGGAAACATCTCAGTGGAGGAACATCCTAATCAATGGTCTGATCTATTTAAGAAGGATAACTTGGGACTGGTGAAGTTAAAGAAGGAGGATGTCCGACTGGTTGACGGGAAGCTCATTTACCCTAAGGTCATCGCTGAGAGGAATCTAGGAAGGTGGAGTAGAACTACATATGGGTACGTAATTGGTCTGAAGCCTCATTGGCCGGCGTTAGCTAAGCATCTTGCAAGATTTGGTGAGTGAAAGGTGCGATTGAATTTAGATCTAGAGGACGTGGTTTCTTCATCGTCCTTTTTGAGAATTATGAGGATCTGGCTACTGTTGTGGATGGAGGTCCTTGGTTTGTCGCGGGGAAGCCCTTAATCATTAAGAAATGGGAGAGGGGTGAACCGTTGGAGAAGATGAAGCTGAGATACCGATCTGGCTGAAGATCCACAAACTCCCGCTCGAACTCTAGTATGTTGAGATGTTTAATATTATTGGTTCATACTTGGGAACGCCTCTTCGACCTGAAAAGTTTACCTCAGAATTCAGGAGGTTAGAGTACACCAGACTGCAGGTGGTTGTTTCCTCGAACTTCAAGTTTCCTACAGAACTTCAGATTATGAGTGAAGATGGGCATTCTGATACTATCGAATTTGAGTATGAATGGGTACCTATGAAGTGTTTATCGTGTGGTCTGTATGGTCATGAACCTTCCCTGTGTGATATCTTGAAAGATTCAGATGAAGGTATTCCGAAGAAGAAGGTGAGGAGAGCCTGGGTTCCTAAAGTAAGAACTACAGAGGAAGATAGTGACGTCTTCATTGACGCTGTGGAAGAAGTTGATGAGATGGTTGCTCGGTCTGGAGTGTCTAGGTCTCATTCATCCGAGGTTGCACCAACGGCTTCCTCCTCTATTACTACAGTGGCTTCTCCTGATACTAGCTAGGAATTCAAGAAGAAGAAAAAGGCTAGCTGTCCACCTAAAGTTGTTCCAAAGAATACTCCCTGGAATATCCCTGAGTCTAGTAACAAATACTCTCCCCTATCCAGTTTTGATAGAAGTGGTTGTCTGGAGGGTGAGAATTCTTTACGTCGTTCTGACGGGGGTGAGTTAGGGCATATTGTTCCCCCCAATGGTTGAATCACTTTCTATTCTTTCCTGGAATGTCCGTGGTCTTAACAAACCAGGGCGCCAAGATGCAGTAAGGGAGACAATTTTCAAAAATAGTTCTTCTATAGTTTGTCTTTTTGAAACCAAGGTTAGAAGGAAAAAGTTATCTAAAGCTATTAGTAGGTGTTGGCCTAATTCTAGTTGGCTTTCCAACCATTCTGCTCATCCTTTAGGTAGAGTCGTTATTGTCTGCTCCAACGACATTATCAAGATTTCCCTGGTTTGTTTTGAAGATCAATTCCTCCATTGTCTAGTAACTATAGAGGATGTCTCTTTCTTTCTGACGGCAGTTTATGCTCATAACTTAGAATCTAGAAGAAATGTGTTGTGGCCTAAGTTGCTCAGCCTTCGTGATTTAATTGGAAGTTCTCCTTGGTTGATTACTGGAGATTTTAACTGCGTGAGTTTCTCAGCTGATAGGTTTGGCAATGCTTAACCTTCGTACAGATCTATGTCTTTGTTTAATGACTTTGTAAATGATGCTTGCTTGTCTAAAATCTCATTCTTGGGGCCAGACTTTACCTGGGACAATAGATAAGATGGTGTTAACCTTGTGATGTCTAAGATAGACAGAAGCTTTTATAATTGGAATTTATTGACAAATACCCTCGTCTCTGGGGTGTTGTTTCTGCCTCCAATCATAGTGATCACAGAATCCTTGCGATCCATCTTGAGGAAGAGGTGTTCAAGAAAAAGTTTCCTTTTAAATTTATTAATGCTTGGACTGAGAGACTGAATTTTCTGAATATGGTTGATGAGGTCTGGAAGTCCAAAGTTACTGGGAACCCTATGTTTCAAGTTTGTGAGAAGATGAGGAAGCTCAAGAAAATTCTCTGTGTTTCGAATAAAAAAGTAGTTGATAATTTTTTTGATAACAGAAGAGTTAAGGAAAGCGAGGCTTGTGCTGCTCAACTTGAAGCGGACAGGAATCCTTCGGATTGTATGCTCCAGTCTATTTCTGTATCTAAAAGGAAAGAAGCTATTGAAGCCTATAACACAGAGGAATAGGTTATCAGAGAAAAAATCTAGAGTGCAGTGGTTGAACTTGGGTGATAAGAACTCCAAGTTTTTCCACGCCTCTCTCAAGACTAGGAGACAGAAGAATAGTATTAGAAGTATCATGATAGAAAATTGTATGTGCTCGGATGAGGATATTATTGAAAGCCATATCTTTGGATATTTTCAAGCTTTATTTGCCAAAGACTCTTCTTCTTCTTCTATGGATTGGGATTCCTCTTGGTCTCTGTCTAGGTTATCTAAGGAAAGTTTTGACAATCTTTGTGGTGTCGTCACTCAGGATGAGATAGATACTGTCATCCATCATTCTAATGGAGACAAATCTCCAGGCCCTGATGGCTACAATTTCCACTTCTTTAAAACTTGTTGGTACATCATTGAAAGTGATGTTTCTAAAGTTGTTTTAAACTTCTTCTCGAGTGGTAAACTCCTCAAAGAGGTTAACATGACTTATATCACTCTTATTCCTAAAGTTAGTAATCCTACTTCTATTAAGGATTGGAGGCCTATTTCTCTTTGTAATGTCCTGTTCAAAATCATTTCTAAAATATTAGCTGACAGATTACAGAAGATTTTTCCTTGTCTTATTAGCCCTACTCAGAGTGCCTTTATTAAAGGCAGGTCGATCAATGAGTCTATTCTTCTTGTTAACGAGATGATTAATAATATCCACAATAGCTCCAAGCCCAAGATGTGTGTGAAAACTGATATCATGAAGGCTTATGATTCTCATTATTAGAGTTTCCTCAAACTCATGCTTCGTAATATGAACTTTCCTATGTGTTTCATTCACTGGGTTGATGTGCATCTTGGTTCTACTAGCATGCAGGTGCTTATTAATGGTGTCCCTGGTTCTTCTTTTAACCCTGGCAGGGGTATTAGACAAGGAGATCCCTTGGCTCCTTATCTCTTTGTTATTGCTATGGAGGGGTTTACTAGTATTATTAATTATGTTGTCTCTCTTAATTTCATTTACCCTATCAAGGGCTCGCATGAGTTTGTTGTTTCTCATGCTATTTTTGTAGATGATGTGGTTATCTTCTCAGAGGCTGATTCGAGTTCGATTAAAGGAGTCAAGAAGGCTATTGAGTGTTTTAGTGATGTCTCGGGCATGAACATCAGTATGGAGAAGAGTGTGGTTATTTGCAATGATGTTGTAATTACTCTTGTTGAGAATTTTGATTTGAATATAAAGATTGGCAAATTACCTCTTAAGTATCTCGGCCTTCCCCTCTTCAGTGGTAGGCTATCTAGGTCGTTATGTTCCCCTATTATTGACAAGATCAAACGTAGGCTGGCTGGATGGAAATCTGTTCATCTTTCTTATGCTGGTAGGCTTGAACTGATCAAATCTACTCTTTCATCTTTTCATGTTTATTGGGTGTCTTCTTTTCCCCTTCCTTCTGCTGTTACAGATGAGATAGATCAGTTGTGCTGCGATTTTCTTTGGAATGGGGTGTCTGGTGAGAAAGTTTCCCACGTTGTTGCGTGGAGCAGTGTTTGTAAACCGAAGAAAGCAGGCGGCTTGGGTGTTTAACTCTCTATTTATATGGTTAAAGCATGTGCGGTAAAGAACATCTGGAGCATTTCTATGAAGAAAGACCCCCTTTGGGTTCGATGGGTGCACTCGAGATACCTCAAGGGTGATTCTATTTGGATTTGTAGTAGCTCTTCTAGCTCTTCCTGGATGTGGTCCTATATCTTGTGAACTAGAAGTACGATTATCAAAAGAATTTCTGTCAAACCTAATACCGACACTCTTATTTGGAGAGAGCCTTAGCTTCCTAATGTTGAGTTCTTGGAAAGTTTTCTTGATCATAAAGACATTATGAAGCTTGGTAAAGGTAAACTAGCAAATATTGGTAGTCTCTTGAAAGATGGTGTTTGGATTGAACGTAAGTCAAGACATTACTCAAGGATTTTGGATACCATCAGAGCCAACTACTTTCCCTCTTCTGACTCAACTGAATGTATCTATCTAGACAAAGATGTGCCTCATAAGCTGAAGGATTTCTGGGATTTTCTTAGGGATAAGAATCCTCCGGTTGTTTAGGATAACTGGGTCTGGAAAACAAAAGCTTCGATGAGATGCAGATTCCTTATGTGGAGGATTATGCTTGATAAGCTTCTTACTCATGATCACTTGAAGCACAGAGGTTTTGCTTTCACCTCGAGATGTGAGTTATGTAGAGATAATGTCAAGGATCTTAGTCACATTTTGTTTGACTATACCTTCTCCTTGAGTATATGGGAGTTATCTCGTACGGAAGGGTTTGTTCCTACCATCCCCGCTTCCATTCCTAGTCTTCTTAAGTTCTCTGGCCTGAAGAGTAGAATTTGTTCACAGCTAATTGCCTATGCTATCTGAAGTGAGAGGAATCAAAGAATTTTTGTGGGTACGGATACCAGTGTTTCTCAGATCTGGAACCGTGTTAAAAAGGATACATATTCTCTTGTATAGATAGTTCTCATTTGTCTTTGTTCTTTGTACATTTTTTTCATTTTCTTCTTGGATGCCTTGGTAGTTTTCTTCCTGCCTTGGTGATAGTTTTGTACTCTTTTAAAAAATTCAAAAAAAAGGGGAGCAACGTGCTTTGGGAGACAAAAAAAAAGATTTTCAATTGCATGAATTCAGTGTATATGTGCCAAATTGACATAAGTTTGGGTTATTTATGAATTTTCAATCTGCCAGCGTGCATGCTATATGGATCACTCAATATTTACAATGTTTTTGAGTATACTGCTCTGTCGGTTCTAGAATGATATCGTATTGTGATTTGAATCGTAATTAAATAAACACGGTACCATAGAGATACCAAAACCAAGAACAAGTAAGAGAGAGATGCATTGTAGTAAGAGCTTTTCTAGAATAATAAAATATTAGATTAAGGGCCCTGACACCATAGAATCCCTATGTGAGGTCTGTGCCTTAGGGATGAAACGACCTACCCTGGAGGTGCGTCCAGTATACGGGGGTTGGAATGCACCCACAGAGCGTTCGGGGAGATGAAGCCCTTGAGGAAGTCTCCTAAGAGAAAATAGGTTACCCAACATGAACCGGACGTCCCGGTGGTAACCTAGAGGTACCCAGAGAGCGTACCAAGTTGAGGCCCATAGAGCGTCTCAGACCCTCCGCCTGTGTACTCAGCTTAGAGGAGGAATCCAGTTTATGACACCATAGGATGCCGAGGCCAGACAGCTAGAGTTCATGTAGCAGACTAGGACAGCAGTCAGACTTAGCTATCCCAGGGTGTTGTCTAAGTCTTGTACGGTGGGATCGTAGTTTGCTACGAGTCTTCATATGTAGAGTATACTTCATATGATCAGGGCATAAGATAAAATATGTTCATATAGGTTCACAAAGTTTTATAAGTTTAAAAAGTTAAGAAAGATATGAGTTAGCTTCACAGAAGTAGTTCTGTAAGTGAAATTTTAGTATTTTTTGTTAATTAATTGTATCTAAAGCTTTGCATCAATTATTATCATAATGAGATGTTGACATCTTTTGTTTTTTAAATTATATTTATTAGACCTGCTCAGTGTAGTATTTCTTGCATATTATTCCAAATAATAAACATAAATGAGTTATCTGTGATGGTTGTGTGAAATTCTATTCACTGAGCCAGTAGCTCACCAACCTACTGAAACATTTTTCAGGTCAACGTCAGCATGCGGAAGCTAAAGGATCGTATCACCCAAGTACATAGAAGGTAGTTCGTATTTAGTTAGAGGTCTCTTAGTCCTTTCCCCTCGGTCCTTGGGACATGTGTGTGGTAGATAGAGAGACAGAATGAAATGTAATATATAGTTTAGTTTTCAATTAATTGTTAGACATTATATTCCGCAAGTAATATGTAATATGTTGTTTAAATTTTGAAGTATCTTTCAAGGTTTAGAAACAACAAGTTTGCTTCCGCAGTTACTAAGGTTTTAGTTTATTCTAAGTTAAAAGATTTTCTCCTTTAATCTAATTTTTAGTGATCAATAAAAGAAAAAGTTAAGGTTGGTTTACCGAGGGTGACTCCCCAGTCTTTAGAGTCATTAGAGATGGCTTGGGGATTGAGGCATCACATATTAATATCACCTATTATATACATTTGAGTTTTTACTAGGGCTATATGCTGTGAAAGTGAAGAATGGTGTCTACATTCCTATGGAACATTACTTGTTAAATCTAATTTTATTGTGCCTAATTTTCTTATCTTGGACCTATCCTTTTATTGAAACACTCCTGTGTACTAGAAGGTATCTTTCTTATGAAAATTGATAAATGGAAGTGTGCCTCCTATACATTCGTTTAATGTACTTGTACTAAGGAATTGTATTAGCTCACCATTTAGTTTTTCGATCAAGATTGTAACAATCAAATGTTTTGCCTTACTGTACTTTTGTGGTGTCAAATTCCTACGTGCTTGGTAGAGTACATTTATTCATTAGAGGATAGTATAATATTACATGTACCTTCTTTTGTAGCTTTGGATAGTAATTGAGGTATTCATATCATCTATTATTTCTAGACTTTTCTTCTTCTTGGAATCTGGATGCAAATTTCAGTGACTAGTATTGAAGTACATGACTTTCTAAGTAATTTTCTTCTTCTGAGTTTCTATGTTACAACTCCATTCCTTAATGAATTTGGCACTTCGGGACAATATATTTTGTTTTAGTACTAAGACCATTATATATTTTAGAAACAAAGCTAAGTAGGCTAGACTGCACATAGACTAAAGAAAAGTTCTTTTGTGGGCTCCCAGTTATCGAATGCTAGGAAAATATAAAACATCCATAGAAAATATGCTTGATATTTTTACTAGGGGCCTTATAAAGGATTCAAGGGGAATAAAAAATTATAGGGTTCTAACGATTGAGGAAGGTTGAGGCATGTGAGATCCATCAAAGAGAAAGAAGTCAACGAGAGACATGAAAAACATGTAGCTGTTGGGAGGTAAAAGATGAATGTTGACATTTACCATTGTAGGACATATACCTTTACTGTGGCAATCTATGCTCTTTCTTTCCAATAGCTAACATACTTTCATAAAAATTTAGTGGAATTAGTTATTGTGTTTGGTCATAGTCCTTAAGAACCTCGGTGGGTAGATCCAAGTATGTTGATTGGAGTTGTTCCCACCCACCCCCTTCTTTCCCCTTCCATGCCCTACTTCTATCCTCTCCTCCACATACATATTGTTGTAGTAACATTGAAGCAGTAAGAACAAGAGAGGTGGAACGGATAAGATGTTGGTCATGATTGGTAGAGAAAGGGCAAGGAGTGAAGGAATAAGAATGTTGCAAGGATATAAGGCAACAATTGTAATCATCCTCTGGTGGACCTGAAGCAACAAACTGGTCCTATCAATCCTCACAACCAAGGGCACCAATCCTTGGTTTCTTGTCTACTTATTGAAGGGAAATAGTGACTACAGAATGCTCTATGGTGATAATTGTAGACTACTCTTCAACCATGGTAGTAAAGGCTCCAAACAATGGGGTTGCATAGAGTGCCTGTGTTTCCCTTTTTCAATTGCATTGGGATACCAATGTAACATGCTATCAATAACTAAATTCAACCTCCAAGGCAAAGCTAACAGGAACCTAGCCTAACTACTCAGTCATCCTTGCCAAAGTAATGGCCATGGTAGCCGTTGTAACCTTGTTAAGTTTTCTTAGGCTGCATGATACATAGAAATATGCTTCTTCCTGAAGTCTTGATAGGGATCTTATCTACATAGACATCAGGATTCTCGACCATTAATTTTCTGACCTATTTTAAAGCAATCATTGTTGTTAGGAAATTCCCATATTATATCTACTATGAATGTTCCTTGCTAGTTTCTATTGGGGATCCAGTTTCATGCTGATGTAGTGTTTACCTTGGAGAAAGTTGGAGTTTTTTTATTGTTGATATATATTTTGAGAGGCTTGCCATGACTGTAGATCTTCCTATCTTCCTGTGGTTTGGTTGTGTGATGTGGATATTATAGTCTCTCTATCCTACTCCCTCCCCATAGCTTAGTTCTGTAGTAGCAGACCCCAACACTGCTCCCTCTAGGCAGCAGTAGGCTTCCAAGGGCACCTTCACATGCTCTTTCAATCCACTCTTCGACCAGCCCTTCAATCCTCACTTTACCTCTCTTTATCCCTTCCTGCCTCTTGATCCATTGGTCACTTATTACTACTGCTACTATATCCAATAGGTGTCTAAATTGGAGGTAGCAGTAAGTAGGAAGATAAGTAAAGAGACGTGTTAAATTGATGGTCAGGGTGTTTGCAGAGGATTATCCCATGGTATTGATACAAACTTGCGGAGGAGTATCCCATGGTCTTCCTCTCCTCTCTTCTCGATGTTGGGGGACAAATCAGCAATAGTGGCAATGATTTTCTGCCTTCTAGTTGGTGACTGCTACTGGTCATGCAAAAAGAACCTAGGAGGCATTATAATCAAGTTGGAATGGTCCTGTGGAAAAGGATGAGGGCAAGGACTAGACCCTTTTAATGTTTGAGCAAGTGTTATGAGTGGGCAAAGGACGAAATCTGTTCAATCAAAGGATATCTAGTGCTGCTCTCATATGGTTAATACATGAAAAATTCACTTGTTTTGGGCTACTGTTGGATCTTCAGCACTTGTGCCATGTGAGAAATGAAGACTACAACTGAATTGCTAAGCATCACTAGTGCAACTCTAACTCTGCCCATATTTACTATGTATATAAATTAGGAAAACCACTCAACTAATATGACATTACCCAGATCCACAAATTAATAGAATGAATCACTTGGCTAAACATTGAGAAGATACAATGTTGTAGTATAATATCACTTGAGGAAATTGCAATATAGATGATCAAATTAACAATATTACTTGCTTTCTATTTAAGATACCCCTATATTCTTAACTCTGAATTTGAAAAAGAAACAACATGATTATTATAGTTGATCATCTCATCTTCATTCTTATTGTTAGAAATAAATTCATTTACGCTAATAACCAATTAACCATATTACCTTATTTTTGTTTGAGATACCGATAAATGACAATAAATATACTATCTCATGGTCTTTGAAAGTGATTCGATGCAAAGCAGAGAATTCTCAAAGAACATCTCAGAAAAAAAGGTCCACGTTCTATATATGCTGCCAACATGATTCCTAGATAGAGAACCTTTTGTATATTTTACTATATTGAAAATTATTCAAGACATTGACGTGTCATGTTTTTTGAATTATTGGAATAATATTTCTTGTAGTAATTAAATTAGTTTCAGTTGTAACACATTCATATTATAAGACAAAAACTGGATTGTTTATAACTAATCATCTTCAAACTGATTGGTTGGAGTTTCTATATGAATAACTTTTGTTTATTTCATGAAGTCCTAAATCATTGTTATTTTGGTTAGACACTTGGTTCCTATTTCTAATTGTTCATTACCCCATGTGGTTGATGAACCACAAACATGCTACCTCCTAACCTTAGCATCACCAATAGATGATGACAAACTAAGCATCAATTTGACTAGCAAGGATCTTGAGATAATTGAGAAGCTTTACATCTTGTGATGTCATGATCTTACCTTGGAGATAAAGTTGGAAATGATATAGGGATTGGATCCCTCCTCTTGAATTCAAACTCTAGGTAAACACTCATATAGATAATATTCATAATGAAGCCAGTAAGTATTAAAGGGGATGCTTTTATCTTCTACTAACGTGGATAATTTATCTTCCTTTTTTTCACTAACTTCAAAACGTGGTCTATGTTTGTCTCAAGGTTGTAGCTAGGAGTGAGATCCTTAATGATACTATTGATGGGGAAGCTTATCTCTTGTACTAAGGTCTATGCTGTTTAAAATGTTACTGACGTGTTCCTATATTGGGGAGTTTCATTTTGTTTTGTGGGGACAAGGGACTTCTTCTCTGATGTATTTTGTCCTAATAGTGATACCAATAGCGAGGTTTCCTATATTAGCATCTCAAGGCAAATGAAATTTAGCAATGACTACTCAATTGGTTCTGCTACTGCCACTACAATCAACTTAACCAAACAACAAATAAGCAAGAGACACTTCCCTTCCTGAATATTATTATTTTTCTTGTTATTACCATTGATAGGCTTAGTTGTAGCTACTACACAGACATTGCAATTAGTTTCATCTTGTTTAAGACTGCTTCATCACACAAATATTTCAACATGTGGCATTCTTATTATTTAGGAATAGAGGAATAAGTTGTTATAGACATACTTACCCCAAAGATGACAACACCACTAGTAGCATTACTATAAGTTATGCCACAACCATCTTGAGTTTTTGAGACATGATATCATCATTTTTTCCCCTTCTTTCTAATAGGTAATGATTTACTATAATGTAAACTTTACTTATGGCCATTCCTTGTTGTTGATCTCTTCTTAAGGTTCTTACAACTTCTTGCTGACATTTCATTGTTTACTATAATTTAAAGGTTACACATCAGATGGATTTGAATGCTTTTGTTATAGGCACAACTTCAATACAGGACATAGGACATGTTGGAAGGGCATATGGTCTTTTAGGTTTCTCTAGCTACTAAAAGTGTTGAACCGTTTGTCAAAGAAGATCTTACATAGCTATACAATATTAGAATCTAGAATTTAGATCCCATGCAAATCTTGTTTCATAACTGCACTTTATACAAGAGTTAGATTTTTGGAATTAGATCATATAAATGAAGAGATAAATGATTGCTTGAATACCACAAAGGCACTTTCCCACTTCCAACTGACACACGTGAGTCAACAAGTATGATGCACACTAACTCTTGTCTTACTTTGTAGCTAAATATACACATTCCAGGACGGACAGATGGTAGTGCTCCAACTAAATGATGCGGGCTTTTTGAGTAGTTACTTCTTGGGCTGCTACTGAATGGTAATTTCTTTGTGGTTATGCAAATATAAAAATAAATATAGGACCAGAAACAAACAAGAGGGTTCTCTCTTATCTGTTCCATAACATATGTTATTACTATAGTGTCTAGATCTTAGTAATATTCTTCTATTGGAAAATATTTATAACTCCTTACACCTTATGAGTATATGTAGGGCTCCCTTGCCGACACAATGTTTATTAAGTATGATCACATTTTTTGTTGTGTTATGGAAGTATATGAAACATGATATGAATGACATCGTTATATATGATTTTCTTTTGTCAGTTCATACAATGATGGTATGCTATTTTGGGGGCAAACAACAATGATGATGCCTGCAAAGATGAACCTTTCATACTTTGACCTGGTACAATTTTGGGGAAGTGTTTGAGCTTCCTATGCCAGGAAGATAGGAAATAAGGGAATTGATTGATAAGCCCCGTACCAGCCAGCTAGCTGAGTTGGTTAGCTGGTAAGCCTGTAAGGATGTTGATGCCACAGGTCACCGGTTCAAAATCCGGCTGGGACACTATGGAGGGGATTCCCCATCAGTCTAACTGGCATGCAGATTGTAGTCAGTAGATAGACACCCCTTCAGTCAAAAAAGCCTACAGATAAAAAAAAATTGATAAGGCCCATTATTTTGCATTATCTTGATAGTATAAATTGATTGATATTTAGTACCTATTATGCTAGTTAAAAGTATCTTTCAACGTTTCTTACTTCAGTAAGTATCATGTAGCATGCAATTTTTACAATCCTAATCTGTATACATGGAATTTACATTTCACCTATGAATATTTATTTCCCACCGCTGCCATCCATGTTCAACAGAGTGCTCTTGGTCTCCCATCAACATCTCAACTTCTTTCTAGTGCCTATGGATGACTGCAAATGTTGGGACTCTTGTTGTTGTTCCTGCAAGCCCAGATCCAACCACTGGCCATTTCAACATTGTTTTGGTGAGTGATTGATAGAGGTGAAGATGGGGTATACATTAAAATGTACATGTATTCTATAATAATGTTTTCCATTTGGCATGGCATAATATACATGTGAAAATTTGATCTACCTAAAAGACATCCAATATGTATACGTTTAGCATTCCAAGAAGAGTTGGTACTTCATTAGTGACTTGTTTGAAATGATATCTATTGTCCATTTTTGAAAAATATTTATATAGGGTAGCCTTATAAGATGGAGAAATAATATGGTTTTACATTACTAATATTACAAATTGTAACCCAGGACACTACTACAGAAAATGCTTTTTACAATGGGAGATAGACAATAGTTCTGATGATTGTGTTGTAGTTAGCATACTTATCACAACAAGCCTATTTTCGTGTTTTATATTGTATATATTATACAACATAGGTCATTTACAACATGCCAAACCCGTTGTAGTATACAGGGATACTACAACAAGTGCTAAAGTGTTGTAATAGGCTATAGTATCACAATATATTCAAACCTGTTATAAAAGACGTTAATTACACAACATATTGTGACCTATTGTAATAGTCACACATGATAACATGTTGTAATATACCATCATTACACAACACAGACTGACCCGTTGTAATATATAGTAATTACACAACATGCCTTCACATGTTGTATTTGGTACATGTTGTAATAGATCACGATAATACAACATATTGAAACTCATTGTTATATACCAAGATGATACAATAGACTCCAACATGTTGTTATATATTATAATTACACAACATGTTGTGACCTATTGTAATATCCAAAAATTACAAATCATTATAATAGACCACCATTACACAACGTAAACTAACCCATTGTAATATACCATTATCACACAACATGAGATCACCTGTTGTAATAGTTACATCTTGTAATAGACCATAGTCACACAACATGCTATAACATGTTGTTGTATGCCATGATCATACAATAAACTCCAACTTCTTATTATATATCGGGGACAGAGCCGAACCCAATTTCTTTTCAAAGATTTTTTTTATGAACATGTAATCAAATAATTATTTTTCATATAAAATTATTATCAAATATGGGTCTGATTTCTTTTTGGGATTTAATTTTCTCAATATGGGTTTTTTTTATACGTGGGAACCACCACCGAGGACAGGTAGTGATTAAGTGAGACCCGCCCTAGCGGCGTAAACCCCCAGTCCCCCTTCACCTACCCACACAATGAGTAGAACATTTAAATCATGCAGTGGCCCGGCTTGTGTGACGGGACAAATTCATTTTCGAGGAGCATAACATGGGTTTTTGACCCGGGTCCCTTCATTGGGGAGCCAAGCTCTTAACCAACCGAGCTACTACTTCGCCGGCAATATGGGTGGGTTTTGATTTGAGAGGTATGTTGAACAAGATCCAATTTCGTGAGGTAATGGGAATGATTGTTTTCCACTCTGGGTAGATGTTTTGACCCGGAACCGACCAAATCCCAATATTATATAACACAAAATATAACCAGGAACATCTAATCAAAGAATTATTGTGTTATACATTCATTGTCAAATATGGGTCCAGGTTTGATTTTGAGAATTTATTTTTTTCAATCCAGGTCATATTTGGACCCGAAACTGACTGAATCGAAATGAATTATCTAACACCCTATGTGATATTATAACAAAATAACTAATTAACCTACATGAATCATACTAAATATACATGTTATATGTATATACTAAAATACATACAAAATAACCCCACATGCATTTTTTCTTCTCCTCCACATGCTATTCCTTCAATTCTCCAAAAAATGCAATCACGTGAGCGACGCGGCATGCCCCAACTCTCCCCACCTCCTACTCCTTCTGATGCCAACTTCTTCTGTAGTCTCCTTGTCCTCCTTCCTCTACCGCCGACTTCTGTCGCAATCTCCTCGTCCTCGTTCCTCTACCGCCTCCTGCCCTAGGTCTCCCCGCCTCCTCCTCCTTCTCCACAATTGCGACATGGCTCCACTGACCTGGAGAGATGACCGCGTGTGAATACAGTGAGCCCACCTCCTCTGACTTTCTCACAGTGTCCAAACTGCCTTCTCTAACCTTAGTTGAGCTCCTTTCAATTCAAATTGGTAAGCCTAACTTTCTATTGCCACTTCCACTTCCAATGCAAGATATCTGGAAGAACAAGGGTCTAATATGGATTTCAGCACTGGACCTAGAACTCTATTGATAAACCCAATGTTAGAGCTTTCTTCACTACATTACTTTTTCTTTTGCTGCAGGGTGGGGAACACAATTAGAGAAGATACTATACTGGCCCACCGTTGAGATAGCCTGGTTGACCTGATATTTTTTTAAAATCAATGTACATCAAAGAGCTATGGGAATGCCTATGATCCTCTTATAGGCAAGTGGGTCAGAGAATCCTTGTATGCCATAAGCCCAGTGGTGATGATGAAACCTCTCCTACGGAAACAAAAGGATCATACAGGATGAATAAATGAGATTAATGATTTGTGCCATGGTCAAAACCCTTCCATTCCTATTTTCTGCTCTACATGCCACAATGATAGCAACAACTATAAACAGGTAAAACCTTGGCTCAGGGTTCATCCATAAATAACAACATCCCTTGAAACAAGTAGAACATATATCCAAAGTTAATATTAACACACAACAGAGTGTTACTCGCAGATTAACACTGATCTATATGTTAAATTGTATGTAACATCTTTGTTTACATTAAAAAAATGTTCAATCATTGTTTTTTAGGGATAAGGAAACAAGACTCGCTCACTCACAAAATCGACTCAAAAAGCAAAAAAAATTCAGGCCACTGGGGCAAAAAGTAATTGCTTAGTATATTTAGATAGTAAGAATAATGATCAATTACATCGAAACAGAAGACAAGCGGGCAACAAGCTGCACCGCTAGTCCTTTCTGAATGGAAAAGCCAATCCTTTGAAACACTACATCCATACACTTAGGAGACATTACATTACTATTCATAACTTTTTGGACCCTCTTCAAAAGCTCCACAGCTTCTGGTGCTAAGAATCCAAAAGTATCAAAAGCAAACGGGATAAAGGCGTGTTGATTCTCAACACATGCTTTCTCATGCTTGGCTACTTTGGCTGAAGCAACTTTAAGAACATCATGTCCTGCTGTAAAAGTCCCACTTCTCAATCCCACTAACGGAGAAACCCCTGTCAGATCCACACATGCATGTTTTCCTCCTATCCATCCAAAAACCAAAACATCAGCAGGTCTAAGTGTCGATCTACCCTCTTGTGGATCAGTTAGAAAGTTCATCGGTGCCTCTTTCTTAGAAGCAACACATGCATGTCTGAGAACATCAAAGAGAACATCTCTAACAAGATCATGTATGTACTTAAAACCTGGAAGTTCCCTACAATGAACCGCATGCTCCCCAAAAGAGTCCAAACACGCCTTATGACAAACTGGACATATCTCATCGACTGGAAACAAGGGAATCATGAGGCGATATTTGAGGATACTATGATACTCCACTGGGGACATGTGCAGACAAAGTCCATCAATAGGAATAGTAAGAAGAAAATCTTGAGCATGATCAGCTTGTAGACACTCAGAAACTACCTTTTTTCGAATGGTCATAGCAAACTTAACTTCCATATCCTTAATTATTTTACTAAAAAGAGCACTCGCCAAAGCATTTTGTGCCTTTGGGGGGATGGTGTCTTTTTTAGAAAAACAACTGAGATCAAAGGAAGGAATCATGACACGAAGATGATATAGGGCGAAATCAAAGTCAGTGTCCATACCGTGAATCCTACTACCTCGCAAGATGTGATCCTGAAGCACCCAAGATTGGGCCCTAGATGCCACAAAAGCATACGAAGAAGCTTCAATAGCTGAACTAAGTCCCAAGCCACCAAGACGGATAAGTAATGAAGCCAACCTCCATTGGAAGTCCCCAAAAAAGGGACCTCCACAGACTACAATGTCTTCAATAGATGCTCGTAGCTCTCTATCAAAACATGATGCTGCCTCTTCCATGTACCTAGGTTGATAAGTCCTCAACCCAAATAGAAGCTTTGCAATTCCCATACACGAACAAAGTAAGAGGAGATCACTTTGAGGATCACCTAACTGGGGAAGAAGATGCATCAACTCAATAGCCTTCGAAGCCCTCTCCATAGCCAAACCTCCAATAAAATTTTTGTCTTTGCTAACAACTCCTCCAAGCAGCTTCACTCCAACTAATGGTCTCCCAATATCTTTTGGGAAAAACTCATTTTGAAGCTTTCTACCATCACATGTAGGCCAAAAAATCTCTATTTTATGGATATTTAAAATCAAACCTAGATCTGGTCCACACTACTGAATGATATCCAGAACCTTCGCCACCTCCTTAGTATGTCCAATGACTGTTCCATCATCAAGATATCATGCATGAAGAAGAAGTTTGTAGTTGTCTCTGATATGATAGATAAGCGGATGCAGTACAAGAGAGAAGAGTAGTGGGCCCAAAGGATCACCTTGTTGCACTCCTGTAGATGACCAAATATGTCTGTCCCCAAGGTATAACCTAGCTGCCTGACCATACAAGAACTCCACCCATAAGGAAATGGATGGACACCTTGATCTCACCTCACGGAGTAAGGAAGACCTATCAACCAGGTTGAATGCATTAGAAAAATCCACTGTAAGCATGGAAAGGGAACCATCATTGTGTCGCGCATTCAACACCCTATTGACACTGTGCAAGATAGCCTCAGCCCCACCAGATACACCAACTCCAAAATGAAAGTCATTGAGATATTTGGCCATAACTTTACTCACTCCCGTCATAGCAACTTTGGACACTAGACGTCTCCAAATAGTTCCAACCGCAATAGGTCGTATCCCATTGTCTTTCTTAAGAAGTGGCATAAGTGGCGCAGAAGCTATAAACTCTGCCAAACACACATGACATCTTCCCCCCAACCATAAATTGACAACACGGGTGATGGCATGTAAGAGGTCAGTGGCCACAATAGACCCCTCCCCACACATTGCATCAAAGATATGTTGGGCTCTCAACCCATCTCTACCACATGAAGTTCCTTTGGAAAAAGACTTGATACACCCAAGAATAGTATCGACTTCTGCTACCATAGCTGCTTCAGATTATCTGGCATGGAAGGAGGTGGCTTGTACGGGTGTTTTGCCATGAGTCATTCTCATTGAAAATAAAGACAGCAGAATTTGTTGCTGGGACACTATATCGTGTCCACATATTGATACATTATTATTCTAATTTCTGAAGAAAAAAAAATTAAATCAAGGAATAAACAATCTGAGAGCAATTAGTCCAGTTATAAGTAAATCTAAAACACAATTTGTTAATGTTTTGTCTGCGCCATAAAGCTTGAATCAAGTAGGAGTTCACTTCAGGGGAACAATGGATCTCTGCATGTCCAACAAGATGCCAGTTTTCTGTAGCAACCACCTTTTAATATATCCTTGTGTCCAAATCTTAAAGTTTCATTTGACCTTATAACACTAACTTAGCCAACTTATACAAGTTTTCATAAAGTGTATAGATGGTATGTGTGAAATTCTATAGACATAAGTGGTAACTAGACAAGGGTGGGAGCATGATAGCAGTGTTCTCATATGTAGTTCACGTAGGCGCATATGCGGTTCAGCCACCTCTCTGACCTACATATGGCTAGCAACCAAATGTGTGACCTTGATCACATATGTAGGTCATATGCGGCCATATGCAACGCATATGTGGTTGTTTTTATATAGAGTATATATGCACACCTTTTATCAATAATCTTGTTAAATGTTTAATAAGTTGCTTATACACAAATCACAAGTATATGTAAAACTGAAGCTAGAACTGAGTTCACCAACTGAACTAATGTGAATGATAAAACTACATGTGATGCCTAGGCATCAAAGCACACCTTAATACCTTGACAAGTATTCAACCATCAAAAACTTGCATTTTCCAGTAATTGTGAAGTATACCCTGCCTTAACACCAACCCCTGTTCCCCAGCTCAATTAATTTCAACACTTGAAACTACTGGACCATGGTAGTTCCTGCCTCTCAAGTTATAGGCCTTATTGGTCACCATTGCTACTGCCAATGCCATGATGATTGGAATCAGCTTGCAATGCATGCCACTGAAAGTTTTCTCCCTTATGATGATGGTCAAGATGGCTGCACAAACTATCTAGAAAGGGTTGCTATAGTGCCATGGTGGCATTAAATGTTTTCACAATGTAGGTTGCAGTCAAGTGCTCCTACCATGAGCTGACAGTTGAGCATCTGGATTGCAGATGACCAATAAACATACCTAAATTTTTGCACTTCTCTAGCTTGTCCCGCTTAGAATTGGTAGTTAACACACCAACAGTAACACCTCTCATCCACAAGATGTAACAAACCCTCTCAGAAAGACTAGATTACAACTAGATCATGGAAAGGGGAGGACTCATTGAAGGAAAGAGAATTTGTTACCATGTTGATTAATTATTGGTTTCTTGTACGCCTGACAACCTGAGCTTGGAAGAGCTGCTCAATATAGTTCACCTTTGGCCCTATAATATTTCCCTTGATTATTATATTTGGCTCTGCTATTCTCTAGATTTCTTCATTTAGGCACATCGATGCACGTAACGAGTGCTTTTATGCTTCTGGGGAAGCCATGGTGATCCATTACATATAGAAAGGTGGATTAGTGGGCAATGGAGTAGGGCATAATTTTTTTTTATTTTTCTTTATTGGAATGGGTAATTGGGGAGGGAGTTGTGATTCTTCTGTGACAACATATCATTACTACCTAACTTCCATAAACAAAATCCTCAACTGAGTTCCATAGGATTTTGTATATGATATTGGAGTGAAGATTTCTGGTTAACCCCCACATGACAAATCTTAGGTTGTTATCTCCGTTCTTCAATGAATTAATGCGATATCTTTATTTCCAATCTTCCTAATCCTTCCTAAGAATTTGTTTGAATTCTGCCTGCATTTCCATACACATGTTTTCTTAAATTTTCTCATAGTGTTCAAACATATTGGATGGAACGTGATTGACATTTATTATGATCATATCTTTGCTACATCTTTTTTTTTCATCAGTTCTGTACTCAAATCTGATATGTGTTTCTTTGCTAACTGTAGAGCATAATTAAACTCTAAATTTCCATCCTAATAGAATCCAGAATACTTGCAAACTCCATTTCCTCTTGCTTCAAAGCCGTAGTTAAAAATTTGTAGTAGACTTATTTCTTTTATTGATCTTCAACAATAGAGGAGCTAATCAGGGCACATGTGTGATAAGTGTTCCACTACTGTATGGAACACTACCCTATTTATCCTTGCGTAAATAAGATTGTGCTAATAGTTATAGCACAGACCAGAGAGTCCCAAGTTAGTAAGACCTACCTCCATAAGGGTGTCTCTAAAAAAGATTGTACGTAGGTCCCAACATGCTAACATATGCCCCGTCCATGCCCTAAGTACAAGGGGAAGTGTAGGATGTTCTCTTACAATATTTTTCTTTGTCCATACTTGCTAATATTTGAATGTCGAATCTCTTGAAGAACAACATTTATGAGTTCTTTTGGAAAAACCTTCTCCCCCTTCCCCTCTTCTATGTCTAGTTCATGTTAGGCCATCATGTTCCCTTTGCAGCAAATTATGATGAGTTTACACCCTTACCCATTTGAGGAGTTGTGAACTGACATACACAATCCTCAATTCACAATTATCGTTTCATGTCTCAAGATTTCTCTATATTATGTGTCGTCTGCTATACCTTAGTGGAAGTTGAGAAGATGCCACAAATTCTTTCGTGCGATCCCATTTTGATATGTTCACACAGTGATCATTAAATCTAAGTCCACGACCAGTATTGTGAAATTCCCATCAATTATGAATAAAATCTTATGGATACAGGTCAAAGTTAGCCATCCTTGTATAAAATGACTACCTACATCTAGGACCATCGTATGCCTTCAAAATTTAATCACATCATTTGCTAGTTAATGTACCAATGTTTTGCACCATATCTTATCGTAGCTCTTCTTTTTCTGTATTCATGTGTCAGCAAAATTGAACTAGAGTGCATCTAAGAACTCCAGTTCACATATATGTGCATTGTTGCAGTTAATGTAGAACAAATATTTTCATTGGGGGTAGAGTACGATGTAGAGTATGATGCACTGATATATACATTAGAAGTACTTGATCACTTAACACTTTACTTGTAATTGACATCATTATTAATCAATAAAATATAGATATGTGATCAAACTTAAAAATCAGTGGAGATTCTGTGATGAACAAAAGGACAAACCAAAGTCAACAAAATCAGGTCAAGATGCACTAAAGATCATGCTAGAATGAGAGAGATATATACTCAGCAGCAAGTAAAGAAAGGTAGAGGCTTTGCTTTGTGACTGCGATCAAGCTGTTCAGCTGTAAGCAATGTTTCACGTTGCAATTTGGCAAATGCAACCAACGAACTAGTAAGTGGTAACTAATTATTTATTCATATATCATTCTTTCTGCTTGCTCAGTGCCCCTTCTTTTCCATCTATTCCCTTTCTATCTAGAAGAAACGACCATAATTAGTGAATGTGTGTTATTGGGGCATGATTGCAGAACTTAAATCATGACATTTGTGATTCTGAGTACAGAGACAATGGCATTTTCAAAATCAATTTCCATGTGAAAATTAGAAATGCAGCTGTTGTGATTCACTTGTTACTAGTTGTTTATTTAATTCAGGATAGCAACTATGTGAAATTAGACTTGCTAGCTAGCTGCTGCATGTAAAAATTAAAACAACCATTGTGGTTCAAAATATTGAGGATAATATCACTTACATAAAGGTACAAACTGCATAATACCATCTAAGAAGACGATGATGTTACTCTCAGTAGTTTCATGTTGTGTGGTAAGGCTACCATCTCAGTAGGGGTCTAAGGACCACCTATTTCCTCCCCTTCCTCCTTAAGATGTTCCCCGCTGTAGGCTTGAACCATTTACCTCCTTATTCTTCACTACGTACTGCTCCATCTTTATAATTAACTCATTGATGCTTTGTCTTCTAGTTATGAAGATGTGTTCGTTCCTCGCTTTCTAATGAACCCAACAACTAATAAAGAACTCATCTGTACCCCTTCCTTCCTTATTTCTTCCCCATCACAAATTCCATCCACTCCCTTATAGTGGCCATCCCAAAATAATTCAGGCATTGGCTGCATTAAAATTCTCCACCACACTTCTTGATTGATTGGACAATCCCTTAGCATGTGCAGTACACTTTCCTATTTCTATCTGCACCTACTGCAACTCCCATCTATGATCATATGTCTTGCCCTCCTCAAACCATTGGTTAGTATTCGATTATGAGACAAAAGCCATGCAAAGTTCCATATTCTATGAGAGAAAAAGACACTCCCATATATGATTCCAACAACCCTCTGTGCAGACTGTTTTGGTTTTGACAAGCATTTGGTATATGCTAGCTGTGTTAAACTTCCCGTGTTCCCCTGGATTCCATACCCAATCATCTTCTCCATTTAAAACATGTAGAGTTGGCATCTTGCAGATCTCACAAAATGTGTCCTCACTGAACCATCACTACAAAATAACGGTCAATTTATTAGTATTTTAACCCTTCCTAGAACGTGGTGTGTTAGGGTAAGAAGCCTAGCACAATACTGAACCCTTACACAAAGGGTCTTATCCAAAAGGGGGTTGCCCAAAGTAGTGTAAGGGACACTTCGGGGCCTATTAGCCCAAGTGATCATCTGGACTCTCTGGAAAGCCATATGTCAGTGTCACTTCGAAGTTCGAAGGTTGCTAGATGAACCCAAATAAGGTCTGGCAGGAAGCCATCCATCTCTTCAACACCATGACTTACGGTTCCAGCTACGACGAGCTAAGGGAACACCAGGAGACCATGTCTATCTGGCACAGGGAGAAAATACCTTTTCCTAGCATCCATTCTTGGTCCTATGCAATGGTGAGATGGGATAAACTAGAGAGGGGAGAAATTAAAGTGAATGTAGTAGTCAAGAGATGGAAAGTCAGAGGAGATAGAACATGCCTCTTAGAAGTGGGAGGTATAGCTAAATATTTTGAAAGGGAGGTCCTTTGGGGTTTCTCCTCTCCCAAGCATCATCACTGGGAAGAAAGATGCTTACTAGAGGCCTGCTACTATGCTATTAACCTCGGGCACTCACATGGAACTATCATCAATAGGATTGAGCCGGGAAATTAAAGTGAATGTGCCAGTCAAGAGATGGAAAGTTAGAGGAGATGGAACAGGCTTCTTAGCAGTGGGAGGTATAGCTAAAATTTCTGAAGGGGAAGTCCTTTGGGGTTTCTCCTCGCCAAGCATCATCACTGGGAAGACGGAGGCTTACTGGGGGCATGTTACTATGCTATTAACCTCGGGCACTCCCATGGCGCTATTGTCAATAGGATTGAGCCAGACCTGGATAGAGTCATCGATTTGATCAATGGTGCTTCCAATATTCAATGGAAGATAAACTAGGTGGTTGAAGCAATCAAAGTGGAGTTACATAGAGATAATGTTAACGTGTCCAAGGTGGATAAGGAAGGTAATCACACAACAAGAGCCCTAGCAGAATATGGTGGTAATATTTTGGATAGCTTTGTTTTTGGGTCTTTACAACTAATGTTTCCGGTAGTTAGAGAATTATACCATAGAGATATGCTAGGGGTTCCACATACTAAATGTGTAAAGCTGACATAGTGCATACAGATATGTTGTAATGACCTTTGGGTCTTTTTTAGAGAGTTCCTGGATGGGAGCCAAGGTGAATACAACTTCTCCTCCTAGTTTAATTTAAAAAAAAGTGGAAGGGTCATACCCCCTAACACGTAAGTAGCATATAAATAAAATATAAAATCATCGCACTATTTGTGAGGGTTATACCTTTTAGTACAATGCAAGGAGTGCTGGCCAATATCATCAATCAATGTGAGTATCCATATTACTGATTCAAACCATAATGTCTTGATACATAGCCATAAAAATTCAAATATGAATCCACAAACAACCCAAATTGTCGTATCTCTATTCATGGATATAAACCTTTGCCCCTCAACTTACAAATTATAAAAAGATGAACTATTAACTAAATAATATAGTGACAACTTTTTTGGCACCCATAGTGTGCCAAATACAGACACACCTCTTACATGTAGTATAGCATGGTTGATTGCAAAGTACAAACACGAATAGCTGAATCTGCATATCCAAATGCAATAAATCCACATAGCTTTCCTGGAGAAACCCAAATGGCTGGCCATCACTATCCACAAAAGGCATACCTAAAGCAAAGACTTACATCAGACAAAGACAACTTAGTTAGCACCTAGAAAAAATCATATAATCAGTACTTATAGCCACTCTAAAAGAAAACTCCAGCAGTCATAGATATTTTTACAGCATACTACTATCCGCATGTATGATCCAACAATAAAATAATAGTTCTTAGAACAATCCATTTTCGTGTAACCCAACCTTTGAGCAGTAATATATATACATTGATGCATGTATATAACTCAGACATGCTCCAACCCATGAAAAAAAATAGAAACATGGTGCAGTAACTAGTAAAAAGGAAGATGTGCAGTATAATAGTAAAATGATAAAGTTTTAGACAATGGAAAACATCATAGAATTTTGTTGAAATTTTTAGTCTCGAAAAACATGTTAATGAAAAGAGGGCCACAGACGATGGAACCCTTATAATTAGTGAAAGAGGTCAAGACTTTTCTGATGATATTAGGATTATATATGTTGTTGGTAAGCAAATTTTGTGTTCCAAAGTGACATAAATCACATCTGAACACATTGGGAATAGGCTAAAAGAACAAGTTTGGAAGTGGGGTGATTTATGTATATTTAGTGTTCTAGAGTGATCGCTCAAGCATATACTCAAGTAACTGTTATATTATTCACATCTTAGTATTCCCAAAATGTTTTTCTATATATGTATATATTGAAATATATAACAAGTTTACTCATGGCATGAGCAAAACCAATATAATATCTATGCTAATGGGTGACCACTTTGAAAATTGGTCTTACACCCAAGGTACAAAAACATAGATCTTGTTAATAAGTTGTTGAATGTTAATATACTTCTATTCCTCCTATGTTGTTGTTGATCTATTTCAAGTGGTAACACAATCTTTTGATCTTTAACATGTAGGGTTCATAAGTTTAATATTTCCTATTCTAAAAGCTTAAAGAGAAAGTTCACATGTCTAACCTTGAGAAACTAGAGGATAATAGCTTCTCTAATAAACCTTCAAGTGTTTCTCTTGTAGATCTGGAACACCATATAGTGATATAAAAGAATTAGAGAAGGTTTATCATGATACTAGGACATTTTGATAAAGCTTTAGCAAGTACTATGTAATATATGAAACATTCCTAGAAGAAAGTCGTATTCACATTCAAGCATTATTTTCCAACAAATCATGGACTCTATTGATGATATACCAATAGTTATAAAACCACAAACCCTGTTCACTTATGTAAAAGTTTCCAGGTACTTTATTTAGGTAGATCATACTTTCCACCTTATGTTCCTTAAGATCAATAACCAACTTTAGGTGACATGGTGGCCATCATCTTCATCCAGACTAGTAATTCCACATCATTTTCTGCTAATGTTTACAAGGATATCTCTTTTGATATTGTGGCTATGCCTGCCTTTTGCTTCCCTATTGGTTGGATAAAGATCGAGATGACTTTTTCCTAGTCTTTTTTTGGGTTTCAGAGTCTGCTTCCTGCATGTTGACAAGCTGCACTCTATCTTTTGCAATTAGCCTGGTTGTAGTTAGGCTCACTTTATTTTTGTGCTATGTATTAAAGTTGTATATCAAAAGTTATAACTCGGTCCTGATCTATAATATATGAAAATCAATGGAGTTTGATCTATGATTCTAGGGTTGTATTCCTTCTATGTGCTTATTACAGATTGTGGCTGATTTCTTACTAATCTGTTTGCGTGCTAGTTGTTTATTAAGCATGTGTTTGAATCCAACTCTTTTTTTGTCTAGCAATTGTGATCTTGGAGGCTAATCTGGTTCTGCTATGTAAGGTTGGCTACAACTGGAGATAGAGGGAGTGTTTCTACACTTTTAACAGTTTAGGATTTCATCTTTCTTGTCAAGAATGATCTCAATGGAAAAGAAAGAGTGACATTGACTGACTTCTTTATTTGGAAGTAGAGCCAGGAAAGTAAGATTTCGAACAGACTGTTAGGGATATGTAAGACAAATACAATCACTAGGTTGTCCCACTAACAACTTAGTTCATCTTGAGGCATTTGTTTTTTTCACAAAGGTAAGTTGTTTCCTTTAATTATTATGTTCCCTAGTTTTACTGGATAATTGATAATGGAGTTTCATTTTCTCCACTGCATTGTGTTTATTTTTTCATCTAGATCCTTGTTGTGGTTTATGTGACACCCGACGGATGCCAAGGACCCACCTTGAAAAGTATGACAATGTCCTCAATGATCTAAAACCCCAAATCATCTATGCATAAGCTTCTGTAAGTGTTCAATCGATTTCAATTCCTTCCTTTGTTGTTTAGTTTTTAGGAAAGCAACTTCTGTAATTACCATGACTGAAGATATAACAATGTTGTTGGAATACAAATAATATCTAATCATCCATTAGTCTTTTGTATCACCTTTTGCAAATATATGAATCATGACAATAGGCTATTGCAGATTTACTATTGGAATATGAGCATGAAATTGGACTGGAAATATATAGTTGATAATTTTTTAATGCCTCCCCATTTGTAAAACCTTTTTTTTCAGGATGAAGAGAAGTACAAGCTTATCCATCGTAGCAACTTCCATTATTTGAATTAGAGATTGAGCTTAACAACGTCAACAATTCAAATACAGAGTATAGGAAGTATCTAAGATAGCCCAGATACAACATGTGCTCTCCTGTGAAGCATGACGATGCTACTCCATTTGAATCCCAGGCCCGCCCAGTCACAGTTGCAACAACAACCACAGGAGCAATAATGTATCATGATATGTTACAATTTGATATGGCTCTTTGCTTCTATGAGAAGGCTGCATTGCATAGACCTATGTATATATATGAACAACCATTGTCAGCAACTGCAAACATAGTAACCAACTTCATAGGGGCGATATTCCTTCTATCTCTCCTTCAAGGGTTTCTTTCAGATTCTCATCTCGGGAGCTTTTGGATGATGCTGGCCGAACAACAAGAGCTCGAACAAAATAACAAGACAATAAGGATGTTAAAACTGACCGAGAAAGACACAAATATTTCACGAAGATGTTCATAGACCACTAAATCATTGATATATGTATATACTTTTCTTTGTACACATTATGTAATAGGGGCAAGGTATACGTCCTCCCCATGTACATTCGGCGCTTCATTATAAATGAAAGTAAGATTGTTTTCATAATGAGCATAACTTTCTCTAAATACTATAATTTTGTTACTAAAAGAGCTTGTGTACTAACAAATTACACTATATATATATATATATATATATATATATATATATATATATATATATATATATATATATATATAGGGCTCATCTTTAATACCCGCGTAGGTATCTACCTGTGCACACTTCCTGATATATTTTTTTATTTTTTTGCAATTGTAGAGGAGCATTTTATCTAGCTCCCCAAAAAATTTGATCTAAAAATAATATCATTTGCCCCCCCCCAAAAAATAAAAAAACCAGTCCATATATTTACTGACTGTATATTTTCTGCACAGTTACTCTTTTACTCTCAGAGTTACTCTATATATCAATATAGTTACTCTTTTGATTCAAAAGAGTTACTCTGGTGTACCATATAGTTACTCTTTTAACCCCGAGTTACTCCAGCGGGTAGCGAAAATCCGGTTACCCGCGCGGGTAACGAATGAACAACCATATAAATATATATATGAATATATAGTTGAGCTAAGCATATATGTATGTGTACTAAATGGCACTACATATGTAGCTAGATGCATAATCAACTACATATATATATATATATATATATATATATATATATATAGTAACTACTCCCTTTCCCTACACATTAAATACATATAAAATGTATTAACTTCATGTTTTTGCTACATACTAACTATATATGCAATTGTAGTCATACATTTGGCTATAATTATACTTATATTTAAATATGCAAGGATAATATCTAGCTACGCTTCCAGATACAAATGAATTTGTAGCGAATGGATTATCTAACTACATATTTGAAAATAATAGTTAAAAGCTTTAGCTATACGATCATATAGTACAATTTGTATGTGTAAATAGTTAAGTAGTTAAAGCCTTTAGCTAAAAAATATGGGGTTTTCGCTACAATTGTTTTTGTAGTTAAAGACCATTTTTTTTGTAGTGAAAGGGTGAAACCCAATCTAAGTTCTATACATCATTATTACAAACCGTGAAGATTGAGATTGAAACCCTAGATCTGAGAAGAGAGGTGAGAGGGGAAGTAATTGAAATTAGAAAGGTGGGAGAGAGAGCTAGGGCACTGTTCTTTTCAAAGAGGGAAGCGAGAGTTTTCAACTTACTACTCGCATCATGTATCCTTGTTATTATGAGTATTGTATTTATACAAGATAGGCCCGGCCCATTACTTGGAGTCCAAATATTGTACAAGTAATGTAAAATCATAGAAATACAATGTACTCTTATAGGCATTTTATCAAACGAGTAGAGAGCTCTTCATTACCCAATACCCCCCCCCCCCCCCCCCCCCCCCCCGCAAACTGGATGAGGGTAACTGAAGTCCCAATTTGAGATGTAGGAAATGAAATACTGTCTTGGTTAGAGGTTTGGTGAAGACGTCTGCTAGTTGCTGAGATGAAGCTATGTGAGTAGTAACAATGTGTCCAAGAGCCACTTTCTCACGAATAAAATGGTAGTCAATCTCTTTATGTTTAGTTCTTGCATAAAAAACTGGATTGACAGAAAGTTGAAGTGCTCTGAGATTGTCACAGAAGAGTCGAGCAGGTTGAGGGAGAGAAATGTGAAGGTCTCAAAGAAGAAACGAAACCCATGTGAGCTCAGTAGTTGTGGATGCTAGAGCTTGATATTCAGCTTCGTAGCTGGACCGAGCAACAGTAGATTGCTTCTTTGCACTCCATGAGATGCAGGTGGTTCCAAGAAAGATACAAAAGCCTATAGTAGACCTTCTGGTAGAGAGATAGCCAGCCCAGTCGGAGTCAATGAAGGCAGTTAGCATTATGGACACAGCCAGCTTAATGGTCAAGCTACAAGGGAGAGAGCCCTTCAAGTACCTAAGAATGTGTTTGACCAGAAGGAAGTGATGCTGAGATGGAAAAGCAAGAAATTGACAAGCAGTGTTGACTGCATACGTTATATCGGGCCTAGTGATGGTAATATATTGTAAACAACCAACTATTTGTATGTACAGTTGAGCATCCACAAAGCTTGGAGATTTAGAAACTTTATGAAAATTGAGAGCAATAGGAGTGGATGCAGGTTTGTAGTCAACCATATCATCTTGGCGAAGAACATCCAGAATGTATTTTTCTTGACTTAAGAGTAGACTAGAAGAAGAGGCAGAAACTTGAATACCAAGAAAGTAGGATAGGGCTCCAAGATCTTGAAGATTGAAGGTAGCACTCAGGGTGTTTTGAAAGTGTGTAAGGAGCTTCACATTATTACCAGTGAGTATTATGTCATCGACATAGAGAAGAAGATATATAAGATCTTGTTGATGAGAATATACAAACAGAGAAGGGTCAGAACTGCTACAAATGAATCCAAACTCAAGAAGGAAGTCACTGAGTTTATTAAACCAGGTGCGTGGAGCTTGTTTGAGGCCATTGAGGGCTTTATTAAGCTTGCAAACATATCCATGGGACTATGTATTAACAAAACCCGGAGGTTGCTCAAGAAAAACAAGTTCTAATAGATCACCATTCAAGAAGGCATTACAAATATCAACCTGCATTAACTTCCAGTGGAAGGTTGTGGCTAAAGTAAGAACGACTCGGATGGTGGTTGCTTTGACATCAAGACTATAAGTTTCAGTATAGTCTATTCCTTCTTCTTGGCTATAACCTTTGGCCAGCAAGCGTGCTTTAAGTCTTTCTAAGTTGCCATCAGCTTATAACTTTGAATTAAACACCCACTTGGAACCTACCACATGACCATGGGCTGGATGAGGAACTAAAGTCCAAGTGGAATTATGCTCAAGTGCTAGAAGTTCTTCTTTCATAGCTTGAACCCATTGAGGACATTGAAGAGTACCTTTGACAGATTGTGGTATGTCAGGAACTACTTGAACTGCCATTGCATGTGGAGATGTATGCTGATGTTGTTGTGCCTTGGATCTGGTAATCATAGGATGAACATTTGCACTAGATTTGAGGCAACTTGACTTTTGTAGTGAAGTCATGCATTCTGGGACAGATTGGTCAATGTGAATATTTTGAATGTGTGTAACATTATCCTCTGGATTAGAAACAGTCTCAACAAAGATATTTGTACATGTACTAGATAATCTGATTGAATCATTTTGCTGAGCTGGTAAACATACATCAGTAGATTGTCAATCCACATTATAAGACTAAACAACTATAACATTTGGAAGTACATTTACATCTGCAGTGTAATCTTTGCTTGTTACTGGTGTGGGTTGTAATTAATCGGCAGAATCTGAAGACTCATCCAGTTTTTGAATAAAATCTAAGAAAATAGATAACTCTCCCAAGGCTACATTCTATGGAATGTGTTCTTTAAATGGGAACACATTCTCATTAAACACTACATGGCGAGAAAAGTAAATGCGTCCACTAGAGATATGTAGGCATCTATATCCCTTGTAATTATCACTCTACCCCAGAAAGACACAAGGAAGAGATCATGGTTGAAGTTTATGTTTGTTGAAATCTCTGAGACATGGAAAACATAAACACTAAAAAACTCTTAACATGTCATAATCAGGTTTCTTTGCAGACAATCGAAACAAAGGAGATATATGATTGTTTGTCTTTGAAGGAAAACAATTTATGATGAAGTTCGCAGATGAAAAGGCTTTAGGCCAAAAAATGAGAGGAACTTTGGCATCTAGCAACATAGTGAGCCCCAATTCCACAACATGTTTGTGCTTTCTTTTGACCAAACCTACCTGTTCATGAGTATGTGGACATGAAAGATGATGGACAATGCCATTTGCTGTTAGAAAATTTGACATTCTGTGGTTAACAAACTCTCCACCTCCATCAATCATGAGAACTTGAATTTTTGCATGAAACTGATTATCAATCATTTTACTAAAGAAAACAAAATGATTATACAAGTCAGATTTTGCTTTCAATGGATAAAACCAAGAAAAACCAGTGCATTCATCAACAAACAAAGCATAATAGCAAAAACCAATTTTAGATATTACAAGATATTTTCCCCACAAGTCACAATAGACTTGTCCAAACAGGACATTACTTTTAACATGATTGTTTGAGAAGGGCAGTCTACGACTTTTTCCTAGCTGACAAATATTGCAAAAATCTATTTTCTTATTTGATGAACTTATTTGTTTACTAGATTCTAGGTATTGTTGTACTTCTTTGTGTGTATGCCCGAGTCTTCTATGCCAGGTGAGAGCAGTTGTAGTAGGACCTTTAATCAAGAGAAGAGCTTTATGTCTGCCAGATGTGATTGAGTACATTCCATCTTTAAGGATTCCCTGAGCCAGAGTTGTGTGTGTCTGCAAATGTTGTATAAGAAATGAGTCTTTAAGAAAAATGAAATAGCAAGGGAATTCACGGGTCAGCTAAGCAACAGATAGCAGGTTCCTCTTTATGGAAGGAACAAATAAAACCTTCTCAAGAAGTATAGCATGTTCTTGTATGATGTGAGATCGTCTAGTGCAAGTGATAGGAAGATAGGTGCCATCAACAATCATTATGAAGTCATATCCCTTGTAGGAAATAATAGTACTAAGGATACCTGCATTTTGAGAAATGTGATTGGTGGCACCGAAGTCAACTTGCTATTCAGTGATGTTGAAGTTGTTCAGCTCAGACAGCTATAGAGCTACCATTGCCTTTGCTTGTTCTATCACTGCAACTTCAGTAAGAGTCCTAGGGACCTCCAGACTCTGGTAAGAGTTATTAAAGCGATGCCAGCACCGATAGGCCTCATGTCCTCTCTTCCCACAAATCTGACAGAAGACAAGGGGTCAGGGAGAATTGTCGAAGTTACCAGTCAACGGTCAGATGCTTTAATTGAAGCCACACCCTTGAGAAGAGAAATGATTTGAAGGTTAAAATATAAGGAGACCTGGATTAGGATTGTATTCCTGAGAAGATGGAGGCATTCGATAGTTCCCTCTTCCATGATTCTGAGGTCTAAAACTTGATCGTTGTCCTAGAAAGGCCAAATTAGGACTAGAAAAGGATTTTGTGGATGACCTACACATATCATGGTCTCTCAACAGTGAGACTACTTCATCATATGACGGAAGAGGAGGTCTCATCATTGAGACAGTGAATATCTCAAACTCGGATCCAAGGCCACTGAGGAGAAAATAAACCTTGTCATCATCAGGCATAGGTTTACCTATTGCGTGGAGTTGATCGTAGATGAGCTTGAATTCTCAAAGGTAATCTGTCACAGATTTGCTTCCTTTCTGGATCCACCTCAGTTGTGTAGTCAATTCAATGCTTCTGGACTGAGTAGATTCACAGAAGTTCTTCATGAGAGCACTCCAGATCTGAGCAAATGTGGTCAGCCCTACCACAACTCCGAGTACTTCCTCGGTCAGAGTTCCCATGTTCCATCCCTTGATCAGCCATCGGTCCTCATCCATAGCACATATGTGGGATTGGATGTGATTGTACCTTCATCGTCTATGATGATCTTCTTAGGAGCTTTCTCAGTTCTGTTGATGAAGGATTTGAGCAAGTTGCTCTCGATTAGCGCTCAGACCTAAACCTCCCAGTAGAGATAGTTGGAGCTAGTCAGCTTGAGGGAGACAAAGTTTGAGACATTGATGCCGGCAGGATATGGATACTTTGACTCCATTGCTTCTGTCTTTGAGGAAGGTCCATTAACTGAGGAGGAAGGCATGATAGTAGATGACGATGGAAGCTAAGCTCTGATACCATGTGAAGATTGAGATTGAAACCCTAGATCTGAGAAGATAGGTGAGAGGGGAAGCAATTGAAATTCGAGAGGTGGGAGAGAGAGCTAGGACACTATTCTTTTCAAAGAGGGAAGCGAGAGTTTTCAACTTACTACTTGCATCATCTATCCTTGTTATTATGAGTATTGTATTTATACAAGATAGGCCCAACCCATTACTTGGAGTCCAAATATTGTACAAGTAATGTAAAAGCATAGAAATACAATGTACTCTTGTAGGCATTTTATCAAACGAGTAGAGAGCTCTTCATCACCCAATACAAACACATTTAAAGATCCAATCTCATCCTTGCCTTGTCAATATTGTTTTACTTTATTTTTGTTCTTTAGTTCTTTGTTTAGATCACATCATCCCTTGAGGGTCAATTTTACCTCTTTTAGTTAGGCATAACTAAGACAAGGTTATAGATCCTAAACACCTACCACCCTTGTCCCTGAGTTTGACCATGTTCACTGTACATGGTCTTGTATTATTTTTGTAGGAATCTAAGTATCAAGTGTAACTATAAAGTCTAATTACTCTAGATCAACATCCATTGACGCTCTTGAGTTTAGACGATCAATGGAGGGTTGATCTTTCCATGGTAAGAACAAGTTTGTCACAACCTCTTGACTTCTCTTTCATTTACCTTCCTCCCCATGTATTATCACTATGTACATGGGTGAGTATTAGTAGTGGTTAGGGATCTGTTATATCTTTCCTATCATAGTTCCTTATTCCTATGATATTTCTTCATTCGTGTTTCTTTCTATATTTCTATCTCTTTCTACTCACTATACATCTTACTATTGATGGGTTGCCTCCATGGATATTCTACTAGTGTGACTAATTTGACATCCTTCTCCACCGTTGTTCTACCATTTGGATTGATTCATCATGTCTAAAGGCAAGGCATACGCTAAAGATTCACGTCAAACCATTGTCTATGATGATAATTGTAACATCCCAATTTTCTAATATATATATTACTGAACTGAAGCTTAATTTGCATTGAGATGTCACAAAAATGATAATCATTGCATAAAAATATAATCTCATTCAACCAACTCAGGAAAATATTTGAAAATTTCATGTCTCAAGTTCCACAACATAATACTTAAACTTTGAACTAAGTTAAACTAGTACATAATCTTCACACTAATTGAAACTTGAACTAAAGCCAAAGGATAGTTTGCACCCTAGTAGGACAAAACTCTAAATTTTTCCTTGATATGTATGCTCCTTGGTTAAGATCCTTTATTCCTTCCTTCTGCGGACATCACATCCCCGACCATGCATTCGAATGGAAAACACGTTAGAGTAAGCAACATTGAGTATTTTTGTAACAAAATATTAACTTGGCAATAAGAAAACATGAAATTAATTGAATTGTAAATTTCAATTCTTATAATGTGATCTTAGTAATTGATTATAATTTCCTCTATTGTGATGCACCAACTATTCTCATAAGGCCCGTAGGCTCAACTGATGTTTCACTTGAACTCATGATTTGCACCAAAGTGCCATAACTGACTCACCAATTGAGCTAATGATTTGTGCCTATGTTCCATAAATAATGCTCCACCTGTGCTCATGACTGGACATGCACATCACTATGTTCCATTTGAACTCATAAGGCTCGAGGGATCAACATTAACATGAAGAGGACAAAATAATACAACCAATTACTTAATTAATCATTAACTTGGAATAATTAATCTTTACCTGGATTTCACATGAACATAAAATGGAGTCTTGTAGTAGAACATGAAAGCATAAGCATCATATAATAACTTTTTGGAATATTAATTCAAGAGTTTATGAAACTAAATACATGTCTATGCATATAATTAACTTGATCATCATGATACAATAATCTTAAAGCGATTTAAAGCCATCACTTAATACTCAAAGTGCATGGACCCACTTACCTAAGCTTGGAAGAGTCCTAGTTTCTCTTCTTAGGTCGATGAAATACTAATCACATTGTTGGGGTTGAGAAACCATAATTACCCTGTTGAAATAATTAACTTTTATTAATGATCATTGATAAACTTCATTCTAAGGTTTTATGGTTCACTAAGGGTTTATTGAGAAAATAGATCCAAACTAAGCTTTAAAACCAAGAAAACCTGATTCCTTGCTTGAATAAGTTTCCAATGAATACTGTTACATAATTTTTTGATGTATGGTTAATTAGTTATGAAATTTCAAATTGTTGACTAATCTGAATATGAGAAACTGATAAATAAATCAAAACAAAATTTTGATCAGTGGGGCCTGGGCCCGGCCCCAGCTGGCCCAGTCAGGCATTGATAACTGTAATTGAGGCCCACAACACTCGCATGTATGACAAAGAGATAAGGATACATTAAAACCCAAAAAAACCCATGCATACATGATATCCAAAATTAACCATGGAAGGGCAAATTGGGAATCTGGTGGTCGGCTTGTTTGTTCTAAAAACCCAAGAAAACTATAGCGAATGAGAAAGAAATCCACGAGAAAACTCATGCTATTTGAGAAATAAACCTCTAAGACCAAGAGTGTCGACTTCGTCAAGGTATGAAGGTCTCAAAGACCCTCTTTTCAGAGGATGGGATGGCCGGAGGCGCACCGATCACCTATCGCCATGGCTGATCCACAAGCAGTAGAAAACAAGGTGATGAAGGGGTAATTACTAAAGTACTTCAAAAATGATGAATCCTCAAATCAAAAAGCATAAAAAAGTCTTCACTAAGCTATCCCAACTCCTTACCAGGCCCGAGGATGACTGGAACGCCCAGGCAAGATCAATATCCTCGAATCAGGTTGGTGTGGAGGTACCAGAGGGAAAACAACTGCTTCTTTGGGTCTGTGAGAGGTTTAGGGTCTCTTATGGGGCCTTACTTATATATGTGATGGCCAAGAAGGCTGGAATCCCAGCCAAAGTGAGGAATCAGGGAGGAACGAGGGGAGTCTAGTGAATTAGGGTATCAGGATTATGAAATCCCTTCACTTTTGAGATTGATCAACTTAGAATGATGCGGAGATGAAGAGGGCAGAGTTATCATGGACTCTTGTCAACTAGAGGAAGAGAGATTGGGACAAAGAAGAGCACCAGACTTGGTGTCTGACTGACCCAGGGAAAATAGGAGAAGGGGGAGAGTCTGTAGGATCTGAGAGTCCAAGTTGGATCTGGACTTTGGTCTGTGTGACACCATAAAGTTGTAAGATCTTAGTATAAAGTGACACAACAATTAAATTATCATCATTTATGGTTTACAAACTATATTGTTACTTTCCTAATCAAATAGGGTTCTATGATACTTCATTTAAGTCCAAACTTCATAGATCAATTATTTGTACCTCAAGAAATCTGAATTAGTCATTGGTTTCCTTATTTAAAAAACTATATTTCTCTTTTTAGAAAAAAAATTAATTCATGATATAAGATTAATTATAAAGGATTTGGGGAGATCATATTTTGGGAAAGTCCTTTTGTTGTCAAATCATGTTCCCATCTTGACTATTAAACCAAAATATGCACATTAAAAGGGTCAATTTCATTTTCAACCCCCGTTTGGGACATATTCATCAAATATTAGCTAAATTAGATGTAATAAAAAATGATTTTGAATTGTTTCAAATATTGCTTAATTTATTGTAACATGATTTAAATCTAATATTCATATTAGGGTTTTGTTGAATAATCAAATTTTAAAATTGGAAAACACACAGGGTCTCTAATAAGAGTTATTTGCATTGAAGTCCAAGATTTGAATTAGTGGAGAAGTTTTCATTAAGACTCTAATATTATTCTACTTTAAATTTTGGATGTTACAATAATTCTTCTATCTCCACAATGAAATTGGATGGAGATAATTACCTAATCTAGATGAATTATATCCAAACAGTATTTGAATTCATAGATAAGGTGTAATTCATAGAAAGGCATGTTAAGGATACAATTGAAGGAAAATAGGGAAATAGCCAATTTAAAAGTTGGCTATGAACATTATGGAGACTTTTATAGACTATAAGAACACATTTCACAAAAATGTTAAGAATATGTGGAAAGCTGATCTTTATCACTACATGTAGGAAAAGAATGCTCTAAAGCTTTATACAATTTGGAACAAGCTCTTTGTTGAAAATCAGGGTGATAGGACCCTTGATAAATATTAGGACTTGATTTTAGCATGTGTCAATAGCTTGACTATTTTAAGAATGTCTTTTTTGAAGATCAAATTAAAGAATTTGCTAATTTTGTCACTACCAAAATTTTTAATGGCCTCAATCTACTTATTATCCAATTAACAACATCATGTTGGAATATGACAAGTTTTCCTTTCTGAAATATTTCTTCTCTCGTGTTCAGTAATTTGACGTCTGGATCTTGTCATCCACTCCACTAGTTTCACAACTAGAATTTACAACAGTTGCCCATGGTCATGGTCGTAGACATCCCACAAGGCCCAAATGCACCTTTTGCAACAAGTTAGATCCTTGGAAGGAAAGTGTTATCAGAAATATAATCATCCTTATGGGTGCAGTTGTTGTACTAGGACTGTCCATGCTTCTCGAGGAACATACAACCCATATCTCGCACTCTCTTTAGTTGAGTATGAGAAACTCTTGCAAAATTCTCAATAGGCTCCACAACAACCCACATGATCTGAGGATTATGTGACCATGCAACCTACTATGACATCTTCAGTGCATCCAACCTCCAACCAAACTAATATTGCAGCCTTCATGCTAGCATCCAACTCATTTGAGGATATTGACTCTTGGGCCACCCAAAATATGAGTGGGAATGAGACACCTTCTCTCCTCCACTAAACCTCATATTCATACTTCATCTGTTACTCTAGAAGATTGGTCCATTGAAAATGTTTAGCAATGCAATAGTGTCAACATATCACCTAATCTTAAACTCAACTCAATTCACTATATTCCCCATTTTCCTTTAATGCAAATATTCATTGCTAAGTTATTTGACACATCTCCTTTAAACGTCACCTTTGGTAGTCATGATTTTGTCATCCAAGATTCTGAGACTTTCATGATGATTGGTTTGGTGCCTAGAGTCGGTGACCGATACTACTTTGGTGATGGCGTTCATACTTCTATCCTTTATATGAGCACACCTCCAATTTCATCAATGTTGTGGTCACACCTCTCTTTAAAAGATGAATCACCTGGATCCCTCTTTATCAAGTTTAGAAAATCTTCTATGTGACTCGTGTGAGTTTGGAAAGTAACATAAGAGTTTTCTAATTAAAAAACTAGTTTATGGTCTAAGGTTATTTTTGATGTTATTCACAGTGCCATTTGTCATCCTTTTTGAGCCATGAGTTTTAATGGATCTTGTTAATTCATTAACATTGTTGATGATTTCTCTTACATGAATTGTTTATTCATGTTGAAATTCTATGATGAGTTGCTTGGTGTTTTTAAAACTTTTGATAAATTGATCTCACAAAATTTAAAAAACCCATTAAAATCTTCCAGACATATAAAACTTTGGAATACATTTTAGGTTAGGTATCTTCATACTTATCTAGCACTGGAACCATCCATCAATGTTCTTGTTCTCACATCCTACAATGAAATTGGGTTACATAACGTAGAAGTCGTCATTTATTTGACATCTTTTATGCTCTTATGTTTCAAGCCAAATTATCCAAGTCCTAGTGGTATGAGACTATTCTTACTACTTGTTACCTTATCAATCTGACAGGTTGTTGTTCCAGATGTTGTTTCAGACTAATCCAAACTTTACATCTATCCAAAGACCCACACTTAAAAAATGGAGTATTTTTATGAAAGAGATTAATTGTAATACGTCTGAAACAACATATTGGAATAGTGAAATTGAATCCAGCAAAAGGACCTTTCTTGTTTTTCTTTCGTTGTATATGTCTATTCTAATTAGATTTCCTAGTTTAGATCCTTATAAAATTGAGCCAGTTTAGCGAGGCCTATAATCCTATTGTTTAGTGTCATTTGGAGAGCATATGTAATGACCCACACTTTTTAGTGTCTAAAAAACCTTAAAGTCATAGATCATTACTCTTAAATTCCAGAATCAGATTCAAAAAATAATACAAAATAGAAAACAATTTTATTAATGAAAAAATATATACATGTTTGCATAAAAGTATCCTCGAAGGAGTTACATAAATTTTTAGAAATGATGAACTTGTACATGTATGGTTATATACCACTATGTCTAAACCTTCACGAATTACTTTAGTGTCTTCAACATCTTTATTCTGTAATCCCATGTCCACGAATCAAGTATATCTAGTACCTAGAATGTCGACAAACAAATACACGGTCAGTATATTTCTATATTGGTACATGGGTTCATCCAATAATCACAAGTACACATATAAATAACAATATTTTATTTGAACATAAGATCATAAACTTGCTTTCATATTCTAACTTATATCTGGTCTACTACCTCAGGTGTAATCATTGTCCCTCCTGGGTTCGTGTGCATTACCCTTAAGATTAGTCTAACCCATGATTCAAAATATTATTATTTACTTTACATGATACTCATAGGAACTTTATAATTTTCAAGAAGTAAATCAACAAGAAAGCAGTTTATCATCCACTCAATCCCATCGAGAAACCTCGACAAACTCAAAATTTGATACATGTATTCATAGGTGTAACCACGTACGTTATGCTATTGCAGAAACCATGCAGAATAACTCATGTACTGTAAGAGTGCATCCAAACATCCAAGAATTCAAAGAATACAATCAACATCATCTGAAACACTCATACTACATATGTGTCACCATGTATTCACATTACATTGATCAGATCTAGATCCGCTCCTAAACTAGGGTTTAGGGTTATCTCATGTTTGGACTTGAGATTAGGGTTACAAATCCTAATGCCATCATATCATGATACCCAAGATTACAAACCCAATTATGCATATTAGGTGAAACCCTAATCATCATCTCAAGCAAATTAGGTTATCCATGATACCTAGATAATATTATTAGCATTGCGATCATAGAAAGATACTCACATTGTTTTCAAAACCCTAAATATACATGTGCATGATTATTAATCTAGAAACATCAATTATTCATCATTATCAAGGATTTTCTCATTATACATCACAAGATCAGGTATTATCTCAACATAAATGAATCTACTTAGTTAAGCATTGTATTAAAGGAATCTAGGTCTTTCCTTTATATTAACCATATCAAAAATTGTATTGCATATACTTTTGGAACAAGAAGAATAATTAGTCTACGAAACTATTATAGTCAGATTCTACACGTTTTTTTTGAGCGATTTTATATATAGGTTCATTACCATCTGACTTACCATTAATTAACTACATTATTTACAAGATCAGCTAATTTCGACAAAATGCATAACACCGTGTCAGCATAACATACCTCAACACTACTCCACATTGACGTAGCGTCGCAGACCCAGCATCCGCACACAACACCCGCAATGCAGCGTCTATGACTCAGCATCGACACAACGCCTGTGATGCCATGTCCTTGACACCGCACCCCCGACACAACACCTCCGACGTAACACCCTGCGCGGGGCAGCCACCGCGTAGGCTGTGTGGGCCTCTTCACCCCAGGGCTCTGGAGGCTCGAAGGAGATGTGGGAGATCTCGTGGCCATCATCGGACCTGCTACGGTCCTCGTCTATTTTCAACAATGGTCAGAGCTAGGGAATAGGGTCCCTGGTCGCATGGTTTCAGCTTGATCGACAGTAAGGAAGTTGGTCCTTCGACGATGCCTCTTATGTTGCGACCGCACCAGTCGAACAAACAAGGTCTAGATAGATCTCCGCTGCGCTCATGGGCTGCCCTAGCATCCTATCCGGACCGCACCTTAACCTCCAACTATAGCGACACTGTGTGGCAAGGCCAAGATGACGGCTTCTAGGAACAATGGTCGTGTCTCTAGAGTTCTGTGGGTAGACGACGAAAATAGGGAGGAGGAGGAGTCCCTCTACCTTGGTGGTGCTCATCAGGGTACGTCCGCTGCCCGACTCCTTAATGCCGACACACGATACAACCTTAGTCCTTAGGCTAGTTGGTTGAAGAGTGTACAACCTTAGTCCTTAGGCTAGTTGGTTTATCTCTGAGGGAGAAGTGTGTCTGCGTGAGTATTCCGGGTTGCCAGATACCAACCCCTCTCGACACCTGGTAATTTTCCACCCGATCTGACAACCGTTTTGCACACCGAATACCCACAAATGTGGGGTGGATCGGATTGGTTCGGTTTGGGGTTTGGGAAACTGGGTTTTATTGCCAAGCCTAAGGACTAAGGTTGTACACTCTTCCAATAATTAGTAGTGGTGTTCAGTAGTGGTGGGCTCTGTCCTTTTAATTCCATATGTGTTTGGCGTCCCATGAACACATGATACATGTTTTTCAGGCAACAATTGATATGAATATGTATCTTTGAATGAATATGTATCTTAGAATCCGTTTTCATTTGATACTGATTTGATACGTTTAAACAATTGCTGACATATATCCATTTGATTTCTTTTTGCCTTCTTCAACTTTTCTGAAAACTTGGAGTTGTGTTGTCAATCAAGGAACTCATGTGATGTGCTAAAAGACTTGGGAGTTGTGCTTTCAGTCAGAATTCATGTGCTAAAAGACTTAGGGGTTGTGCTCTCAATCAGAATTCATGCTCTTCAGACAACTGATTCCAAGTTGTCATTGCCAACGTCTATTAGTTTTTAGGATCGTGTGTTAAACTGTATGGAAAGTATTCCAAGAAGTTACTGATTTTGGAGATGTATATTCTATTCTTATTAGTGTAATTTGGCGTTGGAATTGCCCCTGAAGTATTACTTGTATGATCCGACTAGTTTAGCTTGTGGCTTGAATTCAAATGTAAAAGGATATTAGTATGTTCTTATTGATCTATAACGGAGATGAACGTTGGAATGAAGATGACCAATATGTTCTTTTTAGTATGTTCATATTGAAATTTTTGAAGCCGAATAGATTCTTGTCAAATATAAACTTATTGGTCTATTTGTAATGTTGCATGTGTTGAGATGATTTGGGGTTCTCTACTTTTTGTATTTTCTATTGAATGTGTCCGAAATGATTTGTATGTAAAATTTTGTATAAAAAAAATTGCATCCCCCAGGTGTTGGCACAAATCTGAGATGATTAGAAAATTGATTTGCTAAAATATTAGCACGTGAGGTTAAATGAATTGAAGAACAAGGTATAATGTGTTAAAAGTAGCGCTTTTGTGCTGTCCGGCAGTAACTGGGTTCCCATGTCAAACCGTGGGCTCCCACGTCAAATAAACCACGTCCGGGCATTGCATGGGAATTGGATTCTCCCATTTGCCACAGAATTATGGCTGGAGCGGTTGCGGTGTTTAGTATTACGAACCCGCTACCATTGCCATGTCTATTCGCAAGGTCTCCTTCTCTAGGGTCGAGGTGTTTAACACCTTATATAAGTACTACATTACAGGTTGTCTCCGTAGCCCTTCCAGCCAGACGTTGTTATCTAAACCATGTAGGTCTCTGTCACCGGTTGGACTTTGGGGAGATTGGGAGTTGCGAGGGGGTTGGGACTTAGGAAGCGAGGAGTCCCATATCCTCAGGATCTCATGGGAGTTTGGGTGAGAGGGACAGAGTCCCTACTCACGGATCACGCAGGATCTAGGAATCCAACAAGGTTTGGACTTCATCTTAAAAGAAGATAATTCCTTAGTTAAACTCCACTTTCTCCCATTAATTACTTAAATCACTAAAAAGCTTAGTTTATCTTGGATTTTCGTATATAATCCTATATATGGATTATTTATCATATAAAAATCATCATGATCATTTTTCATGTCCACAAAATACTCATTTTTCAATTTTATATCTAAGGGTCTCATTTATAACCCTAATTAGTCTAAATGGGGTGGAATGAGTCCCTAAGGCCCATAAATCACATCTTGGGCCTTCCAAAGGTGTCATGGGCTTAACTACATTCCTGATTACCAATTTAAGGCTTTAATAATCATTGCAGCTTATATGAATACATATGTTCAGAAACACAATATTTACTTAACTGATCATTTTATGTGAGTCTAGGATTTGGTATTATCAACCAAGGTCCTTCAATCCTCATCGTTGTTATTTTATTTAGGCTTGAAATCTAAGAATTTTAAGGACGGAACAGTATAGGTCCGGCCCTTGCACGTGAAAGAAAGTCTTTAAATATTTCTATAAACTCCCCCTTCTCCTGGTGCTCCTACTGGCTATCAAACCACGGTTAACAAATTGACCAAACTTACCAATTAAACCGTATTTATAAACAATTTATATTGTGTTAATTATTTTTCAACAGAAGTAGTGACCGGGTGCCGAGCATATTCGTTTAGCACGCGCGTAATTATTTCTACTATATTAATTACGGATGGTAGCAGAAGCAGCCTCTACTAGACATTCCTTACAATATGCATAGTAGAATAGTACGTTCCCACTATCCCTACCAAAATTCCCACTACTGCAATCACCACAACAAAAACCTGTTCAACTCCCCATCTTCTCGACCTATTAATGATCTTGAGGTAGCATATGCATGGAAGAATTATTGAAGCCGTGGTGCTCAAGAAGGACCCGGTAAATGCCGTGAGGTACCCAAAGAACGGCAGGACCAGGGCAGCAATCATCGTGCCCACCACCAATACAGTCCTGATAAGGAGACAGGTGGCCCTCTGTTTCGAGACATGGAAGTAATCCTCCGTTGCTTCAGCAATTGGTGTGATCAGGAGAGCGTACTTCGTCAGGGGGTTGATTAGTGTGGTGTAGATAGCAATCTTAGTGCTGAGCTTACCGTTTGGGAGGTTGAGTGTCACCTGAGACTTCACGTCTGCCCCATACATTAGGTATCCAAGCACTGCCATTGAGCCGTAACAGAGAGTGCAGAGCAGGAAACTGATTAGCATCACCTGCAATTCTTTCACCATGGAATCAATTCAAATATAACTTACATAAAAATCTTGGTGATATGGGGTGAAGTTTGTTTTCTTGTTTCAGTGCTCGAGGTATGTCTTACATAGAACAAAGAACAATTTATAGTGTTGAATATGATGTCACGATGAATCCCGTTTCTGTGGACAAAATATATATGTCGCGATACTCCCCTAATAAAATAAGTATGTCTATACTACAGCTGCTAATACATTTCAAGACTGTAAATTTAGAACAAGATAAACGTACACGTACCCTGAAGAAGAGAACTTTATTTCTCATCGAAGTGTATAATGTTGGAAACACTGCATGTCCACTGTAGCAGAATATATACAGGCTCACGGAAGTAGGAAGCCCACTCCATTTGAATAAACTGCCTCTCTCATGAAACCCCTCTCCTTCAGCAGCCCCAGTCCAGAGAACACAGGCCACCAGTATCACAGACGCTATTACCCCACCAAAGGAGACATACGCAAGCATACCGAGGCTCCTAAGCCACGTAGTTGGCAAGACCACTAGTGCAGCAAGCACAACAAAGCCATGCTTCCCTCCTATGTGCATCCCACCTATACTGAATCTAGTGACAGGAAAGAGCTTCTCAAGATTGTCACCTTCTAGAATCAAGAACCCGATGGCCACAAGGTACAGCTCAAGATACATGACCGCAGCGACCGTGATCCTCCCCTTCTGTCCAAATGCAAACTTGCCGATGTCAGGATATGTCTTGACAAGTGTGCTGGCGTCCATGCAACGCTTCAGGAGCAGGCCAGTGTAGCAGCAGATGGTGGCGAAGAGGATGAAGAGCGCAAGGCTGAACCATCCTCCATGGGATAATGCATATGGGATTGAAAGTACGCCGATCCCTGAAACAAACCAGTGATAAAGAAGGTTATACAACGAATGCAGAAAGAAATCACGGATCAAAAGCAAGAAGATACCGATAGCAGAACGAAGCGTTATAGTGCATCAAATTGTAAATATAGCTATATTTTCTTAATTATGACGGACAACCTGAGAGAGCATTGAGACCATTGAAGCATGTTCTCAGGAACGTGGTGCCTTGCTTCGAAGACGGTTGGGTTTCCATTCATTCCTGGAGTTTACAAGTCTGCCGTTTCATTAATTATATAGAGATATTAGTTAACATCGTTGACCTTTTGTGCTGAAAGTTAGCATCCCGGTACCATTATGTCTGCGGGGGATGACTAGACACCCATACAATTAGGATAAAAGCAGAAAAAGATAGAACAGAAGAACATATACTGACTCTGGATTGAACATCCCATATGATAGAACATATTCCACTCTACAAAATATGCATGAATCTGTAAAATATATGGCAGCTGTAGCAGCCATGTATATAACATGTGTTAAGTCCAATCTAGTGCAGCTAGCACATGTGAGAAAAATAGTTTTGTCTCTAGTGCAAATGACAAAGAAATTTTATCTCATATTGCTCACTCCTTGAACTTTTGTGGTCCTTATATGCATGGGGCACTAGTGACCAAGGGGTCCTAGGAGAAGGGTATGCTCACCTCCTTGGTGGTTGGGGTAACCACAACACACATGCACACACGCGCGCGTCACGCCACGCCTGGCCTGGGTCGGGCTCGTGCTCTAGAATTGTAGATTGTTGATTGTGGAGAACCTCTTCCGTCTTCTTTTTGTACTAGGATACAACTAAGTAATTAATTACTCGTGTAATTAATTGTTTCTTTCCTATTTGCATTTATTAATCCTAACTGAAAAGTGTCTCTTTTGCGGAATTTTTCACAATATGTACAAGAGAAACCGAGTGGCCGCGTCTTAACGGGAATATGATTAGTGGGGCGTGTAAGGCTATAAATAGACCTCCGATCATTAGGGTTAAAGACATCTCTTTCGAACACAACCGTCAGTCTTTCGTGTGAGTGTTTAGCAAGCCCTAATCCCGAAGTCTGCCGCAGTCGCTCCTGTTGTAAAGAAGTGAAACCACCTCTCTACTAAAAATTTGAATAACAAAACATCCAGTCCAAACACACTCAGAAGGTATGTTGGAGTGGGTGTAACATTTTCAAATCTTTATATAATGGTAACAAAAGACCAAAGTATAACAGCGGAATAAAAATAAGACTATATTCAATTATGAAACAAAGGGTTACAAACTTACATCACAAGGATCCATGTAGAGGAAATCTAAACCACCTCAAGATTGTCTCCAAGCTTTAACTTCTCAAGCTAAGTCTAGGTCTTCACGTCTTGTCATCTAAGTCCTCCACCTAGGGTTGGAAGCATACCCCAAAAAAAGAGCTGGTATGTGCATACTAAAAAGAAAATTGAGCAATTTATAAAGAATAAGGGACATCAAAATAAAAGACTTCCCATGCAAGAGATAAGTACCACCCAAATGGGTATTAAGAAAAAAGAATCATAACAAAAGGGATACTTTCCATAAAATAACATATAAAAGGATTGTGCCATAAATAAATCCACTACCATGGTGGGAAACAAAGCACAAGTAGGGCACACACCCCACAATCAATATCATGCATGCATGTGAGATAAACATAGCTCTAGAAAAATATAAACACAATTGGTGGCCAACTCTCATAAAGTTGAAACCTGATAGATAAAGGAATACTTCCAATCTCCCAAATATATATAAAAACATGGGCCAAGAATCACACATCTTGCCCTGGGTACGAGGTTCCTTGTCGTCCCAAAAAGAGCAGGAAATATCACATATGCTATAAACAAAACCAATGCACTTACACTACTCTAGTGGTACTGAATCACATAGCATGTTTAATGTAGAGGCAAGTAGAAAGTATAGTCAGAATTGTACAATGTTGCCACCACACAATGGACAACACATACATATAAACATCCACATCATAGTGGGTATATAACATCAAAAGTCCAACTTGCACCAAGGCAACAAGATAAGATTCCAAGAGAATATCTATGATCACAAGATCAATAACAAAATAAGATACTTCACATGAAGCATGGTTTCAAAAGAACAAGACAATGTGTAGGCTAATGTCCATAGGACCAAAAGTAAGACAAAAATAGGCTAATTGCTCAACAAGAATAATCGGGGATGCAAACATCCCTCAACTTCAAAGTCAAATGATCTAAAGCCACTTCTAGGTCCAAGCCTAGGCTACCAAAGCACCAATTAGCATATATGTGGGATTAGAGTTAGATTTATATTAATTTCAGAAACCCTAAAAATCACCTTTTTATTAATATATGAATTAGGTTTAAAAAACCATGCCATATTTTATATTAGGTTATTAGGAGTTCAAAACATATTTTATTATATTTTTCTAACTTGCAGATAATTAGTTATGATTTTACAACTTAATTCATCATTAATTAGATCCATTAAAACACCTATTATTAATCTTTAGATTCAGTTATCAAAACATATACCATTGGTTAGATCTTATTTTTCTGATCATCCATTAATTAGTTATCAATTTTTAATTACTGACCAATCAGATAATTACAAGCAAACCGATCGCAAAGCAAGGACAGAGAAAGTCCACGCGGACCCGGGCAGGCTAATCAGGGCCACCCATGTCAGCGGACTACTAAACCAAATCATCCAAGATCTCGTGTAAAGCAACCAACAGAAATCGGGTGAAAAGACCATAACAACCCTGGACAAAAAATCAAAAGCAAAAGAAGGCAAAAGGGTGAATCGAGGAATCTGTCAACGACTTTGTTCTTCACAGATCGGGAACCAAAACAGGGAACACTTCAATTACCAAAACATGATCAACCAAAATCCATGGAATTGATGATTGCATCAAGTTCTGAAGGTGCTAGCGGTTCTGCTGTATCTTAACACAGTCACAACAGCCACTTGTAGCCTGATAAAGGCTTTCCGCCATGACTGAGTAAGGAGGTGCAACACTACAACTCAGCAAAAGAACAAAGCAACTCAAAATGAAATCGTGGAGAAAGGACCAGTAGCCAGAAGCGAAACCCATCGCAGAGAAAACATGCACAACAAAGAAGAGGACTCGCCTAATGATCAAAATGATCAAAACTGGGTAGAAAGGGGTTTTACAAAATGAACCTGCTCTGAATCAATTGAAGGCCTAGAAGGCAAGCCTAGCCACCGACGAAAACATCTGGGCACCTGTAAAGGGAACCAAAGGTTCCTGCTTTGCCGTTGAGAGAAAGGTGACTGTCGGAGGTAGCTGGAGTAAGGGAGAGGTGACCGGAGTAGGGGAGACATCCGAGAGCCTGACAATGCTAGAACCGAGGTGAGCAAGATGCATCCGCGACCTCGTCGGAGGTCAAGAGACCAACCCCTCCTCGTCCGATGGCCTAGATGGCCGAGAAGAGGGGAAAATAGAGGAAATGAAGAGAAAATAGGGGAGAAGAGAAATATCATACTAAAAACCAAAATACACAAAGAGGCCCTAGATTTTATAGGGTCATACGATGAAAACAAAGATAAGGAAACCAACCGAGATAAAAACAAAGTGCATCGGTGAGAGATGGGGGAGAAATATGCGAGAGAAAAACTGGGAAGTCAGATCTGCTGCTCCTGAGAAAAAGAAAGGGAAAGAGGAAGCAGAAGGTAGGAGAGACAGAAGCAGCCGTTGGATCTAGATCAACGACTCACATGTGGCCCAAAATATGGCAACCGATTGACAAAAATAAAAAGACCAAACCTTATCCAAGAAGAAATCAAAATACAAAGCAAAGTGACATATAAATATTAGGTGTTTTATTTCCAACTTAAATTGAGGGTGCATATGTTATCCAAATTATATGAAAATTTTCTCAGAGGCCAATTAAGGCATGTAGATTCCGATTATAAAATTAGATTTGCCTTTTGAGAACTTTTATTGGGTTAAATAAATCAAATCAATTTTTTCTTTCCTCATTCATTAATGGCTTTAGGATTATCCAAATTTTATGAAACTTGACCCACAAGTCATATTTAATGTGTTGGATACGAATTTTCCATCAATTTTACATAGTGGAGTTGTTTGAATATTTATTTAATATTTGGAAGGTTCTACACACTTTCTCTCTCCTGATTTTATCTTTTAAGCAAACTTTCTCCAAATTGGATGAAAATTCACCCAAAGGCTATATCTATTATGTAGATTATGAATCTAAGATTATTTTCCTCTTTTGGAGTCATTTATTATATTTATTTATTAATTACATCTTTTAGGCAATTTCTCTCTCCTAACTTACCATATTATTTCAATGTTGTCCAAATTAGATGAAAATTGACATGTAGGCTTATTTTAATGTGAAGTTTGTGAATTTGAAGTCTATTATTTAATTTGAGGCTTTCTTACATGGGTTATGTCATCTGTCCCATTAGAGTCCCATTAGATCATTAATTCATCCAATTAAATTATTTACCATCTTATTATCACCAAATGAGTTATATAACATATTATATTACATTATTCATGCATTATATTATTAGGATCATTCTAACCTTAACCTTGTTTGGTCAAACCCAAAAGGTCACAGTTCTGGGGTAGGGTCCAAGATCTAGTATGTTAGACCTGCTGTCGCTTGAAGATCTCTCTCCTGAAAGAGACAAAGTCATTCATCCTCTTCCTTCAAGACGCAACCTGTCAGGCGATGGTTCCTGCGGTGGCTGGGCTGCACTGGTGGTAGTGTATTTGTTCGTGCTTCCCTTCAGGTACATGACCAGGTATACTGGGAGAACAACACCTGTCCTGGAGGACTGCACGACGTTGATTTCTTTATGGAAAAACCTATTCATTTTTCAACGAACAATCTGGTGAGGTTCCTAACGCAGTTTAATTTTTCTCTTGCATTGTTTATTCTTCTACTTCTTATCTGGATCTAGCCTATAATAGTTAATTCATTGCACCTATTGCTATTGCATGTAACAATGTAAAACCTAATTTTTATTCCATAGTCTTAAAGAAATCAATTTATGTCATTAATTAACAATGGCCGGTCAGGGTGGTTCAGGAAATAAAATTGATACCAGCAATATGCCTGAAAAATTTACTGGTACCAACTTTTCTCGTTGGTAAAGTCGGATACAAATTTGGCTGAATATTGTAAGTTTTGATCAATACTTAAAAGAGACCGAACCTAAATCTGATGATACTATTCCTGATAATGCAAATATAATTGCTAATTGGAAGAAGGTTGACAAAACATGCAATAGTTTGATTCTATTTGGTAAAAATAACGAACTGTACGACTCTTACTCAAAGCCGCCTGTCACCACATCCAAAATTTTATGGGAATTGTTAATTAAGAATTTTAGTACTGAAAACCAAGGTGCTGAAAAGTATTGCATGCATAAATTTCTTAAGTTTCAGATGGTAGAGGGTAAGTCTATTTCTGATCAAACACATGATCTTCAACTCATAGTTCATGAACTCTCTGATGCCAAGATGGTATTGCCTGAGAAGTTCGTTGTTATGTCTATCATAAAAAAGTTCCCTAAGTCATGGGAATCGTTTGGTATGTCTCTGAAGCACCGCAAAGGGACACATACAATGGAAGAACTAATGATGGATATAAACATACAAGAAGAACACTTAAAGGATAAAATGGTCAAAGTGCCTACTAATGCAAACCCTACTGTTAATTTTACTTCTGTTAAAACCACCAAAGATAAGAAATCTAAGAATGCACATAAACCTAAGGCCAAGATCCTGAAGAAACCGAAGAACAAACCTTGTTCGACTTGTGGGTAGGTTGGCCACTGGAACAAGGATTGTCCTTCTAAGAAGGCAAAGAAAGCTGCCACATTTGCAACCGAGGAGGCTATGGTCGACATGATGACTACATCCTTGAATCTCAATGATGGGTACATGTCTATTAAACCTAAAATCCTTTCATTTTGAACCACTTTACTAGATAATTGACATTGGGGCTAATGTACATGTGTGTGCTGATAAGTCCCTATTTGTGACTTACCAGGCCTCTCGAGGTCTGTCTGTGACTTTGGGCGATTCCAGCTCTGCAGAAGTCAAAGGAGAAGGATGGGTGGACTTGAAGTTTCCTTCAGAGAAGGTGTTGACTCTTCACAGGGTCGGCCATGTTCCAACCACTTGACGCAATATCCTTTGTGGTGTAATTTTAGTTAGGGAAGGCTATAGAGTAGACTGCAAATGTAATAAGGCTATCATTACACACCTTTGTGATTCTTTATTTTTTGGCAAGGGGTATTTATGTGATATGGAGAACTTATTTAAGATTCATGTTGAACATGTTTCAAAATCCATTTTAAATTTGAATGATTATAGTTCTATATGCATGAATCTTGTATCATCTGACGTTTGGCATTCACGTTTGGAACATGTTAATGTTGCCTCAATGAAGCATATCATGAATCTAAATCTAATCCCTAAATATGAAATTAGAAATAATAAATGTGAAATCTGTGTGCAAGCTAAACTGCCTAGGATGCCCTTTCATTCTGTGAATAGGAATTCATAAATTTTGGATCTAGTGCATACAAATATCTATGAATTTAATGGAATTGCTACTAGGGATAAAAAATGTTATTTTATAACTTTTATTGACGGTGCGAGTAGATACTGTTATGTCTTTTTATTTAAAAGTAAAGATGAGGAATTGGATAAATTTAAAATTTATAAGAAAGAAGCTGAAACTCAAACTGGCAATATACTTAAACTATTAAGGTCTGATAGGGGAGGAGAATACACCTCGAACTTGTTTTTGAAATTTTGCCAATTACATGGTATAGTTCATGAGGTTACCACTCCTTATTCACCACAGACTAATGGGATAGGTGAACATAAAACTGAATCCTAACATATATGATTAATTCTTTAATACAGACCTCAGGTCTACCCAACTTCATGTGGGGGGAAGCTTTGAATACGGGTTGCCATATTCTAAATAGAGTTCCTCATAAACATGTAGAGAGTAGTCCATTTGAGTTATGGAGAGGAAGAAAACCGAGTCTCAAATATCTTCGAGTGTGGGGGTGCCTTGCTAAGGTACTTGTCCCTGAACACAAAAGGAAGAAATTGGGACCGAAAACGGTTGATGCCATTTTCTTGTGTTATGTAGAGACAAGTTATGCCTATAGATTTTTGATAGTAAAATCTGATATCTCAGGCATTGAGGTCAATAAGATTGTGGAATTACGTGATGCTACATTCTTTGAGGATGTGTTTCTCATGAAAACTGGTGTGACTAATGAAGTATCTCAAGAAGATTCATTCACCACAGGTTCCATTCCCGAGCACGTGGAAAGGATGACAAATGTTGGGGGCGACTCAGAACAAGCTATTTCTAAATTTGATGATTCTAAAGAAATAGTTGAACCAAGGAGAAGTAAACGGTCTAGGATATCCAAGGACTTTAGAAGTGAGTTTCTCACTTACAATGTTGTGGATGATCCTGTCACTTTCAAACAAGCTATGGAATCTCTAGAAGTTATGTTTTGGAAAGAAGTCATTAATGATGAAATCCAATCAATTCTCTCGAATGGAACTTGGGAATTGGTGGATTTGCCTCCTGGTTGTTCTGTAGTTGGTTGCGAATTAATCTTTAAGAAGAAACTTAATGTAGATGGGACAATCAATAAGTATAAGGCTAGGTTAGTTGCTAAGGGTTACACAAAAAGGGAAGGAATAAATTATTTTGATACCTATTCACCTGTTTCCCATATGACCACAATCCAAGTGCTTATATCATTGGCTTCCATTTATAATCTTTATATCCATCAGATGGATGTGAATACCGTGTTCTTACAGGGTGATCTTCAGGAAGAGATATATATGGAACAACATGAGGGATTTGTGGGTCGTGGGAATGAGTCCAAAGTGTGTAAACTTGTTAAGTCATTATATGACTTGAAACAAGCCCCTAAGCAATGACATGAGAAGTTAGATTCTGTGATATCATCATCTGGCTTTGTTTCTAATGATTGATAAGTGTCTGTACTGCAAAATTGTCAATGATGGATTCATTTTGTTATGCTTATACATCGATGATAGCCTGCTTTTTGGTTCCGATATGAAAGTAGTAAATGAGACAAGGTCATTCTTGTGTAGCAATTTTGAGATGAAGGATATAGGTGTTGCTGATGTGATTTTAGGTCTTAAAATCATTAGGTCTACTGATGGTATAACTCTCTCACAGTCTCACTATGTTGAGAAGATACTGGAGAGGTTTGAGTACACATCACGTAAACCTATTAAGACTCCATATGATCCATCTGATGCCTTGTTCAAGAATGAGATTGGGGTTCTAGTGTCTCAATTACGATACTCTCAGATTATCGGAAGTTTGATGTATCTTATGAACTGCACACGTCCAGACATTGCATTTTCCATGAGAAAGTTAAGTAGATACACCAATTGTCCCGACAAGACCCATTAGGAAGCTCTTAATAGAGTTCTGAGGTATATCAAGGGAACTTGTTCCCTTGGGCTGCATTATGGTAAACATCCTTCTGTAGTCAAAGGATATAGTGATGCAAGCTGGATTGCCGTGAACTCTGGGAGTAATGGTGTCTCAGGATATGTATTCCTGTTGGGAGGAGGAGCTATTTCCTGGAGGTCTAAGAAACAGACCATATTGTCTCAATCCACTTTTGAAGCAGAGTTGTGTGCTTTAGATGAAACTGGATTGGAAGCTGAATGGCTACATGGAATTATGTCCAGTTCACCTATGGTAATGAAGCCGCTTCCTGCAATTTCAGTTCACTGTGATAGAACTACAACTATTGCTAAGATAAAGAGTTCTAAGTACAATAAAAACAACATAGACACATCCAAGTCAGATTGAAATATGTAAGGGAGTTAGTGTCTAATGAGGTCGTGGCTGTGGACTACGTCGGTACCAAAGATAGTACAACTGATCCTTTCACTAAAGGACTTACCTTGGCTTTAGTGGAAAAATTCAGGTTAGGGATGGGATTGAAACCCTATAGATTTGCAGACAGTGGAAACCCAACCAAAAAGAGTGGAGATCCCATAAATTGGGTTCAATGTGGTAATAATAAGTTGTTGGGTGAATCAGATGACACTATGTATCTGTGTTTGATGCTTCTAGCATCTGTGTGTCTACCTCCTGGAAACCTATTAGTGTCATGACTGCAAGTTAGTAAGATAGTATTCTCTAAATGGTGTCAATTCTTAGGACAAGATGTTAGCAGTACATCCTTATAGACTCCAACTAAGTGATTGATGTTGTGTAGGCCACAATAGGAGAATTGAGTTGTTCTCTTTTATCAATCATGATATAGAATTTTGTATGCATGGCCTTAATTCATTGTTTTCTTTTCTATCATGTATTTATTGTGTTGTTACCAACCTATACTCTTGTACCCAAGATTCAGGTTCAAGACTTCTGTTCACCTAGTTCCTGTGGGGGTCACAATTGGATAACTCAGGTAGATTCAAACCTAAAGTTATCTGCTGAAAGCACAATATGGAGGACTAAATGGTAGAGCACACTACACATTGGACTTTGTGGGGGATTGTTAGATATATGGAAGTTGTAGTAGCCATATATATAGCATGGGTTAAGTGTTGGCTAAACGGACATCTATAAAATCCCTTTGTTTTGATTATGACAAACATTTCATTCTTATTTATCTAACGAGCTACTTGAGTGTGCAGGATTATGGTGGATGACAAAGCAACTAGGGAGATCATAAGTTTATAGTTTTATTTTCATGCAATGTAATCACTATTGTAAAAAACTTGTACAATTATATAATGTACAAGTACCTAGATTGCATGTAAATCAAGCATTGGATCTTCCCTAGCTACACACCATAGTTAGACAAGTCATCCCTTCCAATAGGATCACATTATGCACACTCATGCACACACTTAGTATCTTAATTGATAGATTGAAACAGAGTCAATCTCGGTCGACACACTCCTCGACCGAGACACTCTCGGTCGACAACCTTATCGACCGAGATTGACCTATAGTAGCCGTTAGACTTAGCAAATGAGTTAGTTGGCAGTTGGAAGTGAACGTTGCACTCAGAGAGCCTGTCGGTCGAGAAAAGCTCGACCGAGTAGGTGTCTCGGTCGACCATCTGTCGACCGAGACGGTCTCTGACAGAATCTGCAGAGTTAAAGCAATTAGCCGTTGTAAAAACGACCAATCTATTCCTAACGGCTAATTGAGCACTTGGAACCCCCTAGAAACTATCTAGAAGGTCCTTAAGCATACTTAGGCTATCCCTATAAATAGGACAAGCTATAGGACACTAGAATTCACCTTGCTACACTTGAGAATTCTTTCTAAGCACTCTTGAGCAATCTTTTACAAGCAATTGAGCACTGTGATCACTTGGCCATATTCCATCTAGCTCAAGCTCGTCCTATAGGCTAGATTTTCCTAACCCTAGCATCCACAAGTCTATTACCTTGGCTAGGAAAATCCATACGCTTGATATAGGCAATTCAAGCCTTGAGCTTAAAAGGATAAGTTGTACTTTCTTATTTTCTTTCTTGTTCCTTGTAATATTTGTACTCTTCGTTGCTACTCCAGGGAGGAGGCTGCATATAGGAAGAGGGTGAAGCTCTTCGTGTGAAGAGGAGGACTTTGGACTACTTCAGAAGGCTATCTTGACGGGAAGCTACTTCGGGAGGGAGGCTACTTCAAGGGGGAGCTTGAAGTTACTCCAAGGAAGGCTGCTTCAAGGTTGGCAAGATTACTTCTAGGTGAAGGCTGTCCAAAGGGTGTTTAGAGAGTGTTGTAATTTTATGTAACATCCTTAAAAGGTAATAAAATTCAATACTTTCAAAATCCCGGTTGGGTAAGCAACCGGGTAGTGGACTGACTCCTTAGTATTTGCTAAGGTGGAACCACTCTAAACACCTGTGTCTCTCTTCTTATCTTTTACTTTGGTTGTTTGAGTTTAAATTGTTTTAAATTATCATAAAACTCTATTCACCCCCCCTCTAGAGGTTTTCAATTGGTATCAGAGCAGGCTTCAAGGAGCCCTAACAAAGTCTTGAAGAAAAGATGGGGGATGGAGTGCTCAACAACCTCAACATTGAAGGAACGTTCGTTGCTCGACCTCCAGCATTTGACGGGACAAACTATCAATACTGGAAGAGAAGAATGCAATTTTACTTCCAAGGAATCAATTGGGATCTTTGGAGAATGGTATCTACACCATACACACTTCCACAAGACGAGTTCGAAGTATGGGACGCTAATACGGTAAAAATGGCACAAATGAATGCAAAGGCAGTAAGTATTTTATATTGTTCCATTTCAGTAGGTGAATTTAATAGAGTATCAAACTGTGATACCGCATATGACATTTGGCATAGATTATCTATAACATATGAGGGTACGGTTCAAGTTAAAAACTCTAAAGTTAGCTTGCTTAAAACCAAATTTGAACATTTTCGTATGGATCCAAACGAAACTATTAGTGAAATGTATTCAAAATTTTCTACTATTGTCAATGGTTTGAGTGCTTTAGGGAAACCCGTTCTTGAGGAAGATCAGGTATCAAAAATACTTCGATCTCTTCCTCCAAAGTACAAACCAAAGGTGACAGCTATTGCAGAAGCAAACGACCTCACTCGCCTCAAAATGGAACAACTCATCGGAAACTTAGAAGCTCATGAGGCAGACCTAGAAGAGGAAGAGAGAAGAGAACATGAACATCAACGTGGACCAAAGAAAGACGTGGCTCTCAAAGCATCAAAAGCTCTCTCACAAGAGAGTGAGGAATCTAGTGAAGAAGAAGGAGAAGAAGCATTGATCGTCAATGGTAAGAAATATAGAAGGTTTAAATCTAATAAAATTTCTAGTTCTTCCTCCACTCCCAGGTGCTTCGAGTGTGGAAAGAAAGGACATTTCAAAAATGAATGTCCCAAAGCTAAGAAGGGAAAGAAAAGCTCACATAAGAAGAAAGAAAAAGCTTATAAAGCAGCATGGGATGAAACGAGTGAAAGTGAAAGCGGAGAAGACAAGATAGAATGTCTAATGGCAAGAGAAGATGAAGAATCTCAAGAGGTAAGCCTAGTTGATCTTCCTAAAGAAGAGTTAGTAGCTAGCTTACAAGAAACTCATGATAAATATGTTGATGCCAAGAAGAAACTAAAAAGGACTATAAAATCAAACAATGAGCTCATTGCCAAAATAGATGAACTTTCTTCCGAAAAGAATAACATTGAACTTGAAAATGTATCTTTAAAAACATCTTTAGATGATTGCACTAGAAAGCTACTTACTTTGGAAACTAATGTTGATCTTCTATCAAAAGAAAAGACTGATTTGTTAGCTAAACTACAAGCCTTTCAAACTCAACCTATCTTGTGCAATCATTCGGACTATGACATTATTGTAAAAGAAAAGGATTCATTGCTTTCTGATTTAGACCAGGCAAGAAAAGATATACATAAGAAAATGAATAACATTGCTCAGTTGCAACAAGAACTTCATGAGTTAAGAAGAAAAGATATTCTTGATAACATATTAAGAAGTGGTACTACCTTCAATGGAAGAAAAGGTTTGGGATATGTTCCAAAGAGAAACCAAACCAAAAAGACCCAAACTATGTTTGTACCCAAAAACACAATGACTAGAAAAAGAAACGAAGTTGATTCTATTACTTGTCATTTCTGTTTACGTCTTGGTCATTACTGTTTTTCATGCCCCTACAAGACTAAGAAGTCCAACTTAGTTTGGACCCCAAGACCTCAAACTTAGAAGAATGGAATGTAGTTGAGATATGACAAAATACTTAATTTGTGCAATTTATATTGTCCTATCTCAACAAACGATGCTATGCTTATTGGTATTATTTTTCTGCATTGCTGTACAAAAACAGAAACTTCGTCGGTCGAAGTACTGTCGACCGAGCTCTGGGTCGGTCGAAGTAGTGTCGACCGACTGGATATCTTTAACAAATCGAAAATCTTCCAGTACTCATTTCGGTCGAACACTGGTCAACCGGAAAATTTTTCTGCTCCTTTTTGATTGTGATACAGTAACCTCCTCGATCGATAAATTGTCGACCGAGAATTATATCGGTCGAGCAATCGTCGACCGACTGGCTTCCTGTATCAGAACTTTTTACACATCAGCAAATTAAAAAGTTTCTAACCTTATCGGACCATCACATGGGTACCAAAATCTATATTCTAATGCAGGAATGGGTCGTTGACAGTGGTTGCTCCAAACATATGACCGGAAACAAGGATGCATTTTCAACTTTTGAAGAAAAGAAAAGTGGGACGGTCACTTTTGGAGACAATGGTAAGGGCAAAATCGTTGGAATAGGTAATGTTGGCACAAATCTTGAAATCAAAAATGTTCTACTAGTTGATGGATTGCATCATAACTTAATAAGTGTAAGTCAACTATGTGATAGCGGTTATGATGTGGTATTTAACAAAACCTGCTGCAAGTTATTGATAGAAAATACTACAACTGTTGTTTATGAAGGAAATAGAGTTGGAAATCTTTATATCCTTAAACCAAACTCTATGAAATCAGTAGTAGGTAAATGCTTACTTGCAAATGAAAACACCTTACAACTATGGCATAAAAAGCTTGGTCATGCTAGTTCACATGCTATTAAAAAGTTAGTAAAATATGATCTTGTTCGTGGATTACCTGTTTTGTCTTTTGATCAAGTTGCAAATTGTGAACCTTGTACAATGGGAAAGCAAACCAAAACATCTTTTAAATCAAAACATGTACTTAGTACCAGTAGATCCTTAGAATTAATTCATATGGATTTATTTGGACCAATGAGAACACAATCTATTGGTGGTAAACGATACTGTTTTGTTATTGTTGATGATTATAGTAGATTTACATGGGTACATTTTATTGCAACAAAAGATGACACTATTCATGTCTTTATGCAATTTTGTTCTAAAATTGAAAATCTTTTACAACATAAAATATGTACCATTAGAAGTGATCACGGTGGCGAATTTGAAAATCATACTTTTGAAGCTTTTTGTACATCTCAGGGATATACTCACAATTTCTCTGCTCCACGTACCCCACAACAAAATGGTATTGTGGAACGGAAAAATCGATCTCTACAAGAAATGGCTAGGACCATGATGCTTGAACACAACACACCTAAAACCTTTTGGGCTGAAGCTGTAAACACAGCTTGTTATGTGCTAAATAGAGTCACAGTTCACTCTCACTTGAAGAAAACTCCATATGAAATAATACACTCTAAGAAACCTAGAGTTGACTACTTTCATACTTTTGGCTCTACATGTTATATTTTAAACACCAAGGATGATAAAGACAAGTTTGATTCTAAATCACAAAAAGCATTCTTCTTGGGATATTCTACTTCTAGCAAAGCGTTTAGGGTATATAACACTATCTCTAGAAAAGTTGAGGAATCCATTCATGTTTCTTTTCATGAGGAATCAAAATCTACAAATTTAGATATCATTGATCTCACAAATCAATTTGAAACTATAACCATTCCAAATGATAATGAGAAAACTCCCACATCCGATCCTCCGGTCGAACCACAACCTACACCTAGGCTGATCAAGGATCATCCCCAAGAGCTAATTATTGGAGATCCAAATGATAAAGTCAAAACTAGGTCCTCTTTCCAAGATGTTGCTAACATGGCTTTTGTCTCTATCATTGAACCTAAGAAAATATCCGAAGCTCTTAAGGATGATTACTGGATAATAGCCATGCAAGAGGAATTAAATCAATTCACTAAAAATGATGTATGGGATTTAGTTCCTAAACCACAAGATAAAACTATCATAGGCACTAAATGGGTTTTTAGGAACAAACTTAATGAGGCAGGAGAAGTCATACGGAATAAAGCACGGTTAGTTGCACAAGGATATAGTCAACAAGAAGGAATTGACTTTGATGAAACATATGCACCCGTAGCTCGACTTGAAGCTATTAGGATGTTATTAGCTATTGCTGCCCATAAAAACATTCAGTTATATCAAATGGATGTCAAAAGTGCATTTCTAAATGGCTTCATACAAGAAGAAGTTTATGTTGCTCAACCACCTGGCTTCGAAATCCCAGAAAAGGACGATCATGTTTATAAACTTAAAAAGGCACTTTATGGTCTAAAACAAGCCCCTAGGACTTGGTATGAACGGCTCAAGACATATCTTTTTGATAATGGTTTCTCTATTGGAAATTCAGATTCTACTCTATTTTTCAAAACATATGCATCTGATTTCTTAGTTGTACAAATATATGTTGATGACATTATTTTTGGTGCCTCAAATGAATCATTATGCACACAATTTAGTGACATTATGCAAAAAGAATTTGAAATGAGCCTTATGGGTGAACTAACATTCTTTCTTGGTTTTCAAATTAAGCAAACACCTGCCGGAATTTTTATAAGCCAAGAAAAATACACTAAAGAACTGTTAAAACGCTTTGGGATGGATCAATGCAAACATGCTACTACTCCTATGGCTACTTCTATTAAAATTGATAAGGATGAAAATGGGGAACCTATTGATGATTCCTTATATAGAGCCATGATTGGTAGTTTGCTATATTTAACCGCTTCCCGACCAGACATTATGTTTTCCGTTGGTCTTTGTGCTCGATTTCAATCCCAGCCTATGCATTCTCATTTTCTTGCGGTTAAACGAATCCTTCGATATCTAGCCGGCACTACTTGTTTTGGTTTATGGTATCCAAAAGGACAATCATTGGATTTTAAAGCATATACTGATGCAGATTACGCCGGTTGTCGACTTGATCGCAAAAGTACTAGTGGTGGATGTTTCTTATTAGGTAGAGCCTTAGTATCTTGGTTTAGCAAGAAACAAAACACGGTTGCCCTATCTACCACCGAAGCTGAATATATGGCAGCTGGGTCTTGCTGTGCTCAGGTGCTTTATATGCAACAGGTTTTAAGCGATTATGGTTTTCATCTTTCATCTACACCTATTTTTTGTGACAACACAAGCGCCATAAACTTAGCACACAATCCTATTCTACACAGCCGGGCCAAACATATTGAAATCCATCATCACTTCTTAAGGGATCACATCTCAAAGAATCATGTTTCCCTTCATCATGTTGATACAGAAAATCAATTAGCTGATATCTTTACAAAACCGCTTCCATTAGATCAATTCAACAACATTAGGAAGCAATTACTTATCACTCCGTTGGAGGATGTTTTCTTTGATATCTGCGGCTCTTAAAAAAAAAAAAAAAAAAAAAAACAACTACTTATGCTTTTATGGTTTGTATCAATATTGATATGAGCGTTTCAATTGGTAATTTGCAATTTGTTGCCTCTTAGCTAGACACCTCATTGCTTTACATTTTGGCTATTCAATGGACATCTTTTTCGTTCATTTTTGATGGGATATCTAATGAAGGGGGAGTTTTTAAATAAAACGGTTATCTTTTTGAGATGACAAAGGGGGAGAGATATATAAAACTATAATACTTATGACAAACTCAATCAATGAGTTTCATAAATATACTCTTGGCTTACATTGAAAGTTGCTATATTCCCAAATGAACTGGATTTCATGTTCCTTAATTCACTGGGGATACTAAGCACACATTTTATAAATAAGAGGAAAAGTTCCAAACGGCAATCTAAAGGTATGGAATTTATATGTTTTATATTTCCTTTATTCATATTTTGGAAATGTTTGTCATCTTCAAAAAGGGGGAGATTGTTGGCTAAACGGACATCTATAAAATCCCTTTGTTTTGATTATGACAAACATTTCATTCTTATTTATCTAACGAGCTACTTGAGTGTGCAGGATTATGGTGGATGACGAAGCAACTAGGGAGATCATAAGTTTATAGTTTTATTTTCATGCAATGTAATCACTATTGTAAAAAACTTGTACAATTATATAATGTACAAGTACCTAGATTGCATGTAAATCAAGCATTGGATCTTCCCTAGCTACACACCATAGTTAGACAAGTCATCCCTTCCAATAGGATCACATTATGCACACTCATGCACACACTTAGTATCTTAATTGATAGATTGAAACAGAGTCAATCTCGGTCGACACACTCCTCGACCGAGACACTCTCGGTCGACAACCTTATCGACCGAGATTGACCTATAGTAGCCGTTAGACTTAGCAAATGAGTTAGTTGGCAGTTGGAAGTGAACGTTGCACTCAGAGAGCCTGTCGGTCGAGAAAAGCTCGACCGAGTAGGTGTCTCGGTCGACCATCTGTCGACCGAGACGGTCTCTGACAGAATCTGCAGAGTTAAAGCAATTAGCCGTTGTAAAAACGACCAATCTATTCCTAACGGCTAATTGAGCACTTGGAACCCCCTAGAAACTATCTAGAAGGTCCTTAAGCATACTTAGGCTATCCCTATAAATAGGACAAGCTATAGGACACTAGAATTCACCTTGCTACACTTGAGAATTCTTTCTAAGCACTCTTGAGCAATCTTTTACAAGCAATTGAGCACTGTGATCACTTGGCCATATTCCATCTAGCTCAAGCTCGTCCTATAGGCTAGATTTTCCTAACCCTAGCATCCACAAGTCTATTACCTTGGCTAGGAAAATCCATACGCTTGATATAGGCAATTCAAGCCTTGAGCTTAAAAGGATAAGTTGTACTTTCTTATTTTCTTTCTTGTTCCTTGTAATATTTGTACTCTTCGTTGCTACTCCAGGGAGGAGGCTGCATATAGGAAGAGGGTGAAGCTCTTCGTGTGAAGAGGAGGACTTTGGACTACTTCAGAAGGCTATCTTGACGGGAAGCTACTTCGGGAGGGAGGCTACTTCAAGGGGGAGCTTGAAGTTACTCCAAGGAAGGCTGCTTCAAGGTTGGCAAGATTACTTCTAGGTGAAGGCTGTCCAAAGGGTGTTTAGAGAGTGTTGTAATTTTATGTAACATCCTTAAAAGGTAATAAAATTCAATACTTTCAAAATCCCGGTTGGGTAAGCAACCGGGTAGTGGACTGACTCCTTAGTATTTGCTAAGGTGGAACCACTCTAAACACCTGTGTCTCTCTTCTTATCTTTTACTTTGGTTGTTTGAGTTTAAATTGTTTTAAATTATCATAAAACTCTATTCACCCCCCCTCTAGAGGTTTTCATTAAGCCCAATGTAGTGCAACTAGTACATGTGAGAAAAGTAGTTTTGTCTCTAGTGCAAATGACAAAGAAATTTTATCCCATATTGCTCACTCCTCGAACTTTTGTGGTCCTTATATGTAGGATCACATGGGGCACTAGTGTCCAAGGGGTCCTAGGAGGAGGGTATGCTCACCTCCTTGGTGGGTGGGGTAACCACAACACACACGCACGCACGCGTGTGCGCGCCACACCACGCCTGGCCTGGCCTGGCCTAGCCTAGCCTGTCTGGGAACGGGCTCGGGCTTGTGGATTGTGGATTGTGGAGAATGTCTTTCGTCTTCTTTTTATACTAGGATACAACTAAGTAATTAATTGCTTGTCTAATTAATTGTTTCTTTCATATTCAGATTTATTAATCCTAATCAGAAAGAGTCTCTTTTGTGGAATTTTCCACAATATGTACAAGAACAACCGAGTGCTCGCGTCTTAACTGGAATAGATTTAGTGGGGTGTGTAAGGCTATAAATAGACCTCCAATCATTAGGGTTAAAGATGTCTCTTTCGAACACAACAGTCATTTGTGCGAGTATTTAGCGAGCCCTAATCCTGAAGTCTGCCTCTGTCGCTCGTGCTGTCGTTTGGAGATCTCTTTCCTGGAAGCGACAAAGTCATTCATCCTCTTCCTTCAAGACACAACCTGACAAGCGGTGGTTCCTGCGGTTGCTGGGCTGTACTGGTGGTAGTGCATCTGTTCGTGCTTCCCTTCAGGTTCGTGACTGGGTAAACTAGGAGAACAACACATGTCCTGGCACTACAAAAAATTTGGCCTTTGTTGAAGAACATTTGTGAGGAACCATAGATTGTGAATAATGATGGCTATTTGTGAGGGCTCATCCTTCAAATATGGGACCAAATCTCTCAACCGTTTGTTTAACATCTTTACAAATACTAATCCCTCACAAATACATTAGTAACTAATCATTCCTTGAAAAATACCATGACAAATGATTCCCTCCATCTCATATCCCTTCCCTCCATCTCATTTCCCTTCCCTCCATTCTAAAATACAACATTTGGATATCAAAATTAAAAAGGAAAAGAAAAACCCTCCCCACTCGTCCCTCTACACAATGACGAACTAGTGAAGCACTGATCACCTGCCCTCATCCTCGACGCCTCCTTGATTCCATCGACCACGCCTTCAGTCCGTCGACCAGGCCTCGCTCACTCCACGGCCAGGGTCTGCTCCAGCTTAATGCCGCCCAGCCTCAGCAACCCCACGACCCCAGCCGCTTAGCATTTCCCAAATCCCACCTGTCGCACCCAGCTGCAACCGCGCCTACCTCCCGGACGGTGCCCCAACTGCTCCTGCCACCCCAACTGTAGCAGGTCGTAACTCCAATCGTCGTCCGGCTTCCAATTCCACGGCCAGGAGTAGCCATATCGTGCCGGATCCCAGCGAAACCAGCGGCACCCGACTCAGGCGGCACCCAGCAGGAGCTCTGAAGAATACTTCAACCTTGGATCAAGCTACTGGTCTCTTTTCCTTAATCTGACGCCCATAAGATGCCCAACCGCCTCTGTTCCAGTTCTTCTCTTGCAACGTCCATTGTTCTTCTTCTTCAGTTTTAATCTCGTTGCTTCTGTCCATTGACCGGAAGCGTGGGAAAAGGTACTGCTACTAAAACTGCATCTTTATTCTGTGCTACTTGTTTTATTATTCTCTTGCAACCGTTGTGCTTGCTTGTTGTTATGCTGTTTGATTCAATCATGTGTTGGTCATTTAGTTTTAGGTAACGATTCCAATGTGCATCCTTCTTCATGTGTATCCCAGATTTGAGTTCACTGTAATGTACTGTTCACTGCCAATGCTTGCTTATTTCTTCATATGTGTATCCCAATAGTTTACTGTAATCTGTTAATTACTGCCAGTGTTTGCTTCTTTCTTCATTTGCGTATCCAAATTTTGAGTTTCCTATAACGTATCTCCTCTTTACATAAAATAGCCATATAAATTAAATCTCAAACCTTATAGCCTTCATTCGGAACTCACATTGTGATGTTTGATAAATGGGTAATATTACTATGGACTGAGAATGGGTTGATGTTTAAAAATAGACATGTAGTAAGCTAAGTGTAATGATTTATTAAAATTATATGGGTCAAATGGAATATGTAAGAGTCTAGTCACCACTTAATTTTGTTTTTGGTTGTAAGTATAATATAGCCTGGTGTTTTTGCATTTTGCAGAGGCACACTAAGTCATTGTCAACATCTCAGATCTGGTTGAGAAGTCTAGGCAGAAGCCTCAAGAAGGGATGAGTGTTCTTAGTAATGTGGGTTCCTCCTAAAACAACAATTGGATATATTATATGTCTTTTTTCCTTTACCCCCTCCATCTAAAATAATACCCTTTCTGTAACATGTGGTTGTGATGTATGACCTAAAAGCCAATAATTATGGTAATGATCCTCTGGTAAGTGCAGCTCTGTACTTAGAGATTAATTAAAGGCCGACTGCCCAGGGCTCCCATGGGACACATCCATTCCTAATATAATAGTTGGCACTTTGGAGATCTTTGGCATGGATGGAGGATGCTCAGCTGTGGTGAACTTCTCTGCATCTTCCATCCATGCCAAAGATCTCCTAAGAGCCAACTATTATATTAGGAATGGATGTGTGCCATGGGAGCCCTGGGCAGCCGGCCTTTAATTAATCTCCAGGTACAGAGCTGCACTTAGCAGAGGATCATTATCATAGTTATTGGCTTTTAGGGCCTGCATCACAACCACATGTTAAAGAAAGGGAATTATTTTAGATGGAGGAGGAAAACGAAAAAAGACAAATATACAAATGTTGTTTTAACAACAAAGGGATCAAGGAGGAACCCACATTACTAAGAACACCCATTCGTTCTTGAGGCTTCTGGCTAGACTTCTCAACCAGAGCAGACCTTTTGTTGAATGCATGTCTGAAGCTTTCCATGGTCATGACAGACATTCTATTGATGCTAAGCGTGCACAAAGATGGTATGCTACTAACTTATAATGATACATATCATACAAGTGAACCAGAAGTTACATTCATTTCACGCCCATGCTTTAGTGCTTCTATGCCCATCATTTGATTTTTAAAGATACCAAACTTATTTACATATCATTTCAGTTACCATTGGAGACTAGAACTTTGTAATTCTACTATGTCCGCCAATCAAAAATTCTGGTCCTCTTCCTTTTCACTTCCTACTTCTATCTGTGATGAAGTGGAAATAATTATTATAAATTTCTTATGGGGATAGTGTGAAGGCAAGAATGATATCCATCTTCTTAAGTGGGATGATGTAACCATCTTCTTAAGGTAGTCTATGGATCAAATTGATCCATGAGAAATACCTTCTTAAGGATTCCATCTAAAATATTGATATCTATGGTCAACTTTCTTGGTATTTATTGTACTCCCAGGTTGGAGGATATTGCTACTCATCTCTGTATCCAAATTTCCATTTTTCGGAAGTGGGTATTTTCCTCTTTTGATATCTAGCAGCTATCAATGAAAGTAATCTTTTTAGATGGGATAGACACTTCTACAATGTTTCTCTTGGGAGGAAACTTCTTTTCTTCTGTAGTGGTTGGTATATATGAACTGTTTTCTTCTGCTAGTCTATTGTTCTGCTGGTTTACAGTCTCCTACTATCATAATTTGAGTGTTGTGTTATTAACAAGATACCAAACAATGAAATTGTCCTTGTTGTCCTGGTATGCATGTCATATGTTCTATCTTGGTTGGTGTTAAGTCTTATGCAGCTGACTTATTTTAAGTATTTCAGTTCTTAATTTTATGAGATGTTATACATGATATCATATACTTATATGTTTAAGTATTTCAGCTGACTTATAGGGACAGTTAGGTATTTGTCTCATAATGCTTGTTATAAGTAATAACAATATGTTGATATCAGATCTAAGAAGAAATAGACTGTTAGTGCCTTTATGCATAGAGATCTGCTACAATATTGAGATTCTATGGGATATGTTGGACATAACCCATAGCATCAGGACCACACACAGCTTTGAATCTCCTTTGGTAGAGTCTAAATAGCCATGCGTCAAAATACTCCTTTGTAGTAGAGAGATCGCCTAGTTTGAGAAGAGAAGCAGTGTAGCTAGTCTGACAGTATAAGTAGCCCCTGTAATCGAGTATATGTTGAGACATGTGAGCAAAAGTTAATGGATGGATCTGTGAACTATTATTGATTAGGTGGGTACCTATGCTATTGCAGTTCTTGAAGGATTTTTCTTGAAGGATGTTTCTTCTTCCTCTGTTTTTGCTTCTTGTATATTGATAGACTTCATGTATGTCTTCTCCCTTCCCTCCCCTTTTCTCTTTTTCCTTTTTCATGTTGTATATTCGACCCCCTTTTGCTGCAATTGTTGCAAAAAAATCAGTCTTTTTATACTACTGTTTCTTTGATTTTTTTCTATTTCCTCTTGTGTCTCCTATTCTAGCTTCTTTTCTTTTCTTTTTTTGCAATTTCTCCTTCATTTCCTGTTCCTGCTATTACATCTAAATTTTTGTTACTTCTATGTCCCCTCTTATTGCTACTTTTTCTTACTTGTTCTTGCTCCTACATGACTACATCTCCTACATGACTACATCTCAAACAGCTGTTCCTCTACTTATTATATATTTTCCTTCATGTAGATGGATTTTCTAATAGATCGGAGTTGGATGTATATTGGGAACAAAGTGCACAGTGATGTATTCAAGGCAGGGTTACGAAAGTTCATTGAGTTTGCTCTTATCCATCAGAGACCAACTAGACAGGGGAAATTAATATGTCCTTGCAAGGTATGTTTGAACAGATACCTTAAAATAGAGGAGGAGGTATTCTCACATGTATTACAAAAAGGATTTGTGCATAGCTATGATGTTTGGACGTTTCATGGGGAGGTGATTGGTAGGAGCAATCCTGTTGTGGCACCAAACATGCCTAGCACCGACAATATGCATCAGATGTTGGAGGATTTGTTTGGTATGGGTGACACAACAAATGACCACTCTACTGAAGCTACAGAGAAACCTGCAAATGTAGATGCACACAGATTTTACAAGCTACTAAAAGAGGCAGATCAACCACTCTATAGAGGTTGCACAAGTCATTCTAAGCTATCGTATTTGGTTGCCTTGCTATTTCTGAAGGAGGAATTTGGATGGTCCAATGATTCTTTCACAAAGTTGTTACAGTTGATTGTTTCAGGATTTCCGGAAGAAAATTGTCTATTCCCGGAGACGTACTATGAATCAAATACGATCGTGAAGGATTTACGACTTGATCATTCTACTATAGACGTATGTACAAATAATTGCATGCTTTTTCGCAAAGATGCAGCTTCAAAAGAAAATTGTGATACTTGTGGTGCTTCAAGATGGAATGAAAAGCAATACAAAACAAAGGGAAAGAGGGTAGCTGCTAAGTTCATGTATCACTTCCCTTTGATACCTCGGTTAGAGAGGCTCTATATGTCTTCATCTATTTCTAAAGACATGATTTGGCCATCAGAAGTAAAAGGCAAGGATGGTCGTATTCATCATCCTTCAGACACACCAGAATGGTTGTCTATTGATGCCAGGTATCCAGACTTTGCTGCTGAACCACACAATGTTAGATTGGCATTAGCAACAGATGGATTTAATGCATTTGGCAATATGAGTGCATCACATAGCATCTGGCCTGTGTTGGTGACACCTCTCAATCTTCCGCCTTGGCTTCTTATGAAAGAACAATTTATTATGATGTCCCTATTAATCCCAGGTCCACATATGGTTGGCAATGACCTTGATGTATACTTGGAGCCATTAATTGAGGAGTTGCAACTACTTTGGGAGCTTGGAGTCAAAGTTTATGATGCATATAGAAAAAGGAACTTCACTATGCGGACAATGATTTTATGGACCATTAACGATTTCCCAACATATGGTGACTTATCTGGTTGGAGCACTAAAGGTAAGAAAGATTTGGGATGTCCTTGTTGTAATGTGGAGACTGTATCAAAATGGTTACAGTATGGGAAAAAGCAATGCTATGGTTTCCATCGACGTTTTCTTCCAATGAATCATCCGTATAGACGTGATAGGAAAAATTTTGATGGTGAAAAAGATTTTTGACTTCCACCTAAGCCACTATCTGGAGAAGATATACTGAGGCAATTTGATGGGTATGAAAATATCACATTTGGAAAAATGAATAAGCGCAAGAGGCTTGGAGATCAAATTCAACCATTACCTCCTGGTTGGAATAAGATAAGCATCTTTTTTTAGCTACCTTATTGGAAGTATTTATCTGTTAGACACAATCTGGATGTGATGCACATAGAAAAGAATGTGTGCGAGAATATTTTAAACACATTATTGGGTGATTCTAAGAAAAGTAAAGACAACTTACAAGCTCGTCAAGATTTGAAGAAAATGCGCATTCAAAGAGATTTATGGCCAGTAGATGTAGGTGACCGCTATTACTTGCCTCCAGCATCTTACACCATGACTAATGCGCAGAAAGATAAGTTCCTATCTGTGTTAGAAAAGTTGAAAGTTCCTTATGCTATTCTTCTAACATATCTAGGTGTGTTAGCAAATCTGATAGAAAACTTGTTGGGCTGAAAAGTCATGATTGTCATGTTCTTATGCATCAACTTCTACCTGTTTCCTTGAGACATTGCATAAGCTTAGATGTGTACAAGCCTATAGCTAATTTGTGCTCATTTTTCAACAAGCTTTGCTCTAACATTATTGATGTGGAGGAATTCAAAGAATTGGAACACGAAATTGCTGTCACTCTTTGCCAGTTGGAGAGAATCTTCCCTCCTTCTTTCTTCACCATCATGATGCATTTGCCCATTCATTTAGCTTATGAAGCCAGGCAAGCCGGATCTGTCCGAACTAGGTGGATGTACCCAATAGAGAGACACTTGAAGAAATTGAAGAAGTATGTAAGAAACAAAGCTAAACCGACTGGTTGTATTGCTAGTTGCTATTTAGCTGAAGAAAGTTTGACATTTTATGGTAGGTACTTGCATAATTTTGAGACAAAACTGATCCGCACTCCTCATAATGTTGATGGATCTCCAATTAGAGTTGGAGTGTCAAGAAATTTCGACATCCACACTTTGGAACAAGCCCATCGTTATGTCCTTTTCAATAAAGAGGAATTGGATGTTTACAGAAGGTAAGATTTAATTACATCCTAAAATTCTTGCTGATATTAGTATATATGTTGTACATTAATTTAGACACTTCTTATAAAGCAGTGAACACATGTGTATTCTTCAAGATATGGAACCCAACATTGCCCCACGGACCCTAGAAACAAAACATGCAAAGGAGTTCTCTAAGTGGTTGAAAGAGCATGTAAGTCTCAAACATAAATATTGTTGTCACTCTTAATGTTCAAGTTAGTGTAGATTACATTAATGTTTTACTTTTTTATGAAGGTAATGCAAATGCGAGAGATTAGGCCGAACAGTATTAGCGATGATTTGAGATGGTTATCCCAAGGCCCTTGTGCTGAGGGAATGTCTTATGAAGGATTTTTGGTCAATGGATATCGTTTCCGTTCAAAGCCCATTAAAAGTACATGTACTACACAAAATAGTGGAGTGTATTTGTGTGCTGACACTTCAATTTATTCAAGTGGTAGAGATCGAAATCCTATAAATTATGAAGTCACGTACTATGGCTACTTAGAGGAGGTTATTGAGCTAACTTATGGTCCTGGAATCAAAGTTCCGTTATTCAGATGTTCTTGGTATGATGAAAGCACTTCTAACGGGTTGCGAATTGATGAGTATGGGTTCACACAAATCAACACTTCAAGGATAAAAAAAAGGAGGAACCGTTTATCCTGGCTTCTCAAGCATTGCAATGCTTTTATGTGAAGGATCCTAATGATGATGATTGGTGCACAGTGCTAAAGCATCCTCCTAAAGATTATTCTGAAGTACCTCTTATTGAGAATTGTTTGACTGGTTTACAATCTGATGGTGGTGTAACTAGTGATGTGTCTTGGACGAGGAGTGACACCGGGGGATCTTTTGTTGATAGAACTAAAAAAAAGAATGATGGGGCTAATGTTTAGTTCATTAATCTGTCTATTTTGTTTGCAAGTCTAGAATAATTTACTTGGGGAATATGTTGTATTGCATTTTTTTGGCAAACTGTTACTATATGGCATATTCTTTGCAATTTATTTAGTATTGTTTCATATACCAGCAAGTAGGACATCATTATTCTTTTTTGAGATATGAAACCAAGGTACTCTACAAGTTATATGTTTTTCAAATGCTGAATATTCATATGTTGGTGTCTCATATTCTCCGCAATTTATTTGTTTTTCAAATGTAGCTACTACTTTTGTTACTGACATTTCTGCACTAATAATCTAATTTTTTTTCCTTGTCAATTGAAGGATGGTAGGAAGAAGATTCACTAGATCTAGTTGTAACAACACACCCAGTCAACCTATTGTTGTCCCTCCATCCACAATTGAAGAAAATTGTGAGGATGAACCTACTCTACTGTCCAACAATATTGAAAATGATGTAATAGTTGAAGAAAATGTTGAGGATGAACAGGAGAATAGAAAGTATGGACGTGGGCCTGCAAGTGAGCAAAGCCTACTTCCTAAGCAAGGGCAGCCACGTCACAAGGTCCAATGGGATGATGAAGGAAATGCTATTGGGGAGAATGGTGCCAAATTGAAGCGTTATTGTCATATGCTAGCAAGGAAACCACACATATGGCATCTAGACTTGAAGTGGAACGAACAACCAGAACAAGCTTTTGCAGATTAAAAATCATTTATTGAGGTAATCTTTTTCATAAAAAGACCAACAAATTGTATGATTGTTATATCTAAAGTAATATTTTCTATGTTTTTGTAGAAATACTTTGATTTAGGCAGTCAACCTAATGCATGGAATCACATTGATGAACACATTAGCAAAGGGATATCAGTGTGGAGGGCACGTGTAAAGAAAGATTACTATGAAAAGTACAAGATTGAACCAGAATTGATGATGAAGAAAGTTGAGAAAAATGCTTCCATAGATATGGACCAGTTTAAAAATCTTGTTAAAGAATGGGGAACCGAGAAGTCTAAGGTACAATGGTTTCATATAACTTTTTTTTGATCAATAAGCGCGTTTCTCTTTCATTACTCAAAAAATTTACAAAGGGGAGCAAAGCTCAATACATCTATAAAGATAGATATCAAAAGTCAAAAAGAAGGATGCAATTTATCTATGCAAACTTCTATAATCAGTATTTATGCAATGCCACACACTGTTTGGTTTGCTCCTACTATCTTCAAAAACACATCTTTTTCTATGTATCCATATGTGATAAATGATAAGAGTAGCAAGAAGAGATTCATTTCTGTTCTTTAGCAGGTGTACTTCATTTCTGTTCCAGCAGCAGGTGTACTTCAACGCTGCTGCAGATTTTTTGAATCTGCTCAATTCCTCTGATCTCAGGGAGCTTCCACACTCCACACTTCACATCAGTCCCCTTTCCAATGTGGAATTGGACATTATAGAGATATCTATCTCTTATATTGAGGATGTTCTTCCACATCCAGCTATTGGCTTTCTTATATTGAGGATGGTTTCATATAACTTGCATGTATACCTATCTACTTTTTCTAATTATATGTTTCTTATGGTTTAGGAAATTTCCGAGATCAACAAGGCAAACAGTGCAAAAAAAGTGATGGATCATACCACAAGATCAAAGCCATGGAGTTGTTATCAGGCAGAAATGGTATTAATAATGGATACTTGTCTTTCTTAGTAGGAGTTGAACATATAACATGGACAATTATTATGTTATCTATCATGTGTAGGTCAGTGAAGATCAACCCGTTGTGCCTCTTAACAATTTTTTGGAAAAAGTTTACGACAAAAGCCCACAAGTGGTTAGAAAATGGATATTTGCTTTCCTATGATGTCTACAAAGCTACATATGCTTAGATATCTCAATTTAAGCTTTCCTTTTATGATGCTTTCTAATTACAGCTTGAAATCTCTGATATCGTGAAGACCAAGCAATTCAAAGGAGACTGGAGTAGGCATGCTTTCCATACAAGGCAATTAAAGGGAGAATGGAGTAGGCAGACTTTCCATACAAGTTAATTCAAGGGAGAATGGAGTAGGCAGGCTTTCCATACAAGGCAATGGACATCCACAGATCTTTCCGCCACAGGTAACTCATTACAGCTATAGATTATTTTCAATATTCATACACATAAGAATATTAACATGTACACTTTATTAAAGGCTGCAGTTGAAAGTTGGTCCCCTTCTTCTGGTAATAATCGACAAAGTTATCCTCAAATGCAGAACACACCAACCACATCTTCATCGGTGTCTTTCACACCAAGAAATCAGTGTTTAAATCCTGTAAGTAATTCATTTTAGCTTATCTACATGAAGTGGGCGTTTAAGGCGTTTTAGGCCCAAATTATGCAATTTAAAGGCTAAACTAGCATGAATCGAGTCTAGATTTGGTCAAATTAGATCACCTTCAGTCATTGCATGGTTGATATAGGTCTGATTTAGAGTAAATCAGGTCAAATTTTGGCAAATTAGGTCTGGTCTGAGGAAAATCAGGTCTGATTTGGGGAAATGAGGATTGATTTGGGCCAAATTGGTATGTCCTCATAGCGCTGTTTGTTAAGTTTTTTCTACTTTTTCATATTTTTATTGTTCTTGCTTCTTTCTCTTTTCTTTTTTTTATCCATTCTCCTGCATCTTATTCCTGCGTCCTGCTGCTATGTTTTTTCTGAGTTATTCATCCTATATTCCCTCCTACTACTATGCAAGCATGTGCATATTTTCTTTTTCAAATTTGTCCTATACATCCTGCTACGAAATCTACTACTACTATTTACATATCTAATTTTCTTTTTCTGATTTCTTCCTCCTAAATCTCCTCTCTTAGCCACTGTTGTTTGCATGTTTCCATTTATTTTCACTGACCTATTCCTTCCTCTATATTTTCTAATTCAGCACCTGCTACTGCTGTTTTTTATTTTGTTTTGTTGATTCTTCCTCTTTCAATCTCCTTTTACTGCCCTTGGTTTGTCTTATTCTGACTTCTTCCTACAGAACTTCTACCATTTGCATGCTCTTTTTATCCCATTTTCTCTCACCAATTCGTACTTGTCTTCCTCTTACTGTTATTTCATTTTCTTCATGTTAATTCTGTTGTCCCTGATTCTCCTATAGTTATCAATTCAAATTAAAGATGGCAGTAATTGTGATGATGAATACTGTTATTGCCTACTATTTCTGCTCTAGATGCCCTTGTCCCCTACTTGTCCCCTTCTTTTGAGTCATTTTCTTAAGGGGCTGTTGATATTAATAACCTTGGGAATGGCCACTCTCTGTATGGGCTAACTCTATCTACTTTGTTTTTAACTTTTGGCTGTCCAAGCTGCTCCAAATTGTTGGGAATTGTTCAAAAACATATATTTGTTATTCTTATTATTCTGCGTTGTAATATGGGTCTGAATTGGTTTGTGGCCATATGTGATAAATGATAAGAGTAGCAAGAAGAGCTTCATTTATGTTCTTTAGCAGGTGTACTTCATTTCTGTTCCAGCAGCAAAGTATTGCTCTTTTAGGTGCTCGACTCTTCCACAACCACTTGGTCCAAGGCAAGACCTCATGTTTAGACCTACAGACCTCCCAAGCGTCTTTTAGAGAGATAGTTTTTAGTTTCCCGAGCATGCATATATCATCTCCACTTCCCAGCTCAACGCTGCTGCAAATTTTTTGAATCTGCTCAATTTCTCTGATCTCAGGGAGCTTCCACACTCCACACTTCACATCAGTCCCCTTTCCAATGTGGAATTGGACATTATAGAGATATCTATCTCTTATATTGAGGATGTTCTTCCACATCCAGCTATTGGCTTGCTTATATTGAGGATGGTTTCATATAACTTGCATGTATACCTATCTACTTTTTTTAATTATATGTTTCTTATGATTCATTTTTGTATTTATATTGATAGGGTAGAATTACTTTTAATGATGGATTTCAACGGACAATTCACCTTGGAGTAGACCAAAACCGAAATATAAGGGTAAGTTGTTTGTTGTACTATGATTTATGTATTAACTTTAAATTCTATTAATATAATGATTTATCATTTTTAGGAGAAGAATATTTAAGTACCTAACCGTATGAGGCGTGGCATTGATGAAGAACACAACACCATTTGAAGGAATATGGAGACATTATAGATCTTAAGAGTTTCTAGCATGATATGTTGATTGTCATCAATCTCAAATTTTAAAACCATATGTACTCTTTATTTATATCAACGTTGAGCACGCAATGTATGGATAATATTTTGCTTCAATATCAAAAATTGGTTTGAGGTGATTTAACATTTTTATGTGTCATTTTGGTGTTGAATCTTCTTATTATGTCATGTGAATTAGTATAAAAATATTGCTTGAGGTTATGTATACAAAGTTTTCATTTAAAATTTGATATTCACTATAGTAACAATTAATTAATATTTAATAAATCATTCAATAATCAATAACCAAATCATTTACAGTAGTCCCTCATAAATATATTGATGAAGGTCCAGATTGACCATCAAAATTGCATTCATGACTACCACATAGCCCCTCAAAAATATATTCTCCAGGACCATCAAGTCCCTAAAAAATGTATTCATGAAGGCTAAATAGTCCCTCAAAAATGTATTCATGAAGGCTAAATAGTCCCTCAAAAATGTATTTATGAAGGCTAAATAGTCCCTCAAAAATGTATTTATGAAGGCTAAATAGTCCCTCAAAAATGTATTTATGAAGGCTAAATAGTCCCTCAAAAATGTATTTATGAAGGCTAAATAGTCCCTCACAATTGTATTCGTGAGGGCCACTGGTATTTGTCACGTGAGTTCTCTTCACGGACCATTTGTGAGGGCCAGACCCTCAACCGTCCCTATTTCTGAGGGCCTGTAGAGAGGGGTTTGTGACATGACTCTCCCGTGAATAATGGTCCAGTTTTTTGTAGTGTGGAGGACTGCACAACATTGATTTCTTTAAGTAAAATCCTGTTTGTTTTTCTGCGAACAATCTGGTCAGGTTCCTAACTCTTTAATTTTTCTGTGGCATTGTTTATTCTTGCTTCTTATCTGGATCTTGTCTGTAATCATTAATTCATTGCACATGTTGTTGTTACATGTAACGACGTAAAAACCTAATTTTTATTCAACATAATCAACTCCTAATGTTATATATTCGTTCCTATTCTGCCGGAATCTTGACCAGAGCATTTCAGAAAGTTCTTTCAAAGGAGAACAAGTAGCCATAAAGCCTGTCTCCAGCGTAAGGGCTGTGCCTCTTTTAATAAGCTTTTGTATATCCTTTGATTATTGTCCTTACAAGAGAATTGATTCATAAATGGATGGAGTGGAGCACTAATCTGAGCAATGCTAAATACAACATATAATTATTAGACGGTGACGGCAACTGTTCATCAACAGTGACACTGATGTATAGTCCTGACAGGTGCGTCACGCTTTATTTTCTGGTCCTATATAAGACATGCTAATCTGTTAGCACTCAGCAATATCAGTGGAACCAATGTAATGATGAGACCAAGTTTTCCGTCATTGAAGCGGAATTTTGCTACTTTTGCTCCGATGCCATATAACAAAAGAGGCCGAGGAACTGAAAACAACGCAGATTGAATATGCTCTCAACCATACAGCACGATCAACCAAGACAAGTATAAGCAAGTTTATGCTATGAGAGAGAAAATATTTCATGCAGGGGCGGAATCAAGATTGAAAGGTTGGGGAGGCAAAATTAATTTTGACTAATGATTAAAAATTATAATCATAGTGGCAACTAGTTTTTTGTGCCTTATCGATTTAAGTATATATAAAAATATCACATTTAAAAAAAAATGAGATTCATAACGTTTAATATTGGTACCAATGATAATTTTTCTAAAATATATTTACATTGTTATTAAAATACAACATTTCAAAATTAGTAAAAAATAAATAAATTTTAGATATCATCCTAAAGCTGCTCCAACTCAAAAAGCCCCGAGCTTACTTGTGCATGCTTTTTAGAAATAAAGATATATTTTCCATGCTAATATGTTATGCATCTATGGAAGATCTTGTCTAAAATGTATGATTAATGTGTATTTCTTAACTAGGGTATTTACAGTTATATCTTGTTGTCTCTAAGGTGAGTGGGAGTATAAAAGTGTTTTTTATTTATAAATACACAAGTTCTTTTTATGAAGAACTGGTTAAATATAATCACAATTATGTTTGTATTCTTTTGTAACTTGAGGATTTCACCAATTCATAAGAAAAGAATAAAGAGCAATTTGATACTAACGTTGGTTGACTATGATAATCACATTAAACAAACCATACAATGAGTAGTTGATGTAATTATATATGCCATTTTCTTGGTTATTTTTCTTCTACAAATGACTTATTTGACAATAAAAAAGAGAGCAATCTACACAAATAATCACAAAATAAGGATAAATGATACATTCACAAGCTATATTCTTAAATCATAATAACCACAATAAGTGATTATGGTGCAGATGTTACTCCTTTAAAATATTTTATTATGGTACAATTATAATCTTAATAAAAGTATTATGATTAAAATCACATCACAATATTTTTAGTTCAATTTGTGTATACAAAATATTGTATTAATATCCACATTTTATGTGCTTGTAAATATAAATTTTGGTTCATCATTGTTTAATGCAATGTAGAATATTAATTTTTATATTATTTCTGTAAGGAACTTTTACTATGTTATTCATGTATGGTAACAGTTAATTATCATTTTTCACATCATATTGTTTAAACATGAAGAATAAAAATATATTACGTAAATCACATTATTTCACATGGTGTAGTGTTTTTTTTCATGATGTTTGTATTTTTTATTTTGTAGATTGTATCGATAATGGTGGTTATAGTGTTAAATATTTTACAAAATGTGATTATAGTGTATGATATTTTGTCATATTATGTTATGGTTTTAAGAACAAACTATATCCTCACCATTAGTCTAAGATAATTAGTGTCCAAGAAATATGATTCTAAGTTTCGATTTAACTTTAGAGATTTATTCAAATGATTTTATTATAAATTAAGGTTTAAATCAATTATCTTACTATTAATTATCATACATCACATTAGTTGTAGATATATCAGAATTTAAGTCCATTTGTCATCATCTAGATACCATAAAGGTTACATGATATTATAGTATGTGAAATATAAAATTTTACTTATTAATTCCATTATTCCATAAATTTCAAAACTAACTCCAGTAATGGCACTTTAATTACCTCCACTTATATTAGACATTCGTTTATTGTCACATTATATCAAATACTCACATTATTGTCCACATGAATCCCCTAAGTACCTTATATTACTAATTAAGTACATTTTGTTCATTATGTGTATATTAGTGAATGAGGTGAATTATTTTACGTATTTATTGAACTCATTTACATATCAAAACATTGTTATATTACTATGTTCATTCCATGTATATTGACATATGGTATATGATTAAGCACCTAACACTTCCAAGGTGTCATATGTAACGTTTAACATATATAAGTCTTAATAGATGATTACAAATTAGGGTTTAGGTAAACATGATCACTATACATCACATACACCTCGTCAAAAAAATGAAGTCCATGCTTAGGTTCCATATATCCCAATCATCATCTTATTAGAGTACTTATCTGAAACATGGTCAAGGTCACCTGTATCCATAGATAGCATTTATATTCGAGTCATATTATGTGGATTACATGTAAAATCAAGATGTATTAGGGTATAACCTTATTCGCTTTTTAGAAATTATAAGGATCCTGGTGCACTAACTTCTTAATCATGGAATTAGGGTTTCTAGAGTCAGGATAACCAAATCTTAGTGTGTTACATCCAGAGTGAACCCGAGGCATGGACTCATCGTCCTATTAATTTTATGTTTGTGTTTCTTTATTTGGAGAAGACTATTTAGATATAGTAAGCTCAATATGCAATACTAACTCACATGAATGGCCATCAATTTCATAGTTCCACTTGGCAAGTGTTGAATTAATCACACAAATAGGAGTTGAAAATTTGATCTACGCCACCCACAATAATCCATGCATCATAGTGCGCCCAATCACTATATGTATGTAAATCCTTAATCAAATTCATGTTAAGTAGTGTTAAAGTACAACCAACAACATAACATTATTGCAATGAGTCCAACTGCAAGGATCATAACTACCATTGTCACGTTGAAATATGGCTTTAGATGGCATAACATGGATTCATATCATTCATAAGGTTGGTCTGTCGAGTGCAATTATCCTCTTAATTTTAGCTATGTTTATAATTTGATATCCAATATTACTAATGAGACACAATCATCAATCAACCACATATTGGGCTTATGTATTATTGTTGTCCTTATATCTTCCATAATATTATACAACTAGTGACTATATAAGAAAGAAAAATCTAAGTATGTATACAATCTCATGTTCAGGTCCTCAACCCAAAACCATATTTTGTTAAGTAAAATCATTCTTAGGACATTATAATTGTTGTGTCATATTGAAACAACCAAATAAACAAAATTGTCTTTATTCAATTATCAAATCAAGTACAAATTATCTCATTGCAATCATTGTATAATTTCCTTTAAGGGTGTAAAAACCACAAATGCTCTATTTGAAGACTACTAATGTCAAATGAGATAACATATAAAATTATTTGTTTCTCTAGTCAGCTGATGCAGTCTTCAATACATAATGATGGTAAAATCTATTTCTAAGATGATGAAAATAACATAATTGAAAGAAAAATAAGTGTTGGCTAGATTATTTGTAATGTAAATTGTCTTATTCCTCCAATTGTATATGCATCAACCATAGATTCATCAAAATTTGAGATCTATCCAATATATCATAATGGAATTATTCAGGAGAAGATAGAACAATTAAAAGTGGAGTATCTAGCAGCAATAAAGGGCAAATTAACCCTTGTGATAATAGCTAAGGGGATAGAAAGTACTATTGTTTATGATACCACTCAAAATATTAATGCATAATGCTTGGGGCTTTGCATTATAGGTCTATAAATTGAATACAATCATAAGATTTCCAAACTAATGTGTATACTATGTTTCTGCAACACAACATTGTCTCTTGGTTTAGTTTCTCATGCATTACACAACCATTTTGTAAAGGACTTGCATAGGATAACCATCATACCATTGCCAAAAATTGATGCAACATAGTAATGCCTTTTATGCAACAAACATACTATTATGACATAGGCCAAGGAAGAGAAGCACACTTATGTCACTAGTCCTTTAGCTTTATGCATTTTAATAATCTCGCTCCCGGCCGACCACGCTGCCTCCTACGTCGGCCCGCCGACGTCAAAGCGTCCAGCCCGTCGTCACGCTTTGTGAGTGGGATGCCATCACGTCCATCCCGCCGACTCTCTCTTACTCCCGCCCGACGACACTGCCTTCTTCGCTAGCCCGCCATCGTGAACGGGACATCAAAGCATCCATCCTGCCGTCGCACATTGTGAAAGGGACGCCATCGCGTCCATCCCACCGCCTCGCATCCTGGCTACCTCCTCGTCTCTACGGCTACTGTCAGGACCAAGCGTTGTTATGTTCAACCCTCTGACAAGCCCAACCACCACCGTGATCGGGTCACTGTTGCACCCAGTGCGGCGTCACGTTGCCGCACCACCTCCTCCATTGTCGACCTTCACTATAACAACAATACCTCCACCGCCATGTCTTCTCCTCCGTCGATGATCAACATGACATTGTTGCCATTCCCATGATGCTGTCATTTTAGTATTTTAGTTGAGCCACCCAGAATTGATATAGTAATGGACAAACATTAGACATTTGTTGAATGTACATTTGTAAATGAGTTTTGCTTTTGTTCCAAATAAAAAGTGTGATTATTTATATATTGTATGCTATGCAGAGTTATGCATATATAATATAAAAGTTTCAAAAAAAATAATAAATGAATATAGTGTCTTGTATTATATTTGTTTGATCATGAAATTTTCCAGATTGTAAGCACTACTCTGATTTATCTTTAGTCTCGTTTAAGATGGGGTTTTGTATTGCAATGAACATTAATTAGTATTGTATCTGAGTTAATAACAAAATATGAAGAGACATGATCTATACATTTTTATCAATGCAGTTATATAACACACATAAAAATATTTTATACATAATAAAGGAAATAATTATGTTAATATAATGAATGTCATAACATTTAAAAATTATAATACATTGTATTAGTTTATTCGAGTCTAACTGTAGATAACTTTTGGTACTATCTTAAATAGATTTAAGTATTATATTTGAATTTGCAGCAAAACTTGAAAATGTGGGCTATAAGTTTTAATTAATGTGATCATTTATCATATATTAAAATATTTATAAGTACTAAACTAAATAATAATATCAACATATTGAATGTCATAATTTTTTTAATTATAGAACACACTGTGCTAGTTTATTATGAGTCTAGTTGTTGATAACTTTTGGTACTGTATTGAATAAATTAAAGTATAATTTTTAGACTTCACATTAAAATGGACAAAACTATTACTATAGACGGATAAAATACTATGTTATTTAAAATGGAGGGAAAATGAGAAAAAAATAAAATGAGTTATTTTGTATGTGGGAAGAAGATAAGTGCAAGTGGTGAATGTAATAATTTTTTTAATAATAGAACCACTGAGTTAGTGTGTTATGAGTCCAACTGTTGATAACTTTTGGTACCGTCTTAAATAGATTACAATACAAGTTTTAGACTTCGCAATGCAAGTGGTTAGGCGTGGGTGGTTAACCGACATTATTGTCTTTGTTACAATAGTTGTATGTATGTAACCATGCAACCATAGTAGTAAAATTCTTGCCTTGATGATCGTGTCATACTGCGCTATATATTTTTTAATGTATTGTTGTTATGTTCTTAGTACTGTGTTGGATACATTTAAGTACAGATTCTTGACTTAGCAGCAAAATATTATATTCTTAGCATTGTGTTGGATGCATTTAAGTATTGTAATGGATACATTTAAGTACTGATCTTTTTTGCACTATAAAAAAAATAAACATATCGAGATGCTAATAATGACTTTCTGGTGTTGGTGTCGTCATGCAAGTCATACTCAAAAAAATATTAATTTTCACATATTTCTTATGAAAAAATTTATATAATATAATGAGTAATCAAATTTGCATTTCATCTCATAAATCAAATGAACATCTGACTGTACGCATTGTATTAGTTTATATCTAGTATATTTACTAATGACTTTTGGTACTGCATTGAATATAATTAAGTAATGATTTCAGACTTAATCATGAAATTTATGTATACAAATGTGTGGTCGAGTCAAATATTATGACCATGTCTGAAAAAAAGGAGGGAGTCCAAAAAAAAATTCAAATTTCAAAATCATTGTCTTGTTGCAAAATCAGTATAAGTACACGTAAGTGAGTAGTTGGGCGGTGGGTTGCTTAATTGCAGCAGCAACATATATTTCTTTATTACAGCAGCTTGCATGCATGCAAGTAGTGTAGAGCACTAGCAGATTTTGGGCCTAAAAGAATGTGTCGCACAGTGCTAAAAGATGCAAATAGTGGCTGTTTTGCATATTCCCGATGTTGGGGTGCCGATTTTGGTGGAAGAGGTGTGCTGTCAAGAATTTTCCTTTATATAAGCCCCCAATAACATGCACAAATAAAGCTACTAGAGTCTGACTCACGTAGGCGTGCTCCAAAGTTAGCTATTTGTACAATTAAAAGAGCAAAAAACACGCTCCATGCTCACATAAGTTAGTGCGGTCCAAGATCAGAAGAAGTGGAGACTTTTCCCTTATTTCTTTTTGCTAAGTTGTTGCAATAAATCGGTTTAAAAGATAAAATTTGGAGGGCAAACCACAAGGGGAAAAAAGAATGAGTGCATTCAACTATATATTTTTAATAAAAAAGTGATTTTCACCATTATGTCTGGTCCACTCCTAGTTAGTGGAGTATGTTTTCTTTTAGTTGAGATTTCAAGTGGTATTTTTCTCTCATTAGTATTTTATTTACTTTGTTTCCTCATTTTCTAGAGTGAGTCACTTGGATTTGACGGGAAATTAATTGCACGAAGTGATCATAAACTAGAAAAATCATAATTAGATTAAGTTTCTTGACCCTGATTTTTCTACTTCTCACATTTGTTTTCTTTCGTAGGTTGCTTGTTCTGTATTGAGCCATCCTCTTCATTGCCAACTTTCTACTACAAGTTCTATCTTCTTACTTATATGTTGTACTTGTGAAATGTACGGATTCTCTCTTGTTCCTCTCTAGGAGGTAAAGTTTTTAGTTGGGGTTTTACTAAACCACGCGTATGAAATTCGTGGCAGAACCACAGGGGGCGGCAGGGGCCATGGCCCCCCAAAATAATAAGAAAATATAAAATATATTAGTATTTAAGTTTATAATTCAGTATATGTATAACAAGGTACTCTTTCTATGCATGAAAGTCACTTAGTGTAACAGATTGGTTATGTATTCCACACGCTAGTAACCCGGGTTTAAATCGGGCACAAGGCAATTCAATGTTTCAATCTTTTGAGACGCCCGTATAGAAAAGCTGGTATCTATACTTAAGTGTTGATTCCCTTGTCAGCAAAATACGTGAAAGGTGTGAGGAGTTTTAATGTAAGTGTTAGAATTTGAGTTCTGTGATTTTCAGAGAGTTATATACTAACATACAAAACACAGTTCTTGAGTTCCCTCTTAAAAAGAGCAAAAAATGAGTTCTGCGATGACTAACAACATTTCTTATACAATTATACTCTTCATTCGTTATAAGTGACACATGTAAATATTTATGACTAGTCAAAAAATATGTCGAACGAGTGGGAGTCTGAGTCAATATGTTGTAATATTCGATTCCAACTCCCAACCACTTTTCTAACTTAGTCTAACAGACAGGAGGGTCTATTCTCGGTCGAGGACTTTGTCGACCGAGAATATCCTTGATTCAACGTATTCATTTACTGAGTGTGTGTATCAATGTGCAATTGTGATGCTAACTTAGGAGATGATCTATCTAAGTGTTGTGTATGGATAGGGAAGATCTAAATGCTTGATTTACATGATATCTAAGTACTTGTACATTATATACTTGTACAAGTTTTTTACATTGATTACAATAAAAAAATAAAGCAATTTTGAGTATAAGGATCTTCCAAGTCTTTGCTATCCGCCACCTTTTATGCTTGTCCCTGAAACACTCAAATAGAAATTTAATTCCACAATAATTAAATGTTTGTCATCATCAAAATAAAGGGATTTATAATAATGTCCAATTTAGCCAACAATCACCTCCTTTTTTAATATGGCAAACATTTCCAATATAAATCAAAGTAATGTAAATCATATGAGTTTCATACCTAAAATTTCCTTTGCATTTCCTTTTCATGTATTCTCTTGTTCAAAAAATATCATTTTAACACCAAGAGGTTATGAAACTCTTTTCATTCCCGTCTACTATAAAAGAATATGAGATATTTAACATTATCACATTTTTAAAATAAATATCATGATAATTAAAAGTGTTCTTCCATAATCACTAATATATATATATAAAAGTACCTCTAGTGATTGTATGAACATATTTCCAAAAAGGTCAATGTGAAAAAGCTCTAGTGGTCTCCTAACATAAATAATGCCTTGAATTTGAACGAAGAATTGGTTCTCTTTCCTTAGGTACAAGGTTGGTATGCCTCATTATTTTAAAATTCAATTTTACGAGTTCCCTTACTAAGATTTGTTTTTGTTCATTTCTACAATTGATGAATGTTCATGTGACCTCATCTTCTATGACATATCATTTTCTTATTATGATTATATGAGAATCTAATACAATACTAAACAAGTTACCAGTTCTATGTATATCATATACACAATTGAGGTTAGGGAGTGTAGCAATAATAATGTGAGTGAAGTAAATGTAACAACCTAACCATTGTCACATAACTTCTTGACACTCCTAAGATTGTGTTGTAAGTCTTTAGAAGAATTACATTTTCAATGCATAAATTATCTCTCACATCAACTTCCCTAATGACCTTCCTTTAACCACTATCATTAAAGGTGACCATACCTCCTTTATTTTTGTTAAATGAAATGAATTAATTCATTCTTCTTTTCATGTGCTTAAAGCATGTACCACATGCCCTTCACATGTTTCCTACAAAGAAGTTAGATACCATTTACTTATTTGTTTTTGGGTTATCTTGGGATTCCAAACCATGCACTTTTTGTTTCCCTTGTCAAACATGCATAGAATAGTGACAAGTCTTACTATAAAAATTGCATTTAATTCTAGATTGGGAGGTAGAAGAATAACCATTTGATGTATAAGGAGAGATCTTATTGTTCTTCTTCTTCTTATTATTGTTCTTTTGTTCTCATATCCATATTCTATTCACAATATAGCAAGTTTTTTGGTAGCATTGTGTAGTATTACATCAATATATTTCCTACCACCCATAATTTTTTTAGATAAGTTCTCAACATATGTCTGGTAAGAGTTAGATAAATATTGAAGAAATATTGGCCAGAGACTACCAACATAAAATAAATCAACTTCTAAACAAAGCTACTTGGTCATATATAATTCCTTTACCATAAAATAGAAGCAAGTTATTTTTCTCTATTAACGAAGATGGGTTGAGATCCTAAAACATTTACTTTGGAAAGCAAGGAAAAATTCTAATTTAATATAAATAAAATTAAAATATTAACACAGTTAGTTATGTCCACACCATTTAAATTCTACTCTACATAAAATTATAATTTTTTAAAATAATTTATACTTACATATAGAAAATCTACAATTCTATCCAAATTCTTGTTTTTTCTTTCTAAATTTGTTTGCATCTAAATAAACATAAGAATAAAGAAACATTTCAATTAATATATTATTATGAAGCTCATGGAGATTTAGTTCATTTACATATTCATGTTTATTTTATCTATCTAGAATTGAAACACCACACTCATCTTCATCATGGCTTGAGATAATGATAGATTTAGATGAATACTAAGAAGATTTGTCTGCATGCTCCCTATGCTTCTTTTCCTACTTATATTTTCTCTTTTAATTATATTCTATTTTTTGTTGTCTTAGTGTCAGTGATACTTCTTCACCTTTTAAAATTCATTCTTCAAGTCTCCTTCTTGACCACAATCATAGATTTAATAGGAAGAGGGGTTAAACTTTGAAAGGTTTACATGTAGAGTCCTGGAATTAAAACTATGCAAGTCAAGGAAGGTGTACAACCCAACTAGTATAGGGATTCAAGGTCCCTAATTGTCGAACAATGAGAGTTGGGTCAATTAGAAACGACTACTAACTACCTCCAATCAACTAACAAAAAGTTGAGTTGTGTTGATTGATTAATTGAGGATTAAATAAGAAAAAGGGTGAAATTTGTTTATCAATTCCATAAATGCGATCCTTAAGACACTGGATTTAACCATGATGGTTAAATATCATCGAATTGATCAATTCTTCAACATATAGTTGCTGCAATTATGATAAGTGTTTGCATTATAGCATGCCATCTTTCTAGATCATAGCATCATATGCAACTAGTTGAAACACCATGTTCACACTATTTTATCTAGTTAAATAAATTAGAAAAAATATGCTAACAATAAACTTTATGGACACATAGCTTCTCTCGTGTGCTATGATCAACTCCTATGGAAACATCAGATGAATAATTTTCTTTCATAAAAATATTTGTCTAGATAATTGATAATGGTTATGAAGCAAAATTGACAAAGGAATCTAATTCATTATTTAAATTGATTCTTGACTTGCCAAAATAGTCCATCTTGCTATTGGGGCCCAGTTGATTTCCCAGAAGGTTGTCTGAGCTTTTCTCTAATGTGTCTATTTGTGCATTGAGAATAGGAAAATAATTGGGTTTTCATGAAACCCTATCCTTTACCTCTTCTATATAAAGTTAGTGATATTCGAGGGATGAGGCACTAGTTACCCACAATTTCTTCATCTTGGAGAGAGAGAAGAGAAAGATAGAAATCCATCCCAAGGGAGATTCTTATGATAGGAAGAGGAGAGGATCACACGATGTTAGCATGTCAAAAACATTGCTTCCAATTCATCTTAGAGGCCAAGGTGGTGCTCTAAGAGCTACAATATATACATGGTTGACATAAAGACCATTGAACTTTATGCGGAGACTTTTGAACAAACTACATGTACAAGGGGGAAGAGTTCTATAAGGTGTTGATGCAAGGACAAGGTGGCTACACATTAACAAAAATTACACATCCTGAATTGCAAGATCAACATTGACTTGAAACATGTCTGGTTGTTGGCAAACTAGTGCGTGCAAAGGTAATTTTAATATCCCTTTTATGTATCTTACATATCATCATTTTATGGCTATGATGGATACACTAGAAAGGGTTTTGTTAACATATTTAGTATTTTTGCTACACCCCCTCACAAAACCCCCTAAAATATAGACAACTCATGCACTTTTCCATTTCATGGTTACAACTCCAACTCCAACTCTAAAATTGAAGTAGTATAACCACACAATCCATAAATTATCATCAATTGACTAAACATAGTCAATGATAATTGTAGGGTTTTACATAGATGATAAACTTTCAAAAATCATGCTGCCAATATATTTTATCTTTTAGACTCATGCTCTATAGAAGCACTTGATGTGTCTCACCTTTTGGCCCTTCATCACCAATAAACTATGACTTATCATGCTCAAGCCAACATGTTAACTCATACCTCAAACCTTGTCACCGGAGAGCATATTATTGACACCACATTTTGATCACTCAATCATTTATTGATATTATATGATCTAGGTAAGTATGTAATCTATTCCCTTTTTTCTACATTTTCCACATATTTTCAACCTATTAGATCCATCATCTACCCATTTTCTTCATGTCAAGGGTTTATCAATAAAATATATTATTTTTATGAAAAGAATAATCTATCCTTAATTTGAGATTTTTACAAACCTTTTAAAATATTATCAATTGGATTTTCCATAAATTAAATTTTCAATTTCAGTCACTATTGGAAATTAGTTGCCTTTTTTCTCTTTGAACAATGTATTATTATTTGAAAAGAAAATAATATTCAATTCAATGCCACATCTTATTTTGAATCCTAATTCCATTTCAATTTAGTTTCCTATTTTTCTAATAAGAAAGGAAAAAGGGGAATATTTGGCCTTTATATTGTTACCTCTTTCCTCTATTTTTATTGAAATTCTAGCTCTCAAGACACAATCTCATAAAAAAAGGAAATTTTAGTGTAAGAAGAATTCAAAAACTTTTGGAAAGTTAGAATCTCTGAGAGGAAAAATGATTATTGTTTCCTGGGGATAAACCCATTGGATTGCAACATTCTTCTAGGATATACTCATGGAGGAGTCTTGTGTTCCTCAATGCACGCTATCCATGAAATGTTGCAATTTATGAGCCATATGAGCCCTATTGTGATTTTTAATTTCCTATCCATGTTCACGAAGTGTTCCAGTTTTTAATTTTTTATTGTATCCATGATGAATTAATGGACCCTAAAAACAACTATACATAACCCCACACACATCATCAACCCTCTCCCCTTTGAATCTCCCAAATCTAGAGAGTGAAGTACCTTTTTCTTATTACTGTTGTACAACTATGTAGAAGATCCTCCTTCTAGTTCAACAATTTTGATAAACCATGAAGATGCATAAATGGAAAGGAGGAACAAGGGGACTCTAGATATACCTCCAAACATGGCATTGGGGAACTAGATATGCTGCCAAACATGCATATATATATATATATATATATATATATATATATATATATATATATATATATATATATATATATATATATATATATATATATACGGAGGACAGATCAGGAATTACAAGATTATATGGCAGACACAATGTCCACCCAAAATACACAACTTTATTTAGCTAATATTCCATGATAGAGTACCGACTGACATGATTATGAGAAACAAAGGATTCCAGGAACCATCTAGATGTCCATTATGTAAAGACAAAGAGGAAACAACCCGACACCTTTTCTATGGATGCCACATATCAAGACAGATCTTGACACATTACACCACAACCACCATCATCTTACCCGACTCCAATTTCAACACCTTCCATAGGCTTCAAAACACTAGAAGAAGAACAAATAGATACAATCAACATGATAATTTGATTACTGCAATCATATTGTCCACATGGATATCTCATAAGAAGATATTATTTGATAAACATATTCTATCTATACAAAAAGTACTCCAACAGGTGGATACAAACTATCACAATTTCCTATATGACAGGTTACAATGGAGACATAGTTCACAAGGAGTTATACAACTAGGTCACCGAGCCTAGCATCACGAGAGTGCAGATAGAACACCCGATTGAAGGTGGTGGTGAAAACTGAGATCATCCACACATCTCATTATATATAGCAGGACACGGGATATATATCATGTGATAGGGGACACCACCCATTTTGATGATATGTTATTAACAACTGGGGATACACCCCTAGTGAACATATCCCTTCAGTACTTCTTTACTATCATTTTTTGTAACAATTGAATGTAAACTATGACTTATTGCGGTTTACATGAGACAATATCAATACCAAGAAAGATTATCTAAAAAAACAAGGGGACTCTAGGTATAGTTCAATTTATCCTTTTTGTTGCTCTATTTACCAGGTCTAGATCAATATATTGCATACTTTAATTGTTTTACTAGTTCTTGATCAAGCTGAAACTTGTTTTAGTTTTTCATCTATATACTTTTTAATTTTTTTTAACTACTTCTTGTATTTGATAAACTTAATATATCTATTTACCTTTTCTACTTATTCATAATACAAAATACTTATCAAGTTAGGAAACCAATATTTTACTTGTTCATGATCATATATGAAGCTTGTCTAATAATTTCACCACATCATTACTCTAATAATCTGGATCATAATTATTCAATTAGATTTTCACATGATAATCTAGTTACATAATTCACATAGAAATCAAGTTCTTAACCCACATTTTTGATATATCCTGTTACATCATCTTACCATTCTAACTATATTGTTTTAAAGATTGCAACTTTCTCAAAGATTGGATATATACATATATATATATATATATATTTTACATGTTAATCACACCATGCAAATTCATAGAATTAAGATAATTAATCTTTCACATCTAGATCTTGCTTGATTGATAGACTCTATTTTCAATATCTCATCCCTTACGTTAGGGATGTATTTTAATGTGGGTCATCTAGAGGCAATTTGGATCCTTAAACCATTGAATTCCTTTTGGTATGATAATAAACAAGGTCTAATGCCATCTTAAGGACTCAAGAAATACAAAATATTCATCATGTTTTTACACTTATTTTGTTTTCTAAACCAAAACCCTAATTTAAACAGAATCATTTTTACAAGGTAAATAAACATATGCAACACCCATTTCTAAACAAAGTAAGTGTGCCTCACCCCTACCTATATCATATTAGGATTGCAATGAATTATCTCATGATCATGTTTTCCCTATCATATCTATCCTTAGGTGGAATCATATTTGGTATTTTTGTTTTTTCCTGCTACTTTAAAAACATGTCTTAAAATTTTCTTATTTTCCTTAAAAAAATAAGGTGACAACTCTAAATTTTATTTCTTTTTCTATATTTATCATCTCCATTAAGTTTTGAATATATCCCATATCAACATGCTTTATATCTGTACATATATGTGTATATATATGTACCTTGATGACTAAAACACTATGTTTGTAAGAATTATTAGGGTATGAGCTATAGAATTTGGTTCCAGACAAGGTTTGACATTCCTCTCTAGATGTAGAAAAATTATTACTAAGAAAAATTCAAAGACACAACATGTTTATGCTGAAAGATATACTTTTAGTCATCATTTTTGCCCTTAATGAATTTTTAAGGAGTGTGAAACATGCGGGAAAACATTTTTTAAGGTATTTTACAACCTCTTACACAACTTTATTCCCATTGTGCTAGATTATAAAGGAAGTTCTCTCTACTCAAGAATGAACGGATGGAAAAAGCCATTCTGGTCTGTAAGGCATGGGAAATAAAGGTTGATTTGCTTTTAGTTTTATGGAATCAATCAAAATCTATCAAACATATATGTGTGGTTGCCCTCTTCTATGCCACTATTGGTATATATGCCCAGAGAGACAATCATATGATGACTACAACAGGGCAGTGGATACCTGATTTGATAATAATAAAGTAATTACGTCTATTATGGTAGTCTCAATCATGAGATTATGACACAAAATAAGTAGATGTCTAAAGAATGGTGTTACTCGATGACATATGTCTTCAGGTTGATCACCTAAACTATGAGAACATATGCATGACAAAGAGTACATACATTCTTGTTCACTCCCTAGTCAAATATTACTGTATAAGCAAAATAGACAACAATAATACACAAGACTAGAGTGTGTGTTGACTGATAATAGAGTCTCATTAGTCATGATATATGATATCAAGTCAAGCACATAGGTACATGTTAGAGAACAATGTATGAGACAGACCCACCATGAGAATGATACACAGATACCATGGAATGGTAGTCACAATCAACTCCCAAAGTGATACCGGTGATTGTGTTTCTTTGACCTGAAGTCACTACACTCAGAAGATGTTGTTCGTTGTATTTAGACTTCATCCAACATGACTTTGAATAAGGGTTTCCATAAAGGTGATGCTTACATACTCTATGACACATGGGAATTGAGTGTGAATGATGTAGATGAGATTTGTCCTTCCTACATGAGATTTATATCCATGACACTTCATAAGCGTGACTGAGAAATGTATGGCTATACTCATGTGATTCAATATGTGATATGTGAACTCATGTACATCTTAGACAACTTTCTCTAGTTCAAAGAACATGGATTAAACATTGATGAAGATGACAATCCCATACCTTGAGCTCGCGGATATCAGAGACAAAGGAACTATAAGATAATGGTAACACTGATCACATATTGTAGGTTGAAGTCGTTCTCCAACTTCCTGAATTACTTGGGTATCAATGATGTGTTTCTAGACACCGCTCATTGCATATGATGTCATAAGTTAGTTATGGACATTTACTGACAATGTAACTAGGAACCTATAGGGTCACACACATTGGATACACTTGGAAAAGGAGTTTATTCATGTATAATGTTTCATTTGATACTAAAGGTGTTAAGGTATTCAATCAAACATATGAGGTTGAAAATTGAATGAGTGGATTCTGAATTGACAAGTTCAAGTGTTGAACCGATCAGTTGGAGTGTCAGGTAAATTTAACCAAGATTGGTAATCAGAACCATGAGACGACTGATTTAGAAAGTGAACTGATTGACTCAAGTCCATGAACTGATCGACTCAAGTTGTGATTCGATTGATTGCTGGATCAATTTGATTGATTCAAGGATTAATGCTGATGTTATGTTGTGCATTAATCAAACATTAAATTTCCAATATAATTTTGATTGGAAAACATGATGAAACGACTGATTCAAGAGTTTAACTAATTGACTCACATACCAACCAATCGGTTCACTTGTGAACCAATCATTTTTCCGCTTTTAGTTTCTAGAAAATTCATGAATTCAATTTTTTCAACTCTCGAATAGATTGGGAACCCTGACCCTTGCCTCTCCTATAAATAGAGGGCTACTGGGGGTTTCCTAGATTCAAAAAATAAAAGATGATAATTTTTGTCCTCTCTGGTTGTGGTAACCAATAGAGGTCTTGAGCGTATCCTACCTGATAAAGGAAGGGATAGTAAGGAAGAGATAATTGTGGGAGAGCAAATTAGTGCTAGTACACTGTCATTCAAAGGGACAACTCCTTCCCATTGGCTCTGGTAGCGCAACGTTGAGTTCCCTATGGTCCATGGTGCTAGATCAGGAAGCCATTGTTGATGACTGTTTGAGTGCTGCTATTGGAGAAGAAGCATGTTGCTACTACAAGGGTAATGTCACTGGATTTTCTCCAGGACTAGGTATAACCTTGCAAACCTTCCTTCCCAGATACATTGTTGTTGGCGCGAGCTTGCTGATTGGGGAATTAGGCATTTAAATTTTTGTTTCCATTGCCTTATCTATCGCCCTAATACCCCAACATCGATATTCGAGCCACGTCATTTTTGACATATTAAGATGTTTATTATGCATATCTGATTTATATACACACACACACACACCCACCCCCCCCACACACACACACATATATATATATATATATATATATATATATATATATATATATATATATATATATATATATATATATATGAAATTCATACACGTCACTCTGAAAGTGTGTGTTTTGACGGTGGATGTTAGCATGGTTATGGCCAATAATCCTAGATCGGTATGTGCATGGTTGTTGTTGTTTATTCCTATTTATATCTCAATTTGCATACTGAGCCTCTCTCCTCCTTTCTAAATGTAAATTAACACTATTCTTCCTATTTCCCCTCAAATCTAACTCAAGATTTTCCCTTTTAAAATTTAATATGAAATAGGATAGTTTTAATTTATGTTTCATTGTGAAAAGACGTTCTAAATCAGATGAACCAACTGGCTCATGAGATGAACTGATCGACTAAAGGACCGAGGAGACCAAATGATAGGAGGATGAACTGATCAACTGGTGGCCAAACTGATCAGTTGGAGGAGTCAATACATGGGTTGAACCTAAAACTAGATGACTATTTCAATATTCTAACTGAGCAACTAGGAGGTGAGCCGATCAATTCAAGTGTTGAACCAGTCAATACAGATTGGTTTGAGCATGAATCTTCACCAATGACACGTTGTACATATGATGTGGACCTTCAGTGGTGGAAATTCCTTGTGGCTCCAAGGAATTGCATTAGATTATCCATAACCATCACTTGCATATTTGTGATTGCAATTTTTTCATTTGTGGTTATAGAATGTCTAAGATACACATGTATGTGGTGATTGGATATGTATGTCTATTTATATATAAAATTCCTTAATATAATATTAAGTCTAATATGCTTTCCATTAGCAACACACATGAAAAGCTTAATAAACTAAGCATGGATACACCATGGGTGGTGCACGGTCCATCTTGTGAAAGTGTGAAAATAGTTATGTTGGCCTGCCAAGCGGGGTGCATTTCTATCGTGTTAGTTTTTGGGTCAGGTTTAACTGGGTGTCCTTAATGAAATTAAGCACCTAGAAGTATGTAGATGGACGGTGACAAGGAGTTGTACATACCATCTATCCAATAATTGCATGAGATGCAATTGGCAAAAGTTGTCTACCTTAATAATTGGTTATGGATGCTGGCGTTGGCCGGGTAATAATTCAATTGTTTTGGATCTTGGATCACTAAAAAATTGTAAGCTACACTATTCTAAATTGATACATGAGGGCTATTAGTTTGAACAAAAAGTGGGAGTGATAATTAATTAAAATCCTAATTAATATCATCAAATTTATCAAATCAAACCAAATCAAAAATATATTAAAAAGTTGAAAAATTTCTTTTGTAGACAAACACATACACATTTTATTGTGATTTGTCCATGAGTAGGACAAACTAAACATGATTTAACTTCCATGTCTGGTTTTGGAATTTGAGAAACGTTCTCAATCATGAGTGAAAGCTATATGTCCTAGAAAGACCAAAGCTAGAGGAACCCACTCCAAATGAGCCTAATGTTGAATGGATGCTTACTTTGAGTATGCCAATGATGCCACAAACATCAAAGACCTTATGCTATACTGTATGAACTATGAGTTGCATGAACATCATGAAAACAAATACATTCTCGAGATGGTAACACATCTTAAGAATCATGTAAAGCAAATGAGGTATAATGTCTCCAAAGTTCTTTTTGAGCACAAATTGATAGAGGGAGATCCAGTTTAGTTCCATGTGCTCAATTTGATTGAGCATATGGAGAGATTGGGATTTCTTTTATGTTGACTGTTGACTACGAATAAGATTCTACAATCATTTCCTATATCATATATCTAGTTTATCAAGTGTAACTACTTGAGTAACTTGGATAAACTACTATCTCAAATGCTTGGCATGTTGATTAATTCTGAAGCACAAATGAAGATGGACAAATATATTATGGTAATTATAGGAAGTGAGTCCATTGAAAAAGGCAAGGACAAGAAGAGTTCTGAGGCTATGCTGATGTCTGAGTCTTCTGCACTCAAGATAAGAAGAGGGGTAAGTGAAAAAGGAATTTGTCCTTTTCACTTAAATGATTAAGGAATGAAAGTTCCACCACTGTCAGTAGCTGGACATTGGTGAAGGAGATAAGAAGAGGGTTAAGTGCAAAAGGAATTTGTCCTTTTCACTTAAATGATTAAGGAATGAAAGTTCCACCACTGTTAGCAGCTGGACATTGGTGAAGGAACTACGTTATTTATATAGAGGATCTTAGGAAGAAGAAAGAGATAGAGATCAACACTTCAGGACCTGAGAAGAAGTAATCTAGAACTGTGCGAAGCAAGAGTTTTTGCCTCTACAGTTGGAAGCTATCATTGATGGGAATGTAATAGAATTAGTGAATTACTGTTATGTACCTACCATTGATGAAAATATCATGTATCTTGTATAGACAAGAATTTATGTTTCATGGCAATGCCCTATGTCTCAAAAACTGTACTTGATAGTTCTAAAGAAAAATATGTGTATGACACATATACAGAATGACTTGATGAATCAAACAAATCAATACCTATTTCATTTACATCTAGAGCACATAAATAAGAAATGCATTTCTAGAATCTGTAATGACAATTATCTAGGCTCTTTTGGTGATTGAACCAATAGAGACATGCAAGTCTTATTTATTGGGCAATATGAGAAAAACATCTTCACTAAGTGTAGTGGGAGAGCGATAATTCTATTAGGGATCATACATAATGATGTATATATACCTTTTAGAATAAATTCTAAAGGTAGTTACCAATACCTCATTATATTTACTGATGTTATCAATAGATATGGTAATTTGTATTTAATGAAATACAAGTATGAATCTCTTGAGGTGTTCAAGGGGATTATGAATGAAATATGTGACTAGCTTGGTAAAAGTATTCATACACTTCGATATGATCGAATTTGAAAATTTTCAACCAAGAGTTTGAGGACCTTCTAGAGAGATTGTGATAGTGTATCAAAATGAACTCCACCTGAAACATAATGATGCATCAGAAAGAAGGAAGCACACCTTGTTAGTCATGGTGCACTTATCTAGTGAATCTTCCATTTCCTTTATGCCACATGCTTTACACTAAGATAATGTACCATCTAAATTGGTTCAAAAGACATCATATGAGATATGGCTTGGAAAGTATCCGAATATGTCTTTTATAGTGATTAAAGATAAAAGCTTGTCTAAGAAAATAGTTTCTTCAAAAGCTTTGTCCACAAATTACGTTAATGTTATTTTTTTTGAATACGACCATTTATATTCCAATACAAGTACAAAGTTGTCTATTGACTAGGATGGCGGAATTCTTGAAGGGAAACTTATTCCAAAGGAATTAGTGGGAGTAAAATTAGAACAAAATTTTTTTGAGACAAACAAGAAAACATTGAACCTAAAGAGGTACAAAAGGAACAATGAGAATCACAAATTGTTGTGGAATCTCAACTTCTTTGTATAACAAAAAACTCATAGTTCTAGTATAACAAGTCTTGAGTTTGAAAGATTGTGATATCTTATAACTCAAGAAGGCGGTGAGTTGATCATAAATGATGAGTCAACAACCTACCTAGGAGATATTAAGGAACCAAAATTTGAGAAATTGCTTGAGGCCATCAGATCCAAGATGGACTCCATGTATACCTACAAGGTATGACCTTGGTAAATCCACCTAAAGGGGTAAATCCCATAGGGTGCAATTAGGGTCTTTGAAAAAAGACCAACATGAAAATGTAGATTGGCTACAAAGAGTTTGTGATGAAATCTTGTAACCAGTTGCCATGGTTAAGTCCATCAGGATAATGCTTGCTATTACAACTTAATATGATATGAGATTTGTCAAAATGGATGTTCAAATTGCATTCCTGAATGGGAATTTTCACAAGGATGTGTGGGTGACACAAGCTAAAGGTTTTTTGAATCCAATAATGTAAATAAAGCATACAAGATATAAAGGTCAATCTTTAAATTGAAACAAGCATCTCAGAGTTGGACTCTTCAATATGGCAAGATAGTCAAAGAGCTTGACATGAGTTAGAATGAAGATGAAATATGTTATTACAAAAGATTTAGTGGGGACATATTTATATTCCACAATATGATGGTGAATAACATCCTTATACTACATATATTAGAACCTAGCAAGGAAAGTACCTTCTTTATGAAGGGTTTACACAAAGCATCCTATGTGATAGGAATTGAGATATACATAGATAGATCTCAAAAGATTCTTGGCCTAAGTAAGAGCACATACATTGGAAAGATGCTGAAGAGGTTCAACATGCAAAACTCAATGAGAAAACCTATCCATGTTCCATGGAGTTAGTCTCTCAAGAGTCTAGTGTCCCAGTGCTTGTGAAGAATGGATAGAACATGAATAAGACACCATATGTATTCGTAATTGGATCCATCGTGTATGAAATGTACTCATCCCATTATCTTTTGTATGTATTGGACATGATGAAATCATATATACTTATCTAGCAATCTCGTATGTATTAGAAATGATGAGAGGGTATCTATCAGATCCTAGCAAACATCATTAGAATTCCATAAGAACATCCTTGAGTACTTGAGAAGAACTAAAAGTACTAGTTCCTTGGTTATGGTAATAAGGAAGAGTTGGGTGTAAAGGGCTACACCGATGCAAGCTTCCAAAATGACAAATAAAATTAATAATCATAATATACATTTGTGTTTGAACTTAAAATAAGAACTATAAGCTGGAAAAGTTCTGAGCTAGAGACAATTATTTAAATACTTCAATAGAAGTGGAGTATATTGGTGTTATAAGAACAACAGAGGATACTGTGTGGATCTAGAAGTTCATATAGATGAACTTGTGGGAGGTTCCAACCATAGATGGCAAAATAGAAATAGTGTGACAATAACGAAGCTACTGGATAGGCTGGGAATCTCAGGTGGCATACTATGACACATACATCTCATACGAGAAGTCACACAACAAGGATATGTGAAACTTGCAAAATACCGACTTGAAGCAAACATTTCTAACCCGCTATAAAATCACCTGTACAACAAAAACATGATGGACACGTTAAGATCACTTCGAATATGATTCGTGGGTGATTGACTCTAAGTGAAAGTGTGAGTCTGTTGTTATGTATGCCTAGAGAGACAATCATATGATGATTGCAATGGGGAATTAGATACCTGATTCGATAATAATAAAGGTAATTCAATCTATTATGTTCGTATCAATCATGAGATTATGACACCGACATAAGTAGATGTATAAATAATGATGTTACTCGATGACATATGTCTTCAGGTTGATGACCTAAACTATGAGATCATATGTATAATAAAGAGTACATACATTCTTGTTATGTCCCTAGTTGGATATTACTATGGAAGCAAAATAGACAACAATAATACATAAGAGTAGAGTGTGTCTTGACTGATGACAGAGTCTCATTAGTCATGATACATGATATCAAGTCCAGCACATAGGTACATGTAACAGAATAGTGTATCGGACAAACCCACCATGAGAGTGATGCATGGATACCATGGAATGGTAGTCACAATCAACTCTCATAGGGATAGTGGTGATTGTGGTTCTTAGACCTGAAGTCACTACACTCATCACATGTCATTTGTTGTACTTATACATAATCCAACATGAATTTGAATAAGGGTTTCCATAAAGGTGACACTCAGGTACTCTGTGACACATGAGGATTGAGTGTGAGTGATGTAGATGGGATTTGTCCTTCCTACAAGAGATTGATATACAAGCCACTTGATAAGCGAGACTAAGAAATGTATGGCCATGCTCATGTGATTCAATATGTGATATGTGAACTCACGTGCCTCTCAGGAAGTCTTCTCTAGTTCAAGGAACATGGATTGAATGTTGACGATTCCATGCCTCAAGTTCAATTCAAATGTCAGAGACAAAGGAACTATTTTGTCATGATAACACTGATCATGGATTGTAGGTTGAAGTTGTTCTCCAACTTTTCAAATTACTTGGGTAGTAATGATGTGTTGCTAGACACCACTCATTGCTTGTGATGTCATAAGTGGGATATGGACATTAACTGCCAATGTAAAATGGGACCTATAGGGTCACACACATAAGATATACCTAGAAAAGGAGTTCATTCATTAATAATGTTTAACTTAACTACTAAAGGTATTTATGTATTCAATTAAACAACTGAGGTGCAAAATCGACTGAATGGATTTTGAACTAATCGATTCAAGTGTCGAACTGATCAGTTGGAGTGTCAAGTCAATTGAACTGAGATTAACAATCAAAACCATGAGATGACCAGTTCAGGAAGTGAACCATTCAACTCAAGTCGATGAACCGATCAACTTAGCTTGCGAACTGATTTATTGGTGGATCAATTCGATTGATTCAAGGATTAGTAATTATGCCATGTTGTGCATTAATTGGATATTAAATTTCCAATATAATTGCAATTGGGAAACATGATGAAACGACCAATTTAAGGGTTGAATCGATAGACTCACATGCCAATCAATCGGTTCACATGAATTCAGTTCACTGATCATTTCACCACTCACAGTTTCCAAATAATTCATGAATTAAGTTCTTTTGACTCCCACATAGATTGGGAACCCAGACCCTAGCCTCTTCTATAAATAGAGTGGTACTAGGGCCTTCTAGACACAAAAATTAGATCTGATAATTGTTTTCCTCTCTGGTTGTGGTAACCATTAGAGATACCGAGCAAGTCCTACTCGATTGAGGAAGAGATAGCAAGGTAGAGACAATTGTGGGAGAGTGAATCAATGCTAGTACACCGACATTCGAAGGGTCAACTCCTTCCCGTTGACTTTGGTTGCACTGTGTGGAGTTCCCATTGGTGCACGTAGACTACTCTAGAGGTGGGGAGTTTTTCCTTTAGGAGGAAACTATCAACCACTGTTCGTGATTCCAAACCAGGAGGCTGTTGCTGATGACTATTTGAGTACTGATGTTGGAGAAGAAGCACATTCCTATTGCAAGGGTAATGTTGCTGGACTTACTATAGGACCATATATGTGGATCAAGCATGTTCAGGTCATAGATATATTCATGCCAAAATCAATCTTGGAAAAGAGCAAATAAAAGCAAACTATAACTATATCTAAGGTCAATTCATTTCTAAACTCTAATAAGGGCCTTACAATTTACCCATTTGATATTCAAATGGGTTCACTACATAAAAGGGAAAAACACATACTAGACAAGGGCCTTGCATCTTAGCCACATCCATTTTTAGGCTTATATTAAAGATAGTATTCACACACTACTATCTGCACTGAAGAGAATTGAAAGATTTCTATCATTCTGAAATTGGTCCAAATCAATGAGTAGGTTATGTTCAGTTTTTTAATCGAACCAATTTTCATGTAGTTCTTTACCGTTTCTACAGTAGAAATATTGTAATTGACTACAAATTGAATTAAATGTATCAAAGCATGTCAAACATTTTACTTATCATGGTTATATAACTTATCATTGTGCAATTAATAAAAGTATCAAATGTTGGTCATGTTGAACATGAATCTCATGTGCATCAATATGGTTTTGATACAAAAATTCAATAATATGGAAGAGTAAAGGTATACATGTGCCTAGAAATATTGATGTTCTTTTACATCTACAATTGCTCACATCAAAACATTACAAGGATTTGTAGTATGGTTGACATGATACATATAGTTCCACTAGTAGAAACAAAATTTTGTAATGTTTTCTAAATACTTAGGTTTTGATCTTATTTGCTCACTTTTAATTACTTGTTCAACCATTAGTGTAATCAACAAACCAACCATCAAACCCTTAACCCTAGACTCCATAGTAGGAACCTAGATAAAATTAACCTAGATCTAGTGCCCCCTTTTATCTCTTGGGTTTGACCCATAACTTGTCACTTTCCTATACTATAACACAAACCCGTGAACTTGCGGGTGAAGTGTGTTAGTTTATTTTATCTATCCTATTAGGGATTTATAAATTCAAAAGACCCCATGTTGTGTTCAAAACCTTAGGGTTGCATCTAGTCATCATTCAATTGAATTGTGTGTGAACCTAAGGAAAAGACACACTAGAACCCTCACCAGTCGTCATACAATTAAGTGGTTGTCTGCCATGGATGCAAAAGGATACTGGAAGAAGGAAGATGGGAATCTCATGACTCCCTGGATTCCCTTAGAGTGTGATTTTTGTTGGTTGAGAATGTGCAGAGTGACGATCAGCGGAGAGATGTTGAATCTTCATTGTTATTCATTCTTGTTGGTCAATAAGGATAGTATTTTGATCGATAGTGCAAATTGATACTCAGTTGGCAAGTATAGGGTTCTTGTTAGTTGTTAGCTTTTCTGATTTATGAGTGCAAAGCTCTCATTTAAGGATATATTCTACCCAACGATCCATGGTAGGGTATCAATGGATGCATGTAGGAATCCCATCAGTGACCAAATGTTGGATTTTCATTGGATGAAAATGCTTTAAAGATCATTGGTGTTTGAGGTATACCTAGATTTTGATGTATGGGCCCATATTGATAGGAATGTAGAATGTATAATGGTTGTAGGATTCATAGAAACCATCAGTTTGTTGCCACATGTCAGTCCTCATTGTGTGGGAATAGGCTAGTCATTGGTACATGGGTGCAGGTCAGTCATCAATGGTTGATCTATGGTAATTTTGTGTAGAAATAAACCCACCCCAGGGGGATATTAGTGTGTGTTCAAGGACCTAAACTGATGAATTTTATACCAATGAAAACATCAGCGATGTGTCTTTGCCTCAAAGGAGATCCACCGGAACTTGTTTACCATATTTGTAGTCCCAGATTGCATGCATCATCATTTCACTTTCCCTTGTGCACCTTAGACAAATGATGTTCGTTGCTAGTTTCCCCTGCACCCTTCTAGCATTGGTCAATAGTGCTTCATGCATGAGTATCCTAAGAATAATTTTATGTGGGCCAAGGTTTTAGACTCCCAAATATCCTTCCATTTTCCCACAATGGGAAAACATCTTCCTTCTATAAGTCTGTTATAGGGCGACTTCATTGTATAATTCCATGTTTTAGTATGATTCCGTACTTTAAGGTCATCACCATCCATGTCCATCAATATAGAAATCTTCTTGATGTTTTCCACAATTTGATTTGGTAACCACTCATTGAGAAAGTGGGCATCCCATTCACCCTGAAGGTTGATAGGGCTTCTCATCCATAGGTGTGCCAGGTCTTCAGGGATGGGTTTCATCACCTGATCTTTCATATTGGGTTTCTCCACCATCTGTCCTACCAAACCCATATGCTGTGGCTATTCATGGGCATTATGTATGAGTTCTTTTTAATGAAAGACTTCCCTACTATAGAAAGTCTCCCTAATCTATACAGGTTGTAGTATTTCCCTAGTTTGGTGTTCCTGTATCAATATCTCCTGGCTGTGCACCATAGGGAATCTTGAATGATGCTTTGGTCCCATGAATGTTTATATAGTAACACCTGGTTCCATTATCTCATCTTCTTTAGACCTGGCACTCCTTTGCCTTTATTGCAACATATTTTGTCCCAAGAAACCAAGGAAACTGGGTGAGCCTTGTGGGTGCCGCCCCATATGAAGGGTGTGATGGTGTTATCGATCCTATCACATAGGTGTAGATGTAGCAGAGCCATTTGCATAACATATGTAGGTAGACATGATAAGTTTGCTTTGGCCAAACACACTCTACCCACCGTTGAAAAGCATCTTGTCGACCAGGCCAACACTATTGTAGAGACAACGTCAATAACATCACTATAGGTTTGTTTAGTTACTCTGGTGTGCAAATTTGGAACCCCAAGATACCTACCCAGGTCATCTATGTCTTGAAAACTGCTTACACTCTTAATCTTTCTTCTTATCACCCTATCCACACTCTTTGAGAAGAATATACATATCATCAACTTAGATACCGACTGGCCCGAGAACCTCTCAAAGTCTTGGAAATAGTCTTTTATAACCTTCATCTAAGTGACGCTGGCTTGAGCAAAGAGGATGAGGTCATCAACAAAGCAAACATGGGAGATGCGTGGACCTTTACTTCACATCTTCACTGGTTCCCAGGTACCCTGAGTGACTTTCATTTTAATAAGATAGGAGAGGTTCCCAAGGCAAAGTATGGATAAATATGGCGACATAGGGTCTCCTTGTTTAAGCCCTCGACTTTCTTTGAATGCTTTGAAATTCTTGCCATTCCAGACTGTAGTCATTTCCCCTCCTAAAATGGATGCCATGGAGTAATCTCTAATACTCTATGGTAGGTCTACTCGATGGATAGTGTCTTTGATGAAGTCTCATGAATTTGGTTGAAATATTTTTTTAGGTCAATCTTGATTGCCATAGTGGCCGCTAAATGTTTGCGTTTCATTGTGTTGATGAGTTCTTGGACAACAATGACATTGTCAGCAATCCTTCATCTAGGGACAAAGCTACTTTGGGATTTGGATATCCAAAATGGAATGAAGGACTTCATTCTTTGGAAAACAAGCTTAGATGTGATCTTCATGACTACATTTCTGAGGGAGATAGGTCTTAGGTTTTCTTACCTTTCAGGCACCAACACTTTGGGTATCAGGAAAATCATAGAATTACAAATGGAGCCAGGTACCTTTCCCGTAGTCATAGCTACTGATACTACTCTGATTAGACTTGACCCAATAATGCCCCAATTCTTCTGAATAAAGGTGGCATAAACATCATCCAATCCCAGTGCCTTGACCGGATCTAGGGACATGGCAATCTAATGAACCTCCACCTCAGTTGGGAAAGCCCCAAGCATTAAGCGTTGTGCCTCAGTTAGTTTAGAGAAGGTTCCTGGGAACTAAGGTAGCCTTGATGCAAACCTCCCTTTGGGTGCAGTAATAATGGATTCAAAGTGTGTGATTACCATCACCATTAGTTGTGCTTCATCGATAGTCCAGTTACCTTCTTGGTTTCTGAGTTTACATATCAAGTTTCTTCTGTGTCTTTGATTGATTGCCACTTTAATAATATTGGAAATATATAAAATTTATTAACATATATAAAATGATATTTAACAATTAAGTTGGTTACAAGTTGACTATATCAAATTGAGTATCATTTGAGATTGTATTCGATTAGATAACTAAGCTTTTTTCTAGGGTACGACAACCCACTTGTCCTTTGTCTAATTATTCAAGCTATTTGGTAACCAATTCAATCAAATGTCACATGTAAGAGTACACTTGCGTCCCACCAGATGAATTCTTGTACCCAACATGTATCTAATCTATGTTCAACCAGATCTTCCTATACATCCATCATTTATTGCGATTTATGAGATGTAGTTATTTGTGATTCTATTTTATAGGTCAAATCATTTGTGAATTTTAAAGCCCCATGAGGATTTACTTCAGGAGGGAGTATGGGATCTTACATGGGCATCTGTTCACCCATATTCCTCTATATATAGGAAGATATGTTCTTCTCATCTGATACATCTCATATAGCTGAGATCCACAATTGAAAGATAGACATTAGTGAGACAGTCTAGTCCCACAAGGATTTCTCCTTTTGCTATATGAAAAATATTACGTAGTTCTTCTTCTTCATCATTACTTCCAGTGAGATCTTCTTTAAGTTCTACCCAACTAGCTTCTTTTTGCTTCTTCCATCTACCAACACTGTTGGGTAGCAAGATAGATCTAATAACAATATGGTAAAATGTGTTTTTGATGTAGAAAAGTATAATACATTTGATTTGAATTGCTTGCATTATGAATCAATCTTGACAAAATTTTGATACTAAGTGTTCACTATTAGCGTGACATGTTTATAAGATATATTGAGTTTGGATGTAGTACTTTTATCATGGTATAAAGTAAAAACATGGTATATTGATTAGAATAAATTCTTACATTGTGGGTCGGGGTTTGGATTAATTTTCATGATCTTCACATATCCTACTAACTTATCAAAAGATAGTAATATATATTATACATAAAGAGTCACTCCTGTATTAACTAAATCTAATTTGTAATTAATTTTTTCTTTTGATAATTTTAAAAAGGGGTTACTTGAGAAATGTCCAACCTTATCATGGCATGCTTAACAGAGAACCTTTAGATGTTTCTATAAACATTCATTTTCTTGGGATCTCCAACTGGATCCTAAATCTACAACATGTCGCTAACTAACCAATCATGTTTACTAGTTGAACCAACTGACTATGCAAATTTTATTAAAAGCTAACCATCTGAAAACCATTTCTAGTGAAAAAATATCTCCCAACTTTTTTCATGGGCATCATCTTCTTCGTCTACTGGATTTTGGCTTATGCTCTTTGATACTTGTGCTTATGCTCCCCTTTCATGTCTAGTTTTTATATAAAATCTTGATATTATTTGAAATAGGGAACTTTTCTAATCCTGTAATGAAATGAGAATACAAATAGGAGAAAAAAAATGATACATTATGTGTGTTTAGAAACAAGGAACACACAAAATACATGTATATAAAAAGGAGTAGATAAAAAACACATAAGCCAAACTTTGATATGTCGGGGTGGAATCCCACAAACAAGCCTCTCATGAAAGAAGGAAAATAAACATCTAAGCTATAAATTGGATGCACTAGTGGTGGAGCTAAATGTCGATGGACCTATGGTACTATTCCTCATCATCATCTTCCAGAACTTACAACAATGTGTAGGAGTTGTGATATTTGCTTTTTTCTCTCATCTACTTGATGCGAGGGATCCTTGGTTTGGGGTCATAATTGTAGTACCCACATTAGCTCTATGTTGAAAGGATATCATTATAACAACCATGTATGTAAGTGTGAATTTGATCAATCCAGGAGAAGTTGTTGTGAAATAAACCCTTGCTTATTTCTCTTTAAATACACTAGAGTATACATCCTGCAAGGGAGGAAGTCTCTATGAAACAATTTAGAATGTTCTTGTATTTCATGTATTTTATTGGTGATAAGTTAAGGTCTATGTTTATCTGGGGCATAACAAAGTAGTAGGCCCATATGGCATATGACTGTTTGCAAGTGAAGAAAAGATGTTTTGTATTGTCCAATATGATCAATACATGAGACATATGGTGGGTCAAAGTTACCTTTTTTGACGCAATTTGGTCAGATATTGATTTAGTTGTGTTCAATGAGCCACATATGGATATGAATCTTAGTGGACATTTGGTATTCCATAAAATCTGATCAATAGAGATTTTGGGATTTGTGTTGAAAGTGTAACAAACTTTAGATTTATACTATTTTCCCATCTCCATACTACTTCCTAATGGTGTGGTAGTTTTTGTTAATTGACTTTTGATGGTATCTATTTCATGGCTAGAGAAAATTGGTTGCGTAAGTATTATGAAATTTTTTTGTCTCCTGGATGATAGCAGTTGAAGGGGACTTTTATTGGATCTGTTTTTGAAATGAGTAGGTATGTTGATTCTAAGTTTCATGTTGCTATCAATATTGTTTGTGAGCCACAAGTTTGTCCAAATTTGGTGTGTTTCAAGTGTATAGTACATATTTGAATGTTGCTTTGTATGATGTAGATAGTCTTATTGAGGTGTTTCCAAAGAGGGGAGGTGTTAGGGTTTCTAATATTATGCCATGGGATTTTGTTTTTGTAGTATGCATGAGTGATGAATGGGCACCAATTTTTTTTCATGAGAATAGCTATGTTGTGGCTTTATGTCTGAGACAATGGGAGTATCTTTTGATATAAATTATTCCCCATAATCCAAATTATTTAGATTTATATATCATCTCCTAGTTAACCAAATGAATTTTTTGTCTATAGTGTCATCCTATAGGATATTTTGATAGATTGTATTGATCTATAGGTGTAACATTGATGGTAGAAGAATACAACTGGGGTAGTACATTGTAAGTGGGGTGATAGAAGAATTTAAGATCACAAGCCTACCCTACAAAATGATAGTACAAGATTTTCAATATGAAAGTTTATTTCTTAATTTGGATATGATTGGATGCCAAGAAGAGATAAGAAGCTTGAATGGTGAGAGTGGGAAACCAAGGCATTTAATTGGCTATAGTTCTACTTTACATCCTAGAAGGTTGGTGAATCTACCCATGTCTCTATGTTGAATGTTCTAACCAATGTTAGTTGATTGGTGGAAGTTGATTTTGAGAATAGAAAGGTGTGAGAAAATACCCCATATTCGTATTGTATTGGTAATGTTGGTGTCATTTAGGGAAAGGAAGATGATTGTATCATATGTATACTGTATAATTTGTTTATAAGAATTTGGAAATGGGTTCAATTAAGTTATATTTTAGGCCGATTTGAATTAATTTAGCTAGGATGGACGTGGCATGAATGAATAGGTAAGGAGAGAGTGGACCACATTGCATAAGTCCATTTGTGTTGGAGAAATAACTGAAAACTAAATTAGAAATGATGTTGGATAATGTGTAAGTGCTAATGCAACTATAATTTCAATTGATTGATATGTGTTGCAATCCTTAACCATGTACACAAGAGATTAAAAGCTTGAAGTTTAAGTTATTAAATACTTTATTGAAATATAATTTGAGCGTAAGGAGAGGGATATGTTTATATTGATAGTATTGCATTGTGTCATCTACGGTTATGTATGCACCTTGGATACTTCTGCCTTGTAGGAAATGATTTTGTTGTAACCCTTGAATTTGTTTCAGATGTGTTTTTATTCAAATGACGGGGGTTTTGGCAACAATTTTTAATGTAGAATTTATTAGGTTATGGATATGAACTGTAACCGACTAGGTAGATTTTATCTTCTTTGTGTGTGTAGTATTGGTTTAGTTAAGGATATTAATATGGTGGGAGATGTAGTCTTGGCAATGGGTATATGTGATCAAGTCATAAAAGTTATTTTTGCTGTTATACCGGTAGTGATGGAAAGAGTTAAGATTAAATCCATCTAATCCAATAAATTTTTCATCTCCAAGATGGTTCATGGAATGTATATCAATTCAATATGATACTAAGAAGTGAGCTTGTGTGATTTCATAATTTTATTTTGGGGTAGTCCCAGTTGGTCTTGAATAGGTCATAATAAGTTTGTCCATGATTGAAGAGATTTTAGAAGAAGAGAATGAAGTGATCAATGACTTTTTGTTTGTTTATGGTAAAACCATTAGTGATCAAGAGGCTATGAATGTGGCAATTTATTTTTTTGTTATTATAGTTTTTTGGAAGAATTTGGTCTTTTTGTATCCCTCTTTTAGCCAAATTATTTTGGGTCATTGTTTCCACATGGTTTCTATTTGTATGCACATAGGTTCTATGCGGTTCATAAGGAGTGAATTTTATAGGGGTCAATATGGGGGAAGCTCTCAATGTTGATGGATTCATTACTATTAGGAAATACATGCACATGCAAGGCAACAAAATAAAAATTTAACTATCGTATTCCCCATGAACAACAAGATCACTTCAATAACTATGTAAGGAAGGATGATTTAATGAGTTTATACCTGGTCTTGGAGAACTCCTAGTTGCACCTGAACAACATCTGTGCAACTTCTGGTCTTCACCACAGATAGCAGACTCGAACAACATCTACAACAACTCTTGGTCTCACCACAGACTGTAGGCTAACATTTTCCTCCTAGAGGTAGACAACATCATCCTCACCTCTAGAGAAGTACATATGGACCACCTAGAACTCATGTCGTTCTAGTAGAATAGACATGAAGGAGTTGTCTCTCCTGTTGGTGTACTAGCCACCAACTTGATCTCTGACAATTTTTTCTCCCTTGCTATCCCACCCTTTAGCGGGAAGGACTTGCTCGGGCTCTCTATTGGTTACCATAACTATAGAGGATAACAATTGTCATAAAAAATTGAGTTGTGTTATGAGAAGACCCCAATACCACTCTATTTATAGGAGGGGTTAGGGTCTGGGTTCCTAGTCTGTGTGGGAGTGGAAGGGACCAGAAGATCATGAATGTTCGCAACCTGGGAGCACCGAACCGGTTACTTGGCAAATGAAATGGTTAGTTTACATGTTTGGATCACATGAGAGCCAACTAGTTCACACTCTGAACCGATCATTTCTCCATGTTTTCCAATCATACATGAATTAGCAAATTCAAATCCAATAAATGCACAACACAACGTCAACACTAATCCTTGATGCAATCAAATTTTTCCACAAACTGGGTGTCTCACTCATGTGTGCCGGACATATCACTCACCCAAACAATTAGTTGGTGAGTCGGGCCATCTAGTTCACTCAGTGAACTGGTCCGTTCACTCTCTAGTTCTGACAGAACTCAATCAATTCAATATCCAATCAATCTGACACTCTAAATGGTCATTTCATCACATGATTCTATCAATTTGGGAGATTAGTCATGTGACTTGTTTATTCAATTGAATTGCTAAACACTTTAGTAATCAATTCAATCATCATTCATGATTAAACTCCTCTTTTGGATGAGTTCCTATGTGTGTGACCTTATAGGTCCCATATCACATTGGCAGTGAATGTCCATAACTAGTTTATGACATCACACACAAAGAGCGGTGCCTAGTCACACATTAGTGCTACCCAGGTGATTGGAAAGTTGGAGAATAACTTCAACTCACAATTGTGTAAGTTGTTACAATGATTGTATAATTCCTTTGTCTCTAATATCCAGAATGAAGTTGAGGCAAGGAATCATCATGCTCTCATTGTTCAATCCAAGTTCCATGAACCAAGAGAAGACTGTCTAAGATATATATGACCTCAATATCATATATTGTTTCACATGTGCATGTTCACGCATTTATCATATTTTCTTATCAAGTGGCCAGGATATCAAACTCTAGTAGGAGGGACAAATCCCATCTACATCACTCACAGTCAATCCCCATGTGTCACAACTACCCAATCATCACCTTTATGGAAATCCTTATCCAAAGTTATGTTGAATGATGTCAAATTATATCAAATAACATGTGATGAGTGTAGTTGTAATACCTCACCTACCATTAACCCCCAATTAAGGGAGACTAAAAGGTCAGATCCGTTATCCCAATTTTCTGGATCAATGGTTCGACAAATAATCAATAATAATTATTAAATTCTACCAAATCTATACTGAAAGCTTGGAATAAAATAAAACTTTGCATACCTTTTAAAAACTTGGATATATAACTTCTATCCATAGCTGGAATCTATTCTAACTAATCCTCCTTGAACTTTAATTCTTATTTCCACAATGTGCCACTTTACTATTTGTCCTTTTCAATGTTGTACCTAAAACGCCGACAAGCAAAATGTCAGTCAACATAAATGAATATGCCAGTATGTGGGGACAACCAAAATCTTGCATATATGGCTAATGACCTAAATACCACAATCAAGTTAATTAACAATTCAATTTACATTTTTAGTGTGTCAACCTCCACTGCTTTTTCCCTAACCCTAGAATACCCTCATTAGGGTTTCTCTTTTGCAATAGACTTAAGACCACCTTATCCATCCTAATCTTGGTGCCTGGGGTCACCTATCATGGTGCCCATTAGTCATTCAATATCATAAGGCCACCTTCTCTATCCGGAGCTTGGTGCCTGGGGTCACCTCTCATGGTGCCCATTGGTCTTCCCTCTTGGGCTTGACCTCATTGCATCATACATCAGGGTGGCATGTAGGTGCGAGAATACACCCTTATAATTTAATTTTGATAATCATAGTGACTTTATGAATTTGCATATATGAACATCCAATAGTTAGGTTGCATTCAATTCGATCAATCATCCAAGAAAACCCCATGAAACTAAAGCGGTTATTCATAAATAACCACATACCTATTTTGCAAATCTTTGAGATAGAATCAACCAAGAAAGGAAATCCAATCAAGCAAGCAAGTACAAGAATCCTAAAATAACCATACAATTTCTTTTTATCAAGAACTATGCAAACCATCTTTCTTCTTAGGGTTTCTATTCCTTTTTAGGATTTCTACCTCTTTTTAGGGTTTCACTTGCAATTAGGGTTTTGCTTCACTTTTAATACGTCAAACCCTAATTAGGTAAAATTACTCATGAACCCTATGTTTCTCATCTTATCTCTCCTAATAGGCTTAGGATCATTTTTTGACAACACAATTCCATATTTTTGAATTAACTATAATTCTCTCTTCTTTTACCCTAAATTAGGGTTTCTAAATGTATTATCAACCATACTAGATTTAAAACCCTAAACCATGCAATTAACCATCATTATCAACTATACTAGGTTTAAAACCCTAAATCATGCAATTAACCCTCTTTATCAGATCAAAACTTGACATCAACATTCAAGAGGTTAATTTTACTCGACATAACCTATTAATCCTCATAAATTCATCCATTAGTCTCGATTAGGGTTTCTAACCAAATTTTAATACATTTTCCATCAAAATTACATACTTTTGCAAAAAGAGATGGAATTAGGTTATCAAATGATTTTTTTCTTGTTCCTCATATTTTTCTGATCAACTTTCATATATAAAGTTTATTCATTCGAGTTTTCTAGCAATTTCTACGATTTTAACAAAGAAAAACCTTTTTCCATAATATTTGAGTAGAGAGGCGATTTACCAGAAAATCGGCGACCGTTTGATCAGTGGACCGGTGATCCTCCCTTTGGATCTGACACTTCTTGTTGCGAGTGCTTAAAATAGCCGGTCCCTATCTGGATCGTCGGATCTCCGTGTGGGATCATGATGGACCGCGATCAGACGATCACTGTTCGTCGTCTTCCTCCTCGTGCGAGCAGAGTCAAGGTCAACGCCACAGTTGACTCCGAGGTCCACGCCACAGTTGACTCCGAGGTCCACGCCACAGTTGACTCCGATCTCCGTGTGGGATCATGATGGACCGCGATCGGACGATGCCTGGAAGCTTTACCGCAGCCACCCGAACTCAACGAGCTTCTAAATTGCCCGTTTACTCCTTGCCTTCACCTTGAACAGGTCACCGGAACTCCGGTGAGGTCGGTAGGTTGCAGAGGGGGCAGGTTAGGATCAATTTAGCAATTGAACTAGTCAATCGTCTCATTGTCGCTCTCTGCAGTGTTTAGGGTAGGATTTAGGTATGCTGGTACTCTCGAGTACCCCCCCCATATATATGTTGGGTTTTTGTGGAGAAAACATGCGCGGCGGAAGCGATAAATCCACGCAACCCGTAACAGGATCTCATTGATAACAACATATTCGGAAATAGGTTTGTGGGATATACCTTATCCCGGAGCAAGTCCGGCGATGTCCCGCTGCACGACGGTGCAACGCTGCTTGTCAAACACGGACGGATCTTCTCTCCCATTCGCTGTCGCAGGTTGATCCGGCGATGCTCCTTTGCGGCAGTGACGTACGTTGCTCGCAGCACGTACAGGTGGTCGTTGACGTCCTCCGAACGCAGGCGTCAAGGCGTCTGCGTCTCTACTTCGTCCACGCGGATGGACGGAACTCCACGTCGCCCTTCTCAAGCCGGCGGGAAGGAGCATGTCTCTGCGGCGGCGTGCTAGCGGCGCATTGCTCTCCTTTCTCTCCTAAGGACGGCGACGGCTAGGTTTACGTACGTGAGCGTAACCTAAAAGCGTCTCTCTATATCTTATATAGATATCGGCCGTCTATCCTCCTTTAAATAGGATAAGAAGAGAAGTAGGGTTTCCTAAACCCATCGGTAAATAGAAACGTTGCATTAATTAAAACGCTCGTGGATTAATTAGAATATTTCGGAATTCATTACTTAACCAAATAATCACATTAATTGATTAATTAATATCCGACTCCATGCAATCGCTTGGGATGGATCTACGGGCATACATATACCAACAATATAGGGTTAGATCGGAGAGTCCGGTCGATTGGGAACTTCTTCCCTCGTCGACAATAGCACATAAAATTAGGGTCTAGATTCTTCAGAACATTCTCCCAAAGTCAATGGACTCAATAGTTCTTCGCATTATCGTCTCAATCACTAGGAAATTGAAATCCTAATTCTTCTCCCAATCCTTCTATGATTCCGGGTAGATGATGATCGACTACCCTTAGATCCGTGGTCCCTTGGACCACGCGGGTCATCCAACGACCAATATTGCTCCCAAACCTAATTTCTTAAAATCGAGTTAAAAAGGGGATTTTAAAAAGGAAACTTGGGAAATTCATTTCTCTCTCCTCAATTATTATTTTCCACTCAAAATTTAGAGGAAACTCCATCTTTATGTGCTATCGTCGACGAGGGAAGAAATTCCCAATCTGCTGGACTCTCTGATCTAACCCTATATATAGGGGGGTACTCGAGGGTACCGGCATACCTAAAGCCTATCCTAAATGATACAGAGAGTGACGATAAGACGATCGACGAGTTCAATTGCTAAATTGATCCTAACCTGCCCCCTCTGCAACCTGCCGACCTCGCCGGAGTTCCGGCGACCTGTTTAAGGTGAAGGCAAGGAGCAAACGAGCAATTGAGAAGCTTGTTGAGTTCGGGCGGCAGCGGCGAAGCTTCCAAGCATCTCAGATTCCTTGATGGTGGCATGGACCTCGGAGTCAACCATGGTGTCGACCTCAACTCTGCTCGTATGAGGAGGAAGACGACAAATAGTGATCGTCCGATCGCGGTCTATCGTGATCCCACATGGAGATCTGACGATCTAGAGAGGGACTGGATATTTTAGGCATGAACGATGAGAAGCATCAGATCCAAAGGGTGGATCACCGGTCAACTGATCAAACGGCTGCCGATTTTCTGGTAAATCGCCTCTCTACTCAAATGTTATGGAAAAAGGCTTTTCTTTGTTAAAATCATAGAAATTGCTAGAAAACTCAGATGAATAAACTTTATATATGAAAGTTGATCAAAAAAATATGATAAATAAGATAAAAATTGTTTGATAACCTAATTACATATCTTTTTGCAAAAGTATGTTATTTTGATGGAAAATGTATTAAAATTTGGTTAGAAACCCTAATCGAGACTAATGGATGAATTTATGAGGATTAATAGGTTAAGTTGAGTAATATTAACCTGTTGAATGATGATGTCAAGTTTTAATCCAATAAAGATGGTTAATTGCATGATTTAGGGTTTTAAACCTAGTATGGTTGATAATACATTTAGAAACCCTAATTTAGGGTAAAAGAAGAGAGAATTATACTTAATTCAAAAATATGGAATTATGTTTTCAAAAGATGATCCTAAGCCTGTTAGGAGAGATAAGATGAGACCTATGGTTTATGAGTAATTTTACCTAATTAGGGTTTGAGGTATTAAAAGTGAAGCAAAACCCTAATTGCAAGTGAAACCCTAAAAAGAGGTAGAAATCCTAAAAAGGAATAGAAACCCTAAGAAGCAAGATGGTTTGGATAGTTCTTGATAAAAAGGAATTGTATGGTTATTTCAGGATTCTTGTACTTGCTTTTTTGATTGGATTTCCTTTCTTGGCTGATTCTATCTCAAAGATCTAGAAAACATGTATGTGGTTATTTATGATTAACCACTTTAGTTTCATGGGGTTTTCTCGGATGATTGATTGAATTGAATGCAACCTAACTGTTGGATGTTCATATATGAAAATTCATAAAGTCACTATGATTATCATAGTTAAATTATATGTGTGTATTCTTGCACCTACATGCCACCCTAATGTATGATGCAATGAGGTCAATCCCAAGAGGGAAGACCAATGGGCACCATGAGAGGTGACCCCAGGAACCAAGCTCAGGATAGAGAAGGTGGCCTTATGATATTGCATGACTAATGGGCACCATGAGAGGTGACCCCAGGCACCAAGCTCAGGATGGAGAAGGTGGCCTTAAGTCTATTGCAAAAGAGAAACCCTAAAGAGGGTATTCCAGGGTTAGGGAAAAAGCGGTGGAGATTGACACACTAAAAATGTAAATTGAATTGTTAATTAAACTGATTGTGGTATTTAGTTTGTTAGCCATATATGTGTAATTTTAGTTGTCCCCACATACTGGCATATTCATTTATGTTGACAGACGTTTTGCTTGTCAGCGTTTTAGGTACAACATTGAAAAGGACAAACAGTAAAGTGGCACATTGTGGAAATAAGAACTAAAGTGCAAGAAGGATTAGTTAGAATAGATTCCATCTATGGATAGAAGTTAGATATCCTAGTTTTTGAAAGGTATGCAAAGTTTTATTTTATTCCAGCCTTTCAGTATAGTTTTGGTAGAATTTAATAATTATTATTGACTATTTGTCGAACCATTGATCCAAAAAATTGGGATAATGACTCTGACCTTTTGGTCTCCCTTAGTTGGGGGTTACCAGGAGGCATGGCCATTACATTTGGTATTAGAGCATGGGTTCCACATTTATTCTTTAGTAATTATTAAATTTTACAAATTACGTAGAACCGAGGAAGTTATTAGAGGATTTTCCGAAAGACAGAGGTGTCTAGAAAAGGGTCACGGTCTGGGGGCTGGCAATATTTTCCTCCGCCCCATTGGTCACGAGGACTCCCAGATGTAGTGTAACTGCCTGGCCAATGTCTTAGGTTCTGACTCGAAATAAGATACCTTTAGGACTCTCTCATCCTTTTTTTCGTCCCTTCTCAACACTAATTCAATTAAGGATTCTAAGATTTAGGGTTTTCGATCTCTTCCCCACCCTCCGGAGGTATGGATAAGTATGATAAGGTTTAAGGAATCCTCCATCAAATTAATAAAAGATACATAAATAAGATGTCATCGACATAAGTATGATTAGTTTAAACGTAGACTAAAGGTCTATTTGTATGCTTATGTAGATGGCTCGAGTGAAGATTGTTGCTATCCCTGAGGCCACCAATGGTGGTGGGCCTTCCCGCAAGGGAAAGGGGTCTTCTGAGAAGTGGAAGAGGAACCATGGTGGTGAATCATTGAAGAAGAGGAAGAGACCTGAGGGAGATGTAGGTGAAGTCCCTGATCCTGAACTGATACCCTTTGACAACCTTGATATAGAACATGAAGAGGAACCTGTGTACGAAGAAGAGGCCAAGATGGAAGAGGACCAATCTGGTTGTCCAGAACCAACCATTGTGGTTCATACCCCCGACGCTTGGATGGAACAACATAAGAGGCTGACTGAGGCCATTAGTGCACTGGCCCTCTAAGACATAGCTAGAGATGAGAATGGCGAGACACTTCCCATTTGCCCTTGACTCAGAGCCACCATCTTGGACTTCATCAAGCTGAACATCGAGAAGTTCTAGGGGGAGGATAAGTCTGAAGTGGTCGACAAGGTGGAGGCTTGGATGCTTGCAGTCGAAAATGGATTCTGCATGCTTGAGGTACAACCAAACAAGAAGGTTATCTTTGCTTCTCACCTCTTGGAAGGAGCAACCAAGATATGGTAGGAAACACATATCATAGGACGAGATTAAAGTGAAGAACCGATGGCGTGGGCCGACTTCAAGACTATCTTCACCACCGGATTCATCCCCGTCTCAGCTAAGAAGGAGAAGGAAAGGGAGTTCACCAACATGACCCAGGGTAACTCATCTGTTGCGGACTTTGGTCACAAGTTCTGCATTCTGGAACACTTTGGACACATGATGGATGAGGAAAGAAGGGTGGACCATTTCATAGAGCATCTTCATCCTGCCATCAAGCCCCATGTGATGGCAAGTAAACCTTCGCTGAAGCCTACAACACCACCTTGGACATGGAGAGGACTGTGATGCCTGCTCAGAGCCCCTCCAAAGGATATCTGGGTTTCACTGAAGGAACTCATGGACAGACGAATGACCATAAGAAAGGATAAGGGCGTAATCACAACAAGGGCAAGCATGGACACAAAGGAAACCCACATGGTGAGAATCGCTTTCTGAAGTGTCGTACATGTGGACAGTCAATCCATGGAAGTGCCGCTTCGAGAAGAGGGTGTGCTGCCATTTCCAACAAGAGGGACACTTCATCGCCAACTGTCCTCAACCCGATCTGAGAGGTCCGGTGGTAGCACAACCAGTGGCACATTGTGGAAATAAGAATTAAAGTGCAAGGAGGATTAGTTAGAATAGATTTCAGATGTGGATAGAAGTTAGATATCTAAGTTTTTAAAAGCTATGCAAAGTTTTATTTTATTCTATCCTTTCAGTATAGTTTTGGTAGAATTTAATAATTATTATTGATTATTTGTTAAGGCATTGATTTGAAAAATTGGGATAACAACTCTAACCTTTTGGTCTCCCTTAATTGTGGTTATCGAGAGGTGGGGTCGTTACATTTGGTATTAGAGCATGGGTTCCACATTTAATCTTTAGTAATTATTAAATTTTACAAATTCCGTAGAACTGAGGGAGTTATTAGAGGATTTTTCGAAAGATAAAGGTGTCTAGAAAAGGATCACGATCAAGGGGCTGGAAATATTTTCCTTTGCCCCGCTAGTTGGTCACGAGGACTCCTAGATGCAGTGTGTCTCTCTGACCAATGTCTTAGGTTCTGACTCAAAATAAGATACCTTTAGGAATCTCTCATCTTTTTTTATTTGGTCCCTTCTCAACCCTAATTCAATTAAGGATTCTAAGATTTAGGGTTTTCTCTCTCTTCCCCACCCTCCTGAGCTATGGATAAGTATGATAAGGTTTAAGGAAACTTCCATCAAATTAATAAAAGATACGTAAATAAGATGTCATCGACATAAGTATGATTAGTTTAAACGTAGACCAAAGGTCAGTTTGTATGCTTATGTAGATGGCTCGAGTGAAGACCGTTGCTATTCCTGAGGCCACCAATGGTGGTGGGCCATCCCACAAGGGAAATGGGTCTTCTGATAAGAGGAAGAGGAACTATGGTGGTGAATCCTCGAAGAAGAGGAAGAGACCTGAGGGAGATGTAGGTGAAGTCCTCGATCCTGAACTGATACCCTTTGACAACCTCGAGATGGAACAAGAATACATACCTATGTATGAAGAAGATGCCAAGATGGAAGAGGACCAATCTGGTGGTCCAGAACCAACCATGGTGGTTCATACCCCTGACGCTTTATGGATGGAACAACAGAAGAGGTTTATCGAGGCCATCAACACTCTGGCCCTCCGAGACATAGCTAGAGATGAGAATGGCGAGCCGCTTCCCGTTCGCCCTCGACTCGGAGCCACCATCTTGGACTTCGTCAAGCTGAACATCGAGAAGTTCTGGGGGGAGGATAAGTCTGAAGTGGTCGACAAGGTGGAGGCTTGGCTGCTTGCAGTCAAAAATGGATTCCGCATGCTTGATGTACAACCAAACAAGAAGGTTCTCTTTGCTGCTCAACTCTTGGAAGGAGAAGCCAAGATATGGTGGGAAATACATATCATAGGACGAGATTTAAGTGAAGAACCGATGGTGTGGGCTGACTTCAAGACTATCTTCATCACCAGGTTCATCCCCGTCTCAGCTAAGAAGGATAAGGAAAGGGAGTTCACCAACATGACCCAGGGTAACTCATCTGTTGCGGACTTTGGTCACAAGTTCTGCATCCTGGAATGCTTTGGACACATGATGTATGAGGAAAGAAGGATCGATCATTTCATAGAGCGTCTTCATCCTACCATCAAGCCCCATGTGATGACAAGTAAACCAAAAACCTTCACTGAAGCCTACAACACCACCTTGGACATGGAGAGGACTGTGATGCCTACTCAGAGCCCCTCCAAAGGATATCTGGGTTTCATTGAAGGAACTCAGGGATAGAAGAATGACCATAAGAAAGGATAAGGGTGTAATCACAACAAGGGCAAGCATGGACACAAAGGAAAGCCATGTGGCGAGAATCACTTTCTGAAGTGTCATACATGTAGATGGTCACATCCAGGGAAGTGTCGTTTCAAGAAGAGGGTGTGCTACCATTGCCAACAAGAGGGACACTTCATCGCCAACTATCCTCAACCTGATCTGAGAGGTCTGGTGGCAGCACAACCAGTGGCACATTGTGGAAATAAGAATTAAAGTGTAAGGAGGATTAGTTAGAATAGATTCCAGCTGTGGATAGAAGTTAGATATCCAAGTTTTTAAAAGGTATGCAAAGTTTTATTTTATTCCAGCCTTTTCAGTATAGTTTTGGTAGAATTTAATAATAATTATTGATTATTTATCGAACCATTGATCCAGAAAATTGGGATAAGGACTCTGACCTTTTGGTCTCCTTTAATTGGGGGTTACCAGGAGGCAGGGTCGTTATAGTAGTGACTTTAGGCCTAAGAACCACAATTACCACCTTCACTATGAGAGATGACTATGACCACAATTTATAGTTTCCACGTGTCCTTCTAAAGGTGGGTTTCTCCAATACACTATTCTTTAACAAGTATTTGTGTGCTTGGTTTGATATCACATATCATGACTAATGAGATTTTGTCATCAACCAACACACTAGTATTATGTGTTACTTTTGTCTATCTACCTTGCATAGTAACATCTAACTAGAGATATAACAAGAATGTACATACTCTTAACATCCACATGATCTCATTGCTCAAGTCATGCACTTGAAGACATATATCATTAAGTATTGTCATTCTTTAGACATCCTTTAAGTTTCCTCATTATCTAATACCTGAGTGAAATAAAATGATTGGAAGCTTGCATTTATTATTATTAATCAAATCCTTTATGTTATATGCCATGCCAATAATCATATGATTGGATCTTAGGGCATAACATATCAAAATATTCCTACTTGTACTTAGAGCCAATCACCCACAAATCATATTCTTAGTGACCCAAACATGTCCACCATGTTTCTACTACACAAGTGCTAATCCAGTGGGCTAGAAACATTTTGATATAGCTAGTATATTGTATGTTCCTCATCTCTTCATTGTATAATTTCTCATATGAGATAGAATGACCCATAGCATGGCATCTTATATTCCTTGCCTAACAAGTAGGTCCATTGTTTTTACAATATCTCTATCATTTCATCAATGGGCGGAACATCTTTAGGTTCATCCATATGAATTTCTAGATCCATATAGTATCCATTCCCATGTTCATAACATGAGGATACTCAAAATCTATTATAGAAACGAATCAATGGCTTGTAGTTTGGAACCCTTCCAACTCAGAACTTTTTTCTTGAAGTTAAACATATTTTAAATTGCCATCACTTTTGTCATTTTAGAAACTTTTATTGGTGTAACCCTTTACACCCAACTCTTCCTTGTTGCTTTAATCTAGAAACCAATCCATTTGTACTTCTCAAGTACTCACATATTTCTTAATGTCATTCCAATGACCTTCACCAGAGACTAATATCATCTTGTCATGTCCATTACATGCAAGATTGTAAGATGAGTGCATTTATATAGCATACATTATAGATCCAATTGCTAGTGCATATGACATCTCACTCATGTCTTTTCCATTCTTCACAAGAATAAAAATATACGGTTCTTGAGAGACTAATCCAGATTCTTTCTCATTGAATCCTTGATGTTGAACTCTTTCAACATCTTGCTATTGTATGTGATCGATTAGGGTTATGAAACTTTCCAGATCTATCTCTATATACCTCATTTCCTATCACATAGGATGTTTCATCTAATCCTTCATTTCTGAAGGTGTTTTCCATGCCAGGTCTCACTATTCACAATATTAAGATGTTATTATGTGGAATACTTATATATGCTCCCAGTAAATCATTTCTAATCATATATTCCATCTTTTATCTTGATTCAAGTCAAACTCTTTGACTATCTTGTCCAGTCAAAAGATCCCATGTCTGAGATGCTTGTTTCAACTTTTAGATTGAACTTTGTAGCTTATAGACTTTATTTGCATTTATGAAGTTATAAACCCTTTAGGCTGTGTCATGTACACATCCTCTCAAATATTCCTTTTAAAGGAATCAAATGTTTATCTTCATATGCCAAATCTCATAGTCTATACTAGATGCAAAAACAATCATGACAATTTGTAAAAAGGGATTTCTTCATGTTCAAATATTTAATCTGTTTTGAAAACCTTTTCAACCAATCTGCCCTTTTAGGCTATCACTATCTATCCAGAAGGTTCTCAAACTGTTGATGTAAAGTATTTTAACATTTGATCATATCAATTTTTTTTAATACTTTTATCAAAGTTATACTTCATATATAATCTCTTTGAACACATCAAGGGATTTGTGTTTATATTTCACCAAATACAAACTCTATATCAACTGAGATCATTAGTATATATTATGAAGTACAAAAAATTACCTCTAGCATTTATTCTATAAGATCTTCATACATCAACATGTATAAGACTTAAAAGAATGCTTATCCTCCCACTACATCTAGTGAAGGATATTTTGTCATATTGCTTATAATTATGAATTGTGTGTCTCTTATTGGTTCAATAACCAAAAGAGTTTAATTAAATATCAGCATGGATTCTAGATATGCATTTCTTATATATGTGCCCAAGATGATAATGCTAAAGATTGTTTGATTCATCAAGTACAATCCTTTGGTATTTACATTATAAACATTCATCTTTATATCATAAAGATCACTAGATGTTTGGTGCATTGCTATACTAGATCACATCTTTGAAATAGAACCATTAATAACTCTTTATTCATTATCATCCTTGTTATAGAAGATGCACAAAGAAAAATGTTTCTATTTATTGGCATAATGAAACATAGTTCAAATAACTCTATTACATGTGGGATAAGATAAATTAAAATGTAGATTAAAGCTATAACAACTCTTGACTATGCATATTCCATCTTTGTCCTTTCATAAATGCTTTACTTCATGTCAGATCCTACACATCACGTATGTTAGATCTCTATCTGGTATCACGTACCAAGATGGAGAAGTAATCAAATTTATCTTATAACATTTGTACCTAAAGTAAATGCCTCTTTCCCTTCCTTATTCTTCTTTAATTCCTCCAGAAAGTTAGGGCAATTCCTTTTCCAATGTCCAAACTAGTGATAGTGGTGACAATCACTCTCTTCTTTACTCATCCCTTTGCCTTAAGATATGAATACCTGGGCTTTTGGTTAGCTTTATAACTCTTCTTAGATTTGCCTTTAGACTTTCCATTTGTCTTACTGATCATCATCACAAAATTGGGTTTGTCTTTCTTCATTTGTGCCTCAGCTATTCTCAACATGCCCAATAACTCTATCAACGACTTGTCAAAGTCATTCATGTTATAGTTAATGACAAAGTGACTATATGATTCTGGAAAAGACTGCTGGATCACATCAGGGGCCAACTCCGACCCAAGGGGAATCCCCGTCTAGCCAGGTTCTCTACATACCCAATTAGCTTGAGTACATGAGGACCTACTGGATCTCCTTCTACCATGTTATATTTGAACAATGCCTTGGATACATCATATATCTCTTGTCTTGACTCAGAGAGGTCATGTATCTCTTATCTTGCCTCATATTGGAACATGCTTGTAAGATGCATGACCATCTCAATAACATCCATGGTTCTCATACTACCTCTGTAACTCATAATTCATGGAGCATAGCATCAAACATTTGACATCAACAACATCTTCAATATGCTTCTTCTAAGCATCCCTACCGGCCTTAGGTGAATTGGGAAGGGGTTCATCTAGATATGGTTTCTTAAGGACATAGAGCTTTCGCTCCTATGTGAGAATGAGTATCAACATCTTGATTTGTCATGGAAGTTGTTCCCATTGAATTTGTCCTTCTCAAGGACCGATCACAGAAAAAAGTGGTTGTTGTTTGTTGCCATTTGATTCTATAAAAGAATTTGCAATTTTGTCAAAAAAATATTTTTGATTTGATTTGATTAGGATTTTGATGATATTAATTAGGTCTTTAAGTACTATCACTCTCATTATTTCGATCAATGTGACATCCCTCAAATATCAATTCTGAAGATTGCAGTGAACAATCTTCTAACAAACCAAGATCTAAAATGATTCAATTATTACTAGGTCAATGCCAACATCCATAATCAATCATTAAGGTAGGCTACATTTACCAATTGCATCTTATATTTTTTTGGATAGATAATATGCAAAAGTCTTTGAAATTATCATCTGGATGCTTCTGGTGCTTAATCTCATTAATATCACAGTGAATCCCGACCTAAAATCTGACACGATAATAATGCACCCCACTTGGGCGAAACCTACATTATTACCATCACAGTTCTACGAGATGGATGGCGCACCTCACTTATGAATAACCTAGACTTAGTCGATCAATCTTTTTATGTGTGTTGCTAATGGAAATAATCTTAGACTTAATATGTTTGATTTGACAGATTATATATATATATATATATATATATATATATCATATATATAGGGACATATACATATCCAATCACCACATACTAGTACGTATGGTATACATGCTATATACCACAACGTAAACATGCAATATGAAAAAAAGCAATGGTTATGCTCATACCTATTGTAATTCCTTGGGGCTATAAGGAGATACTACCACCTAGGTCAACATCACATCACATGCATGAACCAGCTGTTGGTGTAGATCTGTGCTTGTCAATCCAGGTTGATCAGATCAACCCTTGAACCCGTCATCTTGCCTCTTGGCTGGTCGGTTGGTCGATTGGAATGATCAGTTGGACTCTTACCAATCTGATGTCTGGATACCTCTAAACATCAGTTGCATCCACTAGTCGGTCGGTTCACACCTCATGTAATCTACCCTCCTTGGTCCTCTAGCCGGTCATCTCATCATGTAAAATGGTCAACTCACCTTATGTTGATCATCATCGTCATCATTGTAAGAAAGGAAACTATCCTATTGGTATCAAACTTATTACATGGTAAAGAGAAACCTTGAGTTACATTCTAGGGGAGAAAAAGTAGGAAAAAAAATTAAATTTTTACATTGGGTAGAAGAAGGTAGAGATTCGGTATGAAAAATGAGATATAATAGAAATAAAAACCAAACCATCCAACCACACATAGATATTGGGGTTATTGGCCATAACTGTGCCACACATCCACTATAAAAACCAATTTTAGAGCGACACATGAAATTGCATATATCACACACACAGAGAGTATATATATATATATATATATATATATATATATATATTAGTTTGAGGATTATATGTGGTTTTTGATCAGGTACTCATATTGAATAGCTCAAATATTTGCATTGTATGCAATAAATAAATGATGTAAACCAAAAATATGATCATATCGATTATCTCAAAACATAGTAAATTGACATGGCTCTGATACCACTATTGGGAAATCTGTGCATAGATAAGGCAACAGAAAATATATTTAACTACCGCATTCCCCATGAACAACAAGATCACATCAATAACTATGTAATGGGATGGATAGTTCAATGAGTTGATACCTGGTCCTAGAGAAAGTCCAACGACAATAACTCATTGCAGTAGTGTAACACTCCTAGTTGTACTGGGATGATGTCTATGCAACTGTTGGTCTTCACCACAGACAGTAGACTTGAACGGTGTATGTAGCAACTCCTAGTCTCACCACAAACTACAGGCTGACATTGTCCTTCTAGTGGAAGACAACAACCCCCTTGCCTCTAGAGAAGTCCACACGAACTACCTAGAACGCGTATTGTTCTAGTAGAACAAACAGGAAGGAGTTTTTCCTCCCGTTGGTATACTATTGACCAACTTGCTCTCTGCAATTATTTCTCCCTTGATATCCCTCCCTTTGGTAGGTAGGACTTACTCATGCTCTCTATTGGTTACTAAAACTAGAGAGGACTACAATTGTCAGAGGAAATTGAGTTGTGTTTTAAGAAACCCCCAATACCCCTCTATTAATAGAAGGGGTTAGGGTCCGAGTTCCCAGTCTGTGTGGGGAGTGGAAGGGACAAGAATATCATGAATTTTTGCTACCTCCAAGTGCTGAACCAGTCGGTTGGCAACCAAAATGGTTGGTTCACATGTGAGACTATCACTTTACACTCCAAAGCTGTCATTTGGACACGTTTCCCAATTGTATATGAATTAGAAAATTTGAATCCAATTAATGCACACCATGACATCAGCACTAATCCTTGATGCAATCAAATTTCTCCACGAACTGTGTGTGTTGATCACGCAAGATGAGCGTATCACTCACCCGACCAGTCGGTTGGGGAGCCGAGCCGATCGTTTCACTCAGTAAACCAGTTGGTTTGCTCTCTACTTCTGGAAGAACTCAACCAATTCAATATCCAATCAAGCTATCACTCCAAATAGTTATTTCATCACATCAGCTGATCGGTTGGGAGATCAATCAGATAATTTGTTGCTTGAATTAAATAGCTAGACACTTTAGTAATCAATTCAATCATTTTTTCATGATTAAACTCCTATTCTAGATGTGTTCCTATGTGTGTGACCCTAGAGATCCCATATCACTTTGGTAGTGAATGTCCATAACTAGTTTATGACATCACAAGAAAAGAGCAGTGCCTAGTTGCACATCAGTGCTACCCAAGTGAATGGCAAGTTGGAGAACAACTTCAACCTACAATCTATGTAAGGTGATGCAATGATTGTATAATTCATTTGTCTCTAATATCTAAAATGAACTTGAGGCATGGAATCGTCATCCTCTCAATGTTCAATCCAAGTTCCTTGAACTGAGAGCAGATTGTCTGAAATATATGTGACCTCAATATAATATATTTTTTCACATGTGCATGCACATGCGTTTCACAATCTCACTTATCAAGTGGCCATGATATCAATCTCTAGTAGGAGGGAAATATCCCATCTACATCACTCACAGTCAATCCCCATGTGTCACAACTACCCAATCATCACCTTTATGGCCATCCTTATTCAGGATTACGTTGAATGATGTCAAAGTATACCGAATGACATGTGAAGAGTGTAGTGACTTCATGTCTAAGAACCACAATCACTACCTTCACTATGAGAGATGACTATGACCACCATTTATGGTTTCCATGTGTCACTCCCAAGGTGGGTCTGTATGATACTCTGTTCTCTAACAAGTATATATGTGCTTAGTTTGATATCACATATCATGACTAATGAGATTCTATCATCAACCAACACATACTCTAGTCTTATATGTTACTACTGTCTATCTGCCTTCCATAGTAACATCCGATTAGGGACATAACAATAATGTACATACTCTTAGCATCCATATGATCTCAATGTTCAAGTCACATACTTGAAGACATATGTAATTAAGTATTGTCATTCTTTAGACATCCATTATGTTTTCTCATTATCTCATAACTAAGTGAAACAAAATGAATTAGAAGCTTGCATTTATTATTATTAATCAAATCCTTTATTTTATGTTCCATGGCAATCATCATATGATTGGCTTTCTGGGCATACCATACAAATAATCACTTCTTTCCTTGATTTGTTATGGATATTTACAAGGTGACTTTGTTCCATACCATTAGTTTGTGTCTAATACTATTGAGGTTGATGTAAATATTAAATCCAGGTAAAGGGAAGAATACTTCAATTGGATGAGATAATGTTGGAGAAGTCTGGATGTGAGGTACATAATCTTTCCAATTGAAAGGGTTTAGGTCCCCAAGGTTTAAATCAACTATTGAGGATGATGGGGAAGTGATACAAATTGTGTGTGAAGAAGCTTGAGTAAGGAAAGGGGATAAATGTTGTCCCATGTTTGTGTGCAATAGAAATGGCCGAGTTTGGGACATGATCCTCTATGACTCCATGTGTAAAATGTTTGTAGAAGATATGTGACGCCTGCCCCCTTTTTATTAACCATAGATATTATATGTGGAAGCATCAACTCACATACAAAAATAAAACATGGGCAAGCATCACATATCTGGCATACTAAGCATTCGAATAACCAAAGTAACCGAGTTCAACGGAACATATAACATGCTGAAACGAAAGATTCAGGAATAACAATCCCAAAAAAAGTCTAACATAAAGAAACTAAAAGTTTTGGATATACTAAACCTAATAAGAAAAAAAAGAAAGAAAATCCTCAAGCTGGAAGGATCGCCTAAGATAAAGTCCCACCAGTGATAGATATCCTCTGAATCAACAAGTCCTCAAGCTACTCCTCAAACAGCTACTCGCTACCTGTGGACGTCGTGTCCCCAACCATGCACAAGAAAGAAGAAACTAATGGTTAGAGTAAGCGGCAATGAATTCTTACACAATGGATAGAGCATACTTATAACTGAAAGAAAACTTAACTATATCTTTTAGTTACATATTTTATCTGAGTTGTGGCCACTATTATATGATCAGTCCTCTTCTGTGGCACTATGTGCCTTCTATGGTGCAACACATCTTCTGTGGCATAATCGCCTTCTAGTGACACCGAGGTGTCTTCTGTTCTGTGGCACCAAGTGCCTTCTATGGTGCGATGCACCTTCTGTGGCATAAAAGCCTTCTATTTTGTATACCGCAGTACTTCTATTCTATGAGGACTTATCATATAATATATGTTTTATGTTTAGGTGTCATTTTCTATTCTTTTCTAATCTTGTTCTATTTCTATTTCTATTTTTTTTATCTCAACTATTTGAGATGAGTTCTGATGTATGTAATCTATTCTGGGATTCTAAATTATATTCTAAATTCTAAAACTCTATTAGTAAGGGGACCGTGATAAATTTCAAATCTAAATTCTGTATCTAAATCTGATATTCTGAAGAGATTCTAGATTCTAAATACATGTAAGGAATTAACATACTAAAATAAATTCTAATCATATATTCTGAATTCTTATAATCTAAAATGAATTTCTTAACAATTATGCATGAATAATAACTTGAGACTGAAAATTTATATGATCTAAGCACGAGCCATCTAAGATATAAATTATATTGTACTGAAAGGTAATAATCTACATATGAACATTAGACCATGTGTCTAATGGATTATTCTGGGAAGGATAATTGGATAACATGAATTCAAAGGGCATGGCCCACTTACCTTTGTTAAGTCAGAATCCTCTTCACACCGCTTTCTTTGCAACTGGATCTACTTCTTTCCTGAAACCCAAAGGTTCTATCAGATTACCTATCCTCCATTTTTTTAGGTCGACATCTTTAGGGGCATTAGGGTGCTCTGATAGTTATAATTATTATATACACTTTTCATGTATGTCAAGTATTCATACGTTAATTCATTATATTTGTTTATTGTAATATTTATAAGATTAAGAGTAATAAATCATTAGACAATCATCCTACATATGCAACTTGCCCGGTTGTATTCTTACTGCATAATCATCTAAATATGTATTCATATAGCATATAACACATTCATATTACCATAGCAATTACTGACTCAGGGTAGTGTGACTGATTGAATCATCTAGGCTAATTCATTAACTTCTTAGTCTTTCTATAGTTGACTGATTAACATTGGTCTTCTCAATTAGATACATACATAGATTCATATTATGATATATTAGTATTATTTTGGTGGTTGACTACTTAAGCTTAAGGTGATGGAGTGGTCGATTATGTTACCTAAGTTAGGACAAGAACTTCTTAGTATTACCATGATCAACTAGTATTAGTTTTTATTATTCACTGTGATATGATTATTAAACATCTATGTCTAGCTAGGCTGCACGATCAGAACAATGGCAACAGGGTGGTCATGTATAGGTATCCAAGTAACTTGAGTTATCCACAAAATTTCTATTTTTATACTGGGTCATATTGGCTAAGGTTCATTACTGTATGTGTAGATCATTCATCTTATTTCACATCTTACCATTCACGACAATCAAAGAGATAGGTATAGACAAAGATATAATAAAAACATGTGCAGAAAATGCTGCTTCTGCACAGGTCCTCGGAATCATGGTTTGATCACATGAGAGAAAATGGGAAAATAAACAACTAATTAATAGTTCAAGGCAGCGAGAGGGAGATGCGATACCCACAATATAATAAAATAAAATTGGGAAGAACCGAAAATGGAAATTGTGATGCCTCTGCCTCAAGGAGGGACTCACTCAGAAATTCTAGTTCCGTTCTTGCATTTACAAACCAAGCCTAGACGCGTCTCAATGTAGGAGCATGATCCGTAAGGAAGGAGGAAAATCATTGGCTTCGTCAGGCGGGTTGCACAGGTCACACGGGTAGTCACGGAGGCGAGGCGACGGCAAAGCCCAATGGCCGGCAGAACATGGTGTGAATTTACATATTGAAATGAACTCTGTTACCTTTCACGATGACTCAGTTGATATAAGGCGAGCTTCAGAAGGCTTCATATCACACCCTGGTCATTCCCAACAGTCTGCCCACGCCTAGAGATTCCTGGTGGCGAAGCAGCGGTCTACTATCGTCGAGCACTCTTGAGGGTAGGCTGCCACAGACATTCGTAACTCGAAAGGAGGGTGACAACCGGTTGCAAGTGTCTTAGAGATGGTGAAGTCGCGAGGAATTTGTTGGAGGTGATGCAGGGGTGGGGAACATGGTCGCACATAAGGTACATGCGGTGGATCAATTGGGTGTTTACAAAACGGTAAGAACTAGGGTTCATATAGGGGCTTATATGGTGCGCACCGCGCTCCCGAATCCAAAGGCAAAAACCGTTTGGAGAAAGATTAACCACACAGTGAGAAATTCGCTTTTGATCGGCCATAGGAGTCGTAGTCCCTTCTGGACTGAGGTAGAAGATGACGCAGACAACCAGGATCGTGCCCGCATCCCTATTGTAGCATCTAACGGGTCAGAAAAGTACCCAAGAATAAAAATTTGGATAAAAGTGAATATATTCACCATTATCTTGTTAATTGTGATTATCTAGTCAAATGAACTCGAATTGACCCCAAAATTTGACCAGTTATTCGTGAAAAGGGTCTAGAAAATTCAGTTGGAGTTAGTTTTCGAGTTCGGTGATCAAAATATTTAATATGATTAATAATAGATAAAGCTTTGATATTGCATAACTAATTATTTAAAATGAATTAAATCTTGAAACTTTGGATGTCCTCTTATTTAGACATTTTCTCTCCAGTACATGGTAATGACCAAAAATATTAAAAAAATTGACACATTTATAATATGTGACTATATATGATATGATATGAGAAAGATTGTAAGGAAGTACCCAAAAATAAGGATGTTACAATTCTACCCACCTTGGATGAATTTCGTCCTTGAAATTTTTATGTACTACCCACCTTAGTGTTATACTTATTCTGTGTTGGTAATTCTCGACCATCCTCAGTTCATTACTCTTGTACTAAGAAAACTAAACTATGTGAGTCATAACATACTTCTCTATAATTTAAATACTAGGGTTAGGCCATACCTTCAACGATTTGTTCATCATCTTCCTCGATTGCGTCCATGGCGAACACCCGTGCATGACACTTCTCTCTCGGATTGTTATGGTCCTTCTTTTGCTTCTTTATGCAATTGAACTTGAAGTGACCTTCATCACCACATAGGTAGCATACTAGCTTCCCGAACTTGCATTGTCCACTATGGGGCTTCTGACACTTGGGGCAAACCCGACCAGGTTCTTTTTGGGCTCCTCCTCCTAGAACTCCTTTGAGAGCTGGTGCTCCTTCTGGGGCCTTCCTCTTGTTATTTTGTGCACCGTTCTGACCTTTATGATGGTAGTTGCCTCCAGAAGATCCTCTGTTCTTCCAATTTCATCCTGGGTGGTCCTCCAACTCCAGGTCTGCTTCTAGGTCTCCTTACACTGTCCTGATGCCACATCCTACCAGAGCAAAGCCAAGATCAGGCTTCAGGCCACACATGAACTTCTTGGCCAGGTGCACCTCATCTCCAGTCCCATACTTCTACATCATATGAAACTTCATAGCATACTGGCTGACGGTGGAGTCATATTGCTTGAGGTGCCTAAACTCCATCTCCTTCTTCTCGATCATAGCTTCTGAAATGTAATGGTTCTGGAAGGCGGTAGTGAACTCCTCCCAGGTTAGCGGTGCAACATTAGGTCCTCGGGCATTGGTGAAGTTCTCCCACCAGACGCGGGCAACACTCTTTAGCAGATGGGTCCCGAAATGAACCTTGGAATGCTCAGGGCATCCTAGATCACGAAAGAAATGCTCCACACTCAGTAACCACTCCTCAGCATGAGTGACTACATCTACCTCAGCTTCGCCAGAGAAAGTTTCTGGCTTGATCTTCAAGAAATCAACTAGGGTCAACTCTGGGTTCCTCGGTGGTGGATGTCCCATGCGTGGACCAGTCAAGGCATCAGTCAGGGCCCTGATGAGCTCATCAAGTGGAGGGTTGGGTTTGCCATTGGGGTTGCCTCCCCCAGACGCCTCACGATCATCTCCCATAATGTAGAAACTTTCCTCTACATCGACAGGCTCCTTACCATTGCCAGACTTCTTCTTAGGAGCCATCTGTACAAAAGACATCTATGAGGGTTTATATACGGATATCAATCACTAATGGTTGTTTAAATGCTCTGATACCAAATTGTGATGCCTGCCCCCTTTTTATTAACCACAAATACTATATGTGGAAGCATCAACTCACATACAAAAATAAAACATGGGCAAGCATCACATATCTGGCATACTAAGCATTGGAATAACCAAAGTAACTGAGTTCAATGGAACATCTAACATGCTGAAACCAAAGATTCGGGAATAACAATCCCAACAAAAGTCTAACATAAAGAAACTAAAAGTTTTGGATATACTAATCCTAATAAGAAAAAAAAGAAAGAAAATCCTCAAGCTGGAAGGATCACCTAAGATAAAGTCCCACCAGTGATAGATATCCTCTGAATTAGCATGTCCTCAAGCTACTCCTCAAACAGCTACTCGCTACCTGTGGACGTCGTGTTCCCAGCCATGCACAAGAAAGAAGAAACTAATGGTTAGAGTAAGTGGCAATGAATTCTTACACAATGGATAGAACATACTGATAACTAAAAGAAAACTTAACTATATCTTTTAGTTACATATTTTATCTCAATTGTGGCCACTATTATACGATAAGTCCTCTTCTATGGCACTATGTGCTTTCTATGGTGCAACACACCTTCTGTGGCATAATCACATTCTAGTGACACTGAGGTGTCTTCTGTTCTGTGGCACCAAGTGCTTTCTATGGTGTGATGCACCTTCTGTGGCATAAAAGCCTTCTATTTTGTGTACCATAGTACTTCTATTCTATGAGGACTTATCATATAATATATATTTTATGTTTAGGTGTCATTTTCTATTATTTTCTATTCTTGTTCTGTTTCTATTTCTATTTCTGTATCTCAACTATTTGAGATGAGTTCTGATGTATGTAATCTATTCTGGGATTCTAAATTATATTCAAAATTCTAAAACTCTATTAGTAAGGGGACCGTGATAAATTTCAAATCTAAATTCTGTATCTAAATCTGATATTCTGAAGAGATTCTAGATTCTAAATACATGTAAGGAATTAACATACTAAAATAAATTCTAATAATATATTCTGAATTCTAATAATCCAAAACGAATTTCTTAACAATTATGCATGAATAATAACTTGAGACTGAAAATTTATATGATCTAAGCACGAGCCATCTAAGATATAAATTATATTGTACTGAAAGGTAATAATCTACATATGAACATTAGACCATGCGTCTAATGGATTATTCTGGGAAGGATAATTGGATAACATGAATTCAAAGGGCATGGCCCACTTACCTTTGTTAAGTCAGAATCCTCTTCACACCGCTTTCTTTGCAACTGGATCTACTTCTTTCCTGTAACCCAAAGATTCTATCAGATTACCTATCCTCCATTTTTTTAGGTCGACATCTTTAGGGGCATTAGGGTTCTCTGATAGTTATCATTATTATATGCACTTTTCGTGTATGTCAAGTATTCATACGTTAATTCATTATATTTGTTTATTGTAATATTTATAAGATTAAGAGTTATAAATCATTAGATGATCATAATACATATGCTACTTGCCCGGTTGTATTCTTACTGCATAATCATCTAAATATGTATGCATATAGCATATAACACATTCATATTACCATAGCAATTACTGACTCAGGGTAGTGTGACTGATTGAATCATCTAGGCTAATTCATTAACTTCTTAGTCTTTCTATAGTTGACTGATTAACATTGGTCTTCTCAATTAGATACATACATATATTCATATTATGATATATTAGTATTATTTTGGTGGTTGACTACTTAAGCTTAAGGTGATGGGGTGGTCGATTATTTTACCTAAGTTAGGACAACAACTTCTTAGTATTACCATGATCAACTAGTATTAGTTTTGATTATTCACCGTGATACGATTATTAAACATTTATGTCTACCTAGGATGCACGATTAGACCAAAGGCAACAGGGTGGTCGTGTATAGGTATCCAAGTAACTTGAGTTATCCACAAAATTTCTATTTTTATACTGGGTCATATTGGCCAAGGTTCGTTACTGTATGTGTAGATCATTCATCTTATTTCAAATCTTACCATTCACGACAATCAAAGAGATAGGTATAGACAAAGATATAATAAAAACATGTGTAAAAATGTTGCTTGTACACAGGTCCTCAGAATCATGGTCTGATCACACGAGAGCAAATGGGAAAATAAACAACTAATTAATAGTTCAAGGCAGCGAGAGGGAGATGTGATACCCACAATCTAATAAAATAAAATTGGGAAGAACTAAAAATGGAAATTGTGATGCCTCTTCCTCAAGGCGGGACTCGCTCAAACATTCTAGTTCAGTTCTTGCATTTAAAAACCAAGCCCAGACGCGTCTCAATGTAGGAGCATGATCTGTAAGGAAGGAGGAAAAGCATTGGCTTCATCAGGGGGGTTGCACAAGTCATGCGGGTAGTCATGGAGGTGAGGCGGCGGCAAAGCCCAAGGGCCGGCAGAACAGGGTGCAAATTTATAGATTGAAATGAACTCTGTTACCTTTCACGACGACTCAGTTGATACAAGGCGAGCTTCAGAAGGCTTCGTATCACGCCCTGGTCATTCCCAGTAGTCTGCCCACGTCTAGAGATGCCTGGTGGTGAAGCAGCAGTCTGCTATCATCGAGCACTCTTGAGGGTAGGTTGCCACAGACGTTCCCAGCTCGAAAGGAGGGCGGCAACCGGTTGCAGGTGTCTTAGAGATGGTGAAGTCACGAGGAATTTGTTGGAGGTGATGTAGGGGTGGGGAACGTGGTCGCACAGAAGGTACAGGCAGTGGATCAATTGGGAATTTACAAAAGGGTAAGAACTAGGGTTCGTATAGTGGCTTATATGGTGCGCGCCGCACTCCCGAATCCAAAGGCAAAAACCGTTTGGAGAAAGATTAACCACGCAGTGAGAAATTCACTTTCGATCGGCCACAAGAGTCCTAGTCCCTCTTGGACTGAGGTAGAAGATGACGCGGACAACCAGGATCGTGCCTGCGTCCCTAGTGTAGCATCCAACAGTTCAGAAATGTACCCAAGAACGGAATTTTGGATAAAAGTGAATATATTCACCATTATCTTGTTAATTGTGATTATCTAGTCAAATGAACTCGGATTGATCCCAAAATTTGACCAGTTAGTCGTCAAAGGGTCTAGAAAATTCCCTTGGAGTTACTTTTCAAGTTGGGTGATCAAAATATTTAATATGATTAATAATATATAAAGCTTTGATATTGCATAACTAATTATTTAAAATGAATTAAATCTTGAAACTTTGGATGTCCTCTTATTTAGACATTTTCTCTCCAGTACATGGTAATGACCAAAAATATTAAAAAAAATTGAAACATTTATAATATCTGACTATATATGATATGATACAAGAAAGATTGTAAGCAAGTACCCAAAAATAAGGATGTTACAAGATAGGTCAATAAACTGGTCTTGTTATATCAAATTTTTAAATATTTATTGTTTTGTCACAATGATGATAGTTTTTATGGTAATTTCTCTCTAATGCATTTCTAGTGAAGTTGAAGTCACCTCTGTTGATTCCTTTGGATTTATAGATATTCCAACTAGCAACTCAAGTTGAACAATGAAAGATCAATTTGTCATATCTCGAGTCACCATGCACTGTTGGGGAAATCCAAATCTGACAACTAGCTATGTTGTTGAGGGAAATCATTATACATGGGTGCCTTTAGTGCAACATATATTAATAAACCTGAGGTTTCTATTAGAGATTATATTTAGTTAAGTTGTTTAGTCTCTTTGTTAAATGATCCCAGTGGTGTCTTGGCCCATTAGGTTTGTCTTGAGTCTTTACACTTCCCACTTATCATATCTATAGGAGTGGGGTGCTTCCCTTCTATCAATAAGAAAAACTACATAGAAGGGGAATTCCCCACAATATCGTCTTTCCACATGGTATTAAAGTAGGATTTTCTCTGCCCCTTATATTTTTTTTGTTCTTTAATCCCCCGCCTTTTCCAACCCTACATACCATATTCACTACCTCCTCAATGCTGGTACCCTCTATATACATATTGTGCCTACTGAATAATTAGATCCTTAATTAGATCTAATTTTTTCTCTAATCCATACCGCGGGGGATTCAGCCCCGACATCCCCTAGATTTTTCAGCCTAACGATTGAACAAATATCTTTTTTGGATGGCACTAAGATCCACATATTTTTCTACTTGGATCAATGTACTCAAGTAATATTGCATGCTGACTCGAGTTTACCTCCTCCACATAACTTCCTACATAAACCCTACCTCTATCATTGTTTTCAACTTTCCACCCCAACCACTCTATTCTCTCTTATTGTGGTTGGTGTGAGGGGGAGAATAGAGAATGATGAGTAGAGGGAAGAGATCAAATGGAAGAGAGAAGATGAGGAATTTAGTTATGTTTCTCTATGGATCTTGCTGCTATTTATTCTATTGCTATGTGGTGTTACTTTCTACTGCTATGTGGATCCTTATGTTATTATGTAAATTCTTCATGTTATTTTTACTACTACTACTACTACTACTACTACTATGTGGTTTTATTTTTGCTAATATGTGGATCTTTCTGCTGCTATCATTGATCTATTTTCCTTATGAAGTATTTTAAAAACTTATTCAACATCATCTCATTTGCAGCTATAGAGTTATCTACTTCACTTATGTTGTATGTTGATTGATTTTCTGTCTGATGACATCACTCTTGGTACTTAAGCTATATTAATATGTTTTATTTGCTATTTTGTGATTTTGAACTATATACCATCCGTGCTTTATTTGCATGTTGACTCTCTACTTGTCTGTACTCGATTCACAAGTTGACTCTTTGTCTGTGCCCTCACACGTCAACCACTGCTACTACTATGACCCAATACTCTCTAGAATGTGACATCTTTTACTATGATAAAAACTTTATGATAAGAGAAGATAATGAAGACATCTTTTACTCATTTTACATATACATGATGGAGTTCTATCTACATTGGATCTTGGAGTCCTTTATCTGCTTACTACTTCATGCACTAGTCTTCTATCTACCTACATCGTCTACTTCCTATTGCCGCCTGTCAACATTTTCTGGCTAGTCCTTACTTTGTGCATGTTGATTCTTTTCTTCTCCATATTTTGTACGTGCATTGACTGCTACTCCTTGTGTTCTTGCACTCTCTGGTCTATTTGCTGATGATGAGCGACTGAGATGAAGACCTTGGTGCCTACCTGTTGTTGTTTACTTCTACTCCAGATGCCACTTCACATTGATCAAGAAGCTCTTGCTACCTGCCTGAGTATCCACTTTGAGATTATCTGTTTGAGGGGTAGTATTTGAATGTTTTATTGTAATATTAAAAAAGGAGAAGTTTTCTTGTATTGACTTGATTTATATTTTTTTGCTTCTTTGTCTTTAGTCAATCTGTTTGCAATCTGATTTGGGATTCTTCCAAGCCTCAACTTAAGAGAGAGTGTTAGAGAGTCTATTTAGTTAAGTAGTTGGCTCTCTTTGTTATATGGGCCCAGTACTGCCTTGAACCATTAGGATTTGTCTTGAGTCTGTACGCTTCCCCCTTATCTTATCTATAAGAGAACAAGACTGTTCTTCTATCAATAAGAAAAACTACACACAAAGAGAATTCCTACCATATCTCCTTTCCACAGGTTCCACGTGTTAAGGACGCCACCACTAAGACTTTTTGAGGGTGGTTTGAATCCATTCTGACTTTTGTTTTTCACCAATGATGCTTAGGTTGAAAGTGGATAAGTTTGTCTTGGTTTCCTGAATAGTGATGAGGTTGAGTTTGTAAAGAGGGAAAAAAATAATGGGTACACCCAACTTGTCGTAAAAACTGCTGCTACATCCATCATCTTTGCTCATTGCTCTCATATATGTTGGCGTTTCTAGAAGCCATGAGATTCCCCATCATTGGGAATTCAGGCTAGCTTAAGATATGGTGCGAACCGGCACATTAGACCTTCCATACTGTGTTTTTCTATTCGGCTTTTTCTTGGTGGGTGATTCGATTGACACAATCCTAGTACATCTTGACATCTATTATGAACTGAATTGAGCTAGTTTGGTTGGATGTACTTGGGTATAAATGTGCGAGCTTACAATGTAAATATACATCAAATTTGTACTTTGTCATCCGGACTACACCATATCAAATGGACCACAAAACCAAAATAGAAAAAATGTTATGCTTACATCAAACAAGGAAAACTGTGTTCGTATAAAACAGATTAAATTAGCATTTTCCATTAGACACAATGCTTGTCGCCAAAACAAGCAACAAATGAATTATAAAGTAACACATCATTGATGTAGAACATGTGTTACTATATATTGTTTACCATTATTTCAAAGGGTATTGGCAAATGAAATGGACGATCTTAATCGGTGCTTTACTTTATCTTTTTAGGGACGCATGAACAAATAAGCACGGGCATATGAGGAGACAATGGCTTATGATATACATAGTTGTTACTTTCTTGTTGTAATATATAGTTTATTTGATCATATAAATGCCCAATCATCATTGTAACACGTCCATTCATCGTGTACACACATGTAATATCTCCGATTCAGTAAATTGAACCACATAATTGTGATTTTTGTTTACCCATCTTGTACCTTAGATTTGTTATTATTGCAGATAAGCTGAGGATTGAAAACTAAATTTAGTTGGCTTGAGATTAGTTTTTCTCCTACAACTAAATTCTATAAGTTACATCTTATATATTGGTTACTATTTCAATCACAATCCGCATCACACGTTGGATTTGTAAGAAAACGTTGTTACATTGCTATACATAATGCTACAAGTGGTTGGTTTCCATAACATTTGTTTCATTTCATCTCTCACGAAAGTGAGTCTAATGGAATTATCTTGAAAACATGTTCATAGAAAGACCAAATTGTGTAAAATAATGCCTAATTTTGGTGATAATCATACCGGCAAAGGGTGGATAATTATCTTGTTTTTACTGTGTAAGAAGAGATAGTTTGGACAGGCCTTTATATTCACACCATGTTTAACGGCAATGTCAAACTATGTTACTAGTTTGAAGCATGTATTGCATTCACTTTATAAAGTGAGCATGACTCAGATCAAGAATAAACAATACTTAGTGTTATAAATTATATTAAAGATAGTTTGTGAGGATTATTTGGATTTGTTTGTGTTGCACATGGAGTTTCTAAGAAAAGTGTGTCTGCAAGGTTAGAGAAAAATGAAGGAAACTAGTAGTTTTTTAGGTGGCATTTATGAGAGAAATAGATGGCAAGTTAGAAGGATGCAATGCTAATATGATTTTTTTCCCATAAGAAATGATTGCTTCAAGCAAAGGAAATTATTGAAAAGGACCGAGATGTTGTCCTTTGTTTCATATGAATGTCATCCTCAAATGTTCTATTATATAGCTGGTGTCCTGATTCTAGTTCTATTTTCTACCAATATATTATGCGGATCCATAAATTAAAGGAAGTTAACTAAGTTCATAATAGCCCTCTTTTTAGGAACTCAGTTGAACACACTAAAGAAAACAATATGTAATTATACTTTTTTTAGCAAGAACCCCATATTTTATACTAAAGGATTTATCCCCACTTATACTTACATATAAAAGCTATAGTATATGCTTATGTAGCTAATTCATTTGGCTATATTTCTCATAATAACAGTTACATAATAGATTAGCTACAAATGCATATGTAGCCCTATATGCAGCTAAATAATGGCTTACCATATGAAAATGTAGTTGAATATGTAGCAAAATATATTACAACAATTTCATATGTAGTTAAAATATAACAAAAGTTTGCATATACCATAATTGTATGTTTTGATAATGTGTAGGAAAAAATACATACATATGTAGTAGGTTTTTGCATCTTCTATATATATAGCATCTTTTAATACACATACATATGCAATTATGTTATGCATATAGTGAGTAATTTGTAATTACACTATTTTTTAATAGCAAAATTTCTAGTGATTATATCAATTTGTATACATAATACCAATAATTATACTTTAATTTATATTAATAAAGAATTTACACGGCGATGACATATACCTTGCCTCTATTACACAATGTATATAAACAAAGATATGCATATCAGCCTTTCAGAACAAGTTTGGAATAATCTCATTGCACTCGCAAATCTTCTACCTCTATTAGTGATGCAAATTCCCTTGCCTTTCAAAAAATACATGGAGTGCTTCTTTCCCTACTTGTTTTATGCAAATCACTTATCTTTCCGTTCTTCATCACGACCTTCAATGCTTTCTATTTCAACATCAAAACTGGAAACACTTTCTCTGTATGTTACACTACTTCCACCACTTTCTAGACTGGATTCCTCCATATCCCAAGCAATAATTGTAACTTCTCAAGGCACTAGGATAATAATGCATAAACATTCAACAACTTGGATCAACCCCAAACACACTCTTACCAATGAGACATCAACAAAAGCATATACAAAACAAAATAAGAATTCAAGAGGCAACATAAAGTAACATAAGAAAATTAAAAGCTCTAAAACTCAAATTTAGGAAAACAAATGGAACATCTATAGAAACATAAGCCACATAGAGGTATCTTCATAAAGGCCTTCCTCCTCAACCGAACTATCTTAATTTCAACTAGGGATATAATGAAGCATAATGGAATCCCAATCCTTTCCTCACTCCCATCACAAACTTACATTAACCGCAAGATAGTTACAACAACTTGGAAATCAGATCCATCAGCCGACTATTGACATTTAGACATTTTTTTGGGAAATACAAAATAGAAATAAAAAAACATCCTGATAGAAAACCACATCTATTGCAGACCCTCCAAGCATAAATCTTAACTCAAATTACAAACTAAATATTCTCATCACACTCCCCTGGAGCATATGTGAGAAGAAACACTAGATGACTTGTTGAAATTTAATGAATTGTCTGAACATTTTGACTCCTTTATCCATGAGGTACTCTAGCTCTTAGCAATCCATTTGACCGTGCTTGATAATTACTTAGCAAATTGTAAAGCCCACCAGTCATAAAATGTTTACATAGGGATGACTTGAGCAGATGAGTATCCAAAAAGATTGGATCAATAAAATTTTTGAGGTCTGATTTGAATATCCAAAAACCCCTTAAGATTTTTGTGACTATTATCAGGCAGTGTTTACTTCATAAACAATGACATAGATTGAGAAGATGTAACAACTTTGTTGTCATTAAACTATGACATCTAAACATCAAATTTTTTCTTCCATGTATAAACTAAGTTCCCATCTTTTATATGAAAATCATGATTTGTTGACTTTGTAGATTGTTGATGGACTTGCCTACAATTTATGCATGAAATGCATGACATTAACATGATGTTTTTGAAAAACATGGAGTAAATTTAGAAGAAACTCATTCAATGAGGTTAAACCATTTGATGGAAACATATAAAAATACTAAATATAATGCCAAATAGATGGATAAATGTTGCTTACATTATCTTGAATTATGTTGTGCCCATAAAATGAAAGACTACACAATACCATAATTGGATAAGGATGGCAAATAGATGACACATAAACAAAAGATTCATGCAAATAAAAATAAAAATATTAATGGTCAAAAATGGTTCACATAAAATAAAAGATTAATAACATCTCCAAGTCTGCTAATAAATAGAAACAACCTTCAATATAATCCATAGAACAATCAAATATTTGACTATCAATAATAGCTATCTAGAAACTTAAATACTTTACATCAAAAATAGTAATACCATAAGGAAAATTGAGAAGTCAATACCTGAACATGTAGTTTCTGATCTTGAGGACAGTAAGCATAAAATTGATGAATTCTAATTGAGCCACCTACTAATGTCAAGATGGAGGACGTAGTTGGAAGTTCAGTAGTTCATGTCAGCCATCGAAATGTAGACATCTCTACACATCAGTGAAGATCATGCACTTGATGCTAAAGCTAGATGTGTAGGAGAAGAATGGTGGTTCTTAGAGTTATGGTATCAATGCCATATACCGAGCTTAGATAGTTTATCCACAATACCAATGATTTATAAATTATATGTCACATGTATACCATCCAAAATAAAACAAAAGATACTGAATTTATTACCTACATATTTGTTACACCCCGATCTCACAATTACCACTAATCATGAGATTAGGGCATAAAATTGAGGATCTAATGTAATATAAAGATCACCCTTAACTTTTTCTTCTTTTTCAAACTTTTTGTTTTCTCGCATTGAACCACATAAACTAAATTTACAAGGGAATCTAAACATTGATTTATTTAATATGATCTCAACATAAATGATACACATCCATACATTCATTCTTAGGTACATACGACATGATAATCAGATACATTCTCTCTTATTAAGGAAACAAAGATACAAAACATTACTTACAACACTCTCACATCTATACTAGGACCTAGAGTGACATGGACTGACTGAACTTAACTATACACATACTTAACTCTTATGGAAGGTCTGCTCTGATGCAATGATATCTTCTTCAAGTCCATGTGATTTCCCTAAAAATTTTGAGTAGAGGGGTGAGCCTACTCGCTCAGTGAATGAGTACTACAAATAAATAGGGTTTGGCGATTCCGGTGAGCAAGCAGACTCCCTTCGAGCCGCCACACACCGCCGCCATTCTCCTTGCTCGCCACCGCCGTCGCTATTCTCCTTGATCGTCGCCGGCCACCTGCCGCTCACCGGCCACCTGATCGACTGCTCACCTGCTGCCGCCGGCCACCTACTGCTCATCGGCCACCTGACTGCTCACCAATGCCCTAGCTTCTCCCTCATCCTTTCTCACTCATCGGCCACCTGCTGCTCGCTGGCTGCCCGCTCGATTGCCTGCCGGCTCCCTACTCGCCTGGCTGTTGACCGCCGCCTGCCTGCTTGCCCCCTGTCTGCTTTCCTGCCCTCCATCTCGCCCTCTCTCCCTGCTTACGCCCAGCTGGGCTCGAACATAGGTAAACATCCCCCAAAAACCCTGTTTTATTACTATTTGATCTTAAATCACATAGACTTAATCAACATTGCTATTTGTATGATTTTAGTGATTAAAATCACTCTTTCCTGGTACCTCAGTAACTAATATTCCCTTGAGATGAGTGTTAATTGAGCTAGCTTGCTTACTTTCCTTGTAATGTATCTTTTATGTGCTATGACCCACTAGTCACCTTTAGAGTATTAAAATGATGCAACTTGTACACTTGTTAAGTTTTTTTTTTTTGGTAAGTCAGGTTGTCATCTTATTCATCTTTCCCACCTTGTGTAAGCAAAATTAAAGAAGTGTTACATATATTGGATAACTGCAAAGAAAGAAACATGGTAGTACTACTACCATTACAATAGGGTGTTTGACCCGGATCAAACACATCAGTAGGGTGTACACTTGTTAAGTTTGAATCTATAAATCCCATGAAATGATATCACCCCACAAAATCAGTAGTCACTATTATGTCTTGTATACTCTAGAATTAAGATCTAATACTTTTGTGCTATTTTAACACGATGAGACCTTTTTTGCTCATTCTAGTGGATTATTATGACCTATGATGACCTAACATGAAACCATGCTCTTAATGATATGATTTTGTTGGCATAGAAACCCATCCAAGATTTACTCATTAGGAGTAAATCTTGGATAGTCCCCGGTTTGGGACTGTTCTTGAACACCTAATCTCACTTAGGATGTAAGTGTATAATGTGTATTGGGTTTTCGAGAAAATTTTGGTAGCATTTCCTCGTTTGTTCTCTAAGTACATATGTACTTGGAGAACAGCGGGGAAATGCTTCCGAAATTTTCTTGAAAACCCAATACACATTATACACATACTAGTGAGATTAGGTATTCAAGAATGGGATAGGTGGTACACATTTAATATATAGAAGAATGAAATCACATGTATAAAACCCTAAAGTTTTAACCATAAACTCTAATATGTTTACCCTAGACCCTAATCTTGTTGTAATATATACATATTTTCTCTTTGATCATAGAATAGATAGATCATGGATGTCCATTCGCAATCACTGCACCCCAGAGTTTATTTCTGGTCTTGATCAGTTTATTAGATTTGTCGAGGAACATAGGAAACAGCCTAGAGATAGGTTCTACTGTCTATGTAGGCATTGCGGTAACAACTTGAAAGTCAGTACTGGTGACGAAATCAGAAGTCATGTCATGTGCAACGGGATTGTATAAGGCTATACATAATGGCACTGGAATGGAGATATTTCAAACCCAAAACCAGTGGATGTCGATAGCAGTGCTTGTGTGGAAGAAGAAAGTGCCTTCGATGACGTAGATGTGAACGAATCAGTTCCAATAGACATCGTTGATGCGATGCTGGATAGTTGTGGGGTAGAGCACACCAAAACTGATCCACCTCCCATGTTTAGAAGCATTGTGTATGATGCTGAGATACCATTATACACGGGTTATAAGTTTACGAAGCTTAACGATGTGTTGAGATTGTATAAACTGAAAACTAACAATCGATGGAGCGACAAAAGCTTCACATCATTGTTTTCTTTGTTGAAAGAAATTCTTCCTAAAGGAAATGAGCTGCCGATCTCAACATACCAGTTAAAGAAATTGTTGTGCCCAATGGGAATGGAGGCCAAGAAGATACACGCATGTAAGAATGATTGTGTATTATTTCAAAAGGACTATGTGGATTTGAAAGATTGTCCGAAATGTGGTGCGTCAAGGTATAAATTGACGACTTCGGGGGAGTCCAAAACTGGTTCTTCCGCCAAGGTGATGTGGTATCTACCTATAATACCACAGTTTTAACGCTTGTTTGCCAATCCTATAGATGCGAAGAACTTGAGGTGGCATGTAGATGTTAAGAAAAATAATGATGGGATCCTACTACATGCGTCTGATTCCCCACAGTGGAAGAAGATTGATTTATTGTACCCTAAATTCGGTGAAGAGGATAGGAATTTAAGACTTGGGCTTTGTACAGATGAGATGAATCCGTACGGGACATTGAGCAGCCAACATAGCACTTGGCCAGTTATGCTTGTTATATACAATCTTCCTCCCTGGTTGTGTATGAAAAATAAGTATTTTATGTTGTCGTCTTTGATATCGGGCCCTAAACAACCTGGAAATGATATTGACGTTTATCTTGAACCTATGATTGATGACTTGAAGAAGCTCTGGGGTGAAGGTGTGATGACCTATGATGCTTCACGAAGAGAGACATTTTGTTTGCACACTATGTTGTTTTACATCACAGGCGAGAAGGGTGAACCCCAGAGAAGGGTGAACCATTCATATTGACATCACAGGACAAACAAGTATTTTATATCGATGATCCTGCAAATGATAAATGGTCAGTCTTTCTTCATGGTAAAAGACAGTTCATTGAAGATCCTATAGATGAAGAAGAGTACTATGATAAGTATGATGACTCCAGTCCATTCTCAGTTGGGTTGCCAACACCACCAAACATTGAAGCTGGGGATCACAATGACTTGTATGTTCGCGGGGATCATAATGAAGGATTGTTAATTGATAAAAGATCACAATATTAGAGGCATAGATATTTATATTTTTATTATGTTTTATTTTTCTGAATGTGAACTTTACAATGTGAATGTGGACTTTACAATGCGAATTACTTTACAATGTGAATGTGAACTTTACAATGTGAATTACTTTACAAGTGTACTTTACAATGTGAACTTTACAATTAGTGTTACTTTACAATGTGAAATTTATAATTTGAATGTGAACTTTCAGATGGCTGAGCATTCCCATGATGACCGTGCTGATGATCACCATGAGGGTGAGGACGTGCTTGCACCGCCTGAAAATGTAAGTTTTAAGAATATATCCCTGAGGTTTCTATCTATATGTTCATTTATAATTATATTATGTAAGTGTTTTTTATCAAATTTTAGGTTGGTGATGTACCCCCTGAAGAAATTACAGCACTTGATGAGCAGCAAAAGAAAGTGAGGGGCATCACAATGATGAACAAGTTAATACAACAAAGGGGCAATGGACCCAAATTGGCTGTGGATTTCGATCAGGCAGGAAATCCATATGGAGTGAACTGCAACTCATTTGTTTCATATCTTGGGGTTCTTACTCGCAGCCATTGCAGTCCTATCCTAGAATCATGGCATAAAGTTCCTAAGGGGAAGAAAGACTACATATGGAAGGAACTATGCGTGAGTTATTATTATTTGTAATTCTATTTGTGTAGATTACTAATTTTTAGGATACTAGTTAATAGCAATTCTATTTAATTTGCAGAGCATATATGATCTGGATGAAAAGTTGCATCATAAATGTGTGATGCAATGTTGTGGGAGGGTCCTAAGGAACTATAGGAATAATCTCACACGAGATTACATACGCGATGATGAGAATAGGTTCTTGATTGATTCCAATTCTAGACATTGATAAATATTTCACTAACTCTACACTAATAATTTTTGTTTGTATTCGATTTGAAAAATAAATATAGGAAGAAGGAAGCCACACAACAACGGAACTACTTGGACCCCAAAGAATGGGAGAAGTTTGTTACCCAAAGAAAAATAGATGAATTCAAGGTATTAAGCGGCACTCCCAATTTAATTAATATACGTTTTTATGTATTCACCTATTCAAGATTAACCTTTAGTGTTACTAACCAAATCAATGTGCTAACTAACTAGGCTATCAGTGATGCTTAATGAGCAAGGCATGCACTGAATGTGCACGACCACACAATGGGTCCAAGAGGATATGCAGGCGTTCACCAAAGACTACAAGCTGAGTCTACTCAGCCTACTGCCCGCACCTCTGCCTCGTCATGTTATGTGGATATCTGGGAGGTAAAACAAGAAGGGAGAGATACCGAAGCCCGCAACCGCTGAGGTGGCTAAAAAAATGGTAAAAATAAACTCTTAGAGAAATCTATCGATATTGATTATTGTTATGTTTACTTATGAATTTTTGTTGATGGTGATTAGCGGGAGCTGCACGAGTAGAAGAAGGAAGGCAAGTTCATCCCTCAAGGCACAAGGGATGAACTGACAGTTGCTCTGGGTAACCTAGAGCATCCTGGATGTGTAAGGGGTGCAGGCGCTGGTGTGGGCATCAAAGCGTTCTTTGGGCCATCCCAGCACAAACCTGTCCCAAAAGCGGGACTTTCACAAGCTGAGGTAATTTATTCTTATTTTAGAATGTTATTGCGAAAGGGAATTAAATAATCAGAAACTAACATTTCTTTTATCCATGTATAGGTAGATTCATTAATTGATAGGAGAGTCGAGGAAGTACTTGATAAAAGACTCCATGAAGCAATTAACAAGTGGCAGGCGTCTCAAACTGCCACTCAGACAGTACCTGTGGTGAACCTCTCTTCTCCTACTGCTTGTACTACAGAGGTTGTGAGTAATCCTATAGACCCACAACCTAGAACGTCCTCTGTAAATATTTTTATGGCATATATAATAGCTAGTCTGTTCAAGATGATATGTTTGTGTATATATGCATATAACATTCTTTACGTAAATTTGTAGGGGTTGAAGCCATGCCGACTATAAAGTGAAGGATATATCATTACAGAGGCATCTACTTACCCACCCCTTAAAGGGTGCATGTTTCATGGGAGTCCAGTACCAGATGACATGGTACGTGTGAGCCCGATACATATACTCGATGGCTGGACGAATTTTGCACTGCCTCATGTACACCCAGATGCTGAAACACTTAGTGAGGCAATAGGAGGAGTGATACTGTGGCCCGAAGCGGATGTCCTCTATACTGATATTGTATGATAAATTTTCATTACTTTAATTTGTTAGTGTGTATATATATGAGTCAATTGATATGAAATTATATATACAGGTCAAAAAGATGAGACCCACTACATCTCGGCCTCCACCTCCTCGACTACTAAGTTGGCTTCCAGGGGACCTACAAGCCTCGATAGGTCCTAATTGTAGGAGTGTGGCAGTATGGATCGGCGAACATAATCCAAATTTCCCTATAAATGTTACTATTCCAGAGAATGTTGTAGGTAAATCATACGATAATAATCTATTTATACAAGTTTAACATACATATTAATGCATACGTAATAGAAGTTCTGGATACGTATTAATGCAAGTCAAACATTCAGAAACAACATATTTATACAAGATATTTTGGAGTTATTTAGTTATGAATGGCTGAACACATCTATGATAGAGCTGTGGATATAGTGAGATTAATGCATACGACAATCTGGTTTATACATCCATATACCTTGTTTTATATATGGCAATCTGGTTTCTTATATATTAATGCATACGTAATACATATTTTGCAGCCACTTACACAAGACATGTACAGATTTTGGGTTTTCCCATGTGGGATTTTTGGTTCCATCTTTGATTAGTCTTGTAGATACAGATCCGTATTCAGTTACTTCATACTGCTGTGATGCTTTTAAATATTTTGGTAAAAATAATAAGACGGTGATAATAGCTCCATTCAATGTCGAGTAAGTTTACTTTTCTTGTAATTTGGACTTAAACAAATTACATTTTTATTACGGATATTGAGTTATTAATTTTCTACTTTTTACCTGTAGTGCTAAGCATTGGGAGTTATTAGTTATTGTCCCCAAGACATTCACCGTCTATTATCTAGATCATGCGGGGAGTGAGTTGGATGTATTATATGTACATGCAATTAAAAGGCCATTATTCTCGTGAGAAATATTTTATATTTTTATATATGTTAACATTTGTTACTGCATTACTATTTAATTATGCAATTTAATGTGTTACATTAACATATATAGGGTTTTACAAGAGTATAAAAAAGCTGGAGGAAAGATCCCCAATGTGAAAGTAATTTTCTGACTCCAATGTATATATTATTTATGTAAACTGTGCTTATTTGTATTTTTGAATATTTTGTATGTTTCAATTTATAGTGTGCTACACAAGACAATGGTTGGGCATGTGCCTACTATGTGATGCGATTTATGGACCTTATCATCAAACATGCCATATTGGAAATCGATAACATACAACATGTATTATACATAGTCTCGTTAGATAATATGAAATATATGAATCTTATTATATATTATTATAATTATGTATATACGTCATTCTCTTTGTAGGTCTTTAAAACTGAGGATTTCAACACAGGTGCAAAGCGTTTCGACGTACATGCTCCCTATACGAGAGATGAATTAGATGTTGTAAGAGAAGATTGGGCAAAAGCCCTGCTAAGAGTGGGAATTTTTCAATATGATTTTGCTGACAATGATGACAATGATGAATAAAGAATAACTTTATTCTCATAATTAATTTTGTGTGAATGTGAATGAATTTTTATGAATTGTCACATTGTGTGAAAATCATCAATACATGAATGTTTCTACATGTGTCTGAATGTGAAAAGAGATGAAATAAATGAAACTGCAGGTTGCTATTGGTTTCTACATGCGTGTGATGAAAAAATAATATGAATTAAATGTTCTTATACATGAGTGTGAATCACATATATAATATTGTCCATCATGTTAATTTTGTAAGTTTGTGACCTGTTGTTGGATGATATCAATGGATGTCATAAAACCTACAGTTCAGTTATGAACTACAGGTTTCTCATCCTGCGACCAGCCACAACAGGTCTGCAGACTGATAGAAAAAAAAATCAAAACATAGGCGTCGGTTATTTGAACAAAACTGACACCTATGTTATACGACGAAAGTTTTTCACCTAAAACCGACGTCTATGTGACCATGTACCAACACAGCCGTGGTGGCAGGAAGGGGATATGGCGTCGGTTATTATCACAAAACCGACGTCGGTTCAGATGATGTGGCGTCAGTTTCTTTTAGAAAACCGACACCTATAATCCCTTTGCTGACGTGTTTTTGGTGGCAGGAAGAGTTTTGGCGGTCGTTGTTTAGTAAACAACTGACACCTATAGTCTCTTTGCTGGCGCGTTTTCGGTGGCGGGAAGAGTTTGGGTGTCGATTTTTACTTAACAGCCGACACATATAGTCCCTTTGTTGGCGCGTTTTCGGTGGAAAAAAACGTTTTGGCATCGGTGGGGATCCGACGCCGAAGGTGTCCTCCTTTAGCGGCACCCACTTGGGTGTCGCTTTGAAATTGACACTAAAGAGGTTAAATAACCGACGCTAAATGACTTTTATGTAGTAGTAAGAATAATCACCAAGAGGGTGATCTAAAACCTAATATGAAGTGAGATGGAAGGGTCAAATCGTGGGATTGTGACATAGTGATTTTTAGTACTAGACTTCAATTTTGAGCTATTTTAAACGATACTCTCTAACTTAAAATTTGTTGTGCTAAATTTCCATTCATACTCGCACACTTCATTGAATTCCCTTAAAATGTGAGGACCAAATTATATTTCCCTCATTTGCATCTCACTCAGGAACCACAATTGGATATCTCAACCAATTAGCGACCATTGGCATTGGATTCACACAACAATACAACTTGATAGTTATTATTGTATAATTAAGGGAGTAAAGTTAGGCACTCCCGATCTCTCTCCCCGCTCTCTCACCCTAGCGCCGCTAGGGTTCTTCCTGTATAGGCGGCTGGCTGGGGGGAGAGGGTTTGGCCGCCGCAAAGTGGTGTCCCGCTCCCCCTCGGCCTCTTTCTCGCCCGTCATCAGCAGGGTCTCTTCTTCGGGAGGTGTGTGGGCATGGTCTCTTTGGAGACAGCGGTCTTCTTCCTCCCTGTCGTTGAGTCCGGCTGCGACGAGTTTCCTATCCCCTTTCTGTTTTACTGGCATTCTGTTTGGATTATTCTCTTGTTTTGTCTATCTCGTTGTTAATCAGCGCTGCTTTCTGTTCTCGTGGTAGATTTTCTTTCTCGGTCAATTTTGTTGTGGAGTTTGTATGGCAGCAAGTGCGGGAAAAATATCCTTTTGGAACACCGATTTGGTGCAGGTACTCTACCACATATACATACTCAGGTTGAAGGTATTCCTCATAGAAAGCTGCCTTAGCCAGCGAAAGAGAAGAGAGATCTATACATCATTGTCCTTATCAGATTCCGATATGAATTTTTGTGGTAGTTTGTATCTGTTCTTGATCTTTGTGTGATCTTTTAGTTTATTTTTCTCCTAATGTAGATGCCGTATGGCTCCTCCATAATGAAATTTGTCTGTTTAACTTCAAAAAAAAAAGAGAGTAAAGTTGTTAGTAACCTCATCATCATAAATAAAGACTTAGTATTTTCAAAATTTAGACATGTAAATTTAACGTGGTGGTTAAATTTGTTGGTCAAGAGAACATATAACCTAAGGGTTATAAATACTTGAAATTAAGGAAACGAAAAAGCAAATATGAATTAAAATCCATTTAAATGTCACGGTCAAATCAATTGTTGACCATCACCAACCCCGCCTACGCTAAAGACCCGACGGCCTGACTCAGCAAGACGCCATTACGGACAGACGACGACAAGCCTCCCTCCCCTCAACCGTTTCAACGATTCCAGCCTATTGAAATCGCCATCAGTTCCTCTCCCTGAATAGCCAATCAAAATGCAGATTGCAGACTGGCACCACACCATCACCCTAATCTGCAAAACGGCTGCACTCCTCACCAGAAAACAACCGCTGCGTCTCTGCATCAAAACGCCAGGGCCATTATAATGGTCGTCGCATTTCCTGTCGACCTACTGCCCCGCTCCTCCCAGAAATCAATCCCCCATACAATATAAGCCCCAACCCCGGGGCACGACAGATTTATGGAGCCGGTAGATAACCCCTCTCTAGGCCGTGCACACAGCCGTGCCTTCCTCTCTAATCCTGCCTAGTCACGCCACCGCCTCAACCATCTACAACCTGCAAACACCAGTCGCCACCTTGATCCAACACCTCCTTTCCCAGAAGCCAAAGAATTATGCAAGATGCAAACTATAATCGCAATCCCATCGCCCTGCCTCCAGTTGCGTCGTCACCTAGATCTTAATTCTCCACCACAGCCTTGTTCCAGGAAATCAAGCTATGCCCCCTCGATGCCTCCCTTCCTCCTCCCTCCACATAATGCAACCTCTCTAGCAACCAACTCAACCTCATCACCTGCAACATTGGAACTCTAGTGCCACGAGAGGAAGAAGATCCCATGGACTAGTCCCTGTCGATTGCCAATGATCATGGGAACCGATGACAGTATAGATCTAAAAGGTTTATTGACCTGCAAACTCAGTGGTCTGCAACTCATCCATCGATGATGTTGCTGTCCTTGGCTATAGACAATTGCGCACATCACCATCGCCAACCGGAGACAGATCCACCAACCTCCTCATCTCTTCACTGATGATCAAAACTAGAAAAATCTGAAGCATTCAGATGTTACCATGATCTGAACCAAGGAGGAATAAGAACCCTCCTCCCAGCTTTGCCTCGTCATCACAATCAGATTCGCAAGTCCACTGATGATTGAAGATCACAACAGTCCTGATTAAATCTCCTCGAGCCATCCTCAAGTCCAAGATTGTCCTAGAAATCATGTTGATTCCATGACCAACTATCAACACGAACCGCATCCATCATTAATCAGTAGGAAATTCTGATGGAGTGAACTTTTGAGGCATTCAAATATCTAGTGACATAATTGAGTTAATCTTGTTTGGTTTGTATTAAGAATGCCAAATACTTGATAAAGTTTGAAGAGTTCTTGGCATTAATTTTATGGTTAATATCCCTAATTTTTGTCATTTTGAAGTATTTAATTGAATGGTCAAATAAGCGAGTCTTGACTCCAAAGTTGAAAAGAATGTAGCTTGAGTTGTGATAAAGCTATCGTTAAGATTTCATGAAGATTAGAGTATCCTAGAGGAAGTTATTAATGTTTGAAATTTGGGAAATTATTTGCATTATCAATGAAAATAGAGCCAAGTTTGCGGATCAATGATGAGGCACACGCCCTTGCTTTCTGGATGGGATGCGTGGCCAATTTCTGGCCTTGGATCCCAGATCCAATGGTTGTGTCCTGCAAGAAGGAGATGCCACATATTAACTCAGGAGGGAGATGATCCTAGACCGTCATATGAGATCGGACGTCCCAAAAATCATCTTCAAGCTAGCAGTTAGAACAAGGTAGTGGACCAACTTCCGTTGAAGCCCTCCCCACCACCACACGACATAGTTGTGGCTCAAAGTACAAAACTGAGCATGTAGTTAACCTCGCCTCACCGAGCACATTCATAATAGTACTTGTTTCCTAACTTTTGGTAAAGTGTATATGGAGGACGACCCTCTCCTCGCTATAGTTTCTCCATTACTAGTCACAGGTTCTCTGAAGAAGTAGGAAGCAGAGATTGAAGGTGAATGTGAGAAATGCATGAAAGGTAAACGATTAGTAGGAATAAAGGAAAAGAAAGGTGATTTTTTCAGTGGATTCTGTGGAGTCTTCCATGGCACCCAAAGCCAAGGTTGGCTGGAGATGAGCTCAGAGTTAGGGGCGACGCTTCAGACCTCTTCATTGCAATCTTTAAGTGATCTTTGGTCTTTATGGTGCGTCCGGAGATACTCAAACCATTTGGGGGTCGAGAAAGGGATTAGGAGACAAGATCCCTCTTTTGCTTTTCCACAGAAGACTCTCATGGCAGCGAGCTTGTGGGCGGTAGGGTCTGGAGCTGAGGCAGAGAAACAGAGGAGCCGTGCAGGTCTTGAGGATATTTCGAAGGCCAACGGAGGCACGAGAAAAGATTGAGGAGAAGGATAGAGGGGCCTATTGCTCACCGGGGGAGAGCCCTACGGTGGTGTCCGTTTTACGCCCAGACGCATCAGGTGCGTATAGGTTCACATGAGAAAGAGGGAGGAGCGGACTGGCTCCGGCTCCCCAGCCAGATGACCCAGACAATTGGCCGAGCCGAATCAAGATAGACCACTCAGGCTAAATCAGAATCAAGCATGAGGCCAGGAGAAGAGAGCAACGCCCCCATATGGCCACATGGCAGCTTCTGATTGGCCCAAAAAAGTAAATACCCTCAGAAATTCCCAAAAATATCCAGATCTTGTATAAACCATGGTAATTACTATCAGAAAATTACAAATAATATATCAAAATTCTCATAAAAATGGGTAGAACACAGTGAAACCATAATATCACTATTTTGATGTATAAATATAGATGATATCATATAAGATGCTTTGCACTAGTTTCATGAGTAAGAAATATCAAATGATGATATGAAATTATGATAATGCACCGATAATTCCTAAATATGATATATAATCCAACAAATATCATATATGATGATGTTTAAGCATGAAATCATGTAATTTTCTTAATGTGTCTAATTAGGGCTAATAACCCAAATTAATGTGCAATAATTACATTTACGCTCAAGAAATCCTAGAATTATAGAGTAAGCTCATATCAGTAATTTGAAGCTAATATGTAAATATGAGATCAATAATGCATACATGAATCCTATTATATATTAAAGACCCTAAAATGATGATGAAATCCTAACTTGATTAATACATATAACCTAGGGTTAATATGTACACATACATATATGCAACATAATAATAAGATGATATAGTAATCTGGAACATAATTGGATTATAATATCAGAGAGGTAACCACATGAAGATGATACAAGTAATGATGCACATATTCTAATGACTAAGGTAAACCCTAAAATGGGCATAGTAGGGTTAAGGCGATGAGAATCTGATGATAGTAGATGATCTTGTCTTAATCAGGTTTGACCAAGCATATAGCGATATCAAGAAAGTGAAGATAAGGATATCTTGATCTAACGTACACCCTTACCTCTTACTTGGCCTACTATGTAAAATGGTTGTATTATGTGTGTACAAATACTTGTCATATGGTATTTGATGAAATGATTGTTCTTCTATGATATCTTATTTGATTTTTCCATACTTATGTTTCTATGAACACATGAAACATGAGATATTCGATCCATCATATGATAACACTAAACTCTTTGGTAGTACAATGCATTGAATTGATCTAACTCTTTGGTAGGAGATCACATTGTATATATAATCTAACTCTTTAGTAGGAGATCATAAGGCCTAACAACATCTATCCCTTTAGTGGTAGGTGTATGAGATATATGATGAAAATATACTTAAAATATGTGTGCTCTTTTTTTAATAAACATTCTAGTTCAAGCATGCTTTTGTTATCTTTTATTACTACCAAGTATTAGTTTTATCTTATTGCCAAGTCTTAGTAATGAGAGGTATATAACAAAGACACATAGGCATACTCAGTACAATATTTTAGAATATTGTGTTGACGTGTTCCTCATGTAATATTTTGTTTAGGTTGTGAACATATGTTTTTGAAGAACCATGACAGTTGAGAGTTGTATAGCAAACTGATGTACAAGTGGACCTATTGTCTAAAGATCCTGTTGTTTAGTGGTAGTACATTCATATGTAAAAGATTATCATTTAATATGGAATATCAGATGTTGTAACAATTCATTATGTAATTATATGATGAATGGTGAACATGTGTTGTATGGTTTTGTTCTTGTTCATGTGCATGTGCTAATGTTGTTTCCTTCTAACTCCCTTAATTTTCTTATGCTTAGCCTAGTGTATGGTGGTCAAATTGGGATTCTTGCTGAGGTGAGGGTTTCAATTTAGACCACACATTAGATTAAGTTCTAGAAAATATGGGGACATCACAGGTGGTATCAGAGCATGAACAATCCCAAAACCTGACATTTTCTCATTATGCAACTCAAACTAAAGAAAACCTTGAACATGAAAATCTTTATGGTTAGATATTATTCATATTTTAGAGACTAGATCTGACCTAGCCTCTACGTTAGCACCTAGATGTCTGAGAACTAGGCCTATATTGGTGCTTGTTGTATAGTAGGTCCTTAGATGTAGTTCTTTCCATATAGTGCAGCGGTACGGGATGGTACACTATTTGGAAATGGCATACATCACAGGAATAGAAACATTTGACATACGATGCATCTATGTTTTTGGTAGCTACACCACTCTAGACCTTGTTCTCACCCTTTTTACTAGGTGACATGGCACTAGACTCTCTACTATGTGTGGGACACTCATTTTGTGGATTTGGTTTTTGATTCCAATCAGATCGAACCTTGATAGTTTTCTCTGACTCATGTTTAATCGAAGAAAAACTATATATTTTATTATATATGCAAGTATTACAAAAATGTGTCCCCACACATGTACAAGTAGGAGATGGTCATCCAACCTATGTGAAAGTGAATGACATTAGTCTAGAAGAGAGAGTAGTTCTAGATTAGATGTACATAGCCTTGTTAGAATATGTGATAGATGGAATAGATGAGAGAAGTTTAGATGATATGATATATGTTTGATATAGTGATATAAGCATGTTTAAATGATAAGTTCTAAGCCAAATATCGATGATATAACATGAATTGTGATGACATACATTTGTCTTTGAGGACGTAGGTTCATATTTGAGGATTTGAGCTAAATTTTGATGATGCAAGCACGTAAGCTTTTCTAAGATAGGTGAAGCTAAGATAAGGATGCGAGTCAGCATAAGCCTCAATATCTTTTGCAAAGGAGGACATCTAGTGTTAGGACCAGTTATAGGGTTAACTCCAGAGAGAGTGATACTAGAGGGAGAAGGTCAGAGAACTTAAATTCTAAGATCTGAGAATTGTGAGAAATTTGTGATATGATATGTCCTAAACTAGACTACTCCTGAGTGAATGAGTTGAGTTTCTTTATGCATGATTCCTATAATCTTGTTGAACCCTAGATGTCCTTGGGAGGACCAAATCCTAGAGACTGAGAGAGGCTGATTATATATATGTGCATGTGAATGTGAATGCGAATATGAGAACCTACCATTTGGGTGAGAAAGAGAGTCCCAAGACCCCGAAGGAGGTAACTGTTTTAGAGTATGTGAAGCCTCATCCTTGGGTTGGTAGTTCCTTGTAGGAAACTAGTGGTTGTCTACGCGAGAGAGTTTAGGGTAAGCATGTATCTTGGGTAGAGAATCTACAAAGAGAATGATGTGTCATGTCTTGGCTTGGTTTGTGCATTAGTGGCCATATTTTGTGAAGATAATATTCAGTTAGTTCAATGAGGTAGATTTGATAACCCTAGACCAAAGAGGGAGGATAAAGTCTTTGCTTATAAGATACTCATAGAGGTGATTGAACTTAGAGAGACTGAGCATGTAACTACCCTCATGATAAGGGTTAGGAGAACCTCAATTGGATTGGATAAAGTTTTGATACATGTTGGATATGCCACCTTGTATAGGTTTCTTAGCACAACCATGATATAATATGTGTAAGAACGTGATCTAAACTCAAGAAATGATACATGGATGTGACATGATGGAAAAACTTGTATGGTTTCATAGCTCTCCGTGTATGGATGGCTAACCACTATGCTTGAATAACAATGACATTATAAGTTTGATAAATCAAGTAATGAAGTCACTAAGAAAGTTGTAACCTAATATGAAAGTGAAATGAGATCATATCAATGAAATGAGATCATATAAATCAAATGCATCTTAGCATACAGTCTGGCGATGAGCAGTCTGGTGAAAAAAGGTGTGAGCCCAACGACCTCGACTACGACAGACGACGCTTCTCATGATGTGTCGGGGGCAGCTGGGGGAGCAGAAGGTGTTGGAAATGCAACTAAGCAACTTCATGTGAAACCAAGCAATGGGATCAAAATGATTCATACCGCACCAGTTGCTAGATCATGGGAATAACTAGTCTCCTCGAAGCCTTCCTTCACTCCGTGGAAGTTGTCTAAGCTAGATGTTGATCTAGTTGACAGGAAGCTGTTGTATCCCAAGAACATTATAGAGAGGAATTTTAAGAGGTGGAGCTTAACTACTGCAGACTATGTTGTAGGGTTGAATCCTCAATGGTAGGTCCTAGTTCGTCATTTCACCCAGATCTGGAGTGTGAAAGGTTCCATCAAGGTCAGATAAAGGGGGAAAGGGTTTTTCATAGTGATGTTTTCAAATGAAGATGATCTGAATACAGCTATAGACGATGGACCCTGTTTTGTGGCGGGGAACCCCCTGATTATTAAGAAATGGGAACGGGGTGAACCATTGGAGAAGCTGAAGCTATTAGAGATTTCAGTGTGGCTTAAAATTCATGGTTTACCTCTAGAATTATGGGATGAAGAGATGTTTAATCGCATTGGTTCTATGCTTGGCAAGCCTTTGCAAACTGACAAGTTTACTACTGAGTTTACAAGGTTGGAGTTTGCTAGGATGAAAGTACTTATACTGATTGATTTATAGTTTCCCAAGAATCTTGACATTCAAAGTGATGATGGCCATTCTGATACTATATCCTTCGAGTACGAGTGGGAGCCTGCTAGGTGTAAGGCATGTGGAACTTTGGTCACGAGACTGCACTTTGTGATGAGACGTTGGCTGTTAACTCAGGTGCTAATGCCAAAGCTAAATCCAAGATGATTTGGGTACCTAAAGCTCCTGTAGCTCCTGAGAAGCTGGACGGGGAAATTGAAGTGTTCTCTGATGCTGTTGAAATCATTGCTGATGAGGTGGTTGTGGATTTGTCTAAACCAAGTCATGATGTCAGTCTTCAAGCCGTCACTACTGAGGCTTCTCCCAACCCTCAGGTGACCCATGTTCCTTAACCTACATGGGAAGTGCAAAAGAGGAAGTCAAAGTCCCCACCTAGGGTGTGTTCTAAACCTCCTTCTTATCTAAAGAATATCCAGTTAACCCAAAACAAATTCTCATTATTAGCCAATATGACTGATACCTCAGGGGTCCAAAGGAGTGTTGATTTCATTCCTAATGATTAGTCCTATCTCTATTGTTGCCTGGAATGTGAGGGGCATCCATAATAAGCTCCCTTGCATTCAAAAGGAAATATGGAGGAATAAGTCGAATATTAACATAATTCTTGAATCCAGAACTAATGAAGCTGATGTTGTTGCTGTGGTGGAATCTCTTTGGTCAGGGGCAAGATTCATTTCCAATTCGGGTTTCTACTCTTATACCAGGATTATTCTTACTTGGAGAAATGATGCTATTGTGATTAATAAAGTGTTTGATAATGCGCAAATTATTCACTATGAAGTTTCTATTGGCGATCTTCATTTTTTTGTTTCGACTGTCTATGGCTCCAATGATGATCCTGATAGGAATGTATTATGGAATGATCTCAATTTAGTCAGTGTTACTTCTTCTCCTTGGTGTGTTTTGGGTGACTTCAACGCCGTCAGGTTCAACTATGAAAAGAAAGGCAAGCATCCACCGTCTGCTAGGAGTATGTCAGATTTTAATGATTCTCTCTCTATTACGGGCCTTATTGAGGTCCCTTCTAAGGGTAATTTCTTTACTTGGGATAGTAGGAGCAGGAGTGGTGTTAGTACATTTTCTAAAATCGAAAGATGTTTCACTAATGTTCCTTTTTTGACTCTATTTCCTTCTTTGTGGGGTGCATTCCTATTTTAGTCAGTGACCATTGCTTGCAGAACCTTCATCTTAATGATGGTAAACACAAACAAGCTCCTTTTAGGCTCATTAATTCCTGGGTCAGCCAACCAAGATTCATGGATATTGTTAGGAAGTCCTGGTCTTCTTCTTGTCCTAATGGTGTGCCTATGCTTAAGCTCTATAGAAAGTTTAACATCCTTACGGTTGATATCCTAAAATGGAATAGAGAGTCAGTTCTGAATTTTTCTTCTACTACTAAGGAACTTGAATCTAAAGGTATTTCTCTTCATCGTGAGGTGGAATCCAACCCGGTGGATAACTCCATTCAGCTTAAGCTCATTGAAATTAGAAGGCTTGCTAATCTAGCAATGTCTTTTGAGGAGAGTTTTATTAGATAAAGGTCGAGAGTGTTATGGCTCAAAGAAGGTAATAGGAACTCATCTTTCTTTTATGCATCACTCAATTCTAGAAGTATTCAGAACAACATCCATGTCCTTCATGCTAATGATATTGTGATTAAGGATCCTGAGTTGATTTCTGACCACATTGTGGAGTATTATTCTAAGAAATTAAATAACACGCCTTTAACTGAGGTGATCTGGAATGAGACTTGGAAGATTCCTTCTATTTCTAGTGAATATTTTGATTCTCTTAGAAGATTGGTCACTAAGGAGGAGATTGAGAAGGTTTTAGATAGATTTAATGGGGACAAAGCCCCTGGTCCCGATGGACTGAATGTGTTCTTTTTGAAATCTTACTGGCAGGTCATTGGTGATGATGTGGTAAAGGCAGTCTTAAACTTTTTTTCTTCTGGGAAGTTGCTGGGTGAGTGTAATAGATCCTTTATTACCCCCATTCCTAAAGATTTTGGTGCTACTTGCTTGAAGGACTTTCGTCCCATCTCTCTGTGCAATGTGATGTTCAAGATCTTAACTAAGATTATGGCTAACCGCTTGAGTTGTGTTCTGCCTGAGGTTATTGATAAGAATCAGATGACTTTTATAAAAGGGAGAAGCATTGGTGAGGCTATTCTTTTAGCCAATGATACTCTTAGCCCATTTCCTATTCATGGCTCTAATAAACTTTGTGTTAAGGTGGATTTGGCTAAGGCATATGATTCTGTACGTAGATATTACATTCTTTTTCTTATGAGTAGAATGGGTTCCCCCATGCTGGTTACACTAGATCTAGACATGCTTTGACACTGCTTCTTTCCAAGTTATAATCAACGATTCCCCTTCTACTAAGTTTTTGGCTAAGAATGGAGTTAGGCAAGGGGACCCGCTTGCCCCTTACCTCTTTGTATTTGTGATGTAGTGCCTTACCTCTATCATCAATTCTTATGTCTGTGTTGAAAGTCTTATTCCCTTGAAAAATTCTAAGGAGTTTGGAGTCTCACATATCATATTTGTTGATGATCTTCTCATCTTTGCCAAAGCTGATGTTGAGAATGCTCGTTCTATTTATGAGATCTTATCTAAGTTTGAAGGTGTCTCTGGTCTTAAATTGATTAATCTGAAGAGCCATGCTTTCTATAGTAAGGGTGTTTGTTGCTGCGAGGAGCTCAGTGGTATTCTGTGTATTGCCCCCTCTTCCTTGCCAGTGTGCTACCTGGGCTTACCTCTCTTCACTGGTAGGTTGAAAAAATCTCTTTGTTCTCCTATTATGGATAAGATGAGAAGGAAGTTGGATTCATGGAAAAACAAGCTACTGTCGGTTGCTGGCAGAGTTGAACTAGTAGTTTCTACTCTCTCTTCCTTCCATATGTTATGGTCGGCTGCTTTCCCTGTACCCAAAGGATTCATTTCAAACATTGAAAAAATTATGAGAGATTTTATATGGAATGACATTGAAGATCTGAAGCAAATCCATACTATTTCTTGGGAGTCTATCTGCAGACCTAAGAGAGAGGGTGGCCTTGGTATTCGGGTGGTTGAGGACTAGTCTAAGGCAGGCTTGATTAAAAATTTGTGGGACATTGCTAGCCACAAAGAATCCATGTGGGTCAAGTGGGTCCATGAAAAATAAATTCAACATGAATCCATTTGGAGTGTGGAAAGTAAGCCTAATATGTCATGGCTATGGAAAAGGCTTATTAAAAGTAGGGATATTCTAAAATACAATGTGGAGTTCTGTTTACATAGTGGGAATGTCTTCCTCTTCTAGAAAGACCCCTGGTTGCCAAAGAAGAAAACCCTTATTGAACTGTTTGATCATCAATTGGTTCTTAGATTGGGTAAAGGGGATTGTTGCAAGGTCAGTGAATGCATCTATGATGGTTTTCGGTCTTTACCTGATATGCGTGGTGGTCAACCTCTGACGATTTTTCTTAATCAATTTTCTATGCTACCTAAGGTCCATGATCAGATTAAGTTTTTGTTTTGGCCTTTGGCTTTTTCTTTTATGCCGGTTGGTATTTTTGTTACTTGTAAATATTATCTTCTTTTATCAATGAGTAAAGAGGGCAACATGCCATTTACATAAAAAATGATATATGTCAATCCTAGTGCTTAATAAATATGAAGAATATAGTTTATCAATTAGCACAACATAATGTTGATGGCACACTAATATGGTCTATATGAAAAAAATTGGTTAATTGTAATTTACTCCTTCATAATATGTATAAGTACATGTTGGAACCTTGATGCTTGGGTGAAATGAGGATCTAAATTCTAAATTATGAAATATGTTATGACATAACCTATGCTTCTAAACCCTTGTTTCAACCTTGTATGGAGTGATGGTACACCCAAGATGCTTAAAATCCTAATAGGAGTGGTTAAACAAGTTCTAAACCTCATTTTCTTAGAGATTTTGCACCAAGAGTGGCACCTTACATGTTAGTGAAGACCTTTTGCTTTGTTCCTCTTGAATTAATAGTATGACTTTATTTTGAGGAAAAATTTCTTTTAGGATGTATATGATGTGATGGACTGGAGTTTAGCTTAATTTCAAGAACATATTTTCTTTTAAGGTGTGTAGTATGTGATGGAGTGAACTTTTTGAGGCCTTCAAATATCTAGTGACTTAATTGAGTTAATCTTGTTTGGTTTGTATTAAGAAAGCCAAATACTTGATGAAGTTTGAAGACTTCTTGGCATTGATTTTATGGTTAATATCCCTAATTATGCCATTTTTGTGTATTTAATTGAATGGTCAAATGTGATTTTTGACTCCAAAGTTGAAAAGAATGTATCTTATGTTGTGATAAATCTATGGTTAAGATTTCATGAAGATTGGAGTATCCTAGAGGAAGTTTTTAAGGTTTGAAATTTGGGAAATTATGTGCATTATTGATGAAAATAGACCTAGGTTTGCTGATCAATGATGAGGTACGCGCCCTTGCTTTCTGGATGGGTTGTGTGGCCTATTTCTAGACTTGGATCCCAAATCCAAAGGTTGTGTCCTATGAGAAAGAGTTTCCATAGATCAACTCAGGTGGGAGATGATCCTAGACCATTAGATGAGATCAGACATACCCAAACATCATCTTCAATCTTGCGGTTAGAACAAGGTAGTGGACCAACTGTCGCTGAAGCCCTCCTCACCACCACACCACATAGTCATGTCTCAAAGTGCAAAAATGAGCATGCAGTTAACCTTGCCTCACCAAGCACGTTCATAATAGCACTTGTTTCTAACTTTTGGTAAAGTGTATATGGAGGACGACTGTCTCCTCTCTACAATTACTCCACTACTAGTCACATGTTCTGTGAAGAAGTGGGAAGCAGAGATTGAAGGTGGATGGGAGAAATGGATGAAAGGGTAATAAATTAGTAAGAATAAAGGAAAAGAAAGGTGGTATTTCTAGTAGATTCCATGGAGTCTTCCATGGCACCCGAAGCTAAGGTTGGCTGGAGACGAGCTCAGAGTTAGGGGTGATGCTTTAGGACTCTTCATTGCAATCTTTAAGTGATCTTTGGTTTTTGTGGTGCATCCAGAGATACTCAAACCTTTTGAAGAAAAGGATTAGGAGGAAAGATCCCTCTTCTTCTCCTCCACAGAACACTCTCATGGCGGAGAGCTTGTGGGCGGTAGGGTTTGGAGCTGAGGCAGAGAAACAAAGGAGCCATGTAAGTCCCAGAGGATATTTCAAAGCCAAAAGAGGCACGAGAAGAGACTGAGGAGAAGAATAGAAAATCCTATTGCTCATCATAGGAGAACCCTACGGTGGAAGCCATTTTATGCCCAGACACATCGGGCATGAATAGGTTCACACAATAAAGAGGGAGGGAGCAGACCGACTCCAGATCCCATCTAGCCAGACGGCCTAGACAATAGGCTGAGCCGAATCAAGATAGACCACCCGACTGAACCAGAATCAAGATTGAGCCCAGGAGGAGAGAGCAAAACCCCAATATGGCCATGTGGAGGCTTCTGATAGACCCAAAAGGTAAATACCCTCCAAAATTCCCAGAATTATCAAAATCTTGTATAAATCATGGTAATTAGTACTTTATTCAAAAAATTACAAATAATATACCAAAATTCTTAGAAAAATGGGTAGACCATAGTGATAACATAATATCACAATTTTTATGTATAAATATAGATGATATCATGCAAGATGATTTGCACTAATTTCATGAGTAATGAGTATCAAATGATGATCTAAAATTATGATAATGCACCAGTAACTCCTAAATATGATCTATAATCCAACTAATATCATATATGATGATGAGTAAGCATGAAATCTTGTAATTTTCTTAATGTAGCTAATTAGGGCTAATAACCCAAATTAATGTGCAATAATTGCATCTATGGTCAAGAAATCCTAGAAATTACATAGTAAGCTCATATTAGTAATTGGAAGCTAATATGTAAATATGAGATCAATAATATACACATGAATCCTATTATATGTTAAAGACCCTAAAATAATGACAAAACCCTAACTTGATTAATACATGTAACCTTGGGTTAATATGTACACATACATATATGCAACATAATAATCAGATGATCTATAATAATATGGAACATAATTGTATTATAATATCAAAGAGGTAACCACATGAAGATGAGACAAGTAATGATGCACATATCCTATTGACTAAGGTAAAACCTAAAATGGACATAGTAGGGTTAAGATGATGAGAATGTGATAATAGTACGTGATCTTATCTTAATCAGGTTTGACCAAGCATATAGTGATATCAAGAATGTGATAATTAGGTTATCTTGATCTAAGGTATGCCCTTACCTCATACTTGGCCTACTATGTAATATGGTTGTATTATGTGTGTACAAATACTTGGCATATGGTATTGTTCTTGTTTGATATCTTGTTTGATTTTTCCATACTTATATGGCTATGAACACATGAAACATAAGATATCCGATCCATCATTTGATAACACTAAACTCTTTGGTGGTACAATGCATTGAAGTGATCTAGCTCTTTAGTAGGAGATCACATTGTATATATGATCTAACTCTTTGGAAGGAGATCATAAGGCCTAAAAGCATCTATCCCTTTGGTGGCAGATGTAGGAGATATATGATGAAAATGTACTTAAAATATGTGTGCTCTTTTGTTAATAAACATTCTAGTTCAAGTATGCTTTTGTTATCTTTTATTACTGCTAAGTATTAGTTTTATCTTATTTCCAAGTATTAGTAATGAGAGGTATCTATAAAACACACGTAGACATACTCAGTACAAAATTTTAGAATATTGTGTTAATGTGTACCACATGTAATCTTTTGTATAGGTTGTGGACACATGCTCTTGAAGAACTAGGATAGTTGAGAGTTGTATGGCAAGCTGATGAAGATGTGGACCTATTGTCTAATGATCCTGTTATTGAGTGGTAGTACATGCATATGTAAAAGCTTTTCATTCAATATGTAATATCAAATGTTGTAGCAATGGTGAGCACCATGGTGGTCGTTGATGTTCTGGAGGAGAATAACACAGCCACAGACACTATTGAAGGCACTATTGATGGTGTGGTTCTGGATGCTACTGATGATGCTGACGAACAAGCTGCAAATAGAGTTGAAGAAGGAGAGTTCAACCCGGAAGTGGAAGCTGGTATCGCCTCAGTGGGATCTAAGACCACATGTACGGTGGCTGAATCTAACAAGGGGAACACAACAAGCAACAACTGGTTCTCGTGCCTGAATCAGAAGGGCGGTGAGTCAGTTGGTGACGAAGACAATGATAGAAGTAGGAGCCCAAGGTCCACCAGGAGCTCGACTAAGAAGACAAAGAAAAACACTCTCTCTGGAAGAGGAGAGAGCAACAAGAAAGGTTAAATGTCCCTCCTCGCATGGAATGTGCGAGGGGCCTCACTGGCTGGAAGCCAGAGAGAGCTGAGGAAGGTGATCATTAATGAGAGGGTGACTCTTGTTATTGTGTTAGAAACCAAAATAAGGAGAAATGTCAGTAGTAGAGTCGAAACTCTATTCCCTGTGGGGTGGAGAAATATGTCTAACTTGGACATTAGGGAAGGAGGGAGGATCACGATTGGTTGGGAGCCTGGTGTATGGGATGTAATTGGCATTAACATCTCTGATCAAGGTATTACTGCTTTGTGTTGCAACAGAGGGGGGTTCTCCTTCATTCTGTCTGCCATTTATGGTGAGCGCTTGGAGACTGATAGAAGAAGAATGTGGCAAGTCATTAAAGAGACGTCTCAAGTGGACATTCCTTGGCTAACTATAGGTGACTTCAATAATGTGAGAAGATCTGATGAGAAGAAGGGAGGTATTGGCATCCCTGAGAGAGTCCTACAGGCTTTCAATGACATGGTTGATGCTACTGGGCTGATTGAGCTTAATAAAATAGTGGGATGCACTACATGGTCAAACAAACAACAAGGTCTGAGAAGGATTGCTAGTGATATTGACAAAGGCCTGGTCAATGAGTCTTGGCTCAAGGTTTGGCCGCACTCAGTGATAAAGCTGAATGCCAACACCCTTAGTGATCATGCTATGATGATTATGAACATGGTCAATAAACCTCACATTCTGAGACTGTTTAGGTTCTCTAACTGGTGGACTGAATGGGATGGGTTCAAGGAGGTTGTGAATGAAGGTTGGAACATCCAGGTGGAGGGCAATCCGATGTATAGAGCTATTAAAAAGCTACAGAGTATGAAGAGCAGGCTCAAGAAATGGAGTAAAGAAAAGATGAATCTTACAAACCTACTGTCCAAAGCGGCTGACGAGTATGACATGGACACTACTGCTAGGCAGAATGACCCACTCAATCATGATATCACTAAATGGGAGAAAAAGGTTGAAGATAAGGTTCTCTCTCTTAAAAAGGCAGAAGAAGTATACTATTGGCAAAGAAGTCAAATGCTATGGATCACTGACGGGGATCGCAATACAAAGACATACCACGCTGCTGTGAGAAAAAAGGAAATGAGAGAAACGATGCATGAAGTCATTGATGAACAAGGAAGAATCATTAATAGCAGAGATGAGATTGTGACCAATGCGGTCAACTACTTCACATGCTTGTACAATAAATGCGACTTGAATACATCAATTTTTGATGATCTTCTTCCGGAGAGTAGGGTGACTACTGATATGAATGTGTCACTGTACAGAAGAGTCGATGACGTGGAGATTAGAAGCGTTGTGTTCTCTATTAACCCATCCAAGGCTCTTGGGCCGAATGGGTTTAATAGAAAATTCTTTCAGGCAATGTGGGATACCATTAAAGATGATATTTGTGGAGTGGTTAGGTGGATCCTTGAAGGGGACAAAATGGTCAGGGCGGCAAATCATACATTTATAAAACTTGTTCCTAAGAAGAAGGATGCTACGACTATGGGTGACTACAAACCTATTGTCTGCTGCAATGTACTCTATAAAGTGGTTGCAAAGATCTTGGCTTCTCGTCTTAAGGATATCCTTCCTCATATGATATCCAATGAACAAAGTGCATTCATACATGGAAGAAAGATCTCAGACAACACCCTCCTAGCTACTAAGTACCTGGTGGGGTTCAAAGTGAAACGAGATAAAGCCAAAGCATGCATCAAGGTTGATCTTAATAAGGCTTTTGACCATGTTAGATGGGGACCTCTATGGGCCATTATGAAGTCTATTGGGTTTGAAGACAGGTTCATTCTTATGCTTAAATAGTGTGTCGAGACATGTTCCTTCTCGGTCTTGATTAATGGTGGACCTACTAGCCTGTTCAAAGCTAAGAATGGCTTAAGGCAGGGAGACCCGATCTCCACCCTTCTATTCAAAGTGGTGATGGAAGGCCTAACCAACATGTTCAATGCAGAGGAAAGGAAAGGAACTATTAAAACTTATAAGATCAAAGGTATGAAGGTGAAAACACATCTAATATTCACTTATGATGTGGTGCTTTTCTATGTCGGCCATGGGAACAGACTCAAAGAGTTCAAAAAAGTCTTGGTGCACTTTGGGAACATAACGGGGTTGAATATAAGTGAAATCAAGTCAAGAATCTACACCTCTAAGTCTTGTGATGCTCAAAGAGGTAGGCTTAAAATTGCGGCTGGGGTCAAGGGAGGTCGTTTCCCAACTAAGTATCTTGGGGCACCCATTTTTGGGGGCAAAGGTACGTCTACTAATTTTGCTTCTTGCCTTGATGGGCTGCGTAGCAAATTGGAGGGCTATTCCTCACTGAAGTTGTCCCTAGTTGGAAGGCTTGTTCCAGTTAGAGTTACCCTACAGAGCATGATAAGGTTCTGCGTAGATGTATGTGAGATCCCCTTCGCGGTTGCTGAAAGAATGAGGAAGATCATTGTGAATTTTGTGTGGGCTGGCAGAGGACATGGTATTGCATGGCATACCATCGCTCAGCCGTTCAACAAGGGTGGCCTCAATCTCATCGACCCTTGTAAAATAGTGGAAACCGGTCAACTGAAGAGGTTGGACAGATTCATGAGGGAAAGAAACAATGCTTGGTCTTCTTGGATGTGAGCTAGATATGGGTCTACACCTGTTCCTGTTGAAGCTGCTAACTCAAGAGCATGGAAGAATATGTGTAAACACTGGGGGAACGTGAGTACTCAGTACACTATGGATGGGCATAGTTTCATTACTTTGACGGATGAGAACGTTAAACCATGGATCTAAAGTGACACTGAGGGCACACTTCCTTGGACTAAGCTAGTTTGGGGCCTGTACCATACTCCTAAATGGAGTACTAATCTCTATAGAGCTATCCTCAAGAAGTTACCTACTAGAGATAGAATGAGAAGATGGGGACTACAAGTTGCAACTGAATGCCCTCTCTAAGAGGAGGTAGAAGAAGACCACGACCACACCTTCAATACTTGTAAATTCTCAAAGTACATTTGGGACCTGATCTGCGTCAAGTGTACTTGGGGAGTGAATGACAGTAATAGCTTGGTGACGAAAGCTGATTACTTGGTGAACATAAGAAGCAACAGAGCTCAGCTTGGCACGACTTGTGCCTTGTTGGCGGTTTTTAGTTTTTTTTGTATGGGAAGAAAGGAACCATAAGATTCATGAAAGAACTGCTAACAATGAAGAGGCAGTGATAAACAAGATTTCTAACAACATAGCTAGAATGTTAAGGGCCAGAAAAGGCCTGGCCGGGGGGTTGCCCCACCATGCTAAGTTATACTGGGGTTTTTTGTAGTTAGATACACCCATGTATATTTTGGTTCCATATGATGTTATGCTTGTGTAAGTCGGTCTATTTGTACAGTCCTTTTGGCAATATATTTACTTATTTCAAAAAAAATGTTGTAACAATTCATTATGTAATTATATGTTGAATGATGAACATGTGTTGTATGGTTTTGTTCTTGTTCATGTGCATGTGCTATTGTTGTTTCCTTCTGACTCCCACAATTTTCTTCTTCTTAGTAAAGTGTATGGTGCTCAAATTCAAATTCTCACTGAGGTGAGGGTTTCAATTTGGACGTCACACGTTAAATTAAATTTTAGAAAATCCAAGGGCGTCACATAAATCATCGAACATTGGGTCAATTTTCCCTTCTTTTTTTGTTCTAATTCAGATCTAAGAGTATTATAAAAGGAACCAATAATGCTATAAAATATGGATTATTCAATAAATATAAACCTAATCTCATCTTGGTAGTATATATATACATGTGGCATATAGATACACCTATGTATGGCACATTAGAATGATGATACTAATAGATGAGAAAGATACAATAATCATACAATGACATCAATAAATCAAAGACTTAGGATATAAATTACAGTATAACAAATAGTAGTGATAATAAATTTGATTTGTGCTATTCATATCATATTAATACTACATTAATATATATGGTATTATATGAATACAAGTCAAGTGGTGACTTAGTAATTTAGTATTACTTATTATGTGTACTATACATGTATGTGTGTGAGTTAAAGAGTAAATATGTATAATCGGTATGCTATTCTAATACTTTTCATGATATTGTATCCCTAAATGCATCGTACATGTATTTGATTGCATTCAGAATGTAAATGGACATTATGATCATATTTATACCTATTCAAATAAGAAACATGAATATATTTGTCTCTAGGACTAAATCAAAAATAAAAGAAAAATTCCAACACATACATGTAAATTGAACGCTCGCAGATCTATTTTGATAAATATAGTTTGAAAGAAAATATTGGATCTATAAAAATGGAAATACAATCTTGATAATATGAGAGGGTATTACAAGTACATTATAATATGAGTATTACTTATATTCTCTATACTATGGTCACATACACTTATTTGTAAGATTGATTATATACATAAACCAATTAGAAACCCTAGAGGTAAAGGAAATGGGATAATATATCAACTAAAGATAAATTACTAAGCATTATACTCACTAAGGGGTAAAATGGTATCACCTAATAAGAACCTTGAAAGCAATTTCGAAGAAATTGATGTATTTGATCCCCGTGACACCTTGATTGGTATCTCTGAATTGAAACAAATACTATATTCTCAATTCTCTATTGAACTATTTATTTCCCTCTCAAGTTTCATCTACATAACTTTGCAAAAGTGGTGAACCAATTTTATTAGCATTTCCCTCTTGTTAAAGTTCACTGTAATTAAATTTGAATGTTGAACATTGTTGAAAAATTGAAATATTCTTATATTTTGATAATGGCACAAAAATTTGTGATATTGGCTAAGATATTTGGCTCACTATATTCGTAGGGTCATATCCCCCAATCTTGCATAGTGGATAATGGACAATTAGAGGTCCTCCAGTACTAGTTACCCCCACAGGTGAAAGTGCTATTCTCTCATAGAGGGGAGAATGCTAGGCGCCTTGCCACTGGAAAAAATAAAATATTAGATTGATTTTGCCAATAGATAAATCTTGTCATTTGAATAATTGATATCTTGATATAAGATTTGATAAAAATCATTTCACTTTCTAATATAGATATTAGTTTTGAGAATCTCTTTATTATTTTCTAGTTACCACTTTGAATTATTGTACTTTTTGAATGTAGTATGGTAACTAGACTATCTTTTATAATTCCCATAGTCCACCAAACAATATTACCTAGATTTGATCTCATAACTCTTTATTTTGAAATATCTCGGTAATTGAATTTAGTACCAACCTAGTTGACCTTTATTTTTCCTTTACAGGGATCATGTGTGGTTTTGTTCCCCTAGGAACTCATAGAAATGTGATACAAAGATGGACTAGAAGAGACATGCATAAGTTGTCTTCTATTGCAGACTATATAACAATTAATTCTTTATTTTCAATCTTGTAATCTTATGTTTAAAGCTTTTGTGACTCTAATGTAAAGGCATGATTGTAATAAAGATTGTTTATACTTTTGATATAATTTTGTAAATATTTGATCATAAAGATTGAGTTTTTGCAACATAGTATCAGAGGCATAAACAGCTGACACTCATGCACTTCTCGTGGAAGTTAGGGTTAAAAAGTAGCATAGCCATAACTATGTCAAGTACATTAGAACCAACCCTAGTCTTGCTAGCCTTATCTAGTTAAATGGAAATAGTAACTTAGGTGGAGTTAATTTTTATGAAGTCATATGACTAACCAATTAGTGAGGATGAAACATTACCATAGTAGTAGAGAGGAGTTAAGGTATCAAAAAATGAGGAAAACCTAGTAATCGGAAGGTAAATAGTTGAACTAGAAGCCCAAGTTTGAATTTGTGAACAACATCCTTCTTCCCAATACCAAAAGTGGACAATTGAGTTCAAGTAGGTAGTATGTTGATTGCTGGTCAAATTGATTGTGACTTAGTCATCACATTGATTTTGGCCATTTTTAGTTTTACACCAAAGTGTTTTCATAGTAGAAAGGTTATTTTCTTTATAAGACTATATGTACAAGGAAAAAGGATTTCATGGAGTTTTGTCGATGATTTCTCAAGATAGGTCACAATCAAGAAGGTATGAGAAAAACCTTAGAGGAGAGTCAAATGGAATCTAAAAACCTAGAGTTAGGGTTTAATAGAGTAAAGGATACTAACTTGTAGTTGACATGCCTATTGAAATTTCTAGTTGTATCCTTTTAAGGTGTGGAGAATAGTATCTGACTAAACTATGGTTGTGTCTATTTTGGGGATGAAATAATTTTAAGGGGTGGAGAGTTGTAACATATTCATTTTTTGTACTAGACTTCAATTTTGAGCCATTTACACGATCCTCTCTAATTTAAATATTGTTGTGCTAAATTTGCGTTCATACTCATACTTCATTGAATTCCCTTAAAATGTGAGGGCAAAATTGTAATTTCCCTCATCTGCATCTCACTCAGGAAATATGATTGGATATCTCAACCAATTAGGGACTATTGGCATTGGATTCAGACAACAATACAACTTGATAATATTATTGTATAATTAAGGGAGTAAAGTTGTTAGTAAGCTCATCATGATAAGTAAAGACTTAGTATTTTCAAAATTTAGACTAATGCAAATTAATGCCATGGTTAAAATTTTGGGTCAAGAGGGTTTATAACCTAAGGGTTATAAATACTTGATATTAAGAAAATGAAAAGCAAGTCTGAATTAAAATTCATTTAAATGTCACATTCAAACCAAGTGTTGACCATCACCAACCCCGCCTACCCTAAAGACCCGATGCCCTAACTGAATAAGACGTCATTACAGATTGATGATGACAAAACTCCCTGCCCTCTACCATTTCAACAATTCCTGTAACGAACTAAAATTTGGCTATATTATATTTTTGACCCTCTTTTTAAGCTTTTCCTTTCTATTCTATCATTTTTGGCTTTGATATTTAATTTGTGGAAATAATAGTGGTTTGTGAACATTTGTTCATTATTTATGCCAACAAATGGGTCTATGAACAAATACCTCAGTGAATGATTTGATCTGGGTCTAATATGCATTTTACCACTTATGTGGGATAATGATAAAATAAATTCATTCCAGAACATTCCTTAACCATATAGAGTAAGGAAAAGAAAAAGAAATGAATAATAGTGCTAGAAACATGTTAATGAAATATTGAATTATTTACTATGAGAAATATTGGTAATATTAGGTTGAGATAAAATTCATAAAAGGAAGACTAATTGGTTAAAGATAAGTTGATATTTGTTTTCTATCGATTTGGTTTGGCTTGGTGGCCAAGTTTCATAATTTTAGAATAATAATAATTGTGTCAATTCTTTTTGGAAAAGAAGATATGAGTTTTCTCCAAAAATATCAAATAAAATATTTAATGACTCAAAAAGTAGAAAATGATCTTGGGTTCATAATCTACACATTAAAAATAGCCTTTGGGTAAATTTTCATGTAATTTGGATAATCTTTAACATACGTGTGTAGATTAGGAGAGAGAAAGTGTAAAATATTAAATAATAAGAAAAAATTCTAAAAGGTAAAATTGACAGCCAATTTGTGTTCCACATGTTTTGTTTGCTTAAGGATGGAGTTTCACATCAATTGGGCAATTATTGATGTTTCTAATGTGATAAGAAAGAGAAAACATGATTTAATGTAAAATAATTAAATAAACTATTTAGAGCCTTAAATCCAAAAACTAAGGCCATATTTGGATTCCTCATGTACAAATTAGTCTAGATGCCAAATTTCTTAAAATTTGGGTTACGTTTGCACTCTCCAATGATGAGAGAGAAAAAGAGAAATAAATGCATTCATACTTTATTCGAATTCAATTGGGAAATATATTTGATGTGTCACGCTTATTTAGTGGTCATGTGTGAATGGGGCCGTTGGATCTGTGATCCAGTGGCTCATGGACATCTTCAACCCCCAACAAAAAAGGAAAACTAATGGCATGTTTTTGGTTCTGTAAAATCCGGATTTCTTCCTCGTTTCTTGACCAAATCGCACGATTTCCTAACCTACAAATTCCTTATCAGATTCTGCACCTAATAGTACCCTAGTCATGATCTATCATTGCGTTTTTGCAAAATGCCAAATTCTTGAGCGACAAGCTTCTTCGTCCAACATGCCTTTCTTCATATGCGAACCCCCACCTATAAATATGGGTATCTATGGCTCTGTTGCCATCCTCTTAATCTTCCTCTTCCATCAATTTCTTTTTACCTCGCACGTGTTTATACGGGTGATTGGACTTTGGACCAGGGCCCACGATGGATCTACCTCTCTCCATCTTGCTCCTTGGTTCGATTCCTCTTTGCGATAAGTCTATTTTTTCTTGCTCTACATTTCTATGAAATTTGTTTTGCAAATGATTGAAGATTGTTGATTCGCACAAAACCGGAGCTAGTTTCTCTTCGGCCATGGCGTCATGCATGCGTGAGGGATGAATCCCCCTCATGGATTCTGAGTTTTACCACTCTGTACCTCTTCTTTCTTTTCTTTCTCGTATAGGGGCATTATCGACTTTTATCAATTCTTTTCCTTTGTTTTGGGACAAGTCAACCAGACCATTGACCCATGACTTGGCCTCACCCAATTGGGCCAAGTCATCTGGGCCCAGTCTCCTCTGCTCTCTCTCATGATTTCATTGCTGATGTAGATTTTCCTAATTTTGTGATTAATCAATTTTGCAAAATGCATATCTTTCTCTCTTGCTGTCCAAAAATTAAAGTAAAATATGTTTTGGAATCGAAAAATGTGATCTTTCTAATAAAAATACTTTCTTAGTTTGGTTTTGAGTTTTTTCAAAAGGTGTTTTCCAAAAATGATTTTAATACATAAAAATCACCAAAAATACACTTTAATCATCATAACTCCAAAATTGATAAAATTAAATGTTTTCTTACTCAGGAGAACCTAAAAAGATCAATGGGATAATTTCAGAGTCTAAATCGAGGTTTTGTGCTGAAATTCCAAAACTAGCGTTTTCTTTAGATTAATGCACATGATATACCCTAATACATGTTTATACATTTAAAATAAGAAAAATGGACCTTGTACTGAATTAAAGTGGTGAAAGTGAGTAATTGAATTCCGTAAGAGAGGTATGTGCATTCTTACACCCTAAGTTGGGAAATTTGTGATCCAAACCCTAAATTCCTTAATGAGGCATTGATTGAACCATAATTCTCCCATTGTTGTTTCCTTTTCTATACTTGCCTCATAATCAGTTTTGTTATTTATTTCTCGGGTTTTGTACCCCATTGCCATATTACAACTATTTGATGCTTATACTCACCATAGTTATTTTAGCATGTTGATTTTATTATACTATTTAAACAGTATAGTGGTACTTTTTACAACCACCCATAGATAGGGCATGTGTTAATTCACCCAGGGGAATGTGTTACTCCCCCCAATATAAATTATTTTTTAGGTGACTAGAATGTGTTACTCTCCCTCATCTATATGGTTGAGGTCCAATAGGTGCCTCGACCATACTTATTTAAGGTATTTTTCCTTATTCAATATATGACACTTACCTTGCTTCTTTGTTTTATTGGGTGTCTTCCCAACAACCCTGGGTTTGATCAAGGTGTTGAGCAAGGCCTAGAATCAAAGTGGCACAACAGGAGCATGGAGGACCAACCTAGGATTAGGATATGGAGTACATGGCTTCCAACATGTACCTGGCTCATGAAGTTGTTGCTTGGAGACAAAGTTTGTGTAGTTTGTATTTCCCACTATATAGATCCTTTTGATGTATCTTACATGTAAACCCTTAATGGGAGATATGATGGAATTATTGTAATCTTTTAAAAATTGAACATATTCATGATTTTTATTCTGCTGCTATACACTTTGGTCTTTTGTATACCATTATATAAAGATTTGAAAATTTTACACCTGTTCCAGCATACCTTTTGAGTATGTCTGGGACGGATATTTATTTCTTCAAAATTTTAGTAAAGGGGTGATTTCACTCTTTTACAACACGGTACTAGAGCCCATGGTAGTCGAAATCTGATTATTTCAATTTTGTCTCCCTAATTAGAACCCTTGTCTTGTATAGTTCCCCATTAAGTGACATGTTTGCCCCAGAGTTGATCTATAGATGATGAAAGGGTTATTTAGGATCCTATGAGCTTCACATTATAATCATGTAGAATATACCCCTATAATATTTACAAATAAAAGATGTAAGTAACCATAGTAAGTTGATGTCGTTTAGTTTTGCCTTTAGGCGACTACTAGGATATGAAGTTGAAAGAAAAGGTGTCTAGAAAGGATTAGGGTTCGGGGGCTGGCAAGATTTTCCTCTGCACCACTAGCTTGGTTTACGAGGACTCCCAGATCCGCATGATACTTGTCTGGCCAGAGCTGATACAAATTGTTTGAAATAGCCTACTTTTAGGCAATAGTAACCTTAGACGTCTATGTTGGATATCTTTGGGAACCTTAATATGTTGACCTTGTGACTTGTTTGAGGAGGAATACCCTATATAGTTCCCTTATGTCCCTTTAGACCACATGTTTAGTTAGGCTAACTCTAGAACCTAGAATTTGAAGTTTGGTGTTTAGCAAGTAATTAAGTGACAGAAATTATACATGGTTTAGTTAGACTCACCATTTTACCTATATTTAGTTTGGCTTGGTAGGCCAAACTTTTGAAGGGATGGAGATGGTTGGTTTTTGTTGTTGGGTAGTTAGATTTTAGGGGAAAAATCCTTTTATGGGGGATGGAACCCTGTGCCATACCAGGATGTAGCTATGTGACTCTAGAAACCCTACCTCCATAGGTAGGAGGTTAGCTTGCTTGGATCCTTAGTTTTGACCAAAAAAGTTGTAGTTATAACCTAGCTTGCTTGTTTATAAACTAATGAACATATAATACCCATCTAATGCATAATTCATATGTTTTAACCATAATGAATACCTAATGCATATAATATGAATAATTCACATATTAATACTAATTAAGAGTACACATGATGTTAAACATGTCATAAACTAATAAACCCTAATGATATGATGAGCAAGATAATTATAACCTAATCTTGGACTTAATACATGCTAAGAAGATGTATGTGAAGAATAATGATCATGGTGACCTCTATCCTAAGTTGTAATAATCTAACCTTAATATATACATCCTTAATACCTTTCATGACACCTTAGTGATATTAGGTATCATAATCATGTAATATACTTTGATACTCATAAATGATCTATAATCACTTAATCACAGATTAATGAAGTTATCAAAATGGAATTCATACCACCTTGTTCTCTAATATATACCTAACTAATCCCCTAATCATGAATTTGTATGTGAATTAATCATTAATATGTAACATGTCCACCTTGTTCACAAAAATGCATATAATAACTCAAATATGGATAAGAAGTGATGGGATTCACACAAGTGCACATAACCAGCAGTAAAAAGTGAGTAAATATGTGAAAATGATTAATGATGACATTAATGTGAATAAGAAAGGTAATGTGACATTGTTTAATATATATATGAGTAATTAATGTTACATTATTTGGATTAGTTGAAGACTTAATAACCAATTGGATAAAATGTATTATTTCATGCAAAGCAATCTGATATAATTTAATATGGTGAGAATGGATACTAAATCCAAATTATCAAGGATAATGGTCACACATAAATAGATAATTATGTAAACCCTAATTGTGCTAAAACACTTCATGAGATAAATAAGAAATATAAATAAAGGATTTTACATAATAATGAAATGTAACTCTTTTGGAAACTGAGTGAATATAATGAGAAATAATTAAAAAGAATAATTATGATGCTGTGATATCCTAATAAATGTAATGCTAATAATAATAAAATGTTAAAAAGAAATCTTACGTGGGATACTAGGTGATCCTTGAGAACCTAATCCATGAGGAGTTGTTAGTGAAAGTTTTGGTGGAAGTTTTGCGGGTTGTTTAAAATTGAGATGTTGAACACTCACCCTTTCTCCTTTTGCTTGAGATTTTGGAGACAAAATCCTTTTTAAGGGGTTGGAGTGTTGTAACAAACTGAAATATGACTATATTGTCTTTTTGACCCGCTTTCTAAGCTTGTCCTTTGTTTTCTATCCTTTTTGGCTTTGATATTTAATTTGTGGAAATAATAGTGGTTTGGTGAATATTTGTTCATTATTTATGCCAACAAATGGGTCTATGCACAAATACCTCAGTGAATGCTTTAATCATGATCTAATATGCAATTTTACCACTTATGTGGGATAATGATAAAATAAATTCGTTCTAGAACATTCCTTAACCTTATGGAGAAAGGAAGGGAAAAAGAAATGAATAATAATGCCTTAAACATGTTAATGTGATATTGTATTATTTAATATGAGAAATAGTGGTAATATTGGGTATGACATAAAATTCATAAAAGGAAGACTAATTGGTTAAAGATAAGTTGAGATTAATTTTCCTTGGGTTTGGTTTGGCTTGGTGGCCAAGTTTCAATTTTAGAATAATAATATCTATATCAATTCTTTTTGGAAAAGAAGATATGAGTTTTCTTTAAAAATATTAAATAAAATAATTAATGACTCAAAAAGTAGAAAATAATCTTGGATTCGTAATCTACACATAAAAATAGCCTTTAGGTAAATTTTCATGTAATTTGGAAAATCTTTATATACATGTGTAGATTAGGAAAGAGAAAAAGTAAAATAATAAATAATGAGAAAAATAATTCTAAAAGGTAAAACTAATGACCAATTCATGTTTTACTTGTTTTAGTTTGCTTGAAGATGACGTTTCAAATTAATTGGGTAATTCTAGATGTTTCTAATGCGATAAGAAAGAGAAAATATGGTTTAATGTAAAATAATAAAATTAAATACTTAGGATACTCAAATCTGAACACTAAGGTGACATTTGGATTCCTCATGTCCAAATAGACTAGGTGACAAATTTTATTAAATTTGGGTTTCGTTTGCACCCTCAAATGATGAGAGAGATAGAGAGATATAAATGCATTCACACTTTATTCGAAATCATTTGGGAAATAGATTTAATGTGTCATGCTTGTTTAGTGGGCACATGTGAGTGGGACTGTTAGATCCCTGACCAATGGATCATAGTCATCTTCAACCCTTGACCAAAAAGTAAAATAGATGGGATGTTTTTAGTTTGGTAAAATATAGATTTCTTCCTCATTTCTTTACCAAATCGCACGATTTTTTCACCTACGAATTTCTTATCAGATTCCACACCTAATGGTACCCTACTCGTGATCTATCTATGCATTTTTGCAAAACAACAAATTCTTGGGAAAAAGCTTCTTCGGTCAATTGGCCTTTGTTCATATGCAAACCCCCACCTATAAATATGGGTATCTATGGCTCCGTCGCCATCCTCTTAGTCCTCCTCTTCCATCAACTTATTCACACCTTGCACGTGTTATCGCGGGTGATCGAACTTTAGAGCAGGGCTTGCAGTGGATCTTCCTCTATCCATTTTACTCCTTGGTTCAATTCCTTGTTGCGGTAAGTTCATTTTCCATGGCATCGGGCATTCGTGAGTAATGAATCCCCCTCGTGGATTCCCAATTTTACCCCTATGTACCTCTTCTTTCTTTGCTTTCTCATATAGGGGCATTATCGACTTTTTGTGATTCTTTTCCTTTGCTTTGGGGTGAGTCAACTAGACCTTTGACCCATGACTTTGCCTCACCCAATTAGGACAAGTCTATTGGGCCCGGTCTCCTCTGCTCTCTCTCTCGCGATTTAATTGCTGACGTGGATTTTCCTAATTTTGTGATTGGTCAATTGTGCAAAATGCATATCTTTTTCCCTGGTTGTCCAAAAATTAAAATAAAATATGTTTTGGAATCATAAAAATATTATATTTCTAATACAAATAATTTCTAGGTTTGGTTTTGAGTTTTGTCAAAAGGTATTTTCTAAAAATGATTTTAATACATAAAAATCACAAAAAATACACTTTAATCATCATAACTCCAAAATTAATAAAATTATATGTTTTATTAATTAGGAGAACCTAATAAGATCAATGGGGATAATTTCAGAGTCTAAATTGAGGTTTTGTGCAAAAAGTCCAAAACTAGGGTTTTTTCTACATTAATGCACATGATATACCCTAATACATGTTTATACATTGAAAATAAGAAAAGTGGACCTTGGAATCGATAAATTGGTGAAAGTGAGTAATTAAATTCCATAAGAATGTGAATTATTACACCCTAAGTTGGGAAATTTGTGAACCAAACCCTAAATTCCACAATGAGGCATTGATTGAATCCTAATTCTCCTATTATTGTTTCCTTTTCCATACTTGCATCAAAATCAATTTTGTTATTTATTTCTTAGGTTTTGTACCCCACTTCCATGTTACAACTATTTGATGGTATATAATTGCCATAGTTCATTTAGCATGTTGATTTTATTAGACTATTTAACTAGTGTAGTGATACTTTTGTACAACCACTCATAGATAGGGCATGTGTTCATTCGCCCAGGGGAATGTGTTACTCTCCTCAATATAAAATATTTTACAAGTGACTGGAATGTGTTACTCTCCCTCACCTATCTGGTTTAGGTCTGGTAGGTTCCTCGACCCTACTTAGTAAAGGTAGTCAATATTAATCATGCATGCAAATCTTTTACTATTTTTCTTGTTATGGCAAGCATCTATTTGTTTATGCCTCATACTTTTGACCATTGCCATCTTATGATGAAATATTAGACTTAGTTTCCATGTTATTTCTTTATCTTTTGTCCTTGTTCAATAAATGACACTTACCTTGCTTCTTTCTTTTGCTGGGTGTCTTCCCAACCACCCTAGGTTTGATCAAGGTGTTGAGCAAGGCCTAGTATCAAAGTGGCGCAATAGGAGCATGGAGGACCAGCCTAGGATTGGGATATGGAGTACATGACTTCCAACATGTACCTGGAAAATGAAGTTGTTACTTGGAGACAAAGTTGGTGTAGTTTAGATTTCCCTTTATCTAGATCCTTTTGATGTATCTTACATGTAAACCCTTAATGGGAGATATGATGGAATTTTAGTAATCTTTTGAAAATTGAATATAGTCATGATTTTTATTCCACTTCTATACACTTTGTTCTTTTGTAAACCATTTTATAAAGATTTGAAAATTTTACACCTATTCTAGCATACCTTTTGAGTATGTCTGGGATGGATGTTTTATTCTTCAAATTTTTAGTGAAGGGGTGATTTCACTCATTTACAACATGCTATCAGAGCCCATGGTTGTCAGAATCTTACTATTTCAATTTAGTTGCCCTATATATTACCCTTGTCTTATATAGTTCCCCTTTAAGTGACATGTTTGCCCTAGAGTTGATCTATAGATGATGAAATGGTTATTTAGAATCCTATGGGTTTCACATTATAATCATGTAGAATAAACACCTAAAATATTTACAATTTAAAGATGTAAGTAACCATAGTAAGTTGAGGTTGTTTAGTTTTGCCTTTAAGCAGCTACTAGGATATGAAGTTTAAAGAAAAGGTGTCTAGAAAGGATTAGGGTTTGGGGGCTGACAAGATTTTCCTTCGCACCACTAGCTTGGTTTATGAGGATTCCCAGATCTACATGATACCTGCCAGGCTTGAGCTGATATGAATTGTCCAAAATTGCATACTTTTAGGCAATAGTAACCTTAGACGTCTATGTTGGATATCTTTGGGAACCTTAATATGTTGACCTTATGACTTGTTTGAGGAGGGATACCCTATATAGTTCCCTTATGTCTCTTTGGACCACATGTTTGGTCAGCCTAACCCTAGAACCTAGACTTTGAAGTTTGGTGTTTAGCAAGTAATCACGTGATAGATCTTATACATGGTTTAGTTCGACTCACCCTTCTACCTATATTTATTTTGGCTTGGTAGGTCAAACATTATAAGGGGTGAAGGGTGGTTGGTTTTTGTTGTTGGGTAGTTATATTTTGATGGTGAAATCCTTTTATGGGGGATGGAGCCCTGTGCCATACCGAGATCTAGCTATGTGACTCTAGGAACTCTAACTCAATAAGTAGGAGGTTAGCTTGCTTAGATCGTTAGTTTTGACCAAACAAGTTATAGTTATAACCTAATGTTTTTTTAGTTAAGCCAGAGGGTTCTCTATTCATCCCACCCCTCTCTTATGGGAAAAAATCATCAACAAAATACAACTCCTGCTTAAATGTCCACATGTTTGTTCCCCCCAAAAACCAAATAAAAGATAACATCACAACCCAGACAAAGAAATAGCTAAAAAACATCCATGATTCATCAAGCGTCGATCCTCTTCAGGTGCAGATAGGGAATGCCTTTTTTCTCCAAAGTAGCCATGCCTCAAATTCTATTCAGTATCATCCTTCTATCTGTAATAACTATCATCTCTAAAAATCTTTTCCCTCATCTCCCAATCTCTCTGGGTATAGAGTTAGAAACTTTGTGTACCAGTGAACCAGTAATACTAGCTCTAGCCAACTCAGACCTCAACTCTCTAACAAACGGCATGGTCCTCCATGGTTCAATAGCATCCATCCACATAATATCATAGACTTCTTGGTCATCAATCTCAATACATGAAACTCGTAGCATATGATCACCTGTCAGTTTCAGTCCAACAATGCATGCCTGTACATATGCCAGGATGAAGTCCAGTGTCTTGAGCCAGGCATGGAACACCATGCATATGTATGCATTATGATTTCAGATCAGGCCTTCCGCCCACCTCCTACATACCCCATCTTCTCCCTTATTTCTTCCTATAGTCAAGTTCATTTTCACATTATGCATGTCAGGCTTCATCCACCTTATCAGATGAATCTCTCTCATCTTCGTCTTGGGCTCAGTAATCCCGCCATCTCTCATTCTATTGTAAATGCTCGACCCATGTTCAATGGAGAAGGATCAATGCTAAATCGTGTTGTTCACAGAAGAGATAATTAGGTTCCATTCAAACTCCCATCCTCACAATTTTTCCCCAAATCTGGTTGCACACTATATCCTCCAAATGTTGTGGGGTATGTTAACTACTAACCTTCCTGCTATCGAATCTGAGATCCTCCTGGAGTAACCTTTCTCACAATTATTAAGAAGGGTCTGTATATCATGAGGTTCCTGGATCTGTGTCAAATGGGAAAATCTGGTCCAGAAGAACATGGCAACCTGTCCATTGAAGAAAAGGTGATCATTATCTTCTACTCTTGGATCATCACAACAGTTATACCTCGATACAAGGGGGATGCAACATCTATTTTGAATATTATCATCCATAGGTATAGCTTTTTTAGTCATCTTCCATATGATAGCACTCGCCTTAGGGGCGTCCAGGCCCCATATTTTCCCTAGAGCATTCGATCCTCCCATTCTTGGTTGCATCATAATCTTCTTCACTGATTTCATAGTGAAGCGACCCTTCTGGTCAATACCCCACACCATCTCATCATTTGCGTTCGTTATCCAAGCACCTACCTTTTTTATCAGCTCCACACCCTTGTCACATCCCGATCTCGCATTACCCACTAATCATGAGATTAGGGCGCGACGGAGGGATTATCACATAAACAAATCACTGAGAACTTTTTCTTTTTAAGACCTCGTAATGATATCCGGTTTATTGCTGTAAACTAAAACATAATAAACTATTGTGGAAGCATTTCAATTAAACTGGCTAGAGAACATAAACAGAGTTTACAACATGTAACATTGTTTAACAGAAAGTAAACATAACAGTTAATTTACATCTTTAAACACATTCCACATACACACTCTCTCTCACCCACACCATGTCCCAAGGACCGAGGGGAAAGGACTAAGAGACCACTATCTAACTAACTACATATACCTTCTACTTACTAGGGTGGTAAGATCCTTCAGATTCCTGGAACTGTCGCTGACCTGAAAATGTTTGAGTAGAGGAGTGAGCCTACTCGCTCAGTGAATAGCCTTTCATTTAGCTATCACTAAACAACTCATCAGATATATAAAATTTAAATAAAGCATAAGTGCAGTACTAAGCAGGGAAGTTCTAATGACATAGCATATTTACAGATAATAATCACATTTCTATGCAACAACAGATATTTTAAACAAATAAACAGTTATAGAGAATTGGCACAGAAGTTCAAATCTCTTAACATATTAAATTTACTGTGATCCTATATGATTACATTTTAGTTATGCCCCAAACATATACAGTGCACTCTACATATGAAGATCTGTAGCGAACTACGATCCCACCGTACAAGACTTAGCAACACACCCGGGAAATGCTAAGTCTGACTTCTCGTCCTGGTCTGCACAGGACTCTCAGGCGCTCAAGGGCCTCAGGGTCACAAGGGCCTCACTGCACTAACTCTGAGTGCTCTAGACTCCTCCTGCAACCTGTAGTGCACAGTCGGAGGATCTCTAAGTCTCCGATGCCTGGGCGTATCCCCAGGGCTGACCGGGACATTCTCTCAGATCTCTGATGCCTGGGCGTATCCCCAGGGCTGACCGGGATCCTACCTCTCAGACTTCGTGTCACTGAGACATTCGATATTTGTTGGACACGAGTCTCCGATGCCTGGGTGTATCCCCAGGGCTGACCGTTTTACCCCAAAGGTACATACCGCGCAATGGGGTTCTACGGTGTTGGGGCACCTAAGTCTATTAACTGATTAACACATAAACACTTAAATAGGAATATCACATTTCATACTTATTTCACGTTCTGAACATCACTTGAAAACACATATACATCATTTGTCATCTTTAAACATGACTCAGTATCAACTTATCCAGTTTCGATGCTAAACATCCATTTTATGCTCAACGTATACATTGCAGTTGTAATACATGAAATTTTATCATTTTCATCAATCATATTACGTATTTCAAATTCCAATGAACCATATAAATTCATTGATTCAATCCACACTGATCAGATGCTAAACTAAATCATATAACGGCATAAGGAAGCAGTTTATGAAATAAAATTCGAGTAACGCTAAATACTGTCCAAAAGCCAAGTATCAACAAAAAATGCACAATTTACCGAAAAATTCCAACGAAGGAGTTAAATGATGATAACTAAATGAACCCCTACTCACAGTGGTTCGGGATGTCCAGATTCGTTTGGAATTGCGTCTAGAGACCAGTTTCAGGGCAAATTTCTGGGTCATCTTCTTCCTTAGTTCAGCCTCGATTTCGGACCTACTGCTGCAAGCAGCATCTTCACGCACACAGGAAGAAGGGGAAACTCAGCTAGGTTGCTGCTCTTGGCTAGTTGGCGGTGGAATCATACTCGAGCCTCAAGGACAGACTCAAAGATGATGATTCAGGGTGCTGCTCACGCCCAGGGCTCCTGGAGCAAGCATGTTGCAATCCAACAGTGTTTCTCCCACGTACAACAGAATCAAGGTTAGGGCTCAAAGTCGAAGTCATTGGCGTCATTTTCATGGTGTTGCTCATGCCCTAGAAGCTTGTGATCACTGCTACGTGCAGCTACTTCTGCAACTAAGTTGGGGCGCCGCCCCTTCTGCTTGTCGTCGGCCCAAGCAGGAAACTAGATCGAGGATGGAGGTGCTACGTTCCTTGCTTGGACCTTAAGCTGAGCTCACGGTTGGCAATTTCATGGTGTTTTCCCAGGCGGATCAGCCCTTGACCGGCACCACAAGGCCGCTGTGCAGCGCTACAACTGCTGGCCGGCTACTGGTGGGGCGCGATCTGGGTGAGGTAAAGGAGGAAGGAGAAGAGAGGAGGAAGAAGAAGGACAACGGTGCCAAGGTGGATCGGGGCTTAGGGCTGGAAATCGCCCCTGCCCACTGTCCCTCTGCAACGATCGGGCTGCCTGTACCTTGAGCGCCGCTTCCAGCGGTTGCTCCTGTTTTATCGGGTTAAAGAGGAAGAAGATAAGGCAAAGGGGCCAATTAGTAATGGGTAAATTACAAACATTGACCCAAGGGACTTATAAATGCCATAACTATTTCATCGGAGGTCCAATTCACATGATTCTTTTTGTAAACTCTCAGGCACGAGATCCTCTACCTTTTCAAGGCACAAAATTATGTTAAATAGATTGTCACAACTAGTCAAAACACTATTTGCAACTATGAGCACTTAACTTATCTCAATTAACTTAAGTTATGCACTAATCAGGATACTTACTAGTTAACTGTGGTGTGGGTCATAACAATCTCCCTCCCTTATAGGAATTTCATCCCGAAATTCCTAAAAGAGAAAAGGAAACTTGTTGCACATCTCTGACTCATGCTCCCACGTAGCTTCCTCTAGGTTATGATTTCTCCACAGAACTTTCACTAATGGTATCTCGCGATTCTTGAGTTTCTTGATCCTCTGATCAACTATCTGTATTGGTCCCTCAACATAGGACACATCTGATCTGATTCCAAATCAAACCACAATACATTGTCTTTCTAGAACTGTTATAACAATAACTCAGATTATGGTAATTACTGAGAAATTATCATACTATACATGCAGACAACTAAAATTCTTAAATAAACATAATGCATGTCAATTTGGCACTTTATACTAAAAATCATGCAATTGAACTGTTAAACATCACCACATCTCATACTGAGAATTTTGATATCAAAATACTTGATTCATTGTACACCCTATCCTTAGGGTTTCAGTTACCTCATTCACTTATCATATAGCAACACCCTATCCTTAGGGGTTACCTCATTCACTAGTCACATGGCAACACACTATCCTTAGGGTTTTAGTTATCTCATCTATTTGATTGCAGTTCAAATCACAATACGGTATCATTCTAGAACTGGCAGAGCAGTATATTCAAAATCATTGTAATTACTGAGTAATCCTTATATCATGCATGCAGGCAGATTTAAAATTCATAAATATCCCAAACTCATATCAATTTTGGCACATACATACTGAATTCATGCAATTAAACATCTTATTACACCAATAAGAGTAATTTACTTCACATATAAGAAATCATCTGTAATATTTATCAATTATCTGAAATTTCTCAAAGAACGTGCACATTAACCCAAATCCTGGTTTGTGCATCACATAACTCAATTAAGAGTTGCTTACGTATCATAACACAAATAATTAATAATACTTGAGAATTTCTAGTAATATCTCAGAGAAATGTGCCAATTCATGTAAATGTTAAGTCACACACATTAACATAACAGGAAGCATGCAGCTAGGTTTATTTGCATATTTTAATGCTATCGTACTTTCTTGAAATCATGCACCTGATGATTTACAAAATCTGTATTGTCTGGGTTTATACCCAAACCGTACCATTATCAGTCGTGTATTTCTAAACTCAACATTCACACTAAGCAATTTGGGTTTCGATGAACTATGTAAATTCACTGGTCCAATCTACACTTTTTACCATACAGAGCTTCATACGGGGCCAAACCAAGACTGGAATGGTGACTATTGTTGTATGCAAACTCTATAAGGCTTAAATGTTCTTCCCAACTTCCACTGAAAAGCAAAACACATGCTCTCAGCATGTCCTCAAGAGTCTGAATGGTTCTCTCAGACTGACCATCCGTCTGCGGGTGAAAAGGTTGTACTGAATCTTAACTTTGTGCCCGAAGCACGATGCAACTGTTTCTACAACCTGGATGTGAACTTAGGATCTCAATATGGTATGATTGAAACTGGATTACCAGGCAACCTAACTATTTCATCCATGTATATCTTAGTCAAGTTTCGAGACATCAAAGGTTGACTTAATATGAAGAAAGCGAGTAGACTAAATTAGTCTATCCACAATCATTCATATCGAGTCATAACCTCTAGGTGTCCTGGGTAACCCTACCACAAAAATCCATTGTGATATGTTCCCATTTCCATTCAGGCATAGAAAAAGATTACAAGGTAGCTATAGGTTTCTGGTGTTCAGCCTTAACCTACTGGCACACACTACTTCTAACCATGTACTCAGCTACATCCTTTTTCATACCTGACCACCAGTATAACTCCTTGATATTCCTGTACATCTTAGTGTTACCTGGATGCATAGCATACATCGATGCATGTGCCTCCTCAAGAATTTGTTCTTTCAAATCACTGTCTCGAGGTACACAACATATCATGCTAATACAACACACCATCATCTAAAAACCTAAACTCTGGTCTTTTCCCCCTATCATGTCATGCACGATCTGCTGCAACCCACTGTCACTCTGCTAAAGTTCCTTGATCTAATCTTAAAAAGTAGGTTTGACTTGCATCTGTGCAATCAAACTGCTCTGTTTTGTCACCCCTAAGTCTAAGTTCAACCTTCACATTTCTACTAACAGGTCTCTATTGAAACATGCCATGAAAAATACATTAGTTGTTGAACTTGACTTTCTGCTCAGAGCATCAACCACCACATTTACCTTTCCAATGTGATAATCTATCATCACATCATAAAGATAGTGACGCTGTGTCATAAAAGCATGAACTACAACAACTAACTCCAGATCATGTGACAAGTAATTCTCCTCATTCTATGCTACTTACCTCTTGTTACTTATCCTTCTCATTTTGATCCTATAGAATAAACATCCCAAAAATTGAAATACACAAGGTAAGAATAGATTATTCCTCATTCTTATTATTACTGCAAGAATTTATTTCATATCGCACTTCACTTATATTGTATTTCTCCTTTTGTTTCAAACACATTTGTTACATTTCAAATTTGTATCTTACTCTTTTCTCTGAATCATTTTCATATTGTTTATCTACCTTTCAGATTAACTACCTTTAAACCCTGGGTTACTATCAATACTAGTTTACTTTTCATAGTGCAAATCTCATGATTTTGTTTTATAGAGATGCTAGTATTCAAAGTCAAATCACTAGCGACATCCCTTGAACTACTTCAACTCTAAACATTCTAGGGTTTGGTCCTTATCAGTAACATAGCATTATTGTGTTGTGACTTTGCTTCCTTAGTTTGAAAATCAAACTTTAGATTTCATAAGTTTTACTCAAGTCTTCCTTATCTTATCACTAGAATTTCCTTCCTCTTACTTGAACATCCAGATAAGTTACATTCTCAATTTACCCTGCTAGGGTTTCATCATCGTATTGTGTGTCATTACTTCATTCACTTATACATCTCTACCATGGTAGCTATACATCATATGTGATTCATCCATTTTCTAAATTACACATTTGTTCTTTATTTTAGGAACTAATTAGTTAGTTATAGAGACTCAGAATCCAAAGGTAGTATGTATGAATGTATTAAACTTTAAAATAAAGATATGCATTCCATACTCTCAATTATGTCATGTAATTCTCGTTCCTTAATCAAAGTCGTCATTTTTAACATTTCTTTTGATCCAACTAAGTTCCTTGTCCTGGTCTTATGATTTACATAAGACTCTTTATTTCTATGTACTTATTGTATACTTAACTCTTTTCTTCTATTTTCCCTTTGCTTTGAAGTACATAAAAATTATTTTACTCTATTACCTGATCAATTCCATGGTTAATTCTTACTATCTTAGCCCTTACATACTATTCTCATATCTTTTCCATATTCTCATATTTAGAAATCATATAATACTAATCATTAAACTTAATCTGAACCTTACGTCGTGTTCCTTTATTTCCAATTAAGGATTGCCCATATAAGGTTTCAACTGATTCTTAGTTGTTCTAATCTTTCACTTATATCTCAACATATTAGTGTATATACATTCTTACTATGATGCGAGTCTAAATTATCCAGAGTCTATTCTTATTATACTGTTAATAGAAGTCATTAGATCTCAGTAACACATCCTGCCAGCCGGACCAGGCCGAACCTGTAGTCCTGAAGCCAAGAGCTACTCAGGATTAACCAACTCCTATTAATCTCAAACATGTGGAAAGAATATCCACTTAGGGAAAACTCATTTAAACATAACTTCTGGTATACTTAATACAAAGAATATAAACAATAAATAAATCACTTCATGACACACAACAATATTAAAGAATCATATTTATTCTATAAACTGAAAATCTAAATCCATACATATAAGAGAATTTCTAATGATTTCCAATCAAATAAGCAATATAAAGCAAGAGTTGCATCGCATCCTATGTTTAATCTCTTACTCCTGTATTAATTTCTGATTTCTTAACCCTAAGATTTCTAGGGTTTGTCTCTAGCCTATCCTTCCTCTGCATACCTGGCCAGGGCATCTAGAGAAGAATAGACAGAGTAGCTTGATACTGGTCAATCTAAGTATTCAGACACCTGGCCAGGGTATCAAAACACTCAGACATCCCAGAGCTAAAAACACATCACTTCTTATTTGCCTCACTTATAACTTTATCTTTTAATCCTAATGATTCTTAACGACTCAACCTAAGCTCTTTACTTGGTTCTCGTGACCACGTCCTCTTCCTGCCATCTGCAATAGTATAACAGAACACTTCCTGTTAGAAAATTACAGTTAGAAGGAAGACACTTAAGTCCTAATCCTATTGGTCTCTTGTCGTCCCCTGACCTTGACTTAGAGTAACCATGTACTCAACCTATGCTCTGATACCAAAATGTCACACCCCGATCTCGCATTACCCACTAATCACGAGATTAGGGCGCGACGGAGGGATTATCACATAAACAAATCACTGAGAACTTTTTCTTTTTAAGACCTCGTAATGATATCTGGTTTATTGTTGTAAACTAAAACATAATAAACTATTGCGGAAGCATTTCAATTAAACTGGCTAGAGAACATAAACAGAGTTTACAACATGTAACATTGTTTAACAGAAAGTAAACATAACAGTTAATTTACATCTTTATACACATTCCACATACACACTCTCTCTCACCCACACCATGTCCCAAGGACTGAGGGGAAAGGACTAAGAGACCACTATCTAACTAACTACATATACCTTCTACTGACTAGGGTGGTAAGATCCTTCAGATTCCTGGAACTGTCGCTGACCTAAAAATGTTTGAGTAGAGGAGTGAGCCTACTCGCTCAGTGAATAGCCTTTCATTTATCTATCACTAAACAACTCATCAGATATATAAAATTTAAATAAAGCATAAGTGCAGTACTAAGCAGGGCAGTTCTAATGACATAGCATATTTACAGATAATAATCACATTTCTATGCAACAACAGATATTTTAAACAAATAAACAGTTATAGAGAATTGGCTCAGAAGTTCAAATCTCTTAACATATTAAATTTACTGTGATCCTATATGATTACATTTTAGTTATGCACCAAACATATGCAGTGCACTCTGCATATGAAGATCTGTAGCGAACTACGATCCCACCGTACAAAACTTAGCGACACACCCGAGAAATGCTAAGTCTGACTTCTCGTCCTGGTCTGCACAGGACTCTCAGGCGCTCAAGGGCCTCAGGCTCACAAGGGCCTCACTGCACTAACTCTGAGTGCTCTGGACTCCTCCCGCAACCTATAGTGCACAGTCGGAGGGTCTCTAAGTCTCCGATTCCTGGGCGAATCCCCAGGGCTGACCGCGACATTCTCTCAGATCTCCGATGCCTGGGCGTATCCCCAGGGCTGACCGGGATCCTACCTCTCAGACTTCGTGTCACTGAGACATTCAGTATTTGTTGGACACGAGTCTCCGATGCCTGGGCATATCCCCAGGGCTGACCGTTTTACCCCAAAGGTACAGACCGCGCAATGGGGTTCTACGGTGTTGGGGCACCTAAGTCTATTAAATGATTAACATATAAACACTTAAACAGGAATATCACATTTCATACTTATTTCACATTCTAAACATCACTTGAAAACACATATACATCATTTGTCATCTTTAAACATGACTCAGTATCAACTTATCCAGTTTCGATGCTAAACATCCATTTTATGCTCAACGTATACATTGTAGTTGTAATATAGGAAATTCTATCATTTTCATCAATCATATTACGTATTTAAAATTCCAATGAACCATATAAATTCACTGATTCAATCCACACTGATCAGATGCTAAACTAAATCATATAATGGCATAAGGAAGCAGTTTATGAAATAAAATTTGATTAACGCTAAATACTGTCCAAAAGCCAAGTATCTACGAAAAATGCACAGTTTACCAAAAAATTCCAACGAAGGAGTTAAATGATGATAACTAAATGAACCCCTACTCACAGTGGTTCGGGATGTCCAGATTCGTCTGGAATTGCGTCTAGAGACCAGTTTCCGGGCAAATTTCTGGGTCATCTTCTTCCTTAGTTCAGCCTGGATTTCGGACCTACTGCTGCAAGCAGCATCTTCACGCACACAAGAAGAAGGGGAAACTCAGCTAGGTTGCTGCTCTTGGCTAGTTGGTGGTGGAATCATACTTGAGCCTCAAGGACAGACTCAAAGATGATGATTCAGGGTGCTGCTCACGCCCAGGGCTCCTGGAGAAAGCATGTTGCAATCCAACAGTGTTTCTCCCACGTACAACAGAATCAAGGTTAGGGCTCAAAGTCGAAGTCATTGGCGTCATTTTCATGGTGTTGCTCGTGCCCTAGCAGCCTGTGATCGCTGCTACGTGCAGCTACTTCTGCAACTAAGTTGGGGTGCCGCCCCTTCTGCTTGTCGTCGGCCCAAGCAGGAAACTAGATCGAGGATGGAGGTGCTACGTTCCTTGCTTGGACCTTAAGCTGAGCTCACGACTGACAATTTCATGGTGTTTTCCCGGGCGGATCAGCCCTTGACCGGTGCCACAAGGCCGTTGTGCAGCGCTACAACTGCTGGCTGGCTCAAGCTGGTCGGCTACTGGTGGGGCGCGATCTGGGTGAGGTAAAGGAGGAAGGAGAAGAGAGGAGGAAGAAGAAGGACAACGGTGCCAAGGTGGATCGAGGCTTAGGGCTGGAAATCGCCCCTGCCCACTGTCCCTCTGCAATGATCGGGCTGCCTGTACCTTGAGCGCCGCTTCCAGCGGTTGCTCCTATTTTATCGGGTTAAAGAGGAAGAAGATAAGGCAAAGGGGCCAATTAGTAATGGGTAAATTACAAACATTGACCCAAGGGACTTATAAATGCCATAACTATTTCATCGGAGGTCCAATTCACATGATTCTTTTTGTAAACTCTCAGGAACAAGATCCTCTACCTTCTCAAGGCACACAATTATGTTAAATAGCTTGTCATAACTAGTCAAAACACTATTTGCAACTATGAGCACTTAACTTATCTCAATTAACTTAAGTTATGCACTAATCAGGATACTTACTAGTTAACTGTGGTGTGGGTCATAACAACCCTGGTCATCAACCACCTGTTGGATCGTTTCCCAGTCCCATCCATCTTCCTCATTCCAGAAATCTCTAACCAAGAATGGCTGCCTTCTATCACTAGCAAAGATGGCATGGTTAGTGAGTCTCTCATCACACCACCATGAGTCCCAAAAAGGGATATTACCTCTCCCAATCGACCATCTACAAAAAGGAAACATCCTAGGGAATATGTCCCATACCTTCTTCCAGAAAGGGGACAGACAACTACTAATCTTTAACTGATTAGGATAATTTTCGGACCTGCCTGTTGCGAGGTTAGCATACTTATCTCTGCAAAAAGATGCCCACAAGGTCTTAGTATTGAGAATTTCCCAACACGCCTTAGCAACAAAGGCATCGTTGATCAACTTCAAGGAAGTGAGACCAAGACCCCCATCGATCAGCGGTGTAGAAACTCTTTCCCATACGATCCATGCTTTTCTCTGGTGATACTCCTTGTCCGCCCGTAGAAAGCTCGAAAATTTGCTCTATATACGCCGGATGATACCTGCTGGAATTCCAACCACTGCTGTTGTGTAGACAGTAATGGATGATAACACATGAGCAACCAGTAGCCTCCTTCCTGCGAAAGATAGCAATCTAGATTTCCATGCAGCCACTTTAGAGTTCACTTTTCTAACAAGAAACTCATAATCAGTTAATTTTGTCCTTCCTTTAGAAATCGGTATGCCCAGGTAAGTAAAAGACTGAGTCACCTTCTCCACTCCAAATTCCTTTTCTATGACATCTGCCTTTGCTTGATCAGACCCCCCAATCACACAAATAGATTTCCATCTATTGATCCTCTGACCAGTTGCCTTTTCATATAAATCAAATGCACTTCTAACTATATTGATTGTCACTTGGTCCGCATTGAAGAACATCACAAGATCATCAACATAGAGAAGCATTGGAGGCGCCACCCCATATCCTCTCATACAGAAATTGGCAATGGACCGATCACTCACCAATCTACTAATCCTTCTGCAAAGAAGTTCCTCAAAGATAATGAACATGAATGGTGATATTGCATTACCTTGCTTTAAGCCTCTTCCAATCTGAAAGAACCCAGCTATATCCCCACCAATAGTCATCGTAGCCCAGCTGTGTTTAAAGAAACTCATACATAGATCGATCACCTCAGGTAGAAACCCAAAAGCAGCAAGACAATTATGCATCACCTGCCAATCCACTCTGTCATATGCTCTTGACATATCAAACTTAACCACAACATTAGGAGATTCCTGACCTTGATTGATATCATGCATCAACTCTCTATCCAACCTGACATGATGAGTAATATCATTCCCTTTCAAGAAAGCTCCCTGTAGACGGGATATCATCCAGGTCATCAATGGAGCCAACATGTTACTAAGGATTCTCGCAAGGATCTTAGGACCAAATTCTCAATCGAGATAGGTCTGAAATCAATGGATAAAATCTTGGGAGAGTCGACCTTCAGAATAAGGAGGATTCTACAGCAGAACAAACCTCTATGACATATGTGTCCTCTAAAGAAACCATCTTCCAGAGTGAGGAAATCATCTCTAATAATATGCCACACAGCTGAAAAGAAATGTAGGGTAAATTCATCCGACCCAGGGGCTGTATTTGGGTCCATTTCCTTCAAGGTCTTCAAAACCTCATCCTCATGAGGGGTGGCCGTCAGTGAACAACTATCATCTGTCAAGATAGTTTCTGGGATGTCCTGTAGAAACTATTCTAAGGAAGTGCTATCTATTTCAACCTCCTCATTGTATTGTTGTTGGTAATGTGTCGCCGCCTTCTCAGCCATCTCAATAGGGTTCGTTATCACTGTACCATCAGGCAGTGTCAATGCATTTAGCCTTCCATGTCTTCGCCTGGTTTTAACCACCAAATGATAAAACTGAGTGTTGCGCTAACCATCTTGTAGCCAACTAATTCTGGCCTTCTCCCTCCGAATAGCCTCTTCCACATCTAGAAGCTGCTCAAGCTCATTCTCTGCAGTCTTTAAGTTTTCCTCATTGAGCGGAGTGGGATTTTCATCAAAAGCAGCCTGTGTAGTGAACACAACGTCCTCTAAATCTTTGATATGTTGATTATTGTATCCAAACTTTATCTTACTCCAGGCCCTGAGAGCACCTCTTACTTGCTTCAATTTATGATAGAAAACAAAAGATGGTTCTCCCACAACTCTCTCTTCCCAGATCTGCTCAACAATCTTCAAACATTCAGCCGCCCTTAGCCATGTTGACATGAATGAGAAGTGAGCTTTCCTATCAGTAATAGCCTAATCACCAGGTATAGTTATAATAGGGTAGTGATCCGACACCTGAGATCTAGTAAGGTGTATAGAACGAGTCGTGGGTTTCTCCGCAAACCATGCTCCATTCATAAGAACCCTATCTATCCTCCCCCAAACAGTAGGCGTGAGTATCTTTTTGTTAACCCAAGTAAACCAACTTCCTTTAAAAGGCACCTCCTTCAAGAGAGCATCAACAATAAGAGCATTGAAATCAAACATTTCCTGATACGTTGGAGCATTTCCCCCATGTTTCTCCTGGGCCTCTCACACAACATTAAAGTCACCTGCTATGATCCATTTCATATCACCTATTTCAGCAAACATGATGTTAATCTCTTCCCAGAGATCTCTCCTGTGGGAACAATCACAACTTGCATACACAACCGTAACAAAGAAGAATGAACCATCTGATGCCTCGCATCTAACAGTAATGTGTTGTCTATTTCTTCTAAAAATCACTGGCTTTGGGTTCAGGTCTGCATATACCCATGTATTTCCATCATCTATATGGTTGTCAGCCACCCAATCTAGATGTACTACATCTAACAGCTCAGCAGCATGTTCAACATGTAAGAAAGGTTCAAAGAGGCAAACAATGCCCAATTTGAACTTAATACAAAGTCTCCTCAGTACCCTTCTTGTTGGGTTGTTAGCAGCCCCTCTAATATTCCAGAAAATTGACTTTCTGTCCATAAGAAAAGACACTACGCTTCTCATCTCAGTCATTGTCAAGTCAGTGACTAAACCTCCATTCATCCTCATCGCTATAATCAACGAAGGTAGCATGTCTCTCGTCCTCCGAGTGTCTCCTCCTAGAACGATCACGCCTAGTATAAGAACGTTCTTGGATAATGTTGCATCCCCAATCAGTAAAATCAACTCTCCTCGAGCTAGATCTGTATCTTCTTCTATCTGTTCTTCTACATTCTCTATCACGGGCATCCTCAAAGTGTATAAAGTCCTCCAACCTTCTATTTGAAAGGAATTGTCTGTTGCCTTCTCGATCAACTATAATTATTCTCGGAGATCTGTCCTCTCTTTGACGTTGTCTGTCCGGAGATGGTCCCCGTGATCTAGGTCTCTGCACCGGAGACGACGGTCTAGTAATAGTTGTAACCTCAGAACCATGTACTTCCCTATTCTTTTTCACAATGAGAGCTTCTCTTGGTATTCCATATTCACCGCCAGCTTCAGTAAGGATAGAGTCTTCTGCACCCATTTTTCCTCTAGCTACCATGATAAGATGAACTGAGGTCCTCCTCAATCTGTATGTAAGGGATACAAATTGTGGTACATCTTCATTAAAGGCCTCCACGAGCATGAGTATACCTGATAGATCATCTTCTCCCTTCTGCCAGTCTGATATATGTATTATTTTACCAAATGGTTTGACAATGGCTGCAACGGAATCATCATCACGACACACCATGGGAAGGTCTTCCACCCAAAACTAGAAAGTTTGTTTGCAACAATGATGTTCCCCTCCAATCATGTGCCTTGTGTCAATCTTGTAACCTCTAAAGGTAGGTACCCCATTTGCTGCAGTTTCCTTTGCTTCGTTGGGGCAAGAGAAAAAGGCTATCACTTTTCTATTTGCAAATCGATATAGGTCTGCCGCACATGGCCAACATTTCCTTAAGAAAGGGCAAAGATCCATCCATGATATTTCACTGGGTCAATAAATTTCCACCGCTCTCTCAAGAGCATTGTTCTTACTTCTTCTCATATCATCATCAGGGCCTATATCCACCGAAATCCTCTTTGGAATGTGATGTGGTGCACCCCTCGCTGGTCTTCCAGACAACAATGGAGGGAACACCATGCTTGACAGTATATCTGGTACTCTTGCCTGAGTAATCATCTGATTGCATCTCGCCGCAAGGTGTCCAGGCCTATGACACTTATAGCACTCCTTGTTCCTCCTGCATTGTGATTGCCAATGTCCTCTGCCAAGACACTGGAAACAAATGTCATGAGGTATGTTATACATCAGTTTCTTCGTCGATGGATGTCGGTGCATCTTGGATGCTAAATCATTGTCTTGTGTCATCGGAGACTGTGTATGACTGGGTTGCACCGTTGATCTTGGTCACTGACCTGTTCTCTGGTTGGCTATAGTTGTGTCTTCTGTTGTATTCATCTCAGGGGGCGGCTGAGGTATCCCATGGAGGGTTGTTGTGTCTTCTTGGAGAGGTGACTCCATGGTATTCATTCCTTATGGCTGCTCGATCATCAGATGAGGCGTATGGTTCACTTCTTGTGTCTACTCATTCGTCGGTTGAGGCATAGGGTTCTCTTGCGATGACGTTTGACCTGCGTACGTCTGCGGAGGAGAAAGAGAGCTCGTCCTCATATCTAGACTAGGCGTCGACATGCTGATCAGGGGGTGTGCATCCTCATATGTCGTCATATGCATGGGTGATTGAAGAAGGTTCTGGATGTGCGGGATCACTGCATCCGGTGGCGTGGATGTGGAGGCGAAAGACTCTCATCGCTCAACGACAACCCCTTGCACCTCTCTTATGCTTTGCCGCATAACCCTATGGAGCAACGGTGAGGGTAACATCGAGACTTATCGTAGTAGGACTCACCTAGTCGATGATTGGATGGGTTGGTAGGGGTGATGTGGGTGGACACCGGTGGGTGGGGTGCCCAACCGGAGGGGGCGAGCGGTGGTCACCGTCGGTGGCGTTCAACCCTAACCATCAGCTGTTGTTGTTGGTTGTGGTTAAGCACAACACCTTCCTCCTTCTGTCCCGTGCCCAATACAGCAACCTGCAACTACTTACAAGCCCAATACAGGAACCACCCTCCCTGCCCAACACGGGACTGGCGCGTTCCCTCACTTTCTCTCCTCCTCTCCAGAAAAACCCCTACCCGATATAGGAGCACTCTTGCCTGATACGCGATCCCTACTCCTCTACAGATCCCATTCCACACCACCAGCCCACGTACACATGACACCATTCACACCTCCTCCAAGCAACCTCTTTCCCGACAGCCTCACAAGCCCAACACACCGATACGGGAGCCAAAAGCCTACTGCCCAATACTCACACAACAACTGCCTCACGTGATACTGGGGCCACATATGCCTTGTCTGATACCAGAGCGTAGCTGTTCATCAGTCGGAGCGTACCCTTCATAGTTATAACTGAATGTGCTTGTTTATAAACTAATGAACATATAATAGCCATCTATTGAATAATTCATATATTTGAACCCTAATGAATACCTAATGCACATACTATGAATAATTCACATTATTAATACTAATTGTGGATGCACATGATGTTAAACATGTCATAAGAAAATAAACACTAATGATATGATGAGCAAGATAATTGTAACTGAATCTTGGACTTAATACATGCTAAGAAGATATATGTGAAGAAAATTATCATGTTCACCTATATCCTAAGTTCTAATCATCTAACCTTAATATATACATCCTTAATACCTTTCCTGACACCTTAGTGATATTAGGTGTCATAATCATGCAATATACTTTGATACACATAAATGATATATAATCACTTAATCATAGATAAATGAAGTTATCAAAATGGAATGCATAACACCTTGTTCTTTAATACATACCTAATTAATCCCCTAATCATGACTTGATATGTGAATTAAATCATTAATATGTAATATGTTCCACCTTGTTCACTAAAATGCATATAATAACTCAAATATGGATAAGAAGTAATGGGATTCACAGAAGTGCACATAACCAATAGTAGAAGGTGAATAAATATGAGAAAATGATTAATGATGACATTAATGCGAACAAGAAAGGTAATGGGACAATGTTTGATATAGATATAAGTAATTAATGTTACATTATTTGGATTAATCGTAGCTTTAATAACAAATTGGATTAAATGTCTTATTTCATGCAAAGTAATCTAATATAATTCAATATGGTGATAGTGGAGACTAAATCCAAATAATGAAGGATGATGGTCACATATAAATAGATAATTAAGTAAACCATAATTGTGCTAAAACTCTTCATTAGATAAATAAGAAATATAAATAAAGGATTTTACATAATAATGAATTGTAACTCTTTTGGAAACTGAGTGAATATGACGAGGCACAATTAAAAAGAATAATAATTATGTTGTGATATCCTAATAAGTATAATGCTAATAATCTAAAAATGTTAAAAAGAAATCTTAATAGTGGAACCCTAGTGATGCTTGAGAACCTGAACTATGAGGAGTTGTTAGTGAAAGTTTTGGTGGAAGTTTTATGGGTTGTTTAAAATTGAGATGTTGCACACTCACCCTTTCTTGTTTTGCTTAATATTTTGGAGACAAAAAATCCTTTTTAAGGGGTGGAGTGTTGTAACAAACTAAAATCTGGTTATATTATCTTTTTGACTCTCTTTCTAAGCTTGTCCTTTCTTTTCTATTCTTTTTTATTTGATATTTAATTTGTGGAAATAATAGTGGTTTGGTCAACATTTTTTCATTATGTATGCCAACAAATGGGTCTATGCACAAATACCTAAGTAAATTCTTTAATCAGGGTCTAATATGCAATTTTACCACTTACGTGGGATAATGATAAAATAAATTAGTTCTATAACATTCCTTAGCCTTATGGAGCAAGGAAGCGAAAAAGAAATGAATAATAATGCTTTAAACATGTTAATGTGATATTGTATTATTTTATATGAGAAATAGTGGTAATATTGGATATGAGCTAAAATTCATCAAAGGAAGACTAATTGGTTATTGATAAGTTGAGATTCATTTTCCTTGGGTTTAGTTTGGCTTGGTGGCCAAATTTCATAATTTTAGAATAATAATAACTATATCATGTTTTTTTGGAAAAGAAGATATGTGTTTTCTACAAATATATCAAACAAATTGTTAATATCTCAAAAAGTAGAAAATAATCTTGGATTTGTAATCTACACATTAAAAATAGCCTTTTTGTGAATTGTCATGTAATTTGGAAAATCTTTAATATGCATGTGTAGATGAGGAGAGAGAAAGGGTAAAATAATAAATAATGAGAAAAATAATTCTAAAAGGTAAAAGTAATGGCCAATTCATGTCCCACATGTTTTGGTTTGCTTGAGGATGAAGTTTCAAATTAATTGGGTAATTCTAGATGTTTCTAATGTAACAAGAAAGAGAGAATATGGTTTAATGTAAAATAATTAAACAAAACATTTAGGAGACTAAAATATGAAAACTAAGGCATATTTGGATTCCCCATGTCCAAATTAGGTTAGATGACAAATTGTATTAAATTTGGGTTTCATTTGCACCCTCAAATGAAGAGCAAGAAAAAGATATATAAATGCATTCACACTTCATTCAAATTCATTTGGGAAATAATTTTTGATGTGTCACACCTGTTTAGTGGGCACGTGTGAGAGGGGCTGTTGGATCCTCGATCCAATGGTTCACGATCATCTTCAACCCGCGACCAAAATGGAAAATAGATGGAATGTTTTTAGTTAGGTAAAATCCAAATTTCTTCCTCGTTTCTTGACCAAATCGCACAATTTCTTCACCTACAAATTCCGTATCAGATTCTGCACCTAATGGTACCCTACTTGTGATATATCATTGTGTTTTTAAGAAACACCCAATTCTTGGGTGAAAAGCTTCTTCAACCAACTGGCCTTTGTTCATATGGGAACCCCCACCTATAAATATGGGTTTCTATGACTCCGTCGCCATCCTCTTAGCCCTCCTCTTCCATTAATTTCTTCACACCTCACACGTGTTGCCGCGGGTGATCAGACTTTGGAGCAGGGTTTTGCGATAGATCTTCCTCTGTCCATCTTTCTCTTTGGTTCAATTCCTTGTTGCGGTAAGTCCATTTTCCATGTCATCGAGCATCCGTGAGGGATGAATCCCCCTCATGGATTCCTAATTTACTGCTCTGTACATCTTCTTTCTTTTCTTTCTCGTACAAGGACATTATCGACTTTTCGTGATTCTTTTCCTTTGTTTTGGGGTGAGTCAACCAGACCATTGGCCCATGACATGGATTCACCTGATTGGGTTAAGTCATCTGGCCCAGTCTCCTCATCTCTCTCTAACGATTTCATTACTGACGTGGATTTTCGTAATTTTGTGATTGGTCAATTTTGCAAAATGCATATCTTTCGCTCTGGGTGTCCAAAAATTAAAGTAAAATATGTTTTGGAATTGGAAAAATGTAATCTTTCAAATAAAAATACGTTTGAGGTTTGGTTTTGAGTTTTGTCAAAAGGTTTTTTCTAAAAATGATTTTAATGCATAAAAATCACCAAAAAACTTTAATCACAATAACTCCAAAATTGGTAAAATTATATTTTTCTTAATCATGAGAACCTAATAAGATCAATGGTAATAATTTGAGTCTAAATTGAGGTTTTGTGCAAAAGTTCCAAAACCTGGGTTTTCTTTACATTAATGCACATGATATACCCTAATACATGTTTATACATTGAAAATAGGAAAAGTGGACCTTAGTTAAAGTGGTGAAACTGAGTATTTGAATTCCATAATAGAGGTATTTGCATTCTTACACCCTATGTTGGGAAATTTGTTACCCAAATCCTAAATTCCTTAATGAGGCATTATTTGAACACTAATTCTCCTACTATTGTTTCCTTTGCTATACTTGTCTCAAAATTAGTTTTGTTGTTTATTTCTTAGGTGTTGTACCCCGCTACCATGTAAACTATTTGATGCTTATAATTTATGTAGTTCTTTTAGCGTGTTGATTTTATTAGACTATTTAACTATTGTAGTGTTACTTTTGTACAACCACCCATATATAGGGCATGTGTTAATTCTCCCAAGGGAATGTGTTACTCTCCCCAATATAAACTATTTCATAGGTGACTGGAATGTGTTACTCTCCCTCACCTATATGGTTGAGGTCTGATAGGTGCTTCAGCCCTACTTATTTAAGGTAGTCGATATTAATCCTACATGCGAATATTTTACTATTTTTCTTATTATGGCAAGCATCTATTTTTTATGTCTCAAACTTTTGACCATCTTCATCTTATGATGAAATCTTAGCCTTACTTTCCATGTTATTTATTATCTTTTGTCCTTATTCAATATATGACACATACCTTGCTTCTTTCTTTTTCTGGGTGTCTTCCCAACCACCCAGGGTTTGATCAAGGTGTTGAGCAAGGCCTAGTGTCAAAGTGGCGCAATAGGAGCATGGAGGACCAACCTAGGATTAGGATATGGAGTACATGTCTTCTAACATATACCTAGCTCATGAAGTTGTTGCTTGGAGACAGAGTTGGTGGAGTTTAGATTTCCCTCTATCTAGATCCTTTTGATGTATCTTACATGTACACCCTTAATGGGAGATATGATGGAATCTTTGTAATATTTTTAAAATTGAATATAGTTGTAAGGACCCTGGCCTTTGTTTTGGGCTTACCCTATTTGTTTTTCCAAACCTTGTGCTTGGTTTCTTGCTAATCATCTTTAGTGATGATTAGGGTTTGCTTGTCCTTAGTTGAGAGCTGGAGGTGCTACTTGCAAAATAACTTGATATAGGGTTGAAGAGCAAGTTTGTCACCTTGAGAGATGCCTTTCTCTCTCTTTTCTTCCTCTAGGGTTGAGAGGAAGGGTTGGGCTCGTGCCTTGAGTTGTCTTGGGCTTGGTTGAGCTCTTTTGGGCCTTGTTTTCCCTTTTTTGGGCCTTGCCTTGCTTGGTTGAGCCCTGTATCGGGCAAGGATTCTTGTGTCGACCTTGCCTTGTGTCACCCATGGGGTGTATCGGGCATGGAGGTGGAGAGTATCAGCCATGGACCATCTTTGACCCCTTGACCTCGTTTGTGTCACCACTAGTGGACACTTGGTGCATAGTGCTTGCATGTGGCAGTAGCCTTGGACATGTGTATAAGGTGAGTTAAGGAGGTGGCATTTTCCCTTGGACAAGTGTCCTAGGTGGGCGACACATTACCTTGTTTTCTCCTCCATCCTCTTCTATATATGCCTTCCCTTTCTCTTCCTTAGGAACCCTTTAGCTCTTTGTTTCTCCTCTCTTCCTTGGTGCATGATACACCTACCCTTTGGAGCAAGTTGGTGGCCGATCCTTCTCCCTTGGTGGTGATCCCTTCTTCTTCCTTTAGCTTGGTGGCCGAACCCTAGGTGGGTCTTGTCCTTTGGTAAGCATCTTCACTCTCTCCCTAGCATCTTCTTCTCCATCTTGCTTACTCTTCGGCCATGGTGGTTATGCTTCTTGTTCCTTTTCTTGAGGTGTCCTAATTAGTGTGCTTGGAGCAAGGAGCTTGGAGCTTGAGGCATTTGCTTAAGGCGGGTTACATAACTTCTAACCCTAGCTATACTACCTTCCCTATGTTGCATGTTTCATATATGATGATGATCGGCCATGCATGTATGTTTCTTGCTCTAGAACATGTTGTTGATCTTATGGATATAATGAGCATGATGGTGTTGTTGTTGTTGATAGTTTATATGTCTTTACACCTAGTTGGCCGAACCATAGTTGGGGTTTTCCTTGGTAGCAACACTCCTTTCTCTTTCTCTCCTTGGTCTAAAGAAGTGAGTTTGAGCTCTAGTAATGTGGGCGATGCCCCTCTCTCGTTTAAGTTGAGAGGTGAGCTTATATTCTAGTTGCTTGGGCAACACCCTCCTCTCACCATGGATTTGAGAGGTGAGCTTTTGATGACCTATGTTGGGGTTGGATCCTTGTGGTTGCCCGATTTGTGAAAGAGGTTGTGCAACACCCCTCTCTCTTGGTTGTTGAGAGGTGAGCTGACCTTCTTAATCATTTAGGGTTTGGTGCCCTTGTGCTTGAGGTTGAAGATGATCTTGTTGGGTTGTGCCTTGCATGATATGCCTTTGGGGATAATGCTGCCCGATAACCTTCTTGTCTTGGGTTGTACCTTTGGCCGATACCCATGTGTGCTTGGGTGTTATGTTTTTTTGAGTGCCCTGCACGATGCACCTTGTTGAGATAGTTTACCTTGGTGCCCGATATCCCTTATCCACCCTAGAGTTAGGGTTTGGGCGACATGGTTGCGAAACCCTTGGATGGGCATCTTGGTCGATATGAAGCCTCAACCCAATCTTGGGCGTTAGTGTTGCTCTAGGCGACATGAGTTGTCTACCCTTAATGCACGATATGTCCTTGAGGTTTAATCCTTGGTGGATAAGCTTGCTTGGGTGATCCTTGTATCCCTGATTGATATGCCTAGTTGAAGCTTAGCTGGTGCCCGTCATGGTCCCCTGGTCGATACCCTTGGTGGAGTTGATAGATGGGAAATATACCCTTGCTAAGATGTTGCCCGATACCCTCCTTAGGGTTAAGTCTTGGACTCCCTTAGAGAGGACTCCCGATGCACTCCCTTACCTTAGGGTTGTCTTGGCCGATAGACTTTGATAGCTTGGTACCCGACACAGCCTTGGCCGTTATCCTTGATGAGCTTGGGCGATATGGTAAGGTGCCTAGGATAGCTTTGGTCGATACCACCATGAAGTGTTGGACAATATGGCTTCATGCCCGATATGCCAACCCTAGGATGCTGACCGTTATGATGTTGGCTATGCATGACACATTTCTTGGGCATCATGGTTACCCTGGATGATAGGGTTAACCCTCAGATGATGCTAGAAGGTTGCACGATAGGGGTGCCTTGGGTGACACCCCTTTGGCCGATATGGCTCATGTGAAGGTTAGCCTGATATTGGAACCTAACCCTAACCCTAGCTTGGTGCATGTTAGACCCTTGGCTGATAGCCATGGTAGTAATGCATGTTATGACCTCGTGGATGGCTGCCCGATGCCATGAGTGTTAGTGGAACCTTGATGCATGTTAGAGGATTGCAGTGTTTGCTTGATATGGTGGTGAGTTGCTTTAGGGTTAGGAACCCTAGCCGGTACACCATTTGGTGAGGGTTGACACTGCTCGCCATACCTGTAGTGAGGGTTGCAGGAGTTTTGGTGAGGATTCTGATAACCCGTAATGTATATAGTTGATGGTTCTATTTTATCAATGATAATACAAGTTAAATGATGTAATCACCTTGAATCCTACAAATATGTTGAAAAGTTAAATGATAGGTTGTGAAATAGGAAGCTTGGAAGCTTATGATGTTGCTTCACATGTTGATATAACACATGCATATGGTCACAAGTATAAGGCATAATATAGGACCATGATTGATAATAATACTATGAATGATAAAGCTTATGTGTGGTATTCTCATGGATGCTTCTTTATACTTGATAGCATGATCCTTCTGTTAATCCATGATGACTTTATTAATCTATGTGAATGTGTATACTAACCATGAAGGTATTTCCTGTGGATTCATAGATTGGTAGGAGCTATGAGATATGTGTGCTTTGATTAACACAATGTGATGATAATCCTTGTTAACGGAATAGCAAGTGATAGGTCTAAGAACCTGATGTAAGGGTGAGTTCCTAGTTGAGGTGTTATCCTCTGATGATGAGATAAGGGATGCGTTCCCAGGATGTTGATGCATGATGATGATGATGCCGTGAGAGGCAGTAGTTGATATCATGAGGGATTGAGGTCCCAGGATGGTATGTTGATGAAAAAAATGATGTAATTCTATAAGGCTATGTTTATACCTTATTTTCCCTCAACAATTGGTTTAAAATATACTAATCAATTATAGATAAACATATCATGTAGTTTGCCCTGGACATAGATCCATTACTGTTAGTATTTGGTGATGGTGAAACAGGATTATCCTGCGGGATTACCTGGAGTGCATATTGTTGAATATGCGAGGTTTCCCCTAGCCTAGAATAGGAGGGTTGAGTGCAACTGTGGTTGTAGACTCAGGATATATGGAGCATGGTGAACATACCCATGGCTCAGGATATGTGATGATGAGCATGATGTGTTCATGGCTCAGATGTATGCACTAGCACCCATGATGAGGTGAGCTAGAGATATGGGTAGCTTGCGAAGCTGACCCAGAGGCTGAGGCCCTATAAGCATAAGATTGCGGTCTTGCTTGATGATTTGTGTACTGACTACGAGAAGGTGAGGTCATGGAGTCCGGATCTCCCTAGAACTTATATGGAACCAAATTGGGCTTCACAGCCAATGGTTGGACTTGAGCAGTGAAGGCTCACTTCCTCAGGGCATAATAAAATGTAATCCAACCGAATAAGTATATCTTACTTAGATAAAAACACGAAACATTGATTGAGGCCTTGCTTATAAAGCTGATCTAGTTACACCTTGCAGATATGTGTACGATCCTTATATCTTTTGATAAGTTCTTATAAAGCTTATCTTGTCAATCATGTTCCATAAATAAATATTTGGTTATATGCCTCCCGGATATCTTGGTAAGCTTGATGGTAATAATAGCCTTGTTCAGTATACTGCTCTTGTTATATGCTTTATCAGTTATTTGTTGTTATCTTCTTTAACCTTTGAGGTTTTATAGTTGCGGAGGGGAGTTATGTTTCTCACTGGGACTGTGTGTCTCACCCCACTGGTTTACAACCTTTTTAGGTGATCGCCCTAGACATGGTGGTGATCGTGAGGTTGCGGCCGAGCAGCAAGAAGAGTAGTAGAAGGCAAGAGGTGGACATGTTGTTGTTTTGGTGGTTTTGTTGTAGAGTCTAGAGTCATCCCTGTACTCTCATGTCCTCGGAGGTGTTTGACGATGTTTCATGATGTTTAGCTGCTGTAATTTTTGTATATCCTGCTGCTGGCCGTACGTGGCCTGTTATGTATGTATAAACAAGTGATGAACTAATATTCACTGTTGCGGCGGTGGGTGGCTTTAATTTGTGAACATATCTGGCAGGTGATCTTGAATATATCTATATATGACCTTATCTTCTTGCAGGGCCTGGTTGTAAATGTTCTGCACATATGTTTCCGCAATTGGTTTTAATTAACCCGTGTTTTCGATAATATATGGTTTTGCACATTTTCACGTGTCATCTCGTTGTCTATGTGATGGCGGGGTGTCACAATAGTCATGATTTTTTTTTTTGCTACACACTTTGGTCTTTTGCATACCATTATATAAAGATTTGAAAATCTTACACCTGTTCCAGTATACCTTTTGAGTATGTCTGGGATGGATGTTTTATTCTTAAAATTTTTAGTAAAGGGGTGATTTCACTCTTTTAAAGTTCCAGTCTATTGAAATCGCCATCAGTTCCTCTCCCAAAACAACTAGTCCAAATGCAGATCACTGACTGGCGCCACACCATCATTCTGATATGCAAAATAGCTGCACTCCTCACCAGAAAAAGGTTGATGTGTCTCTATAAGTCAAAATGCTAGGGCCATTATAATTGTCATCACACTTCCTTGCAACCTACTACCCACTCCTCTTTCATTGCTCCTCCTAGAAATCAAACCCCCCTTACAATATAAGCCCCAACCTAAGGGCATGACAAATTTACAGAGCCGATAGAAAACCCATCTCTAGGATGTGCACACAGCCATTCATTCCTATCTGATCCTGCCTAGTCAGTCTGCCGCCTCAAACATGTACAACCTGAAAACACTAGTTGCCACCTTGCTTATTCACCACCCATCGATGATTTGACACCTCCTTTCCCATGAGACAAAGAATTACACAATATGCATACTTTAATTGCAATCCCATTGCCCTGCCTCCAATTGCGTCACCACCTAGATCTTCTCCATTATAGCCTTGTTCTAGGAAATCAAGCTATGTCCCTTCAATGCCTCCCTTCTTACTCCCTCCGCAGAATGCAACCTCTCTAGTAACCAACTCAACCTCACCACCTGTAACATTGTAAATCTAGTGCCATGAGAGGAAGAAGATCCCATGGACCATTCCCAATCAAATTCCAATCATGTGAATAGGTGACAATATAGATCTAAAAGGTCTATTGATCACCACTACTAACCAAAAATAGATCCACACACCTCCTCATCCCTTCTTCGATGATCAAAACTAGAAAGATCTAAAGTGTTCAGATGTTACCATGATCTAAACCAAGGAGGAATAAGAACCCTCCTACTAGCACTTCCTTATCATCACAATGAGATTGGAAGTCCATTGATGATTGAAGACCACAACAGTCCTGATTAAATCTCCTCAAGTCTTCCTCAAGTCCGAGATTGTCCTAGAAATCATGTTGATTCCATGACCAACCATCAACATGAACTACAACTATCATTAATCAGTAGGAAAGCATCAAACATTTTGTCAGATTTCCCTTCTTTTGTTGTTCTGATTAAAATTTGCACACATCACCACCTCCAAACAGAAACAGATCCACCGGCCTCCTCATCCCTTCTATGATGATCAAAACTAGAAAGATTTGAAGCGTTCAGATGTTATCATGATCTGCGTCAAGGAGGAATAAAAACCCTCCTACCAGCACTGGCTCGTCATCAAAATCAGATTCGCAAGTCCACTAATGATTGAAGATCACAATAGTCCTGATTAAACCTCCTCGATTCTTCCTCAAGTCCAAGATTGTCCTAGAAATCATGTTGATTCCATGAACAACCATCAATATGAAATACATCTATCATTAATAAGTAGGAAAGCATTGAAAATTGGGTCACTTTTCCCTTCTTTTGTTGTTCTGATTCAAATCTAGAAGAATTATAAAAGGAACCAATAAAGATATTAAATATGGACTATTTGATAAATAGAAACCTAATCTGATCTTGGTAGTATATATATATATATATATATATATATATATATATATATATATAGCCCTTTGGCATATAGATACAACAATGTATGGCACTTAGAATGATGATACTAATAGATGAGAAAGATACAATAATCCAATATCATATAATGACATGAATAAAAAGCCTTAATTTAGAGATTGATGCACAACTAATAGTAGTGACAACAAATTTGATTTGTGCGATTCATATCATATTAGTACTATGTCGATATATATTGAATTATATTAATTCGAGTCAAGTGTTGACTTAGTAATTTTTGACTCCTTATTATGTGTACTATACATGTATGTGTGTGAGTTAAAGAGTAAATACGTATAATCAGTGTGCTATTCTAATACTTTTCATGAAATTGAATACCTAGATGCATCATAAACATATTTGATGGCATTCAGGATGCAAATGGGCATTATGATCATATTTATACCTATTTAAATAAGCAACATGAATATATTTGACTCTAGGACTAAATCAGAAATAAAGGAAAAAAATGAAGACATACATGTAAATTGGAAGCTTATAGATCTATTTCGATAAGGATAGTTTGAAAGAAAATAGTGGATCTATAAAATGGAAATATGATCCTTGATAATAAGAGAGGGTATTATAAGCACATGATAATATGAGTGTAACTTATATGCTTTATACTATGGTAACATACACACATGTAATATTGATTATGTACATAAGCCAATTAGAAACCCTAGAGGTAAAGGGAATGGGACAATATATCCACTAAAGATGAATGAGTAAACATTATACTCACTAAAAGGTAAAATGGTAATTTCACCTAATAAGAACCTAGAAAGTGATTTCCAAGCCAAGAAATATCAAATGAGCCTAGTACATTCTCTTTTTCTAGATTTGTGAGAAATAGACAACTTTGATCCCCATGTCACCTTGATTGAAATCTCTCAATTAAAACATGTACTAAATTCTTGATTCTATATTTAACAATTTATTACCCTCTTGAGTTTCATCTATATAACTTTGCAAAAGTAGTGAACCAATTTTATTAGCCTTTCCCTCTTGTTAAAGTTCACTACGATTAAATTTGAATGTTGAACATTGTTGAGAAATTGAAATATTGTTAGATTTTGATATTATCACAAAATTCAAAATATTGGTTAATAGATTTCGGTCACAAGATTTAGTGAGTCATATCCCCCAACCGTTCGTAGTGGATAATGGAAAATTATAGGTCCCCCCACTACTGGTTATCCCCACAGGAGAAAGTGTTGTTCTCTCATAGAGGGGAGAACACTAGGTACCTGGCCACTGGCGAAGACAAAATATTAGACTAATCGTGCTTATAGATAGATATTGTAATTTGAATAATTTGATATCTTGATATAAGTTTTGATAAAATTTATTTCACTTTGTGATCTTGATATTAGTTTTGAGAATCTATTTATTATTTTCTAGTTACCACTGTGAATTATTATACTTTTTGAAAGTAGCATGGTAACTAGACTATGTTTTGTTATTCCCATAGTCCACCAAGCAATCTTACATAGATTTGATCTCATAACTCTTTATTTTAAAATAACTAAGTAGCTGAATTTAGTACCAGCCTAGCTGGCCTTTATTCTCGCTTCATGGAGTCCATGTGTGGTTGTGTTGCCATGGGAACTCATGGACAGGTGATACAGAGATTGGCTAGAAGAGACATGCAGAAGATGTCCTCTACTACAAACTATATAGAAATCAATTCTTATTTTCAATCTTGTCATCTTATGTTTAAAGCACTTGTGATTCTGATGTAAAGACATGGTTGTAATAAAGATTGTTTATACTTTTGATAAAATTTGTAGATATTTCATCATAAAGATTGATTCTTTACATGGATATTTATTGATGGGCTAATAACATGACATACACTTTGGTACCCGTTCAAGAAATAGTTATTCATTCACCAAGCAAAATGAGAAAATTTATGGGTTGAAAATAGTGAGAAATGTGAAGTTTGTCTAATTTCAAATATATCACCCTTATTTTAAGTGTATGTTGTTACAAATTATATGCAAACATTTTGGATGCACTCAAGTACTTATCATAAGTATCTACTAACCACATTTTATTTGCCTGCATTTTATGTGAAATATTACTGACCTAAATTTGCCGATCGTCTTGTAAGAAATAAAAGGAATAATTCTAAAATAGAAAATAAGGATGATTCATATAGTTTGATTTTTTTTTCTCTCATAAAACCAGTTCTTCCTAAATTTAGGAAAACTATAAACCCCTCTAAGGAGCATTAGTTTCTATTTTGAGGAACTATGTATGATTATTTTGTCATTTTTTTATAAATTTGGATCCCAAATATATTGACAAGCACCCTTGCCTTCTTGATCCGCATTAACTAGGGATAATTGGAGGAGGGGTTATCACTATTGGTGTTTGATCCTAGATTTATGTAAATGACTTCTAATTTAATATTTTCAAAAACTCTATAGAGGTAAAGAGAATTATTAGGGTGTTTATGAGATGTGATGTTGTCTAGAATGGTTCACAACCTAGGAAATGGAAATATTTCACTTTGAAACACTAGTTTTCTTACAAGAGCTTCCATTCCAATGTGATTCATGCCTAGACTAAAACTAAGGATTTACCCAAAATAACATACATCTAAGTCTTCTCATCTAAACTTCATCTCTTTGTCATCTATAACCTTTCCAACGCTAAGAGTACTTATTTCTAAACTTTAGAATATACTTCTCATCTAATCTAAGACAAGATTTCAAGAATATTAGGGCTATGGAATCCTTTAAAACCTATAGCATACGAAAATTTGAGATTTTAAAGAAACATGTTTTATGTAATGTATGCTTTATCTATAAGGAAAAACCCTAGAAACTTATAGGGACTTTTGATGAATTGGAATGCACTAGGAATGTGCCAAGTACCCAACTAAGGTAGAAGAAATAGAAAAACCTTATGATAAGAAATTTAAAAACCCTAATTGTGGGTAAACACTATTAATTAAAACAAGTTCACATATATGAAAATATCTAGTGAGGGATGGAGAAAAAGAAGGAACAAAATAATATGTAAGTCATCTGTGAACCCTAATCAGAGATCCTGATCATGTGAAAATAAAAAGAATAACACAAGGTATTACATAAGTACACACAAATTCTAAAAATAGATAGGTATATATATAAGACCTTCAGACCTAAGGTGGAATTCAAGATCCTAGAGTATGATAAAGCCTAGACAATACCTTGTGAGGAAGGGACCCTATCCCTAGCAATTCCCTTTTGATCCCTGATAAACCTAAGTAGAAGGAATTGATCTATTACACCTATGTGCTATAAGGAATAATAGGTTTTGATAAGGGTATTAATCTTGTTAACTAGAATATTCCTCCTCAAGCCTACCCTAGGTGGAATCAAGGTCATAACCTTGTACACATATATACCCTACTCACATGAACATGATTAAAAGAGAGAAGATAAACCCTATCACATGCGTTGATTGCATGACAATCTTGATGTATAAGAGATGACCTTTGGAGAGGTTCATAGATCCTAACAGAATTAAGTAAGACTTCTTTAACTATCCTTCATGACCCTTAAGCCTAAAGTTGCAAAAGCTAGATCTTACTTTTGTAAGGAGCATGATGACATGGAACTAGCACACCTCAAGGTTAAAAACAAAATGTGTGATGGGATAATTAGGGTTTGTTGAGGAACTAAAAAATGAAGATGAATTCCAAGGAGTCTGGCAACACTAATCATGGTCAAGCAATGAGTAAGAGAACCCAATTAAGGAATGTAGTTATGAAAGTAATAATAAGAGTACCAAAGTTTTAGACCTAAAATATATCCCTTATTGGAGCTAGGTGATACAACAAGTTAGAAGCCATTACCATGACTGGTGTGTCTTTCAGGTGCACACAAACAAATACAACAAAACAACCATTCATACCGCACATGGTTTCCATGCTGTGAGGTGATACAAATGAAATTTTTTCTCCCTTTATGCAGAATAGCTGCTTGTTGAGGACTCATCCCTGTCACCAACCATGTTTTCTTCTTGGCCCTTCCTTTTACTCCACCACAACATGATGTAGTGTAGTTAGAGTGAAGACTTAGTGGTTGTTGACTTCCTCTCTATCTTGTAACCAGAATGAAGATAGATAATATGTACTTGGTGTTGGTATGTATGCCCAGAGAGCCAATCATATGATGATTGGAATATGGCATTAGATACCTGATTTGATAATAATAAAGATAATTCCATATATTATGTTTTGTCTCAGCATGAGATGATGACACATACATAGTAGATGTCTAATGAATGATGTTAGTCGATGACATATTTCTTCAGGTTGAGGATCTGAACGATGAGATCATATGTATGATAAGAGTACATACATTCTTATTATGTCCCTAGTCAGATATTACTATGGAAGAAAACTAGACAACAATAATATATAAGACTACAATGTGTGTTGACTGATGACAGTGTCTCATTAGTCATGATATGTGATATCAAGTCAAGCACACAAGTACATGTTAAATAACAGTGTATCGACAAATCCACCATGAGAGTGATACATGGAGACCATGGAATGGTAGTCAAAATTAGCTCTCATACTGATAGTGGTGATTGTGGTTTTTAGACTTGAAGTCCCTACATTCATCACATGTCGTTCTTGTACTTTGACATCGTCCATTATGATCCTAAATAAGGGTTTCCATAAAGGTGGTGCATGGGTGCATTGTGACACATGGGGATTGAGTGTGAGTGATGTAGATGAGATTTGTCCCTCCTATAGGAAATTGATATCCATGGACTCTTGATAAGCGAGACTGAGAACTGTATAGCCGTACTCATATGATTCAATATCTAAAATGTGAACTCACATACATCTCAGATAATTTGCTCTAGTTTACAGAATATGGATTGAAGATTGAGAGGATGATGATTCCATGCCTCGAGTTCAATCTAAATATCAGATACAAAGGAACTATACGATCATGATAACACTGATCATAGGTTGTATGCTGAAGTTGTTCTCCAACTCTCCAAATCACTTTGGTAACAATGATGTATTTCTAGACATCACTCTTTGCTACCATGTCATAATTGGTTGTGGACATTCACTGCCAATGTAATTATGGACCTATACGGTCACACACATAGGATACACTTGGAATTGAAGTATTTTCATGAATTATGTTTATATTAATTATTAAAGGTGTTTAGGTATGCAATTCAACAACTAAGGTTCAAAGTTGACTCTCAGGACTCTAAACCGATCGGTTCAAGTGTTGAACTGATCAGTTGGAGTGTCAGGTCAATAGAAATATTATTGATCAAACTTTGCCTAAATTGGACAAGTGAAATGACCAGTTCACTTGTAAAATGACCATTTCACTAAGTAAAATGACCCCTTCACCTTCTGGTTCACCCGATTTAGTTGCCCATTTGATTACAACAAGGATTAATGTTGATCTCATGTTTAGCATCAATGGTGCCTTGATTACCAATTTGATTCAGAACAGGGTACCTACAAAAACATTGGTTCATGGAGCGAACTGACCAGTACATGCGCCAAATGGCTGTTTGGGTGTGCGAAATGACTAGTTCTCCTCTATGAATTTTCCACAAAATTTGTGAATTCAGTTGTTTTGACTCCTACACAGATTGGGAGCCCTAACCCTAGCCTCTACTATAAATAGAGGGGTACTGGGGGCTTCCCAGACATGATAATTTCCTCTAATAATTTTTTATCCTCTCTGGTTGTTGTAATAAATAGAGAGATTGAGCAAGTCCTACTAATAAAGGGAGAGATAGCAATGGAGAGAAAATTGTGGGAGAGAAAATCAACTCTAGTAGGTTAACATTCAAAAGGGACAACTCCTTCCCGTTGGCTCTGGTAGTGCAAAGTGGAGTTCTGAGTGGTCCTCGTCGACTACTCTTGAGGCGAGAGGCCATTGTATACCTTTAGGACAACACCATCAAGCACCATCCGTGGTGCCATACTAGGATGCCATTGGTGATGATTGTTCAAGTGTTGCTGAAGAAGAAGAAAGTTGCTGCTTGGAGAGGAAGCACGATCCTACATCAAGAGTTGTCACTGGACTTTCTCTAGAACTAGGTTTTACTCTTGTTACCTTTCCTTCCTAGATACATTGTTGTTGACATGATCTTTCTATCAAGGGGAATCAGGTTTTAAATTTTTGTTTCCACTGCCTAATCTATTTCCCCAATTTCCCTATAGTTGTGTCAGAGCCACACCAATCTGTGATTTATCTGGATTTAAATCGATATGATCAGATTTGTTTCATACGATGTGAATATTAAACTGGTTGAAGTGCATATTCGATTAAATACACCACCATATGACTCTCTCTCTATCTCTCTATATATATAGCCCATTTATTTAATACCTGCACGGGTAGCCTGGATTTCACTAGCCAGCAGCCAAAAAAGTAAATGTTCTGACAAGAAAAGTATTTCTGCTATAAAAAGAAGTAACTATGTTGATCAAAGAGTAACTATATGACTAAAAAAGTAATCCCATACAAAATACACAGTAGATATATATGTAACCATATTTTGAAATCTGCTATTATAAACGTAACTATCTATGCATGAAACTCAACAGTTTACAAGGTAAAGTAACCCTCTACATGTCAAAAGTAACCAATTTGAAAAAGAGTAACCGAAATGGGGGGCGGGTAGCTACCCATGTGGGTATTAAAGATGGGCCCATATATATATATATGTATGTATGTATGTATGTATGTATATATGTATATAAATGTATATATATATATGTATATATGTATATATATGTATATATGTATATATATATGTATATATATGTATATATGTATATATACATATATATATGTGTGTGTGTGTATATATATATATATATATATACATATTATATACTTATATATACATATATATGTATATATACACACACACATACATACATATATATATGCAATTTACACACGTGTCTTTTTCCTGTAAAATCTTTTCCATATAACGTAGGTAGTTTTGTGATATATTTTTCAGGAAAACATTGTCTGATACCAATTCGGTGGTGCAGAAATTTTTGATTCTGTTATCATGCTTTGAAAACATACTCGAACTTCCCTTATGGGTGTTGTATGCTTTCTCATCTTTATCATTTTGTCTATAATTATTACATTTTTTAGACCGGATTCTTAATACATTCTTCTTTGTACTACGAGGTTTTCGCATAATTAAATTCATAGTGTAAGAAACTAGCATCCAAAAAGAAGACGATAACACTCTGAGTATCATAGATAGCAAGATAATCTGTATACCTGTGTTTCCCACCTCGCTTCCTCTTATCTTCAATCGCCAGCCGATCTTCTCTTAACGATTTCTAAGAGAAGTACTCCTTAGACTTTCGACGTTCCAGATCTCGGACTCTTCATCATCCTATAGCCTTCATGTCCCCGTGTCCTTATGCACTTGTTTGCTTGGTCGGACTTCTGGACGATGGCCTCCGGGATGAAAAAAGGAGAGATATCTCTCGATTGATGAAGATAGAAGAACTGGGGGTGTAACGGGTTACACACTATCTTTCCTATTCTATGATAGTACAAGGATTATGATCTTTAAGCTGGAGCTTGTTTCCTACACTTGTGGAATTAGCACGCAAGAATCATCTCAAGAACTTGAAATGGAATCTGGAATAGAATTAGGAAATCGAGCCTCTGCTCTTTTATTGCAGGACCTAATTTATATACATAGCTACCCTTTGGGACTCACTCCAACTACGAGTGCCCCTACTACTATCCCTCGAGAGTTTATATAGAGACTCTCTCGGTTACATTACATTGATGCTTCTCTTTTTTCTTTACATGGTTGTCGAACACTTGTCTGGTGGCGAGCGTTCTTCTTTTTGAAATCTTTCTCCAACGTACATCTGTCCGGTGGAGGATTCTTTGTCATTCTTTGCTTCTTGCAAGTGTCTTCTTACGTCATTGATGACGTGTCTTCTTCTAGAATGCTTTTTATCGGCTTGTGCTGCTATGGCTGTCTCTTTCCATCTTATCTTGACACGCGGGACATATTTTCCCTTCATGTCTTCTGAGTTGGCAAAATATCTGCTGACATCTGTCACTTGATTTGATTTGTCCGGTTTCTATTCTTTTTAGAAACCTTTCTAAATTGATTTTTGTGGATGTATTAGTTCTTCTCGTATTGGATAGAATAATTGTATTATCTGAAGCTTTATGAAGCCAACTTCGATTTTCATTAATTAATTTTTCCAATACTTGGCAAAGGACTTTTAATCCTAATGCCCTTCTAGTTTCAACAAATTCCTTGTTAACCTTATTCTCTTCAAATTCTTTTCTGTAATCTGCATCAATCTCTTTGACGTATTCTGGGGAAGAGACCCCAATTTGAATGCAGTGTATTGGACTGAATTTCTTTAATTTTTCCCAGTCCTCCGATGCTGAGAAAATCTTGATATAAATGTCACTAGTAGGTTTTACTAGTGGACTATTGCTTTTAAATTCTCTAATTGCTCTGGCAATATCTTGGGGTAGTCCTTGTATTTACCCAAGGTCTTGGCTTAAATATATTAAATTTGCAGCTCCGATTCTGAAACAGTCTCTGATGATTCTTGGATCCACTCCTTTGTCAAAGTTAATCCTGGGATATATTCCCGTATGATCTGGAACACATGTTTCTGTCGTTTTGAGATTGTAAACAATCTCTAATAAAGTTCTATATTCATTTTCATTTTTTGCAAAAATTTCATTTTCATTTTTTGCTAAAAATTCTGCAACACTCAATTGCAGGTCATACTCCTGCTCATTCTGAGATACCCTGAATTTAAATATCCTTTCGGGCATCAATTTTATATTTTCCGCTTTATTGCGGGATTCTTTCTCCGAAGAGATCATATTCTCCGCTGTTAGGCGGGAACTATTTTCTGAAGAAATAGCAGTTTGAAAACTGCTTCTTGCCACTTGGCTACTTTCTTTCTCCGAGGAGATAGTATTCTCAGCTGTAAAGCTGGTCTTAGCAGTTTTAAAGCTGCTTTCTTTTGCCGTCAGGCTTGTATTTTCATTATTTTTTCTGACAAAATCAGAAATCTGGAGAGATATGTCTATCGACCTTTTACCTGTCATTTTATCCGTCCTTGTTTCTGATCCTTTTTGTTTAATCTCCCTTCTGAAGCAGTTTAAATCAGCAATTATTCCTGCAATGTCTTGTTTACTTTCTTCTATGTTATCAATAATTTTATCTTGCTTTTGGATCATCTCTACTAATTCTACGTAATTTTCTTGTAACAAATTGCAATTTCGTTGTAGTCGAGCTTCCAATTCTGCAAGTTTTTTGTCAACCTGCTCCATTGTATTGTCTTGATAAAAAATCTGCAAGAACGTTAGTTTCTCCTTTAATAATTTCTATATCAAAAATATATTCTGCAAAGAATGTTTGCCATCTACTTAGTCTTTTATATTCTGGCGTGGATGGTAAATTATTTTTAATAAAAGCTTTTACCTACGCATTATCAACTCTTACTAGGAATTTTTTAGGTAATAAAAAATAGGAAAACTTTTTAATTCCCTTTTTTAATGCTAATAATTCTTTTTCGTTTGAGTGATATCTTTTTTCTGTATCTGTAAATGTTCCAGATGTATATCTGCATATTTTTTCTTTTTGTTCATCTTTCTTTTTTAAGACTGCTCCCCAAAATTCTTCTGAGGCATCGGTTTCTATTATTAATTCGTCATTTTCTAAAGGAAGATCTAATCTTGGTAAATTTTTACATTTTTCTTTTATAAATCTAACATGATTTATGAGTTCTTCTGTCATAAGAAAAATAGTATTTTTCTTTAATAGTTTTTGTAAGGGATTCCTTAATTTTGCCAAGTTTTCTATGAATTGTTCAGCGTAATTTAAACATCCCAAAAATCTTTGTAATTGTTTTTTGTCTTCTATTTTATCTGGAAACTTAACAATTTTTTCTACAATATGTTCCTGTAATTCTATTCCACTTGAGTCTAATTTTAGTCCTAAGAATTCTATTTTAGATTTACAAATTTCTGTTTTCTTCTTAGATAATACTATTCATGTCTTTTGACAAAGAAGGGAAAATATTTGTAAATGTTTATAATGTTCTTCCTCATTTTTACTGGCTATTAAAATGTCATCAACATATACTAGACAAAAAGAGTTATATGGTTCAAATACCTTATCCATTCTTCTTTGATATATCTGTGGAGCATTTTTTAATCCAAAGGGCATTACCGTCCATTCATAATGTCCTTGTGGAGTGCTAAATGCCGTTAATGGTATACTTTTTTCATCTAATCGTATTTGGTAAAATCCTGATTTACAGTCAAATTTTGAATAAATATTTTTTCCTCTTGTCATATTAATTAAGGTTTCTTTATGTGGAAGAAAATATCCATCAAACTTGGTATATTGATTTAGTTGCTTATAATTTACTACCATTCTAGCTTTTCCTCTTTTTATTTCTGCATGGTTTTTACCATGAATGCTGGACTAGAATGTGGGATTTTTGATTTTTGTATTAGTTGTGATGTTTCTAATTCTTGTAATTGGGTACGGAATTCCTCAATATCAACAGGATTATATCTCATGGGTTTTACTCTGATTATTTTATTTTCATCAATTAGTTCGATTGTAGCCCATTCTTGACTGATATTCCAAAGGGCTAATGGATTATCACTATAGTTCTTTTCAAATAATGCCTCAATATCTTGTATATTGAGTTGTGCAATGATTCTCCCTGTTATTGGTTGTTTTTTATTTGTAATATAATCACCACGTTTGCTGCGAAAATTAAATTTGTTTCTTTTATATGCTTTTTGTATTCTTTTTACTGTAATCCAATGGTCACAGGGTGTTAATAACTGAATATAATTTTGATGTTGTATATATAATTTAAATTTTTGTGTGAAGTTATTTCCTAATAATATATCTTGTTGTTCATATTCAGGGGTATAAAATGGTGGACATGTAATTATATAATTTCCTAAAATGATTTTAGGTTTTTTAACTCTATGAGTTAATTCCTGTCTTTTTCCCGTAAAATCTTTTCCATATAACGTAGGTAGTGTTGTGATATATTTTTCAGGAAAACATTGTCTTCGCGCAATGCAAGTTCCTGCACCTGTGTCTATGAATGCATGAAAATATTCTGTTTTATATTCCTCATATATAATTCCTGCTACTATGTAGACACTATATATACTAGTCATTGTCTTTTTTTCAAAAATATTCTTGGTTATTATGTGTAAAATATAGTCCTTACCTTTGTAGTGAAAATGGTTCCATTTGTTGTAATGCACTCATTCCTAGTATAATTTCTATGTCGTCATTACGACTATCTGATTGTACATATAGCGTAATATCAATTTTTATATCTTGTATTTCAATTGGAACAATGGCCTGATGTGTGATTTCATATTCTTGTCCATCAAAATTCGTATATGCATAAGGTGATCCTATGGGTATTTTTTCTAAGTAGGGTATCATTCCTTGTTGAATAAATGAAGCTCCTGCCCCTGAATCTATTAATATTGTAGTCATATTCCATTCTTGTCCATTGAAATATTTTCCATATAATTTATAATTTCTAGCATTTCTATTGTCTGCTAAAATTCTTAAACTTGTCGTTCTTGGCAAATTTCTTAATATTGGTCGTAATCTTCCGTTATATCTATCTGTGCTTGCTCTAACTTCTTCTATTCTATCTCCATTTGTTAATTGTAATTGATTTCCCTCATATCGTAATCTTCTTGGGATTTTATTATCTGTTACTAGGGGTTTCTCTGAAACATCTATGTTTATGTTTTCTGGTATATCTATTTCAGATATTATATCTGGCTTAGTAATTTTTCCTATGTCTTTAAATATATTAGGAAGCATTATAATATCTTTATCTTCAAATTTTTCTGAGTGATGTGTATTACTAAGAGCATAGCTTATTATATATGTTATCGAATAAGGAATAGATCCTTTTTTCATAAATTCTGTTCTTTGAAAATCCTGTATTAAACTTAAGGTTCTGTTTATATTATTATCTCTAATATTTACACTTATCTTTGGATAAATATTAAATATTAGTTTCTGATGACTAAGATTTCCTTGTAATATTCCTAACGTAGCATCTCTTCTATCATTAATCCTATTATCCATTAATACCATATTTATAGGTGAATCTATTCCTTCTCTAAAAGTTGCTTTGATCATCATTTGAATGGCTCCTATGTGAATCCATCCTATTTTAGATCTATCTTTTATTTTTTCCATTTTCCTCATTAAGTCCTCCTTTCGTAGTAAAGGTATATTTATTCTATTTCTAGTATATTCTATTTGCATAGGCATTTCTCTATTAGTTATTCCATAATAAAAAATATGTTTTCTTTGGGTAATTTTCTCAAAAATTGATGTTTTAAATCCATCAGAATTTTCTAATCTTAATTCGGTGTTTCTTATCCTATTAAATAATTTTCTATCTATTAATACTTCTTGCAAGAAATTTCCTGCTTCTTCCTGATATTCTTCTATTATTTCTTCTTCAGTCTGATTCTGTGTCTGAGAAATAATAGATTGATCCATCGGATTGCTCATCATCAGTTGTTTGGACAAATTCTTGAATATTTTCGATCTCAGAAAGTTCTTCTTCTATAATTTCCTCGAATTGCTTTTGATTAATCTTCTTAGATCCTCTTTTTGGACATTCATTAGCATAATGTCCTATTTCTTGACATATAAAACATTTACATTCTTTTAGTTTCTTTTTATTATAATTTTTCTTTCTTCTGTAATATTTTTGTTTCGGTTTAGGTTTAAATCCAAACCTTTTCCTTTTCTTGAATTTATATTTGTTTCTTCTATTGTACCTCATTGGTTCACATCCTATGGTTATTGGATGAGTTAATTGGGAACAACAAAGTCCTTGTTTTACTACTTTATTTGTTTTTCTACTTAGTGTGGCTTCTGCACACCATTCTTCTAATTTCATTCTTAAAAATTCTATTCGTCCTCCTAATGTATCTGCTCTTTGTCCGATGTATTGGGGATATAATTGCATCGCTTTAAATCCCCATGGGTCGGGTACCTTGGTATAAAATAAATTTAATAAACTCTTGTTGGTAACATTTTCTTTATCCGTTCTGTCATATATTTTATAAAAATATTCCTGGAATTTACATATATATTCATCAATTCGGCACATATCACAGAGTTTTAAGTTATATAATAAAAAGATAAATCTCTATTTTTCTTTTTCTTTTTCTGTGTCTTTATTTACATTCCACGTTTCTCCTAAAAATTCTCTTCTTAATTCGTTTTCATAGTTGTTTACTACTTGAGCTAATGTGGTTGCTGTTCCTTTTACTGCTTCTTTATCATTGTCAGTTAAACCTTTCCACCAATCTGCTACGATTCCTTGGAAGGTTAAATGACAAAATCTTGATGCTGTTTCAATATCATAAGCGTAATTTAAACATCCCAAAAATCTTTGTAATTGTTTTTTGTCTTCTATTTTATCTGGAAACTTAACAATTTTTTCTACAATATGTTCCTGTAATTCTTTCCACTTGAGTCTAATTTTAGTCCTAAGAATTCTATTTTAGATTTACAAATTTCTGTTTTCTTCTTAGATAATACTATTCCTGTCTTTTGACAAAGAAGGGAAAATATTTGTAAATGTTTATAATGTTCTTCCTCATTTTTACTGGCTATTAAATTGTCATCAACATATACTAGACAAAAAGAGTTATATGGTTCAAATACCTTATCCATTCTTCTTTGATATATCTGTGGAGCATTTTTTAATCCAAAGGGCATTACCGTCCATTCATAATTTTTAGCAAAAAATGAAAATGAATATAGAACTTTATTAGAGATTGTTTACAATCTCAAAATGACAGAAACATGTGTTCCAGATCATACGGGAATCTATCCCAGGATTAACTTTGACAAAGGAGCGGATCCAAGAATCATCAGAGACTGTTTCAGAATCGGAGCTGCAAATTTAATATATTTAAGCCAAGACCTTGGGGAAATACAAGGACTACCCCAAGATATTGCCAGAGCAATTAGAGAATTTAAAAGCAATAGTCCACTAGTAAAACCTACTAGTGACATTTATATCAAGATTTTCTCAGCATCGGAGGACTGGGAAAAATTAAAGAAATTCAGTCCAATACACTGCATTCAAATTGGGGTCTCTTCCCCAGAATACGTCAAAGAGATTGATGCAGATTACAGAAAAGAATTTGAAGAGAACAAGGTTAACAAGGAATTTGTTGAAACTAGAAGGGCATTAGGATTAAAAGTCCTTTGCCAAGTATTGGAAAAATTAATTAATGAAAATCGAAGTTGGCTTCATAAAGCTTCAGATAACACAATTATTCTATCCAATACGAGAAGAACTAATACATCCACAAAAATCAATTTAGAAAGGTTTCTGAAAAGAATAGAAACCGGACAAATCAAATCAAGTGACAGATGTCAGCAGATATTTTGCCAACTCAGAAGACATGAAGGGAAAATATGTCCCGCATGTCAAGATAAGATGGAAAGAGACAGCCATAGCAGCACAAGCTGATAAAAAGCATTCTAGAAGAAGACACGTCATCAATGACGTAAGAAGACACTTGCAAGAAGCAAAGAATGACAAAGAATCCTCCACCGGACAGATGTACGTTGGAGAAAGATTTCAAAAAGAAGAACGCTCGCCACCGGACAAGTGTTCGACAACCATGTAAAGAAAAAAGAGAAGCATCAATGTAATGTAACTGAGAGAGTCTCTATATAAACTCTCGAGGGATAGTAGTAGGGGCACTCGTAGTTGGAGTGAGTCCCAAAGGGTAGCTATGTATGTAAATTAGGTCCTGCAATAAAAGAGCAGAGGCTCGATTTCCTAATTCTATTCCAGATTCCATTTCAAGTTCTTGAGATGATTCTTGCGTGCTAATTCCACAAGTGTAGGAAACAAGCTCCAGCTTGAAGATCATAATCCTTGTACTATCATAGAATAGGAAAGATAGTGTGTAACCCGTTACACCCCCAGTTCTTCTATCTTCATCAATCGAGAGATATCTCTCCTTTTTTCATCCCGGAGGCCATCGTCTAGAAGTCCGACCAAGCAAACAAGTGCATAAGGACACGGGGACATGAAGGCTATAGGATGATGAAGAGTCCGAGATCTGGAACGTCGAAAGTCTAAGGAGTACTTCTCTTAGAAATCGTTAAGAGAAGATCGGCTGGCGATTGAAGATAAGAGGAAGCGAGGTGGGCAACACAGGTATACATATTATCTTGCTATCTATGATACTCAGAGTGTTATCGTCTTCTTTTTGGATGCTAGTTTCTTACATTATATAAGTATATAATATGTATATATATATATATATATATATATATTTGTATACATATATATGTATATATATGCAATTTACACACATTGCCCTAAAATTAATTTTGAAGGTATATATATATATATATACATATATATACATATATATATATATATATACATATATATATACATATATATACATACATATATATATATATATATATATAGAGAGAGAGTCAGGCTATAATACATTCGAGTGTACAGATCATGCCGTACACCCCAATGATGTTTGCCTAACTAGACCATATTTTTCCAAAATCTAGTCCATTGATCTTCATGGTTACAATAAAATAGGCCACATATAAAATTTGAACTCATTTGGATGAGTGTAAGTCACTCATCCAAGGACAATAAAACTGACGCACAAAACTAATTTGAAATGCATTATTTTTGCCCCTTTAGATGCATGCCCTATAAGTGTCCAAATGAGCTAAAACTTATTATATAGTATATTCTTAAGATAATTAAGAAGATCAACACTTCAGATTTTTCAAAAATTTACTGCGTCTTAAAAAATGACTGAGGTGTACGGTGCCTCCGGTACACTCGAGTATACACTAGCCTGACTCTCTCTCTCTCTATATATATATATATAATATATATATATATTATATGTATGTATATGTATATATATGTTATATGTACATATATGTATATATATTTTATATGTATATATGTATATGTATATATATGTTTATGTATATATATCTGTTTGTGTGTCTGTGTGTATGCAATTTACACATGTCACCCTAAAATCAGTTTTGACGGTGGATGTTAAGCGTGGTTATGACCAATAACTCTAGATTTGTGTGTGCATAGTCATGGTTGTTTATTCATGTTTATATCTTAGTTTTCATATGGAGCCTCTCTCTTCTTTCTAAATGTAAATTAATGCTCTTCTTCCTATTTCCCCTCGAATGTAACTTGAGGTTTTACCGTATAATATGTAATAAGAAGTATGATAGTTTTAATTTATATTTCATCATGAGAAGATATTCTACACAAGACGAACCGACCGGTAAATGAGACGAACCAATCGACTGGAGGACCAAAGAGGGCAGAAGACAGGAGGATGAACCGATCGACTGGTGTCCCAACCGACCACTTGGAGGACTCCATACATTAGTTGAACCTGAGACTAGATGTCTGTTTCAAAAGCCCAATCGAGAAACTAGGAGGCAAGCTGATTGGTTCAAGTATTGAATTGATCAACCTGGATTGGTTTGAGCATGTATCTTAACCAACAACAGGTAGTACATATGATGTGGAACTGAGGTGGTAGTGATTCCTTGTGGCTCCACAAAATTACATTAGATTGGCCATAACCATCGTTGTTATATTTCTAATTACATGTTTTCATTATGGTTGTAGCATGCATATGATACAAGCTATAAGTATGTGGTGATTGTATATGCATATGTATTTATATATAAAATCTCTCACTGAATATTAAGTCTAAGATGCTTTCCATAAGAAGTACACATGAAAAGATTGATCAACCAAGCATGGGCATGCCCTAGCATGATGTGTCATCTGTCTCATGGAAGTGTGATGGTAGATATGTGTGCCTAATATGATGCATATTCTATTGTGTTGCCTTATAGGCCTGACTTAACTAGGTGACCTTAATAGGATTAATTGCCTAAAACCATACAAATAGATTGTGACAAGGAGTTGTGCTCTTCATCTATGCTAGAGTTGCATGCGATGCAATTGAAAAACTTTGCCTACCTTAATAATTGGTCATGAGAGTCAACATTGGTTGTGTATTGATTTAATTGTTTTAGATCTTGACTCACTAGAATGTTTTATGCTGTGATGTTTTGAATTGATACATGAAGGTTATCAATTGAAGAAAATAGTAGAAGCGATAATTAGGCTGCGATTGGTTTGTCGTAAGTGGGTTAAAATTTCTCAAAACTCGAGTTACTAGAACATGGTTAAGTGATTGGTTTTTGATAATTTTTGGAAAATGAGTTTCCATAACTTTTCTTAGTTCCGGAGTATATATAGGGTTTACTTTTCAAGTTCCACTAGAAAAAGGGAGAAAACGAGTTCCCCATAGGTTGTGGCGGCGCGTCTGTGTTCTTTCCATGGACGAGTAGCTGCATCGTATGTGCAGCCGTAGAAAAGCCTGCACCTGTTCCGCTATTCGGCGTGTACTATTCCCTGTTCTGAAGGCAAATCAGGCAGGTGATTTACGCGTTGGATTGTTTCTCGTCAACCTTTCAGGGCCTCAACCTGTTTGACTTGGCGTGTTATTCCCTCTACTGAAGCAAAGTCTAGCGGCGTTGGATTACTAGTCATCAAGCACTTCAAGACAACATTTATCAATTTAGTTCTCTAGCGGATGTGTTTTCGTGGGAGATGCTTCATGTTCTCAACTGAATCTCGTTCTTTGAACATTATATAATATATTATCTGTAACATATGAGCTTTGCTTTAATGTTTGGGAAAGCTACGTTTCCGTTTGATGAAATTCATGTCCACTACCATATATTCTCTAATACATATATGAAGAAATAAAGAAACTGAATGAATCTAGAGCCATTCAGTGGCGAAGATAATTTGGAGGGCCTAACAATTTATGTGTAAGTCAGTGATCCAAACAAGGGAAAGTCATGTGTTGGCTAATTCATAGCAAAAGGAAAAAATATTGGTTCCATAAAAGAGCTAGGAGATAACCAACTTCATATTTTAGCGATCATTGATTAAGTTTATTTTTATTTTCTTACCACCAACTTTGAGCTCCAAGTTTATGAAGTTTATTTTAATTTTAAGTGAAGATTATACTCTAATAAAATTTTAGTTGGTTTGGTTGATATCAAGTTGATGTATTCTTAGATGATACAAGATTTTGGTATTTTGTTTGATATTATGTACCATTTAAAATATTTTGAAAACAAAAATGTTTTGTTTGATTTTTTTTTCTGCACAAGTTTTTCGTAATGTTTGGAAAATAGTGAAACAACATTTTAGTCATCCCGATTCATTTAGACTTTGTATCTTGTAGTTGAGTTACATCAAATCAATTATATAAAAGTTATTTTCTTGGAAAAACCTAAAATTTAAGCAATCACTTGAACTCGTTTTCCAGGAAGTGCACTTAAGTTCCTAGAAAATAAGTTCCTGGAAAAGTTCAGTTACAACGAACCAATTAGAGTCTTAATTAAAGACCTAATTAACATCGTCAAACTTATTAAATCAAATTAATAAAAAATGTTTGGATAAAGCTAGAATATTTCTTTGTAGAAACTAATGGCAAACACAAAAACGTTATTCTTGCAATTAATCTTTAAATAGGACAAACTAAATGGGATTTACTTCCGCGTCTGGTTTAGGACGTTGAGAAGAGTTCTCACCAATGAGAGAAATCTCTGTGTCCTTGAAAAACCAGAGCTAGAGGAACCCGCTCCAAATGCGCGTGAGATTGAAATGGATGCCAGTGACACCAAAGACATCAATTACCTTATGTGATGCTGAATGAACTATGAGTTGCATGAGCAATGTGAAAACATGGAAATTCTCTAGATAGAAACACATCCTAAAGAATCATATAAAGCAAGTAAGGTATAATGTATCCAAAGCGATGTTTGAGTGCAGACTAAAAAAGGGAAATCCAATAGTGTCTGGGATTTCTTTTAGGTGAAGAGTTGACCACAAATATGATTCTACAATCATTGTATGAATCCTATAGCCAGTTTATCAAATTCTTGGCATGTTGATGAAGAAGGACAAATATGTGATGGTGATCAACATAAGGGAGTCCAAGGGCAAAGGTAAGGCCAATAAGAGTTCCGAGTCTAAGTTAAAGTTCAAGTCTTCAACACTCAAGATAAGGAGAGGGGTAAGTGCAAAAAGAATCTATCCTTTTCACTTAAATAATTAAGGAAGGAAACTGGCATCAGCATCATAAACTAGACACTGCCCTCTTTGTATAGAGGATATCAGGAACAAGAAGGAGATAGAGATCTCCACATTAGGGGCTGAGAAAAAGTAAGCTAAACCTGTACAAAGCAAGGGTTGTTGCCATTATAGTTGGAAACTGTCATGCATGGACATGTAATAGAATTCGTGAGTTTCTATTATGTACCTACCATTGATAGAAAACATCATGTATCTTTTATGGATAAGAATAATATGAACAAATTGATGTTTCGTAGCAATGACCAATGTCTCATAATCTATACTTGATAGTTATAAGACAAATGTGTATCACACACATACTAAATGACTTGATGACTGAATCAATAAATATTTACAGCATTGTCATCTATAGCACGTAAATAAAAATTGAATGTATATAATCCATAATAATTTTTATCTAAACTCTTTTGGTTATTAAACCATTAGAAACATGCGAGTTTTATTTATTGGGAAATATGACAAAATGATCTTCACTAAATGTAGTGGGAGAGCGACTATTCCATTATGACTCATACATACTGATGTATATAGACCTCTTAGAATGCATGCTAGAGGTAGTTACTAGTACCTCATTATATTTACCGATGTTGTCAGTAGATATGGAAGTTTGTATTTAATGAAATAAAAGTATGAATCTTTTGAAGTGTTAAAGGAGATCATGAATGAAATACCTAACTAACTTGATAAAAATATTAAGATACTTCGATGTGATCAATGTTGAAATAATTTAAACCAAGAGTTTGAGGAACTTCCAGAGACCATGGTGGTGTATCACAATGAACTCCACTTGAAACACAATGATGGTGTATCATAAAGAAGGAATCACACCCTATTAAGGCATTGTGCGATTATCAATAAATCTAGCTTATCTTTCAATTTTCTTTTGGCACATGCTATGCACTAAAACAATGCACTGCCTAAAATAGTTCAAAATACACCATATAAGATATGGAATGGTAGGTGTCCCGATATGCCTTTTATAAGGATTAGGATTGAAAGCTCGTGTAAGAAAATAGTTTCTTGAAAAGCTTTATCCGTAAATCACATAAATGTTATTTTTTTAAATACCACTTTTATCCCTATCCAACAACAAAGTTATTTGTTTATCAAGATGCTTGTATTCCTGAAGGGAATCTTAGTTCTAAAGGAATCAGTGGGAGAAAGAACTCAAAATGTTCAAGACAGACAAGAAAACATTGAACCTAAAGAGGTACAATAGGAACATGGAGAATCACAAATTGTTGTGGAATCTCAAATTCCTTATGTAACACAAAGAACCTCACAGTTCTAGTATAACTTTCCTTGAGTATGAAATATTATGATATCTTATAACTAAAAAAGGTGGAAGTTGATCATAGATGATGAGTCAACACCCTACCTAGAAAGCTATTGAGGGACCAGAATATGAGACATGGCTTGAGGCCATGAGATCAAAGATGGACTCCATGAATACGAACAAGGTATGACCTTGGTGGATCCACCTAAAGGGGTAAAACCCATAGGGTGCATTTAGGGTCATTGAGATAAGAACAAAATGGAAGCATAGATTGGTTACAAACAGTTTCAAACAAGTTCAAGGTGTTGAACATGATGAAATCTTTTGACCAGTTTCCATGGTTAAATTGTGTCAGGATCATGCTTGTTGTAGCAGGTCATATGACTATAGAATTTGGGATTTGGATGTTAAAACCACATTCCTTAACATGAATATGCACAAGGATGTGTGGGTGACACAACATAAAGGTTTTATAAATCCAATAATGCAAATAAAGTGTATAATCTACAAAGGTCAATCAATGTGATTGACATAAGCATTTCAGAACTAGAATCTTCAATTTGATAAGATAGTCTAAGAGTTTGACTTGAGTTAGAATGAAGGAAAAATCTATGATTACAAAAGACTTAGTGGGAGCATATTTATATTCGACATAATGATGGAGAATAACATCCTTATACTACATATATCAAAACTTGGAAAGGAAATCACCTTTTCTCTGAAGGTCTTAGGAAAAGCATCCTATGTGATAGGAATTGAGATCTATAGATATAGATTTAGAAAGCTTCTCGACTTCAGAAGAGGAACATACATTGGCATGGTGCTACTGAAGGGTTCAATATGAGAGAAAACTTGTCCATGATCCATGGAGTTAGTCTCTCAGGAGCCTAGTGTCCTAGTTCTTGTGAAGAACAAGAACACATAGATACATGCCATATGCATTCACAATTGGATCTATCATGTATGTACTCATCCCATTATCTCTTAGGTATTGGACATGATGAGAGGATGTATATACTTATCTAGCAAATCTCATATGTAATGGAGATGACGAGTGGGTATCTACCAGATCCTAGTGAATGTCATTGGAATACCATGAAGAACATCCTTAAGTACATGAGAAGAACTAAAAGGATTAATTCCTTAGTTATGGTAATAAGGAAGATTTGGGTGTAAATGTTACAATGATGTGAGCTTACAAAATGACAAATAAAATTAATGATTACAATCTGAATTTGTGTTTGACCTTAAAACCAAAACTACAAAGATGAAAAGATTCGAGCTAGTGACAGTTGTTTAAATTCTACAATATAAGTCAAGCATCTTTGTGTCATTAGAACAACAAAGGATACTGTATGGATCAAGAAGTTCACATAGATGAACTTGTGGAAGGTTGTGACCATTGATGACATAGTAGAAATACTATGACAACAATGGAGCTATTGGATAGAAAAGGAATCCCAGATAGCATACTATGACACTTCCATATGATGCAAAAGATCACACAACAAGGAGATGTAAAAATTGCAAATAGCGATTCAAAACAAATGTTGCTAACTCGCTATAGCACATTAGAAACATGATGGACATGTTAAGATCACTTGGAATAAGATTTGTGGGTGATTGGCTCTAAGTGGAAGTGGGAGTCTGTTGGTATGTATGCTGAGAGAGCCAATCATATGATTATTGGAATGTGGCATTAGATACATGAATTGATAATAATACAGGTAATTTCATCTATTATGTTTGTCTCAGCATGAGATGATTTCACAGACATAGTAGATGTCTAAAAAATGATGTTACTTGATGAAATATGTCTTCAGGTTGAGGACTTGAATGATGAGATCATATGTATGTCAAGAGTACATACATTCTTGTTATGTACATAGTCATATATTACTGTGGAAGGAAACTAGACAATATTAATACATTATACTAGAGTGTGTGTTGACTAATGATAGATTCTCATTAGTCATGATATGTGATATCAAGTCAAGCACACATGTACGTGTTAGAGAATAATGAATCAAACAAACTCACCATGAGAGTGATACATGGAGACCTTGGAATGGTAGTTAGAATTAGCTCTCATAGTGATAGTGGTGATTGTGGTTCTTAGACCTAAAATCACTACATTCATCACATGTCGTTCTTATACTTTGACATCATCCACTATTATCCTGAATAAGGATTGCCATAAAGGTGGTGACTGGGCATTGTGACACATTGGGATTGAGTGTGAGCGATGTAGATGGGAGTTGTCCCTCCTATAAGAGATTGATATCTAGGTCCTCTTGATAAGCGAGATTGAGAAATGTACAACCATACTGATGTGATTCAATATGTGATATATGAAATCACATGCATCTCAAACAGTCTTCTCTAGTTCAAGGAACATGGATTGAACGTTGAGAGGATGGAAATTCCATGCCTCGAGTTCATTCTAGATATCAGAGACAAAGGAACTATACGATCGTAGTAACACTAATCATAGATTGTAGGTTTAAATTATTCTCCAACTCTCCAAATTACTTAGGTGACAATGATTTATTCCTAGGCACTGCTCTTTTCTTGTGATGTCATAATTGGTTATGGAAATTCACTGCCAACATAATTCTGGACCTATAGGGTCACACGCATAGGATACACTTGGAATAGGAGTATATTCATGAATGATGTTTATATTGATTACTAAAGGTGTTTAGGTATTCAATTAAACAAATAAGGTTCAAAATTGACTGACCGACTCTGAACCGACTGGTTCAAGTTTTAAACCAATCAGTTGGAGTATTAGGTCAACTAGAATCAATATTGGTTGGACTTTGCCTGAACTGGACAAGTGAAATGACTATTTCACTTATAAAATGACTGTTTCACTAAGTGAAATGATTGTTTCACTATGTGAAATGATATGTTCACCTTCTCAATTTCCCACTTCATTTATCAATTTGATTGGAACAAGGATTGACGTTGATGTCATTTTTAGCATCAATTGTGCATTGATTACCAATTTTATCCAGAATAGGAAACTCGCAAAACGATCAGTTCTTAGAGAAAACTGACTGGTTCACGCACCAAACAATTGTTTGGGTGTATGAAATGAGTAGTTCGCAATGCAAATTTTCCCAAAAATTTGTGAATTTAGTTCTTTCGACTCCCACACAGATTGGAAACCCTAACCCTAGCATCTACTATAAATAGAGGGGTACTGGGGGCTTCCTAGACACGACAATTACCTCTAACAATTTGTTGTCCTCTTTGGTTGTGGTAACTAATAGAGAGCCCGAGCAAGTCCTACCCAATAAAGGGAGGGATAGAAAGGGAGAGACAACTATGGGAGAGTGAATCAAATCTAGCAGGTTGATGTTCGAAAGGGGCAACTCCTTTACATTGGCTTTGGTAGGATAACATGGAGTTCCAGTGGTCTGTGTGGACTACTCTAGAGGTGGGAGGTCATTATCTTCCGCTATGAGAACACTATCAACCATCATCCATGGTGCCAGACTAGGAGGTTGTTGGTGATGACTGTTCAAGTGCTACTGAAGAAGAAGTAAGTTACTTCTTAAAGAGGAAACCCAATACTGCATCAAGAGTTGTCGTTGGACTTGCTCCAGGACCAATTATAACTCTTGTTATCTTTCCTTCCTAGATACATTGTTGTTGTCGTGATCTTGCTGTTAAGGGGAATCAAGCTTTAAATTTTTGTTTCCTCTGCCTTATCTATTGCCCTGATTTCCCTTACTTGGACCTCAACTCTTGTCACTAATAATTGGATGTTATATGTTAATCATTGGAATTTATTCATCTAGTTATGCACTATATTGATTATTGGGCCATCGATAAGTACAAATATCTTCCTCTGAATAGTCATTGAGTAACACCTGCAACATTATTTGCAATGTATACATAGTTTGAAACAACTGTATTTTTGACAAGTTCCAACTTCACATGTTCCTAACAAGCTCATTGACCAGTTTGTGTTGGCGAGTGTCTTTTTTTTCATGGAAACAAGGGACTTATTATCAGATGTACTTTGTCCTAGAAGTTATACCAATAACTATATGTTGTATCCTATTTTAGAGGCTCAAGGCAAATGCAATTTAGCAACAACTACTCAATTACTTCTATTGCTAGAAATCCCATCACCATAACCAAACAATAGAGAGGATGAGTCCTACTGTGGCTCATAAGAAGCATGGGCCCACATGTTAGGACTTGGTGCCACCACACCAGCAGTAGGGGAATTAGAGGGGGTATTAGTAAATTCTAGAGCTAAGATTTTGACTAATTAAACTTTATTTGACAATTTGATGCTCCAAGTAGCCCTATTTTGACTCATTATCTATATTTGACAATTTGATTGGTGCAAGTCAAGCCTCAGAGTCACAGGCATTGCATGAGGAGCATAGTCCTTCTCATGTTGTGGAGGATAATTCTATCATGTTCCTTATGGATGAATGATAAAATGGTCAAATAGGTGGCAAACTCAATATCACTTTATTCTTTACAATACAAGATGAGATGGATTTTTCCTAAAAGTACTTCAACACCAAAGAAGGCTGAATAAAAAGTAAAGCATTGTAACAAGATGAGACAAAACAAGGTTTAACTTGTTCACATACAATTTAGCTTACCTTTTTTGATCTTGTTATAGGAGACAATTTACTAAAATTTCACACTGTAGAAGTTCTAATGGACTACACAAGATCTAAATATAGAGTTATGTCTCGTGTTTAAGAACAACATTGAAAAATAGATTCTTTCAAGTTTGTTTGCTTATAATGGTTCTTTGTATCATACATCTATTTCATATTCTAATTTCCGCATACTAGAAAACAATGGTGGATATTTACTTATGACCAAGCACTACGATGTTCCCTAGCTAGGTATTCTTTAGACTATTACGTTTAAGAATCACCTAATGCAAGGTGCATACTAAGTTCTGTATCATATTCTATTATACATGGGTCCAAGGTAACCATTATTTGTTTCATTTTGATTACATAAGTTTTTGTAAATTAATGGTTTCAGGAGGGCATCAAGCGACACTACATAGTGCATTTACAACATAAAAATTTACCAACCAAGACTGAGGTTTCTAATAGATTAAGAGAAGCTTGATCTAGTGATTGTAAAATTTTTCCTCTCTTCATACACTTTGTTTTGTTGGTTTCTGTACCATCAATGCTTGATATGGCTTCAATTCAACTTGTGCATTACTCACATAATTTTTGGGTTTTGTATGCCAATGTTTACCTTTCCTTGAGTGTAGGAGGAAGATGTGTAGTGTCCTATTGGACGGTACATGCAAAACATCTAGATAAGTTACATATAATGCACACATATTACTATAGAAACCCCATTTGCTAAAGTAGTTTTCCTAGTATATATGAAAAATCTTATTTCATTTTATGGGAGTAACCATATATTTAACTAAATCTTTCATATAATAAATCATGGGAATGTTAACTATGCATTTTTATAATGAATGTCATGGTTTCCCCAGAAGACCATGAATTTTAAAACTTGAACTAGACTACAAATTTATATGGAGACAATATGGAAATAAGGAGAGAGTGATGAACGTGTGATGATGAAATACAAGGAAGTGTGACACACAAAAGGGACCATAAGGAGTTGATCTAAGTTGATTAAGAAAGATTAACTATGAAAATGACTACAAGTAATTTAAGTTTATATTATTTGGTATAAATTAATCTAAAACTCAAAGCAACATGACACTATAAGAAGTGAATTTGAAAGTATTAAGTAGTTTCCTTCTATTTTCTTCCTCTGTTTGGATATTTAGTTTTTATCTAGTGTATGATTACATGAAATTGCATGCCAACCATTTTCTTTTACTACTAATTATAATATCTTCTGAAATTCAATTCATTTGGTGTTAGGAGACATCAACAAGAATTTTTTTTTTTGAAATCATAGTCTTAGGTCGATGATTCTACAATGATTCTTTTTGACATAATGTATGTCCTTTCTGCTACCATGGTGCAAAGAACATAAATAAACCTAGTAAGTTTCATTTATTTTTCTAGATGTTAAGATAGTCTTTCTATGGAAAATGTATTTGTTTCATAGTCAAACAGTCTTAAAGTTTAGTTTTATTTTCACATGGACTTTGAGAGGTTGGATTATATACAAGAGTACATTTTTTGATTGACTCTTAATGACTTGGATTCAAAACTCTTATATTTAGGGCCTAATCAGACATTCTTGGCCTCAATGTGGCTTGGATGCTATCTGATCCAGCTACAATAAATATTTCTTTCTACTAGTCAGTTTTTAGAAGTATTTCCAATTAGAAAGTGCACATGGTTGTTGGCCTCAGGCCTTATACTTCCATGAAGACTAGTGGAGTTCATATGACAAAAATTAGTGTAGTTTCTCAAGTACAAACCTTCATTTTTATTCTATGGTGATGAAAGAAGGAAGTTAGAGGCTTTGATATATATGATAACATGATATTGCATGGCATTATTTAGTTTTTTCCCAAAATCAGGTGATATATGCTAACTCTATCTTAGATACCATTGAGTTCCCATATTATTGTTATGCACTTATTTGCAGCTTGATACTGAGTGGTGGTGATGAGCAGGACACAATAAGAAGTTAGATCACAAGAGCAGGCTGCGCAATGGTAAAGGATGATCTAGGTGTACTAATGAGAAGTTGAAGATTGTGAAGGCCAATGATTACAATGTGGAGTACATCATCAGGATCTCACATGATAATAAAAAGAGGTCATCCTCTTTTGTCAAGAGGTTTGCAATCAATATTATGTTTGCATTCCTTACTAAGAACTGCATAGGACTTGATGGTGTTCTAAATTTGCCTCAATCTTCAGTACTATATTTTGTTATAATCTACTATGTTTGTATCTTTAAGAAAAGAAATTTTTTAAAAATGTTTGTCACAAGAATAAGATGATATCATGTTGATAATAGAGGTAGAATATCAAATATTCCAAAGTTTTTCTTCTCAATTATGTGTATATGTAATTTCCATTCATATTCTATGATAGGTATAAGGTATATGTCCTCATTTATATTTACTATTTTGATATAAATGAAAGTATGTTGTTTGAATTATTAGCACAAATCTATATATGCATAATCAAAATACAATTGTATGTGTAGCAAATGTCAATACATATGTGTCTAGATGCACATCTAACTACATATGTATGTGTAGTAAATATTGTGTTTCCCTACTCATTAAATACACATATTAATAGTAAATTCATATTTTTTATACATATTGATTTGAAAATTTATATTTAGCTACAATTACACCTATTTATATTTGTAAAGGCAACATTTAGCCATATTCCAAACAACACCTATTTTTGTAGCTAATTCATTATTTAACTATATATGTGAAAAATGTAGCTAAAGGAATGTGTAATATGAGCATATAGTAAAATTTTATATGTAAAGAAAAATATAGCTAAAGCCTTTATCAACATAATATGGGGCTTTTGCTATACATTTTCATATTGAAAGACCATTTTTCATAGTGGGGTTGAGGCTTTAATGAAGATATATACTTCTTGTTTTAAACACATTTCTGATACAATTGTTTCAAAAATCCAATATAAAAGGAATGGGAGGAAGTCAACCTTAAACTATATGCAATTATTAGGATTTGAAGCAAAATTAGGATATACAATCCACATGACAAGGCATTTGTCCAGAGATTTGTTGTTTCTTCATTGGTTACCATAAGTGGTCAAAGCGGTATAAGCTTTATAGACCATCTCATCTACTAAGATACATGATATGGGAGAAGCTAGATTCTTGGGGGATCATAATGTTTGTGACAATGATGTAAAATTTTATTTGATGAGTTGTATGATAGTGACACTACATTTGAATATAAACAAAGTCTAGCAGACTATGCAGTTATTGTTCCTATGAAAACTACTAAGTGGATGAACCATTAGAGGTAGATCATGCCCACAATAATGTCAAAGTTGAACAAGTGGAATATGTTTATAGTGAAAAAAATGTGTGAAGCGTGCATGCACAACATGTAGATCATGAGTAATGAATTAGAAGATGGAAGACCAATGGGTCTTCTATCCCATTTCACTATGTATATTATTTTCAAATGTGGAATGTAGACTTTTACAAGACCCTTCTTTTTCATAGACAAAGGACTGTGGAAACTCATCTAACTACTTTCAGACTATGAAATAAGAATTATTATCTATTAAAAAGTTCAAGTTTGAATACTTGTACACCTTTGTCAAAGAGTATTAAACCTATTGGCTATAGATTTCTCTTTTAAAGTGAAAGAAAATCAAATGTTAAATTTGACTGACATAAGGCTAGACTAGCTGTGAAGGGTTTCATATAATTACAAGTGATTGATTAGAAAAAGAACTTAGTTCTTTCTCATTTAATTACTTCTTTACAACATTCATAAACTTAATATCTCATTTTGGTATTGACCTAAATCAAATTGATGCAAAAACTACTTTTTTAGAAGATGGTTTATGAAAATAAGTTTGCATGCTATGATCAGAATGTTTCATTGATAAAAATAAAAGCCACATGTTTCACAAATTATATGAATCAATATAAGGACTTAAAAAATCATCTCATAATGATAGAGTTAATTTTATTCCCTTATATAATCCTTTGGGTCTAATGATACCATTATCTATAGGTGTACCTACATTAAGGTTAGAAACAAAAAATTTATAATATTGATTCCTTGTGTAGATGACATTCTTCCTACAAGTTATAACTTTGGTATATTACATAAAAGTAATTAACTTCATTATATTAACATTGTGATTAAATATATTGGATAAATAGATATGTACTTGGTATTGAGATTCATTGAGACTAAGTAAAGGTAATGAATGTTATGTCCCAAAACGCTTACATGCCTGACATTTTGAAGACACACACAACACAAAAATGTTCACTTGAGCCTGTACCTATAACCAAATGATACATATTCAACACCAATCAATGTCCTAACATTACATCAGATGGATTAAAACCACAAGTATAACTGTTACAACCCCAATTTTTGGATTCTTTTGGTGAGGAATGTAGTTTCTCCTATTAAAGATATTTGAACAAATAATGATATAATTTGTTTTGAATAAAAAGGTTTCATTTACAATAGCCTTGTTGGTTGTTTTGTGGTATTTATTGGATATTGGGTCCAATAACAAGGAAAAGACAAAGGAAACTCCATTATTAAATGAGTAAATAAGAAATGGAGAAAATAAAGATGTAGAAACCTCTAGAAGGTAAGGGAATATTATCCAAAGGTGGATTTCATGCCTCTTGGGTTCCTTAGGTTCCAAGGAGTCCAAAGTTGCAAAGATAATGTAACCAGAAAAGAAAAGATCAATTAAATATTTCTTTATTAAGAAGGAAATTGGAGACAATGATAAACTATGGAAAATAAGTGAAAAGACGTATGATTGAGTCATCTTTGGTGTATTTTCATATCCATAAGGTTTCTAATGTTAGAAGGAATTCCAATAAGGAAAATAAAAAGAGAGATAAAGATAAATCCATGTAAAGAGATATTTTAATAAAGAAATAAACAAGATAATGAGAAATAATGGATATAGATGCATATAGAAGGATAATGAGTATCCATTAAAAAGAATTTCTAAATATTAGAGTTTGTTGGGGTCCAAGGAGCCCCAATGGAGAAAAAGAAAGAGAAAATACAAATAATACAAAATCAGAGGATAATGTGATATATAATTAATGAATTTTGTGGTATTGTTAAAAAGAGGTATTTTCTACTATAGGAAAGTATAATTTCGTGCCAATGGATTAAAAGTCAAGCATAAAGAGAATAAGAGAGAGAATTTTTTAATAACTAAATATCCAATGAATATGGTTTATTAAGAAAGATAATTAAGAGAGAGAAGGTTGCTTCCTAATGAAGGAACTTGGGTTCCTATTGGGAAAGGGACTTGTTAACTCGTGGATAGTCATCCTAGGGCTTCGTTACCCTCCCCAGTATAAGGGTAGAGCCCATGGCCCAGCCCAAAGAGATCCCACACGTCTCTCTCTCGTCTCCTTCTTCTTCTTCGTTCAAACCCTAACCAAGAGAAGTAAAGTTATCCCTGGAGAAATGGGAGCAGTGGAGTCATCATGATGGAGGTCTGATGTTCCCTCGATGACCCGGGGATGAACGACAATCATCCTCGCACCTCTCATCCTTGCACAGCAGCCACAGCTTGGCTACAAAGGTCGACCGCATGAGCAGTTTGGCGAGCTCGACTCCGACCACCCCGACCACAGTTGGGGGGCTCTGCAGGTGCAGCGGAGGCAATGGGGCCTTCACAGGTGCCCGAGGATCTAAAGATCCATGGATGGAGGGAGGAGACCCTCCCCTGAGCAACTGTAGTCCACAACGCCAGGGTTGCGTATGGAGGAAGAAGGTCGGGTGGCGTTGGACAAAATTACCCCTCTGGGGTATGAAGAACCAACCACTTATATGAGGGTATAAATGTAATTGCATTTTGTTTTCTAAAATGGGCTACGTTGCATGGAAGAGATGATGTGGCACTCGAGGATTGGTCTAATAAGTGAAATATTGCAAAATTCATATCTTTTTATTGGTAGCTTGGATCGATACATGTAAAATATCAATTTTGCTCAGAAAAATGCGAGGAATCCACTAAAAATATATTTAGAAGATAATTCCTCTTGAAATTTGCAAAGTAGTAGAAGTTATCAACTTTAATGCATTAATGATTAAGAAACCCTAATTTGAGATGATTAATGTATCGAAAAAGGTTGAATGAATGATTAAAGTTGATATTAACATGATTATTATTAAAATACACATCAAGATCTAAAAGGATGAATTTTACATGTAATTGGATTAATTTAGGGTTCCATGTGCATAAATATGCTTTAATGGGCCATGAAACCCTAATGTTAGTAATTATGACACTTAATGACTTTAATTATTCAAATTCATGAATAAAGTTGAGATATGCTGGTTCTAATCTATTTTGAGTATACAAGTTCCTAATTGTGGATAAAAACCCTTAATATGGTAATTAGGGTTTTCTAATTGATAAATGTGGAATTAGTGATAAATAGGGTTCAAATATGTGAATTGAACTATAATGCAATATGAGTTGTCATTTTGAAAGAAAATAAAGATGATAATTGGGCCTAATGATCGTATCATGACTTAAAAGGATAAAAATGGTAGTTTTAATGTAAAATAGGCATAATAGACTTAATGGACATTTAATTGTGCCTATAATGTTGAAATTAGGGTTTGTGAACTAAAAGGGCATGAAAAGTGATGAAAGCTTTATGGAGGCTAAAACCCTAATAAATCCCTAAAGTTGGCCAACGAAATCCTAAGGTGGAATCCAAGTCAATCTTGAGAATGTTTTGGATAAAAAAATGACACTTGGATGCTATGCATTAATTTCAGGATATCGTTGATTGCATGATTGATTGTTCTTGATTATTATTTCTTGGACATAAAGTTACCTCTGGATCAGGTATGTGGTTACGCATATGAATATCTCGAACTAGTTTTCTAAGGATTTCCGAAGTCTTCATCGGTTTCTTGAATTAAATTGTTAGATGAATTTAATTCATGCATGCTATATTGTGGATATGACTATCACCTAAGATATATGCCTACTAGATCAGATCCTAGTCCCCTCTGTAGCTTGATAGATTGACATAGTACATGCCTACCTATGTGGTAGGTCTATCAGGTCATTGGATGACTTAGTACATGGCTACCTATGGGGTAGGTCCATCAAGTCACCATGAGTTAGAGATTGGGCTACCTTTGGGTAGGGCCATGCGACTCCACAACCATAAGTAATGGCTACCTATAAGGTAGGACCATGGGGGTAAGGATCTACCATATGAGAGAGGTAGTATCCAAGTCCACTATAGGGATATCATAGAGATAAGGGGATAGGTGTGGATTGAGTAGTATTGCTTAAAATGTAACCTTGGTTGTTAAATGATATTTAGTTTCTTATATTGTAACCATAGTTGCACAATTTTGGTTGTCCCCACATACCGACATATTCATTTATGCTGACTGACATTTTGTTTGTCGGCGTTTTAGGTACAAATTGAAAAGAACAAACAGTAAAGTAGCATATTGTGAAATTAAGAAATAAAGTGCAAGGAGGATTAGTTAGAATAGAGTCGAGATGTGGATAGAAGTTAGATATCCAAGTTTGTGAAAAAGGTATGCAAAGTTTATTTTATACAAGATTTCAGTTTAGTTTGGTAGAATTTCATAATTATTACTGATTATTTGTCGAACATTTGATCCTATTAATTGGGATAACGACTCTGACCTCTTAGTCTCCCTTAGTTGGGGGTTACCGGGAGGCGGGGTCGTTACATTAGGTATTAGAGCATAGGTTCCTCATTTAATCTTTAATAATTATTAAATTTTACAAATTCCATAGAAATGAGGGAGTTATTAGAGGATTTTCTGAAAGACAGAGGTGTCTAGAAAAGGATCACGTCTTGGGGCTGGCAATATTTTCCTCACCACTGCTAGTCAGAAGACGAGGACTTCCATATTTGTGTGACTGCCTGGCCAATGTCTTAGGATCTGACTTGAAATAAGATAACTTTAGGACTCTCTCATCTTATTCATCCCTTCTCAACTCAAATGTTGTTAAGGATTTTAAGGATTAGGGTTTTCTCTCTTTTCCTCACCCTCTTGAGGTATGGGTAAAGTTGATAAGGTTTAAGGAATCCTCCACCAAATTAATGAAAAGCATGTAAATAAGATGTCATGGACATACGCTTAATAGTTTAAGCGTAAACTAAAGAATAGTTGTGTTCTTAAGTCGTATGACTTATGTTGTCATGCCCTCAGGAGAGATCTAAGGCTAGACCTTCTGGTCAGGAGGACGAGTACAGAAAGTTAGTTTTAGAGGTAGAGACCTCCATTATAAGTAGAGACCTGGCATATCCTCTAAGGATGATGCTAACCCTAACCCTAAGTGGTAGTTTGAGAGAGATGGCATGATGAGTCAGATGGCATGGTAGGACAGGTGTGTGCGTGGACATGCTTTTTGATGCCCATGATGATATGAGCCATGTGAGGTTGGATGACCTAGTATCTTTGGCGACCCAACCCTGGGAAGGGTCGTGCATGTTAGAGTGAAGGATAGCTCCTTCAATGATGAGGTTAGAGAAGAACCTATAGAAACCCTATGGGCTCTTATGAGCATGGCATAACATGCACCCAGAGTACGTCAGTAGTGCTGACAGTAGGCTAAAACCCTGACTAGGAGAGTATGTTGGATAGCTTATGAGATAAGCATGAAGAGTTTTGGATAATCTTGGGCGAACATAGGTTTCTCTCATGTAGGTGTACGCTTGTGAGGTTTATCCACCTTAGAGAGAGGACCTCCAATAGTAAGGTTGCTATAGGGTTAAGCTCTAGAGAGAGAGAGAGTGGGACCCAAGCAAGAAGGTTGGAAGCTTAGACTCTGAGATATGAGGAACAATGGGGAGTTGAGGATGATGCGACCTAAGTGGATGGTTTTGGTTGCCTCATGCATGATCCCTGGAGGCTGATGATATCTTGGTTTCCCTTTAGAGGAACCAAAGCCTAGAGAGAAGATGAGGTTGCTGGTACCTATGTGCCTATGGTATAGGTGTTTACCTTTTGAGATGGGAAGAAGAGTTCCTTAGACCAGGAAGAGGTTTAGTAACAAGTTGTGAAGCCTTACACCTAGTTGGTTGTCCTTGAGGAGGACTCCACTCTAAAGTGTTGTTTAAGTGGAATGATAATAGGACGTACACGTTATACCTTGTACATGCTTGGTATGTGGTTACAGGGTTGAGCATGAAGTAGGACTTCATAAAGGTGAACCTAGGGTTCCTAGACGTAAGAGGGGAAGTAGTAGTGTTGGGTGTACATGATGCTCATGATGAGATTTGAGTTTCCACATATTTGAGCATGACACCCCTCATGTTTGGAGGAAAAGGAAACCCCTTGGTTAAGGTGTATGTTCGATGAACCCCTCGCCTATAAGTTGGTGACATGGGTAGGTATGGTGATGGTCCAAAGTGAAGGAATAGAAACAAGTAGGACCTACCATGGAGACATAACATGGTTTAGAAGGTGGTTTGTTTGTTGTCTATGTGCCTTAGTAGCTTTCTAGGGCTAAGCATTCTCATGTGAAGGTAAACCCTGGACATAAGGACGTTGTGACCTTTGTTATCAAGATGTAGTTTCCTCCCATCCTGGGAGAGGTACCCTTTTGTAGGGTGTATGCCAGTTTTGTTGGTTTTGAGGTAACCTAAAGAGGTTTCATAGGATCTTGAGAAGCTAAGTGAAAAGTACATAGTATGCGAATGAACTTGTAGACCCATAGATAACCATCTCTAAGTGCATGTGGATGTGTTTCCATGGAGGTAACCGGTATGGGGCATGACCAAGGTAGGCATGTCTCCATGACCCCTATGAAAGGATGAAAGTCAGCCCATGAATGCAGAGAGAGATGATGGAGACTTGGGTAAGGTTCTAATTTGGACATGTACTATATTAGAATCCTAAGTCTATCATAGGGTCAGGTAGGGATAAGACTGATGGAAGTAGGAGTTGCCTAATTCCCTAGTTGCACATGACCATAGGGTCGAGAGGTAACAACTATCATTGTCTGAGGGCCATGGGTTAGGAGATTGATCACCTTCATGAACTCATGGGACCCAAAGGGTAGATGAGGAAGGCACTCTCTGGATGCATAAGGGAGGAGGGATGACCCCAAAAGTGCTGACACCCTACAGACCTAGAGGAAATCACCAAGGATTGTGTGTGGACCCAAGTAGGTTCGAGACCGTTTTCCATGGAAGTAACCTTGATATCAAGATGATCGTGATGTAGAGACATATGTTGCACGTTTCAACTTAGATTTGAAGGTGTACTGGCAAGGTGGAATGTACCATCTCTACTCTTGGAACAAGAATAACTCTATATTTGGACGACCGCCAAATGCTTATTTCCTCTTGTTATGGGAGTGAGAGATAGGACAATACGCATACCATACACCAGGGATAAAGATGATGTGAGTTGGAACGTTGCTATGTGGTATGAGGATAAAGATGATAACATACCCTTGCGGAGTGAATTATGCAGGGATGGTTTACAAACATTAAGAGAACTCAGGTAGTCATCTTATGAGGATGTTTTTATCATGAGCTATGTGGAATTTGCGAGTTATACAAGGTTGAGTTTGAAAACCAAGAGGATGAGCTCAGAGTTTCTTGATGAAGATAGACTTAGAGTTTGAGATGAGATGATAAGTGGAATACATGGAGGTGTATGTATTCAACATTACCTAATACATAAGGATGTGAGGCGATAATGGATGCTCTTGTTGAGATGCATTTGTCTAGTTTAACTAGTTGACAGGCTCGAAGAGGTTGTTACGTTAACCCTAAGTTGGAAAAAGGAGATATGTTTGGCTAACACTCAGATGTAATGAGATCTATTGATCAAGTTAGTGGTTTTTTGGTTAGCCAGCCTAGGCCTTGATGCGATAAAAGGATGGTTGTAGAACCTCAAATGCCCTTCTATGGAAAAGAAGGTGATGAAACCTATACTAGGATGTTTTAGGGTTTTAAGGGATCGGCCTTAAGGAATCATGACATATAGGAGATCATGATTTTAAGTTCATCATACACCGTGGTACTACTAAGATAGTAAGTGGCAATAGTACTTTGGATACCTAAGATGAAGATGCATGTGGCTTGTCGCCATGCAAGCCAGGAGGTGAAGGACGAACACCAATAACCCATAAGATTGATATAGAGCATAAAAAGTCCATGAGAGGGAATGGGAGTTCATCACTATGGGTGTTGTAGTAAATTTCCCATGGACCGGAGAAGGTCAAGATGCTATATGAGTTATGGTGGATCACCTTACCTAGATGACATGATCTTAGAGAGAGAGAGAGTACTGTCAAGGGACAGGATCCAGTTGAACTACATATGAGAGAGAGATGGTTCAACTACACCATGATGCGACTTTAAAAGTTCTTGTATATAACCTAAAGATTCACTTCCATGCGGTGGAAGTAGGTACATAAAGAACTCGATATTAGTATAGTTTATCAACCCTAACTAATGGTTAGTATGATCCAGACTAGAGGGTCTAATGACAGCATGTGTGCTTGTTCAGGGTGATACATAGAGACAATTCTTAACCTCTTTAAAATGTGATGATAACCACCATAGCCAGTATCGGGATGTAAAGAAGCTCTGTAAGGGAGGTTGTGTCGGTCACCATTTCATTAAGATGATGTTGGTGTTTCATTAAGATGATGTTGGTGAAGAGACCTTGTGAAGGTCAGAGAGACCACAGTGGGTGTAGATGAAGTCTCTTTGATCATGTGATGGCTGAGGAAGCCCATGGGTGATATGAGTCATGAGATGATGCAAAGCAGACTGACATGTAGTACACTGTGGGAGAATATGTGATGTGAAAATCTGACCCCTCTAAGCCACAACTTAGAAAGATGAGTCCCCGATATATGGGTCCATTTGAGATGGATTGGTGGAGACGGTTATGTTTAGCCTTACCCCTCAGGATAACATGATGTATAATGTGTTCCGTGAGACCGATCTAGAGCACTATGTGAGGTACTCAAGCCATGTGCTGAGCCTTGAACCTATTCAGCTTTATGAGAGGCTGAAATGTCCTTAGTCACCTATGAGGGTACAATATACCAAGGTGAGAGAAAACTTAGATGGAAGAATATGAGATGATGAAGGTTCTTGGGAAGCACCATGGAAAGGGTGAGGCCACGTGGGAATCATGATGGACATATGAAAGGCTTATCCTGTTTGTTTGTGTGTCTGGTGGAATTTTGGGGGCAAAATTCCTATAAGAGGGGAAGGATGTTACAACTCAAGTTTTGGATTCTTTTGGTGAGAAATGTAATTTATCCTATTAAATATATTTGAAAAAATAATGATATAATTTGTTTTGAATAAAAAGGTTTCGTTTATAATAGCCTTGTTGGTTGTTTTGTGGGCTTTATTGGCTATTGGGCCCAATAACAAGGAAAAGACAAAGGAAACTCCATTATTGAATGAGTAAATAAGAAATGGAGAAAATAAAGATGTAGAAACCTCTAGAAGGTAAGGGAATATTATCCAAAGGTGGATTTTGTGTATCTTGGGTTCCTTGGGTTCCAAGGAGTCCAAAGTTGCAAACATAATGCAACAAGAAAAGAAAAGATCAATTAAATAGTTCTTTATTAAGAAGGAAATTGGAGACAATGATAAAAAAATGGAAAATAAGTGGAAAGAGGTATGATTGAGTCATCTTTAGTGGATTTTCGTATCCATAAGGTTTCTAATGTTAGAAGGAATTCCAATAAGGAAAATAAAAAGATAGATAAAGAGAAATCCTCGAAAAGAGATATTTTAATAAAGAAATAAACAAGATAATGAGAAATAATGGATATAGATGAATCTAGAAGGATAATGAGTATCCACTAAAAAGAATTTCAAAATATTAGAGTTTGTTGGGGTCCAAGGAGCCCCAATGGAGAAAAACAAAGAGAAAATACAAATAATACAAAATAAGAGGATAATGTGATATATAATTAATGAATTTTGTGGTATTGTTAAAAAGAGGTATTTTCTACTATAAGAAAGTATAATTTTGTGCCAATGGATTAAAATTCAAGCATAAAGAGAATAAGAGAGAGAATTTTCAAATTCCTAAATATCCAATGAATATGGTTTATTAAGAAAGATAATTAAGAGAGAGAAGTTTGCTTCCTAATGAAGGAACTTGGGTTCCTATTGGGAAAGGGACTCGTTAACTCGTGGATAATCATCCTAGGGCTTTGTTACCATCCCCTATATAAGGGTAGAGCCCATGGACGAGCCCAAAGAGATTCCATGCGTCTCTCTCTCTTCTCCTTCTTCTTCTTCATTCAAACCATAACCAAGAGAAGTAAATTTATCCCTGGAGCAATGGGAGCGGTGGAGTCATCATGATGGAGGTCCGATGTTTCCTCGATGACTTGGGGATGAACGTCAATCATCCCCGCACCTCTCGTCCTTGCGTAGCAGCCACAACTTGGCTGTAAGGGTCAGCCGCATGAGTAGACTGGCGAGCTCGACTTCGGCCACCCCGGCCGCAGCTGGGGGCCTCTGTAGGTCTGGTGGAGGGTGGCAGAGGTAATGAGGCCTTCGCGGGTGCCCGAGGATCCAAGGATGGAGGGAGGAGACCCTCCCCTGAGCTGTTGCAGTCGGCAGCGCCAGGGTTGTGCGAGGAGGAAGAAGGTCGGGTGGCGTTGGATGAAATTGCCTCTCCAGCGTATGAAGAACCAACCACTTATGTGAGGGTATAAATGTAATTGCGTTATGTTTTCTAAAATTGGCTATGTTGCATGGAAGAGATGACGTTGCGCTCGGTGATTGGTCCAAGTAAGTGAAATATTGCGAAATTCATATCTTTTTATTGGTAGCTCGGATCGATACATGTAAAATATCAATTTTGCTCAGAAAAATGTGAGGAATCCATTAAAAATATATTTAGAAGCTAATTCCTCTTGAAATTCGAAAAATAGTGGAAGTTATCAACTTTAATGCATTAATGGTTAAGAAACCCTAATTTGAGATGATTAATGTATTGAAAAGGGTTCTATGGATGATTAAAGTTGATATTAACCAAATTATTATAAAAAGACACATAAAGATCTTAAAGGATGAAGTTTACATGTAATTGGATTAATTTAGGGTTCCATGTGCATAAATACGCTTTAATTGGCCATGAAACCCTAATGTTAGTAATTATGACTCTTAATGGCTTTAATTATTCAAATTCATGAATAAAGTTGAGATATGATGGTTCTAAGCTATTTTGAGTATAAAAGTTCCTAATTGTGGATAAAAATCTTTAATATGGAAATTAGGGTTTTGTAATGGATAAATGTGGAATTAGTGATAAATAGGGTTCAAATATGTGAATTGCACTATAATGCAATGAGTTGTCATTTTGAAAGAAACCAAAGATGATAATTGCGCCTAATGATTGTATCATGACTTAAAAGGATAAAAATGGTAGTTTTAAAGTAAAAGAGTCATAATAGACTTAATGGACAGTTAATTGTGCCTATGATGTTGAAATTAGGGTTTGTGAACTAAAAGGGCATTAAAAGTGATAAAAGCTTTATGGAGGCTAAAACCTTAATAAAACCCTAAAGTTGGCCAAAGAAATCCTAAGGTGGAATCCAAGTCAATCTTGAGAATGTTTTTGATAAAACAATGACACTTGGATGTTATGCATTAATTTCAGGATACTATTGATTGCGTGATTGATTGTTCTTGATTATTATTGCTTGGACATCAGGTTACCTCTAGATCAGGTATGTGGTTACACTTATGAATATCTCGAACTAGTTTTCTGAGGATTTCCGAAGTCTTCGTCGGTGGCTTGAATTAAACTATTGGATGAATTTAATTCATGCATACTATAATGTGAATATGACTATCACCTAAGATATATGCCTACTATCTTAGATCCTATTCCCTTCTGTATCTTGATAGATTGACCTAGTACATGGCTACCTATGGGGTAGGTCCATCAGGTCATTGGATGACTTAGTACATGGCTACCTATGGGGTAGGTCCATCAAGTCACCATGAGTTAGAGATTGGGATACCTTTGGGTAGGGCCATGTGACTCCACAATCCTAAGTAATGGCTACCTATAAGGTAGGACCATGGGGGTAAGGATCTACCATATGAGAGAGGTAGTATCCAAGTCCACTGTAGGGACAACACTGAGATAAGGGGATAGGTATGGATTGAGTAGTATTATTTAAAACATAACCTTGGTTGTTAAATGATATTTGGTTGCTTACATTGTTACCATAGTTGCACAATTTTGGTTGTACCAACATATTGGCATATTCATTTATGCTGGCCAACATTTTGTTTGTCGGCGTTTGAGGTACAAATTGAAAAGGACAAATAGTAAAGTGGCATATTGTGAAATTAAGAAATAAAGTGCAAGAAGGATTAGTTAGAATAGAGTCCAGATGTGGATAGAAGTTAGATATTCAAGTTTGTGAAAAAGGTATGCAAAGTTTATTTTATACAAGATTTCAGTTTAGTTTGGTAGAATTTCATAATTATTACTGATTATTTGTCGAACCGTTGATCCTGTTAATTGGGATAACGGCTCTGACCTCTTGGTCTCCCTTAATTGGGGGTTACCAGGAGGTAGGGTTGTTACAATAGAATACAAATATGTTGTTGGGAGTAAATAATATCTACAGATATACATGCGATCTAACATTGAATTTTCTAATACAATTCTTGGTCACTACAAAAGTAACCTAGATATTAGCACTAGTTGTAAAGAAGATGATGCTCTACCTATAAGGGAAAAATGATTAGGTTATGAGATATGTTGACACAAAATGTGGTTGGTGTCTTCATAGTAAGATTCCTACTAAGGGCTACATATTCATGTTATCTCATGGTGTTGTCTAGAAAAATAATACAACATCACTAAAAGTTCTTTTTTATCTTCAGAAGTACCTTTTGGTTTATCTTCATGTTATAAAAATATCCTTTTTCATTAATACACACACCAAGATATCACTCAATGTTCTTTTTTCTACAGTGGATGTCTTTTTATTCAAAGAAATCATAAGAAATAATATATGGACATATCATGTAAACAAATTATTTTAAACCCATTCTGCACAAAGGTTATCTTGTTTGTTGAACAAGACACTTTTCTTACTAGATTGAGACACCAAATACATAAGCGCTTGGACACCATAGTTTTATCACAGTTAGCATTTTTTATGCTTTTCTAGGTTTAGACATCATCCTTATCATCCCTAGAAAGACTCTATGTAGCCGGTCGAGTAGATATTTTTTTATATTCCATGGGTGTGTTTATATTTATACCATTATCTTCTCCCACAACCATTATAACACCACACCAAGCATGCCAACCACGGATTGACAAAGGGCATTATATCCAAAACCCCTAGAGGGTTATGGTAACTATTTCCACACCACAAACATGATCCTATATAAATTGAGACAACCCATCTCTTCAATAACCTCACAATTCTTAAAATTATATCCAGTCACAACAAAATTATTTTTCTCTCTTCAATCTTGACATGTTTGACTCCTACAATTAGATAGGACAAATGATAATTACATATATAGTTTGTAACTATCAAATTGCAAGAACAAGTAGTGTTTTTGGAAGACTAACGCACACTTAAGAGTCCAATGACATTTATTTTAAGTATATATAGGATCCTCAAACCTCAAATTAAGTGTAACTTTCATGTTGAAGATGAAGAACTATAACATCCCATGCAAAAAAAATACACTATCAACAAGTTTTGTGTTTCCCTTTTAAGTTTATTCATGTCATCAACAATTCTTTTTGATATATACATTCAAACATGAGAATAAAATTGATGGAAGTCTCATACCCTCATTTTTATTTTTGTATTAATGACTAAAAAGGCCGAGTTTACTAAATAATGGTCTAATTGTTCATCCTTGTAGTAGAATTTTACAAAAAGATAAGTTTCAATTTCTTTTCAATGTGAACAACAATCTTAATGTACAATAAGATTCACATGGAAATAACCATTTACCAAGAAACTTTTAATTTGTATTGAATCTGTAGCAATGAAACTTGACATTAAAACTTAGTATGCAAGTATATTTTGTTTTATATGTATTACAAAGAATATGTACCCTTATACAGGAGAGGAGATCTTTTTACAATATGAAATGTGAGGGAATAAGAAAAGTCTAAGAGACATAAAAATATTGTAGATACATCAAGCCTGTGGTGAAAATGAACAATCTATTAATATGCATATAAGTATTGTAAATTCTAGTTGAAAATCAATCAATAGATCAATTGATAATCAAATAATATTGAGATTCTAAAAATAAAATATAACACAACCCATTCTCAAGACGGATCAATCACTTTGCATTCATTAATGAGAAGGTTATGCTTAGGCATTGAAAGAGAGGAAGAGACTTTGTAAAGACATCAATAATTTGATTTGTCAAAGAAATATTGGGGTAAAGAGATGACACTAGTTTATAACTTTCCTTGTATGAAGTGAAAACCATTTAAATATTCTTTTGTTGTATCATGAAACACTAAATTTATCACAATTTTAGATGAAACTTTCATTACCACATAAGAGTTGAGTATTGTTACTCATAACAACATCCATGTCATCAATAAGCCATCTCAAGTAGATGATTTCAGTAGTTTTTTTAGAAATATCTATATATTCTACCTCATAACTAGATCTTACAATGACATATTGCTTCCTACTATGTTAGGAAATTAGAAATGGTCCCAGAAATAAATAGAACCCCATCCTAGAGCATCCTGCAGTTGGGTATCCATCTGAATATACATTTTGAATATACTATATGAGTGAGATTTGAAGTTTTTCTCATCATAAGTTATCTTTATATTTTCCCATTCAAATAAGAAATAATATGTAAAACATGAGAGACATTGACAAGGAGAACTTGTGAACAAATTAACAATTCTTATTGCATATGAAATATGAGGACTAGTGATTATCTCTTTAGATGATTTGACCAACCAATCACATGCTTCTAGTACCATCCACTAGATGTGTCCTATCATTAGGAGTGAGCTTTTCATGCAGCTTCAGTGGGGTCTCCTTTGTTGTGTCATTTCAAATGGCGATCTTGGAAATAATTTCAAATGCATACTTTTTTGAGATATAAGACTACCAGAATAATTTCTTGAATCTCAAGACCTAATAACTAAAGAAGACATTCTTGATCTCTCATTTGATAATGGCTCCCTAAGAATTTTTGCACCTTAATGATACCAGCAATGTCATCTCCAATGCAGATCATGTCATCAACATAGAGAAGAAGAATGAACCATCCTCTTATCATTGTCATAATAAACATTATGTGGTTATAGCTTCTTGTATAACCTACATGTTTCATAGCTTGATGAAAGCATTTAAACTATGTTGTAGGAGCTTGCTTAAGCCAACAAATGGATCTTCAAAGACAATGCACATGTCCTAAAGGAATTATTAAACCTAGTTGAGGTTGCAAGTATATTTTTAGTGCAAGCTCACTATGTAGAAAAACATTCTTTACATCTATCTAAAAAAGATAGCTTCTCTGAGAAGTTGTAGAAGTCAAAAGAGAATAGATTTTAGTCATATGGGCAACACAGGAAAAAGATTCCTCATAATTTATGCCATTCTCATGTGAAAATCCCTAAGATACAAGAAGAGCCTAGTATATATCAACTACTCCATTAAAAAAAGCTCATTTATATATCTATTTGCAACTAATTTATTTTATCGAGGTGAGAAAAGGTACATCCTCCCATGTACCTGTCTTCTCAAAAGCCTAAAACTCCTAAGTCATGACCTATCACCATTATGGGTGACTTTCTTCTTATTGATAGGTATACTAAGTTTGTTTAAAGTCTCCCTATCATACTCATATCTATACATTTGTGTGGATTGTCTTCTGTATTAGAGTGCCTATACCTAAAGTATATATATGAGGGAGATCTATGTGACTAACATCAATAACATGATAATCATTATGAAATAGTGTCTCTACAGCGTAAGTGTTAATAGATGGGAACACCTCATCAGGGCTCCATATAATATTTAGACTGGTGGATGTAACTCCTTCATGTGTGTTATGCACCATTACTCATTCATGCACTAGCTCATCTGAACTAACTACCAACTTAGTGCCATTGGGAGGTATTTTAAGAAGATTATTGTGGATATAAATCATAAATCATGATACTTAGGAGAAAAAAAAAGGAGTGTATTCAATGAATGAGACATGTATGGATATAAATATATGTCTAGTAGTAGGTGATAATAGTGATAACCCCTATTCTTTGATTTATAGACAGAAAAAATACAACAAACTAACTTGGGTGATAGTTTGTATACACGGTGTTTACGTTGATGGACAAAAGATGTTGGCCCAAAAACTCTCTAAAAGGAGTTGTCTGGTGTTAGAGAAAAGAAGCTATTAAAGGATGATATGCCAATAAAATAGGAGTAGACATCCTATTGATGATGTGGAAAACTATAACAACAACTTGTGTTGAATATGTTCGAGGAGAAAAAGAATTTAAAAATAAAGGATATGGTTGTCTCGAGAATGTGACAATGTTTCCTGTCTGCCATACCATTTTTTTGATGAGTGTGTGGACAGAATGCATACCATTGAGTGCCATGTTCCTATAACATGGAGAAAATGTTTGAAGAAAACTATTCATGTGCATTTCCAGATCTAGAAATCTTAATATGATTATGATATTGAACAAAATCCCAATTTCTAAAGGTGGAGTATATTAAGGTAAGTATGAGTGATTATTTACTAAGAATATAAAGGCATATATTGAATGGTCATAAATAAAAACTACATAGTATAGAAAAACACTAAGAGAATCAGTTGGTATTGACATCAAATCTGAAAGATGATTTATTTAATAATTTTTAAAGAGGTTGTTTTAATTTTTCTACTTGTTTTCATCTAAAACAAGGACTTAATTCAAAATCTACAAATGACCTAAGACTCCTGACTCATAATGAATTTTAAGACAGAACACTATCATGTGGCCGAGATATTGATGACAAAGGGAAATTGGAAATAAAATCTAAGTAGTGGATGCAACAGACCATCAAGATATTCAAATGGAAAATTGATCAATCTTATATAAATATCTTCTCAGATGTACTTGACTTATAACCCCTCAATACCTAGATTCTGTGAAATTCAAAAAGAGGAACGAGATTTCACTTCATAACCCAAATCATATATTGCTGATACATAAAATAAATTCATAATGAGATTTGGTATGTGTCAAAAAAAGGTACAATAAATTATCTTGCGTTATAGTCAAGTCTCCCAATCTACTATATTGGAAAATATGCTTCGTTAGTAGTGTAAAAAGGGGACATATGAGCATAAAGAGTTCATGATATAAGGGATGTATCATCACAACTCATATGTCTAGAGGCTCCAAAGTCCATATACCAAAGATCAGAGTGCATACCATTTGCACTAAAAAACAAGGATGATGCTACACCGACTTGACTTGAAGATTGCATAGTTTGGAGAATATGCAATACTTGATGAAAGTTAGGTGAAGATGAGGTTGATGTAGAGGATTTAGCATCCTTTTGAGTAGCACACTTCTTCAAATATTCAATCCTTCTATCAGGAAGTAGGCTTCAAAAACTTGTCCTGTCGTGGCCTATTTTCTTAAGAAACACACATGTCTTCATATTAACCTCTTTTGAAGAAGATACTAGAGAGAAAATTAATGATAAAGGCCTTTCAATAATAGGGATAGGATAAACATTGAACATTGGGAATACAACACTAGATACACTTTTCATATGTGTCACAATAGTTTTGATATCTTACAATGCATCATTGAGACATGGAACTAGATCATGAGCAATAAGTTGTTGGGCTGCATTTTGGAACTTTAAACAAAGACCAATAGCATGTAAATGCCCACAATCAAACTAATAATGTTGCTTGATTGTGAATACAATACAATTTTTACATTTCGAGCAAAAAGAAGGATGCATGGACTCCATAGCACTCCATATTTCTAGCATTGATGTGTGAAAGTGATGTATTGTTTTCTTTGCTTGAGATACAACGATAAGATTACGTCGGAGTTGATATTTATGGAAGGAAATGTTTTCAATAAATGTTGGCCCACACTTAATCCATAGTAGCCTCTCTATCCCAAAAATTATGTGAGACTATATAAGAAAACAAAAAGAAAAATACGTGAATAAGGAAAATAAAATAATAGTTGTCATTATTATCAAAGATCTGATACTATATAAATTGGAATACACATGATGTTTTATTATATGTTTGTTACAAGGAGTATGTCCCTTTTTATAAGAGAGGAAACCACACACTTCAAATGCCCTAACTTGCGCATATCAAATTGGAGAAAAGACAAGTCAAAGTCATACAAGTGCACATTTTTGTAATATGATGTATATCCATTAGAATCATGTTGTAAATCACTTGTAATGATTGTATGACTTGTAATTAAGCTTAGAAAAATATCAGGAACACTTAGATAAAATATTAGAGAACTTTAAATGCATCTTTGAAAATCAATTACAGGCACTTGGTCGGTCCGGTTTCCCACCCTGAAACTCGACCGATCAACCTTGGTCGATTTTCTAAAGATTGCATCGGTCGAATTGTGCACCCACAGAACTCGACCGATCGGGTAGCAGGCCATTTCCAGTTGAGATGGTCGGTCGAGTTTACTCAGGACAAACTTGACTGATCATCTGAATATCGGTTTTCCTGTTACTTGATCGGTCGAGTTACACTTATAGAAACTCGACCGATTGCACTGTACAGAAAAGTGCAGAAAAGTGTTTCTAGCCATTATGGAGTTGCAACAAGTGAAAATAGATCCGTTGCAAGCCACAAAATGGCTAGTTTTCATTCATAAGTGTTCCCAAAGGCTAAGAGGCATCCCCAGCTATAAATAGGACCCCTTGGGCTTCATTCCAAGGTTGAGCATTCACTATGAAGGTTCCTATTCTATAGTTGAGTTATCCTACAGCCTTCTCTCTCTCTAAGCTTAATCACTTGCTACATCCATTAGAGTGAGTAGGAAATCTATAAGAGAGCTGGTCCTACATGTATATCTTGTGAGGCTCTCACTTCCACCACCTCCTTTCTATCTTTCCAATCATGAAGATGAAGGTTCTCTCTCTTGTCCAAGAGAGGTGAAGAAGAACAAGGGAAGGCGTACCTTGGTGAAGATCAAGGATAAAGACTTGGAGCTAGAGTGGGTAAGCCCTTGGAGAAGGCAGAAGACTCAAGCTCAAGTGGGTAAGACCTTGGTGGAAGCTTCTCCGAGTGAAGGTGAAGTCAAAGGCAGAAGATCCAAGAAGAGTGGGTAATTCCTGCAAGGCCGAAGACTTGTGCAAGAGTGGGTAAGTCCTTGGAGAAGGCCGAAGACTCTTGCAAAGTGGGTAAGTCCTTGGAAAGGTTGAAGACTCTTTGTATTGGATAGCTCTATTCACCCCCCCTCTAGAGCATCTAATCACCCATCTAGGATCCAACAAATCCAACATTAGTAATAATAAATGTGAAATTTATGTGAAAGCTAAATTACTTAGGAAACCTCTTCATTATGTGAATAAGATTCAGAAATATTGGTTTTAGTGCATACAAATATATTTAAATTTAATGGGATTGCTACTAGGGATCTAAAACATTATTTTATAACTTCAATTGACAATGCTAGTAGATAATGTTGTGTCTATTTACTCAAAATTAAAGATGAGTCATTGGATAAATTCAAAATTTACAAGAAAGAAGCTAAAAATCAAACTAGTAAAGTACTTAAGTGATTAAGGTCTGATAGGGGAGGAGAATATATCTCTAGCTTGTTTTCAGAGTTTTGTCAATTATATGGTATAGCTCATGAGGTTACCGCTCCTTATTCACCACAATCTAATGTGATTGTAGAATGTAAAAATTGAACCCTTATTGATATGGTTAATTCATTACTTCAAACCTCAGGTCTACCCAACTTCATGTGGGGGAAGCTCTGAATACGGCTTGGCATATTCCCAATAGAGTTTCCCATAAACATGTAGAAAGTAGTCCGTTTGAGTTATGGAGAGGAAGAAAACTGAGTCTCAAATATCTTTGAGTGTGGGGTTCCTTGCTAAGGTACTTACCCCTGAACACAAAAGGAAGAAATTGGGACCGAAAACAGTTGATGCCATATATTTTGGGTATGTAGAGACAAGTCATGGCTATAGACCTTGATTGTGAAATATGATATCTCAGACATTGATGTCAATATAATTATGGAATTGTGTGATGCTACATTCTTTGGGGATGTGGTTCCCATGAAATATAGTGTGTCCAATGAAGTATCTCAAGAGGATTCATTCACTATAGGTTCCATTCTTGTGTGCGTGGAAAGGATGACAAATGTGGGGGTGACTCAGAACAAGCTATTTCTAAATCTCATGATTCTGAAGAAATGGTTGAACCAAGGAGAAGTGAACAACCTAGGACATCTAAGGATTTAGAAGTGAGTTTCTCACTTACAATGTTTAGGATGATCCTGTAACTTTCAAACAAGTTATGGAATCTCCAGAAGCTAAGTTTCGGAAAGAATTCATTAATGATGAAATCCAATCAGTTCTTTTGAATGGAACTTCGGAATTGGTAGATTTTCTTCCTGGTTGTTCTTTAGTTGGATGCAAATGGAACTTGAAGAACAAACTTAATGTATACATGGCATTCAATAAGAATAAAGCTAGGTTAGTTGCTAAGGGTTACAAACAAAGGAATGAATAGATTGTTTTTATACTTATTCTCATGTTTCCCTTATGACCACAATCCAAGTGTTTATAGAATTGACATCCATTTATACTCTGTCTCTATTAGATGGATGTGAAGACTGCATTCTTACATGATGATCTTTAGGAAGATATATATATGGAACAACCTGAGGGATTTGTGGGACGTGGGAATGACTCCAAAGTATGTAAACTTGTTAAGTTATTATATGGCTTGAAACACACCCCTAAGCAATGGCATGAGAAGTTTGATTATGTGATATCATCATTGGCTTTGTTTCTAATGAATTTGATAAGAGTCTTTATTATAAAGTCGTCAATGATGGATTCATTTTTTTTATATTTATACATCGATGATATCCTAGTTTTGGTTTCGATATGAAAGTAGTAAATGAGACAAAAACATTCTTGTGTGGCAAGTTTGAGATGAAGGATATGGTTGTTGCTAATGTGATTTTAGGGCTTAAAATCATAAGGTCTACTGATAGTATAACTCTCTCTCAGTTTAACTATGTTGATAAGATATTGGAGAGGTTGGAGTACACATCACGTAAACATGTTAATAATCCATATGATTCATCCAATGCCTTGTTCTAGAATGAGACTGGAGTTCCAGTGTCTCAATTATGATACTCTTAGACTATCAGAAGTTTGATGTATCTTATGAACTGCACACATCTAGACATTGAGTTTGCTATGAGCAAGTTAAGTAGATGCACTAGTTGTCCCAACAAGACCCATTGCAAAGCTCTTAATAGAATTTTGAGGTATAACAAGGGAACTTATTCCCTTGGTCTGTATTATGGCAAATATCCTTTTGTAGTCAAAGGATATAGTGATGTAAGTTGGTTTTTCATGAACTCTGGGAGTAATGGTGTCTCAGGATATGTATTCATGTTGGGAGGAGGAGCTATTTCATGGAGGTCTAAGAAAAAAATCATATTGTCTCTGTCCACTTTTGAGGCAAAGTTGTCTGCTTTAGATGAAACTGGATTGGAAGCTGAATCACTACATGGATTTATGTCTAGTTTACCTATGATAAAGAAGATGCTTCCTGCAATTTTAGTTCACTATGATAGCACTACAAATATTGCTAAGATAAAGAGTTACAAGTACTATCAAAAATAGTGTAGACACATCCAAGTTAGACTCAAGTCTGTAAAGGAGTTAGTTACTAATGGGGTTGTGGATGTGGACTACATCTGTACCAAAGATAATACAACTGATCCTTTCACTAAAGGTCTTACTCTAGCCTTAGTGGAGAAATCCAGGTTGGGGATGGGACTAAAAACCCGAATTATTTGCAGGTAGTAGAAATCCAACCCAACAGAGTGGAGATCCCTCAAATTTGGCTCAATGTGGTAATCACAAGTTGTCAGGTGAATTAGATGACACTATGTAATTACTTTGATTCTTCATGCATCTGTGTGTATATCCCCTACAAAACCTATTGGTGTCATGACTACAAGTTAGTAATAGATTAGTCTCTGAAAGGATGATAGCAATACACCATGGGTGACTCCAACTAAGTGGTTGATGTTGTGTAGGTCACAATAGGGGAATTGGGTTGTTCCCTAGTTTCAATCATGATAAATATTGTTGGATGCATGGCCTTAATGCATCATATTTCTTTTCTGACATGTCTTTATTGTGTTGTTGCCAACCTATACTCTTTCACCCAAGGTTCATGTTAAAGAATTTTGTTTACCTAGTTCATGTGGGTGTGATAGTTGGACAACTCTGGTAGATCAAATTGAAACATATCTACTGAAATCAAAGTATGGAGGACTGATTGGAAGAGCACGCTATACATTGGACTTTGTGGAGGATTGTTAGATATATGGCAACTGGCCATCTATTTAGCGTGAGTTAATCCAAACGTAGTGCAACTAATACATAGAGGAAATCTACTTTTGTGTCTAGCGTAAATGGGGAAGAGTTTATCCCACATTGCTCACTCCTAGAACTTTTTTGGTCCTTATATGATAGGATCACATGTGACACTAGTGTTCAAAGGGTCCTAGGGAAGAGTATGATCACCTCCTCGGTGGGTATGGTGACTACAACATGCACATCCACGCGTGCACCATGCCACACCTCGCCTATCCTGGCCAGGTGGCTTGTGGCTTGTGGAAAATGTCTTCCATCCTCTTTTTATACTAGGACACAAATAGATAATTAATTATCAATTTAATTAATTGTTTATTTTTGTTAATCCTAATTAGAAAGTTTTTCCTTATGCATTTTTCTGCAAATGTGTAGAAGAGCGACCGAGTGATTGCGTCTTAATGACAATAGGGTTTTAGTACGTGTAAGGCTATAAATAAGCCTCCTCTCATTAGGGTCAAATACATCTTTCAAACATACAACTATCAACATTTGAGTACGTGTTTGCAAACCCTAACTGATGTATTCTCTAGCCATTGCTTCCCAGTTGTTGTGTGGAGATCTTCTCCTGGGCATGGCGAGTTCATCCTTTCTATTCCATCAGATACACGATCTATTGAGTGGTCATTCCTGTGGTCGTTGGGCTGCATTGGTAATGCAAGTCACTCATTATCTCCATTGTCTGTCATCAACACGAGTGATACAATATCTTCTACAGGCTCACAACTGGGTCAACTAGAAGAACGGTGTCTACCCGTAAGGGTTGTGGGTCGGTGATTTCTTTAAGTATAACATGTTCATTTTTTTAATGAAGGACCTAGTTTGATTCTTGACCTTATTTTTAGTTCTCCTACACTGGTTTATTATGTGTTTTCTTATCTGAATCTGCATGAATACATTAACTAAATTGCACCTATTGCTATTGCATGTAACAATGCAATTTTTTTTTTTTGAGAAAGGACGGGAAACCCTATGATGGGGGTTCCCCGACTACTATAAATTATGAAGAACCAAATTTACAAGGTTCGAGCTACAAGATAAGAAAGGTTGCGAGAAACTAACTCGATCTACATTACCCCTACGAACATAGTTAGAAACCACATGAGCTGCCCCATTATCTAAACGACTAAGATGACTAAAGCTACAAGACAAAAACAAATGCTTTAAAGAAATAATGTCTTCCACAATAGAACCAAGGTAGTCCCTTCTCGCCACTGTATTGTTGCAAGCTTGGACAATCGTCATAGAGTCCGATTCCACTTCCACCTTTGTAACCCCTTCTTTGATCGCCCACATCAAAGACATCCTCACAGCCAGCGCCTCGGTCATGGCTATCTCCTTCCCCGACGACACCCTCTCTCTCGCCACTCCCATAAGCTTCCCACTGCTGTCCCTCATCACCGCACCTATACCCGCAGCCCCGTCCTCGCCACATGATCCGTCTACACTGATCTTCACACAGCCAGCAGCCGGTGGACGCCATTTCTTCACCTGCAGCGTGCGTTCGGGCGGAGCCCCATACATGGGCTGTTGCGCGCCCGCAACACTACTCCTCACGTACGTCAACGCGCAGCGGTAGAGAACAGGATTATTTGCTTCGCCACTTCTAAAGACCCGACAACACCTCCCTCTCCATACCGCCGTCATGGCTGCCACAATCTGCGCTTCTTCGCACCTCCTTGGCCTCGTCAAAGCTTCCTTCATGGTTGCAACTATCTCCCCATCATTGACGGTGTCCACCCAATTCCGTATATCCCTTGGTAGCAGTTCCCATACTTCAGTGGCATTTGGGCACCAGAATAGCATATGAGGTATCGTTTCCTTTTCCGCCATGCACAACACGCAAGTCCCATCCGGTAAACAATGTCTATCATACAGTCGTCCTTTGGTAGCTAATCCACCCGTATAAATCCTCCAAAGAAAGTGGGCTGGGCTCCATCCACCATGCCAAATCTTTTTCCACAAATCGTCCCCTTGTGCATTTTTATATCGTCGTGCTTCCGCTTTTCCCATCAATCCCAACCAATAGGCTGACCGGACTGTGAAATCTCCCGTGTTTGATGGCCACCACATCAAGGAATCTCTTGGTCGTCGGGTGCTTAGTTGAATAGCTCCAATCCTCCTAGCATAACTCTCCGGGAAGCAATCTCTCACTCTAGCCATCTCCCATCCCGTACCGTCCTCTGTCATAAGATCTTTGACTTGGTTGTATCCCGCGTTCCTGTCATCTTTTAAATGTGCGAGCTTGTCCTCCTCCTCCGGTAGCCAATAGTCCTCCCAAATGTCTATATCAGCCCCATTCCCTACCCTCCATTGAGTTCCTTCTGTCAGCAGCGCTTTAGCTCCCCATAGACTCCTCCATGTGTAGCTCGGATCATGTCCACGTCTTGCTTCCCATATGGATGTCCTGGGAAAGTATCTGGCTTTAAGGACTTTTGTAACCAGTTCCTCTGGGTGGTTTGCTATCCTCCATAATTGTCTTGCAAGGAGAGCTTGGTTGAAAACGTGAAGGTCTCTAAATCCCATCCCTCCTTGTCTTTTTGGCTTGCACAAATTATTCCATCTAACCCATGACATTTTCCGCTCCTTATCCTTTGCACCCCACCAAAACCTGCATATAATTCTCTGGACCTCGTCAATAGTTCCCTCCGGTAGTTGAAAGATGCTCATAATATAGGTAGGAATCGCCTGCGCCACCGCTTTGATGAGTACTTCCCTACCAGCTTTGGATAATAGTTTTTCCGACCACCCTTGGAATTTCCTCCATATCCTCTCCTTTATGAAGCTGAAAACTTGTTTCTTTGACCTCCCTATTGTTGTTGGTAGGCCCAAGTATTTAGCATGCCGGTCAACTTCCCTCACCCCGAGTGTGTTCTTCAAACACACACGCTTCTCTCTTTTGACTCCCTTGCTGAAAACCACCTCCGTCTTGGATAAATTGATCTTTTGTCCGGATGTCTGTTCATATTGGCTGATAATTTCAGCTATCTTCAGGCACTCTGCATTGGTGGCTCTAGCAAAAAGAATGCTGTCATCTGCGAAGAAAAGATGTGAGATACTCGGTGCTCTCCTACACAGTTGGATACCGTGTAAGAGATTTTCTTGGGCTGCACTGGTAAGAGAGGTAGAAAAAGCTTCTGCACATAAAAGAAAAAGATAAGGGGAAAGAGGGTCTCCCTGGCGAAGTCCACGTGCTGGTGTTGTGCTTTGGGTTCGGTCTCCGTTTATCGCAAACGCATGTTGAACAGTAGAAATGCAGTCTTCGATCTTCCCTATCCATTTCGCACCAAAACCCATCCTCTCCATCACAAAGCTCAGAAACTCCCACTCCACTCTATCATAAGCCTTAGACATATCTAACTTCAGAGCAAGGCTGCCGTTTTTCCTTCCTTTATCCCTCTTCATAGAATGGAACAGCTCATAGGCAATCAGTGCATTATCAGTAATCATCCTTCCCGGGACAAACGCACTTTGGTTCTCGGAAATCACACTGTTCATGAGGGGCTTCAATCTATTCGTCATCACTTTTGAGGCAATTTTGTATATCACGTTACAAAGGCTAATGGGTCTGAACTCCCCAACCATCCTTGGCTTTTCTACTTTTGGAATGAGGACCACCAAGGTATCATTAATGTCTTTTATGATGTGATCACCTTTCCACCATCCCCTTATGTAACTTGCCACATCCTTCCCCACCGTATCCCAGTATTTTTGGTAGAACAAAGCTTTCAAACCGTCTGGCCCCGGTGCTTTATTTGGGTGCATTCGTTTTAGCGCTGTCCGGATTTCCTCGTCTGTGATATCACTCTCTAGATCCCTCCTCTGTTCCATAGACACCACCTCCTTTATACCTTTGGTTGCTTCCTCAAAACCCGAGGGGTTGCATGACTGGAAAAGTGTTGCGAAGTGCTGCATAATAACCTGCATGATCTCATTCTCCTGCTTTCTAAGAATACCATTCTCATCTTCTATACCATCAATCCAGTTTCTTCTTCTTCTTCTGTTAGAGGCTTTTTGGTGGAAGTATGCCGTGTTCCGGTCTCCCTCTTTCAGTTCTTTTACACGTGCTCGGGCAGCACAATATTCCTCATTTTTTTGCAGCCAGTATTGCAACTCACTGGATATGTCCTCCGCCCTAATCAGATTTGCATGGTCCGGGGGTAATCCTTGGATTCTCTTCAGCTCCCCTTCAAGCTCCTTGACCTTCCGGCTTCTCTCACCGAATTTTTCTTTTGCCCATTCTCGCAAAGTGTTTTTACAGTTGAGAATTTTTTTTCTTAGATTACCCCCTTCTTCACTCTCCCACACCTCTTTAACAACTTTCCCACACTCTTCTTCACCAACCCACATGGGCTCAAAAGCAAAGAAATTTCTCCTCCTCTTATTGCCGTTGCTCATGTTGTCCGCTTTAAGCATGATGGGGGCATGATCAGATTCATAGATAGGAAAATGAAAGACCTTGCAGTTTTTATAGATATTTCTCCATTCTAGCTCTGGTAGAAACCTATCTAACCTCTCCATTACCAGAGTTCTTTCAGTCAGACCCCTTTTCCACGTGAACACGTTTCCTTCAAAACCCATATCAATCAGCCCACAATCGTCTATGATGTCCCGGAAGTTCTGCATGAATTTTTCCTCCTTTGGCGGTCCTCCCTTCTTTTCCGTATTGGACACTATTTCATTGAAGTCCCCAAAGAAAATAACAGGTTCCTCAGCCTCATTTTTTAAGTTTCTCATCAGCTCCCAAGTCTTCACTTTGTTTGCCTGGTCCGCCCATCCGTATATACTGATTGCTCTCCAATTCTGTCCATTATCCTCTTTGACCAAACCTGTCACATGTCTTTTCGAATAGTTGAGAATTTCCATCCTAGTATCTTTCCACCCGAAACCAAGACCGCCTGCCCTGTCTCGGCTCGAGATACACAAGCCATCAGTAAACCCACAACTTTTTTTGACGTCTTCCAGCTTTGTGTCAGCTATCATAGTCTCCGCCACGAAGACTATATTTGGACGTTCTCTCCAAACCCAGGCCCGGAGAGCCTTACACATGTCAGGGTCTCCCAATCCCTGACAGTTCCAGCTGAAGATTTTCATTGCCCTTCGCGGGATTGGTCTCCGCCAATCACCGCTACTTGAGTCATTGCGACCCCGTTTTTGCTTGAAACTTTTGCCCCTTCTCTTTTAGAACGTTTTTCACCTGCATCTTGTTGAGGTTGGTCATCTACTTCCATGTCACAGAGATCCATCCCTCTATTTCTTTTGCCTGTTGCTTGGACCCAAGTCACTTCTTCCTCCGGGATGCCCAGACGTGCCCCCTGCTCATCTTGTAGACCCACGGGTGATGTGTCTTCTTCCCCCTGCTTTGCTTTGGACCTTGTTTTCTCCTTTCCCCCACTTCTTGGCGCCGCTGTGCTCTGGTTATTGCACGCCTCTCACTGTTGTCCTCCCCTTTGCTTTTTGATTGTTGGTGACGGGTGTCCGGTTCTTCGCCTGCACATTCTTTCTGCCCTTCAGCGGTGTCTCCGTTCGTCTTTCTTTGTGATTGCATGTCCGCCATGTCATGTCCACCGCACTCAGACTGATCACGCTGCTTTGCTGCCCTTTGCGTTTGTATCGGCTTTGTCCAAGCTGGGCTCACCGGAACCTGCTCACCGGTATTGGCTAGGTCCTCCTCCCCCATCTCCGGCGGGTGTTCATCCACTCTCAGGATTGTCCGCATCTGCTTTAGCTCATCAGCAGTATACATTATCCTCTTCTTCCCATCTGTAGGCGGCTTGCCCTGCGTAAGCTTCTCCCCCTGCTCTTCCCGCCTGGTCCCCGACCCGCCCACTCCTGCACCCTCTGCTCCTTCCCCCCCGACACTTCTCTCCGCCCCCCCCCCCCGTAAGTCCTCTCTCCCCCTCTCGCCCTACCCTCCCTCTCTTTTGTTCTGCCTCCCGCTCCAACACTCCCTTCCGCCCCCCAGGATAGCGATCCCCTCGCTTCCCCGTCCTGGTTCGCCTCTGTCGATCCTCCACTGCCCACCGAACTACTGCAACCCTCCCGCTCACCCCTCGACAGCATCGTTCCACCTCCTCCCGGAGGTTTGAATACAAGCTTCCTCCTTGCTTGCCCTACTCCCCCCTCCTTCAGGTACGCCTCACGTCGCTGCTTCCAGGGCGACGCCCGCAACCAGGCACCCCATCGCCTACCTTGCTCTTCCCTGTCCTCGCCGATCACGCAGTCACGATCGACGTGGCCAAGCCTGCCACAGATGAAACAGAAATTCGACAAACGTTCATATTTAACTTCAATGTCCACCACTACTCCTCCCTTCATCCGAATTCTCTGAATTCACTTCAGCGGTTTGGAGACGTCCAAGATGATCCGGACTCGGATGGAGGAGTCCTACCCCAGCCCGTCAGTGTCCATCACAACTACTTCCCCGACTCTTCCCACGATCTCCCTGATGTTTGCTTCCGCTCGGTATCCCAGAGGGACTCCATATAGACGAATCCAAAACGGGCAACTTCTTATGACGATGTTTCCCGGGTGTTCTTCTTTGCAAACCTCCTTCAGCAACAACAGTCTTCCATCGAAGTTCCAAGGGGCACCCTCGAGAACCCGCTGCTTATCCCTCCAGTGGGTGAACTGAATAACGAAAACCTCTCCCTCGATTTGCTTGAAAATGGCCATCTCCTTCAGGCCCCAGGCTTGTGATAGAGTTATTTCCATAGCCCTAAAATTGTAGGTACGATCTGAGAGCAGCCGCCCCACCAAAGCGAGCTCTGTGTGATCTTCTATGTCTGCGCCGCTTTCAACCGGTTCCACATCTACTGGATCTTCTTCTTCATCGGATAACCTATGCCCTGCATATCTTGCTGCTAGCTCCGCTACCATCTAGAGACCAGAACCCAAAGCACGACCAAGACTTGAACCTGCAAGAGAAGAACCCTAGGCTAGGGTGGAGAGGCGTCAACTAGAAGAACGGTGTCTACCCGTAAGGGTTGTGGGTCGGTGATTTCTTTAAGTATAACATGTTCATTTTTGTAATGAAGGACCTAGTTTGATTCCTGACCTTATTTTTAGTTCTCCTACACTGGTTTATTATGTGTTTTCTTATCTGAATCTGCATGAATACATTAACTAAATTGCACCTATTGCTATTGCATGTAACGATGCAATTAAAATTGACAACAAATAGACTTCCTCTCGATCCTCTACTCTTCTCAAATGTGAAATCATGAACCACTTTTGTTGTCACAGATATCGATTTTGTGGTTGCAACTACCTTCAATTGGGCTTCTCTCTCTGTAGTTGCTACCACCGTTGATGAGTTTGTTTGCATCTATCTGCTTTCCTCACACTATAATTAAGGTGAAAAGTGGACATCATAAAGTTGTCTTCCTTGTGTAGGTGTCATGTTGTCTTCATTCTTCCTTCTTTACACAACCACTTTTGGGAAGCCTTCTTCTTTGTGTACCTTAGTGCTCTGTCTAAGAAATAGTGCCACATGAAGTTATGTTTCTGGTGTAGATGTGCCATCTACTTCCTTCTTTACACAACCACTATTGGGAAGCTTTCTTCTTTGTGCACCTTAGTGCTCCATTGAGAAACGATGTTGCCATTCCCTCTGTGGGCCTTGTTCGTGCTACCATTGCTGTCAGATATCTCCCTTCTTCACGTAGCCAATGTTGTCGAGCTCTGCCCTTTGTGTGGCCTTGTGCTTCTCCCATCTGCCTTCTCACTTTCTTGTCTTCCCTTTTCTGACTAGGTATGTCATTCTCCTCTTTTTTGTATTTGTTTAATTTGCACATAATTAATACCATGTTGTATTTCTCATGTAGTTCAATGAATTACAATGCTCTGTTAATATTTGATTTTTTTGTTTTTGGTTTAGAAATCTAGATTTTTTCCATTTTTTATGTAGAATATATTCTATAAATATCTAAATAAAAATGTACTCATTAGAGTTAACTTTAGATAGTCCTCAGTTTGAAGTTTTCTTAGATACTTAATCTCACTTAGGATGTAAGTGGGTAATGTTTGCTTAATTTTCAAATTTTTATAGTTGATACCCCACTTGTTCTATAACTATATATGTAGATGGGTATTTATCCTTTTACATTATTGAACTTGGAGAACCAAGGGGAAATACTGCCAAATTTTTCTTGGAAAAAGAACCACACATTATATACTTACTAGCAATATTAAGTGTTAAAAAATGAGATAGGTGGTAATAGAAAACTAGTTCTTTTCATTTGAAATGAAATACATATTAACCTAAAATTGTCCTATTAATCCTATGTGTAATGCTTAGTTGACGTAATTTCTTATGATTAGAGAGGAGATCGAAGTTTTATGTCCATTTAAATTGATGCACTCTAGAGTTTACAAGATGTCTTGATGAGTTTATCATATTGGTTGAGGAGCATAGGAGACCACCTAGAGATTAATTCTATTTCTCATGTTGGAGTTGTTGTAAAAATTTGAAAGTTGACACTATTGAAAAAAGTAAAAAATTGTGTCATACAAAATAGGATCTTATAGGGATATAATGAATGGTACTTTCATAGAGAAATTTCTACTTGAAGATCAAGACAAGTTGATACTTATAATAGTGTAGAAGAAGAAATGTAGAATGATATTGATGTGAATGACAAACCAATTCAGAACCATATTGGTTGATGCAATTCTAGATAACTGTGAGAACAATCTTACTGATCAACCTTCTTTGTTTATAAATATTGTACATGACATTGGGAAACTGTGATATTTATTGTGTACTATGTTCATGAGGATGAGCAATGTGATGAGATTGTATCCTATAAGAGATAACATTTAGTGGAGTGATAAATTTTTCACATCTCTAATTCTCTATTAAAACAAATTCTTTCTGAAGGCAACAAATTTTCAATTTCAACATACAAAGCAAAGGAAATGATGTGTATAATGAGGATAGAGTCTAAGAAGATACATGTATTGAGGATAGAGTCTAAGAAGATAGATGCATAGCCTAATGATTATGTGTTACTCCAAAAGGACTATAGCTATTTAAAATATTGTCCCAAATATGGGGCGTTAAGGAAATGGATCTCCTACCAAGGTGATTTGATACTTATATATAATACCATGATTTCAATGCTTATTTTCTAATCAGGAAGATGAACAAAATCTATCTTGGCATGCAGAATTAAAGGCAAATGTTGATGGGGTCCTACAACATGATTATAATTCACAATAATGGAAGAAAAGTAGTTTACTATACCCTCAATTAGTTGAAGAAGCAAATCCTTACAGTACATCAAACATCAAACACAACACTTGGCCTGTTATGATTGTTATATACAATCTTTTTTCATGGTGGTATATGAAGAATAAGTACGTCATGTTGTCAATGTTAATTTGAAGGCCCACACAACTTGAAAATGACATTAATGTTTTCCTTCAACTGCTGAGTGATGAGTTAATAAAATTTTAGGAAGAAGGTGTTATGACTTATGATGCTTCATGTGAAGCTATTTTTAATTTGCTTTCTATGTTTTTTTGCAAAATTTATGACTTCCAACTTATGAGAATGTTTGTATACATGTAAAAGGATGCATAACATTACCAGCATGTGAGGAAAATAAAGATTCAATCTGACTAAAATATGTTGGAAATACTATATATCTTGGTCATCAAATATTTCTCCAACAAGTGCATCCTTATCGAAAAAATGCAGAGCATTTAACGGATCAATGAGGAAAGAAGTGTTGTAAACCTATATCAAAAATGTTGTATATCGAAGAGTGAAAGACATTGTCAATGTTTCTGGTAAGAGACCATGTAGTACTCTTGCATTTAATAAATATTTATACAAGAAGAGGTCAACTTTCTACAATCTTCTTATTGGATAATTTTTTCATATTAGACATTGTATGAAAGGCATCCATGTTGAGAAAAATGTCCATGATAGCATCATTGGTATCCTATTGAATTTACCAGGCAAGACTAAAGATCGTATCAAATTTGGAATGAATTTAGAGAAATGGGTATGAGAAAATTATTATAAGTAGATATGATGGATCACTACAAATGCATGCCCCCTTATTATTACACTTCATCTAAACAAGAGAAAAACATATTTGTGAGTTCTTACATAATGCTAAGGTACCACAAGGAGACTCTTATAATATTTGTAGATTAGTCACACTAAAGGATCTAATGTAGACGTGTCTTAAATCTCATGATGGTTGCACTTGACTGATTTTTTTTCCTATACTTCAATCTTTACCACCAAAGCATGTAAGATTTGCAATTAGAAGACTACATTTCTTTGTCAACAAAATATGACACAAAGTGATAAATATTGTCTATCTCAATAATTTGAAAAAGGACTTGATCATTACTTTGTTCCAGCTTGAGATGAATTTTCCTCCTTCATTCTTTGATATCATGACTCTTCTTGTTGTCTATTTGACTAGGGAGGTAATATGTTGGGTCTAGTTTTCTTACATTGGACATATCCTTTTGAAAAATACAAGAGTGGCTTTAAGAGTGATGCTTGAAATCTTCACCATCTTGAACAGATTATTATTGAGGGTTATGTGGCTAGGGAGGTAATGGAATTTTTTTAATTATTTTTGAACTACATTAAAATCATGGTAATCTATAATCATGTCATAGTGAGTCTTATTGTGTCAAGGGAACTTTGGGAGCATGATTGAAAGGAATTAGTCGATAGTTCTCAGAACAAGCATACTATCGTGACAAAACAAGACCTGACCCATTGGACCCAACCCAAACTTGAAATTTTAAGCATGTTTAGGGTCTAAGGTTTTTTGACATGACTCGAAATTGACCTGAACCCGAAGAACCCAAAATTAATTTAGGGTTGGGTCTGGGTTTGGAGTTTAGACCCGAAATTCATAATTATATTTTCAAATAAAATTACAAATACTCTATTATAAGACACACAATGGCCTATTAAATTACTAATCCATCAAACATGAAGTTTATTTCAAAAATTCTACATGGTTTTCTATTGATTTGTATGATTTATTATACTATTATATTATGAATTTGCATTTAGAACTCCCAAACAAACTACAATAGGCTTTGTATGTGTTTCTTCATCACATCGTAAGTTTATCACAATGAAATTTGTTATTTACATTTGGAAATTATCAACAACTCATAACATTTTTTTTAAATTATTCTCTTGGTATTGGAAATTATGGGTCAGACCCGATAGACCTGAAATTATTTGCGGGTCTGTTTAGGGTCAAGGGTTTTGACCTGAAAATCCATCTTTTACAAGTTTAGGGTCTAGACAAAAAGTGTTGACCCGAAATGACCCAAAATAAAACCCTCCTAACCTGAACCCGATTGCCACCCCTACCAAAATGAATATCATATCGTAGGATGGTATGACATAAATTATTTTTTGTACTACAAAATAGTGTCAAGATGAAACAATGTAGTCCAAAATAGTTGTGTCACCGTGCATGTTTTTTTTTTGTATTTTTCTAGCGCAAATGATAAGATGATATCATGTTGATAATTAAGGTAGAAAATCGAATATTCCAAAGTTATTCTTCTTGATTGTCGGTGTGTATATATGTAATTTCTATGTATATTTTATTATAGGGACAAGATATATGTACTCCTTATATATTTGTTATTTTGGTATAAATCAAAGTATGTTGTTGACATTATTAAAACAACTCAATATATGCATAATCTAAACACATTTGTATGTGCAGTACATGTCAATACATATGTATCTAGATGCATGTCTAACTACATATGTATATGTAGTAAATGTCATGTTTCCTACACATTAACTACACAAAAAATTGTACTAAATTCATATTTTTGATACACATTGATTTGATGATTTACATTTGGCTATAATTACACCTATTTTTAAATATGTAAAGACAACATTTAGCTACATTCCAACTACATATGTTTTTATAGCTAATTCATTATTTAACTACATAAGTGAAAATATGTAGCTAAAGGATTGCCCGATACGAGCATATACTAAACTTGTATATGTTAAGAAAAATATAGCTAAAGCCTTCATCTATAGAATATGGGATTTTCACTATACATTTTATATTTAAAACCATTTTGTATTGGGGATGAGGCTTTAATGATGATGTATACTTCTTGTTTTAAGCACGTTTTTGATACATTTGTTTCAAAAATCCAATATGAAGGGAATGGAAGGAAGGCAACCTTAAACTATATGCATTTACCAATATATCAAGCAAAATAAGAATATATAATCCACATGAGAAGGCATTTGTCTAAATATTTGTTGTTTCTTCATTGGTTATCCTGAGTGGTCAAAGTTTTATAAGCTTTGTAGTCCATCTCTTCTACTAAGATACTTGATATGGGAAAAGTTAGATTCTTATGGGATCATATTGTTTGTGCCAATGACATAACATTTTATTTGATGAGTTGTATGATAGTGCTATTACATTTGACTATAAACAAAGTCAAGTTGACTATGCAATCATTGTTCCCATGAATAACTATCAAGTTGATCAACCATTAGGGGTAGATCATTTCAAAAGTAATGTCAAAGTTGAACAAGCTGAATATGTTTATAATGGAAGAAATTGCGAAGCGTGCATGCGTAACATGTAGATCATGAGTATTGAATTAAGAATATGTGGAAGACCAAGGAGGCCACTATTCCATTTGGCTAATTATATTATTTTCAAGAGTGAAAAATATACTTTCAAAAGACCCTTATATTTTTCATAGACAAAGGCATGGGAAAACTATGAAATAATAATTAATCTCTATAAATAGTTCAAGTTTGGAAACTTGTACACCTTTTTTAAAGAGTATAAAACCTATTGGTTGTAAATGTCTCTTTTAAAGTGAAATAAACTCAAAATTTGAATTTGAATGACATAAGGCTAGACGAGTTGTATATGCTTCATATAATTAGAAGTAAATTATTAGAAATAGTAATTTGTTCTTTCTCATTCAATAACTCCACTATAAGAAAATTTAGTAACAACAATAGAAAATGTTTATCATAATTGAGGGAAAAATCAACACTATTGGTAACCATGACAAAAAAAGACCAGTTGTCGCATCTTGCCATTATTGGTCTTGTTGTAAGTACTATTAAAGACTACTATTCTCAATCCATCACTGATAACAACAATGACAATCAAAATATTCTATCACTAATAGTTACAACAATGACATCAATTGTCTGTTGTTGGCAGTAGTAACAACAACATGATTTCGTCACAACTATCAATAACAACAACTATGCCGACTCTTCTTTAAAGAAAAACTTTATATAAATTCTATGTTCCATGCATCATTAGTAGTCACCAATATTTACTGATTGTAGGGGGTTCAAATAATTTGATACAATAGACATCCAAAAATCATCATTTTATTATAATAAAGAAAATGTCAAATACACATGGGAGGATGTATGCCTTTTCCCCTAAAATAAACCACAACTACAATATTTGACATCTCTGAACCCATAACGAAGACCCACTAGTGATGGAGACATTTCTAATGTACAGTATGAAATATTTTCTTTTTGTTGGGTTATCTTTACAAATTAGACAGACACAAGATAAAGATTGTTGATGCAGCCCTATTTTAGAGCTTCATCTTTTGTCTTTTTGTATCTCAATCATATCTAAACATAGTAGAATGTAATTAAAATTCCCCAATATGCATATTATTGTCAAATGCACTTATGGACGTTCTTTGCATACTTTTTAGGTACTTGGACTATGCTTTGGATGGATGAGAGAGAAGGAAGGAGTTCTAGTTGTTCTCCACTCATGGAGGGGTCCAAAGAAGACCCCAAAGCTCCCTCAACCTACCCCTAATGGCTAAGGTTCAACATCAAGAAAAGAAGTCCATTGATCATGAAGATTCAAGTCAATTTTTCTACTGAAGACCCAGCCAAGGTGCCAAGGAATGACCGTGCTGGACAATGTAAAAGTTAAAGAGAAAATTCCAAAATTATAAAGCTACAACAACATCACCACCATGACCATGCTACCCAGCACGGTCGTGCTATGAAGCCCCCAAAATGGTCATGTCGTCCAGCACAGACGTGCTGCCAGAAGACAAAATGGGCATACTGATAGGAACGACCTCACCTCCAACTCATTCACCACGGTTGTGCTACCCAACACAGACATTCTACCTAGCCTCCTCCATGGCCGTGCTGCCCAACACGGCTGTGCTACCAGCCTCCATATTACCACCTCAACCTGTGATTTTTCCACTTTCTTAGAACAACCGTTCCACACCACTACAACCATTGCTACCCTTACCCACCAGGACCGTGCTACCACCTAAACCCTAGCATTTTCTACACTATATTTTCAACAATGCCCCTACTTACCCTAGTGCTTCCACCACCACCTATATATACATGGGTGGCAGCCCCAACACTAGGTTAGCTTCCATTACTCCTCTCCGTCCACTCTAGAGCATTCATTGCACTTCCATTACATTTATGCTCTCCACCCACCATTTCCACCATAGAAACCTAGTTTTCTACCATAATCTCCTTCTTTTTCATGCACCTCATCCACTTTGAAGGAGGGAGGTCACCCTACAAAAGCTAGGAGGTGAAGGAGGAGGATCTACTTCAAGCTCCATGGATTTCTTCCTATTCCTTCTCTTTTTTTCTCTCTTTTTCATGATTATGTTTAGCTAGGATGTTTGGGGTTAAGATGTGACTTTGATACCATGTTGGGGGAAAATAACTTGTAATGAACATAATTTCATTCTATGATGATTGCCTCTTGTTTCTATCTCATTTCCCATTATCTTGCATGTGGTTTGTGCTTTTCGATATAAATGGCTTGTTTTGTGATGCTTGATGACACTTAGCTTCTAGGGGAAATCTGAATGTATGTGGCAATCTTAGGAATGGCTCCGAGGTCCAAATAGTAGATCCCTAGCTAACCCCCTTTGTTTCTACATACATCTCCCTTCTTCTACAAGTAAGTGTGAGATCTAAGTAGCTAGTGTAAGTGTGATAAGTGCAATTACCTAGAGTTTCCTAAAGGCTAGATGGCAAGTAACATGAGGTGAAGTACCCTCATCTCTACTCCCATTCCTACCCTTGGTTCCTGATTGCCCTAATACCACTTACCCTAGAAACCTAGACTTTCCAAGTACTACTAGAATTACACCTAGCCCTAGTTCTCCAACTAGTAGTATAAGGTATATTCTAATATCAATTTCCTTGTTGTTTGGTTTGGTAACATAGAATGAAATTTGATATTTGCATGTTATGTTGACCTTCCCCCAACTGATATCAAATTTCATCCCCAAATGTGCCACCTATCCATCATATTATTTGAACCACCCTTTTCCTTCTTTCTTGTTAATGCTAGTGTAGTTAATTGCCTTTGTGAATTCTTAGCTAATTGACTTTTTTTAGAGAGTTAGTTCTTGCTCGAGTAGTTAGGGCTCCTTTGAGCTTGCTTGTGTTAATTTGTCTAATTAGTGATAACTTGGGCTCTTGCTTGTCTAATTTCTTAGCTTGCACCTTAGTTGATAACTTGGTTTGCTAGTGTAGTGTAACTCCTTACTTTAGCCTAATTGCTTGCCTTGCTTAGTTTGATATCCTTAAATTTCTTAGAGTAATCTAGGGCTTTTATTAACTTAGTTTCTTTATTGTTCCTTCTTGATTGCAATTGTAGTGTAATCCAACCAAACCCAACTTTAAACCCTTCAACCCTAATCTCCTCTTTAGGAACATAGCCAACACAAACCTAGATCCAGTGCCCCCTCAATCCCTGAGGATTGACCCTAATCTTACCACTAGCCTATACTATAGCATGACCCTGTGCTCTTGAAAGAACGTGTGATTATTTGTGCTTGTGAGTTGGACTAGGTCCACATATACAAATTTTGAGAGATCCGTGTGTTTTCCCTTAGGGTTGCATGTAGCAACATGTAGTTGGCTGGTGTGTGGCCTTGAGAAGAATCACACCAATAGTACAGAGATAGCATTGTACACGTTACACTCCATCCATAATTAATGTATAATTAAAGACTATACTTTCTTCTCCCTATATAGTAAAATGACAAATCATCATCTGAAAGGTTCAAAGATAGATGCTTTACGATCCTTCTAAAATAGATGGCAATAATTCATCGTTCATATTTCCTTTGTATAGTTTTTTATCAAGAATATTAAGACCACCTACAGCTAACAAAAACAAAAAAGAATAAAAAAAGTAGTCTTAGTGAATTTTGAATAATAATAAGATCAACAATATGATTAAATACATAGAAAAAAAATATGAACATAAAAATACAAATCTATAACACAACATAATCATGGTTTTTATCAACTAGTATCATATATATGATTGCATAAGATGAACAGGGGCTCAAAAGCCCACTGGTTGGGAGGAAGATAGCTAATGAGAAATAGAGAAATTAATATGAATTAATATATAATTTATGATGTCTGTAAGATGGTTTACAATACTAGGTGGCCACCCAGAGTATCTTATTCCTTTAGCGGTTGATAACCAGAAGCTTGACAGAAAGACTAGTAGAGTGACACCTTACAAAAGACTAGACTTATCACATTTTCTGTCAACAACTAGAAAGCAATATACAATCTTTCCTTGACTATAATTTGGAAAAAGAAGTCTGGAAACAACGTGTGAACACACATTGATGAACTTCCAAAAGGCCAACATTCTCAATAACAACACACACACATTGTAAAACTAGAGGATCTTGAAGAAATGATAGATACCATCTAATTGATTTAGATGATGAGGAACTTTCCTTCAATAGTGAGAAGGAACTATCCAACACTAGAATGATGACTTGTAGCCTGATCTGAGATTACAAAAAACATAACTGTAAAGCTCTCTCATCGAGAAAACAAAAAAATTTATTAACTATGTCTAATTGGAAACCACCACAGCTTAATATGATGGTGATCAACAAGAACACAATGCTGAAAGGAGATGGTGGAGTGGCCTTGAGTGTTTTTTTGGGATTCAATAGGGAAGATCTAAGGTATAGTCCAATAATATTTGACTGTTAATATTCTTGTTGAACTAGTAGAAGCTAAAGCAGCATTGACGAAAGCAAAAAGACTTGGCTAGCAAGAGTTGCTTCTAAAAACAAATTGTCATGATTGTCAATGTTTTGCAAGGTTTAGATGCAAGAAGAGGATGCCCCGTCTGCATCATAAAGGATATTATGTTTCACATGTGATGACGAGTGAAACATATAACTCAAGAGGAAAGGGTCTTCAGTGAGGGCCCTTTAAAGACTATATAAGTCTATTGTCTTTAAAAGATCTTGAGTAACAAAGATGTGGTAGTCTGCATTTTAGATAAATGAAAATCATTTTCCTGAACTTAGGATAATAGTGATAAATATATGCGACAACATGTGTAATAGGTAATAAAATGTAAGAAAAGTATCAACTTAAAATTCCAATCTTAGTTCTCATGTTGTAGTACCTAAAATTGAGACAATAAGAAAAGGAAAGAAATGATAGTGAGTAGTACACCCACCATGTATGTGCCCTACAAAAATGTTGAATGCATAACTAAAAACAAACACCATTTTGATTGATTAACAAATGAGGAAAACCAAGTAAAATTTAAACCAAAATCAATATTTGTAATCATCAATGCAGGACTCAATTCCAAGTTAAAGAGTAAAAGGAAAGATTATTAATTGCCTTATAGATGTTCCTTGAATATCTCATCAAAAGCACGACAAAGCTCTAATATTATATATAATTGGACCTGAGAAAGTCATATCAAACATGCAACTTCAAACCACTACTGGAATCACTTAATCATAATATGAGGTTTCTGAGTCAGAATCATGTCCCGTTTCCATGATGATACCAAAGATTATAACTCCTCATCATACCATTCCTCATTAAGTGTGTTTTAACTAAATAATCAGGAATTTAAAAAGTATAAAGATGCACGGACACCTAATTTTATTTGTACAAAGTTTTTGGTAGGCGTAAGTTAGAAACTTTTCAAGGCCAATTCCATATCTTGGATCATCAAGTCGCTCATCAACAAGACTAATCTATTTCTTATTGGGTACCATTTTCTACTAAGCAAAAATATATATTTTAATATCTAAAAATAGAAGAAATTGCAATTAAATTTCACAATTTAGAGTTATTTATTTTGATGGTTTTTCATTATGAATGTACTAGATAAATTGCATATTTGAGTAAATCATTAGTCAATATTCACAAGGGTAAATTTATGACTGAACTAATAGGGAGAATTTTGGATATCTTACTATCTTTCAAGTGATAAATGATAAATTTTCTTTTCCAATTAACAAAGAATTCATGTTATATTTTATGAAAAAATGTTGAGTTGTTTTTATTGTTGTATGGGTTTTTGAGTTCAATTATAGAGATCTAACATGTGAGTTCATTTAATTCAAATTGTTTTGGTACATTTTATAACATTGGGAACACATGTGGTTAGATCATTTTTATTTATCAGAATATTATGTATACCTTATTTGCTCTGTGTGTAACTAAGGTTGTTTAGATGGTCAACCATTCCCTAAGGGAGTCCTGACAACCTATTATATATATTCATACACACATAGATATATATATATATATATATATATATATATATATATATATATATATATATATATATATATATATATATATCTGTGTGTGTGTGTGTGTGTGTGTGGGTGGGTGGGTGGGTGGATGTGTGTGTGTGTAAGATGAAGAATCCTACATCTTATGAATCAAGATCTATAGAGGAAGATCTAGAAGGCTTCTTGGACTAGGTTAGAGCACATACAATGACAAAGTGTTGATGTAAGACCCCTAAACTTGCTTAATAAGTTGAATAAGCTTAATTATGATAATTGAATTCTTATAACCCTAATGTAACCTTGTGATATGCTTTGAAATCATACAAGCTTAAGTTTCAAATTTGGTCCAATTTGGACACTAGTTGAGCAAGTTATGCACATTTTGGACTTTTCTATAATTTACCCAATTGAGAGGTTTTCTTTGCACTTTATCACTTGCATTATCTTCCTTGGATATTTTATCATCATCCTTGATCTTTTTGAGCCATGGGGAGCCTATTTAAACCTTAGTTTGAAGGTGTTTTACTCAAGGGTATTTTAGGGTTTACCCCTTCATGGATGAGCTACCTTTAGTAGCTATCAACTAATGAATTGTTTGTTTTTCTTTGAAATTCAAGAAACGAGGGATGAACATGTCTCTATGGATGGTGGGGGAACTGCTTGTGTGTTTTCTTGTATATTCTTAATAGTTTAACGCCATGGACACTTGGAAAGATATTAGAACTTCAACTTTTTCTTTTTCTTTTTCTTTATCTTAAAGTTTCATATACTTATCTGTAACAACCTTGCCTCCCAGTAACCCCCAATTAAGGGAGACCAAGAGGTCAGATCCATTATCCCAATTTCCAGATCAAAGGTTCGACAAATAATCAATAATAATTAACAAATTCTACCAAACTAAACTGAAAGGATGTAATAAAATTAAACTTTTCATACCTTTTTCAAAAACTTGGATATTTACTTCTATCCACATGGAGACTATTCTAACTAATCCACCTTTGAACTTTAATTCATATTTAAGTCCACATATGCCACTTTACTGTTTACCTAAAACACCGACAAACAAAACATCGGTCAACATAAAGCTAGTATGTGGGGGAAACAATAATCGTGCAACTATGATAACAATGTAATCAACCAATTATCATTTAACAGCCAAGATTACATCTTAAGAAATACTACTCAATCCTTACATATCCCATATATTTGTGTTGTACCTACAGTGGACCTGGATGTTGCCTTCCTCATGGTAGATCCCCATTAAACCCCGCATGATCCTACCTAATAGGTAGATCAATATCTAGGGTGGAGTCGCATGGAACTACCCATAGGTAGCCCAATCCCTAACTCATGGTGTGATAAAGAGTCGCATGGCACTACCCATAGGTAGCCCAATCCCTAACTCAAGGTGACTTGATGGACCTACCCCATTGGTAGCCATGTACTAAGTCATCCAATGACCTGATGGACATACCCCATAGGTAGTCATGTACTAGGTCAAACTATTAATCCACAGAGGGGACTATGATCTGAGCTAGTAGGCACATATCTTAAGTGATAGTCATATCCACATTATAGTTTTCATGAATTAAATTCATCCAACAATTTAATTCAAGTCATCAAGGAAAACTTCAGAAAACCTCGAAAAACTAATTTGAGATATTCATAAGCGTAACCACATACATGTCAGGCTGATTTGAGACAGAATAATCCATGCAAGTAAGAAATCCAAGCAGGAAAGCACCCATAACAAGATCCTAAAAAAATCATGCAATTCCCTTTTATTACTCATGCATCAAGATCTATTAAACCTAGCTCACTTCCTAGGGTTTCTAGCCCACTTTTAGGGTTTCCTTTGCAATTACGGTTTCCCTTCGTCTTTTACTATTTAAAACCCTGATTTTATACAATTACTCATAAACCCTAATTATCTCATCTATTCTTCATGAAAGATACTAAGGTTATCTTTAACAACATTTAACCCTAATTTCAGAAAAAGCATAATTAACCATCAATTAAGTCCATTAAGCCTCTTTTACATTAAAGCTACCATTTTTTATCCTTTTAATCCATGACACGATCATTATGCTCATTTATCATAAATTCATAGTTTATTATGGTCTAATTCACATATGAACTCTATTTGTCATTAATTCTACCTTTACCCATTAGAAAACCCTAATTACCATATTAAGGGTATTTATCCACAATTAGTAACCTTTATACTCAATTAGGGTTTCTAAGTGCTTAATCATTCTTATTTGAGGTAAAAACCGTAAATAATGCAAGAAACATCTAGATTAGGTTCAATTTTGTCTTTAATTATTCAATAGGTTGCAATTACTCAATTTCATCAACTAAGCAACATGAACTTAACCAATTTGCTCAATTAGGGTTTCTTAATCTAATACATAAGCACTTTTCATTAGATTAACAGACTTTTGCAAATAGGAATTGATTCAGGTTCTCAAACCAATTTTATTGTGTTCCTCGTATTTTTCTAAGCAACTTTCATATTTTAACTTTATTCATCCGAGCTTCCTATCAAAAGTTATGATTTTTGCAAGAAAGACATTAACTTCAATTAATTGTTATCTTTTTAGAAAAATGTTGGCCATCCGATTCGTGGTCCATTGGACAATGAGAAATCCAACGGCCCACAAAGATGCGCCTCTCTCATGATTAAAGGAAGCAAAGGACATCATTACCCTTACCTAAACTGAAGGCACAAAGGGGCAAACTTGTAAAAGACCACAAGGTCTTCTTCTTCCTCCGCTCACCTGTGTTCCACGATCCTGCTTCTCAGCCGAGTCAACGAGAAGGTTGACTCTTGGTGCCAGGCCTCCTCCGCAGTTAGAAAGAGAACTTCTAGCTCCGGACCTCACCGCTGAACCTGTTGGAAGGGTCCATTGGGGTGGGGATATGTCGATCTGAGAGAACAGCAAGGTCCTCCATCGGCCGCCAGGGAAGAGAAGAGCACAAATTTGATGCCTATCTCCTGAATGAGAGGTACTGGGATGCTTGGTTTCGTGCTCCGGTCATGAGGGAACTGATGAGAACGGTGCCCCGTGATTCCCCTATATATATAGGTTCGACTGAGCAGTGTCTGGCGATTCGGGAACTTCTGAGTTTTTCGCTGAACCCACCCATAAATCGGGTTGGATCACACTGGAGAAACTTCCCGAAGACAATGGGATTATTTCCGTTTCAAATTATCCAGTCTTCCTCATGTAATCCTCTGGTCAAGAACTGGCAGGCTGACTCTGTAAGAGCAGTCCTCGTGAGACTGGGATTCTCCCCCAGCCGTTGGATCTTCGATCCAACTGTCGCGCTCTATTCGAAAATCAGTAAAATTGGAATTTCATCCCTATTAATAATATATCATATCCACTTTAGGATAATTTCCAAATTGCATGTCTTGAAAATCGTGCATCATTTTGCAACCAAATTGCATGTCTTGAAAATTTTGCATCATTTTGCAACCAAATTTTGAGGGTTTCTCTTCCTTGTCTTTATCTACTCACATGCCAAACATGAGTCCCAAATTCCAAAGGAAAAGGGCTTTTTCTTTAAAGGCAAGTTATCCTTTAATAAGACTTATTTTAAGCATATTTTCCCTCTCTTAATATTTTATTTTCTTTATTTTGATTCCAACATTGGAAACCTTATGGATACGAAATCCACCAAGGATAACTCAATTATACCTCTTTTCACTTATTTTCCACATTTTATCATTGTTTTCAATTTCTTTCTTAATAAAAAAATATTTAATTGATCTTTTCTTTTCTTATTGCTTTCTTTTTGCAACTTTGGACTCCTTGGAACCCAAGAGGCACGAAATACACCTTTGAATTAAATATTTTTGCCTTCTAGAGGTTTCTACATTTTTCCTTTTCTCCATTTCTTATTAAATATGGAGTTACTTTTGTCTTTTCATTGTTATTGGGCCCAATAGCCAATAAAGCCCACAAAACAATCATCAAGGATATTGTAAATGAAATCCATTTATTCAAAACAAATTATATCTTTATTTGTTCAAATATCTTTAATATGAGAAATTACATTTCTCACCAAATGAACCCAAAAGTTGGGGTTGTAACACCCTTCCCCTCTTATAGAAATTTTGCCCTCAAAATTCCACCAAGCAAACAAAAAATTCAGGATAAGACTTTTCCATGTCCATCATTGGCCCCTATGTGGCTTTGCCCTGTCCATGGCGCTTCCAAAGAACTTTTATCATCACATATTCTTTTCTCTGAGTTCTTTCGCCTTGGCATCTATAAACCTCACAGGTGACTCAGGTCATTTCAGCCTCCCTTAGGGCTCACTAGGTTCATTGCTTCGCACATGGTCCAGGTACCTCACATAGTGCTATAAATTGGACACATGGAACTCATCACACATTACTTTATCCTGAGGGGTAAGGTTAACCTTCACCACCAAACCATGTCAAAAGAACTCATGCATCGGGGACTCATCTCTCTTAGCTCTAACTTAGAGGGGTCGTAGTTTCATGTCGCATATTCCCCCACAGTGAACTGCATGTCAGTCTACTTTGCATCATCTTACAACTCATGTCATCTCTGGGCTCCTTTTAGCCATTGCACGATCAAAGCGACTTCATCTGCACACACAGTGGTCCTTTCTTGACCTTCGTGAGGTGATGCATGGGTTTTGAGTCACTTTTATAGGCTTATTTTATATCTATTTTATGCATGTATTTGTCATTTTCTTGATTATATTTACATAATTCACTATAGTTGGCATTTAAACTCTTTTTGCATCAAATTATACTTCTTTTATCATATTTATATCATTTTATATAATCCCCGGACTTATACACATGTTTCGACACTTTTTCAGGGACTTTTGCATTATCCAGAGTCGATACTATCGACCCTGGTGTCGATAGTATCGACATTTCATCAGAAAGCAACCTCAAAACGTGATTTTGGAAGGAAATACCTGTATCATGGTAGATATCATCGACCTGGGGGTCGATACTATCGACATCGTCGGGATCTGGCAATTTTCAGCACTAAAACGGGGCGTTTTAATCCGACGGTTGAGATTTTTCGGAGCTGTAAAGTGGTCCTATGACCTAAGAAGAGCACGGTCGGCCCTAGGGGATCTCATATTGTGTTGCACAACATCTAAGAAGGAGATAGAGGGAGAGGAGATGAGAGACGAAGGCCGACAACCGAGCAATCCGGGCACCTCCGACGGGCGATTTTGCTGCCGGAAGACTACAAAACGCACATTTCTCGAGAAGGATCTCCAAGGAACAACTTTGTATCAGGGGTTACACGAGTTTGCTCCATGTTTCTCATGTTTTTCTTCTCTACTCCTATGTATTTTCCATTGTCAACCATGTGGGGCTAATCCCCTTTGTCTTTAGGACCGGGAGTAGCCCGGGTAATCGTTGTATGACGTTTTTATCATAGTAATTCATATTTTGTCTCTTAAAGCCATGGTATGATTTCGTTTTCTCCATTATATCATTATGATGGATCACCCTAATGATAATCTAATGCCTTTAATTGCTTTGAAAGAAGAATTAACGGTTGAAAAGAGATGAAATTCAAATTAATTAATAAATCCCTTGAACAAGGTGATGTACGGTTAATGGTGGAAACCCAGAGTTTGGTCTTCATGCACCTAGTTTAGGGTATAGGTTACTACGACCGTAGAACCGACCTAGATTTAGGTAGTGAATTGTATCACGATAGTGAACAATTCTGAATACATGCCACTACCCGAAATGAGAGACAAATTTGATTAACTATATTGAAATAAATATAACGAGAACCCGCGGTGAAACCACAATCCTAAAGACTCCCATTTAAATTGATTAAACTAAACATTTAATCGATTGCTTTGTTTTCTTTTATTTTATTTTCTTTTTCAGTCAACTCTCAAACTCTTTTAAATCGGTTTAGCTGATCGCAACCAGTTAGTAGTAGTCTACTAAAATTCACATTTCCCTGAGTTCGACTCGGGCCTCAGAAAGGCCAGTACTACATTGATATGTATACTTGCGTTTACACGCACGGTTTACGCGTGTCATGAGGTCCCTTCACCAACATCATCTTAATGAAGTGGTGACCGACACAACCTCCTTTGCAGAGCTCCTTTACCTCCCGATACTGCTATGGTGGTTATCATGACATCTTACAAAGGACAAAAACTATCTCTATGTATCACCCTGAACGAGCACACATGCTCTCATCAGACCCTCTAGTCTAGATCACACTAACCATTAATTAGGGGTGATAAATGATACTAACATCGAGTTCTTCATGTACCTACTTCCACGTTATGGAAGTGAGCCTTTAGGTCATACTCAAGAACTTTTGAACTTACATCATGGTGTAGTTGAACCATCTCTCGGATATGTAGTTCAACTGGATCTATCCCTTGAAAGTACTCTTTCTTTCTTATGTCATCTAGGTAAGGTGATATACCATAACCCATATTGCATCTCGACCTTCCTTGGTCTAGGGGAGACTTACCACAACATCCATAGTGATGAACTCCCATTCCCTCTTAGGGACTCTTTTATCCTCTATATCGATACACCAGGTTACTGGTGTTCATCCTTCACCTCCTGGCTTGCATGGAAACATACCCCATGCAACTTCATCTTAGGAATCCAAAGTAATATTGTCACTTACTATCTTCGTAGTACCATGATGTATGGTGATCTTCAATCATGATCTCCTACATGTCATGATTCCTTAAGATTGATTCCCCAGATACCCTAATCCACTCTAGTCGGGGTTTCATCTCCTTTTCTCCAGAGAAGTGCATATGAGGTTGTACAACCATCCTTTTATCATGATAAGCCCTAGGCTAGCTAACCAAACAACCATTAACTTGATCAACCAATATTGTTACATCTGAGTGTTAGCCAAACTTATCTCTTTTTCCAACTGAGGGTTAACCTAACAACCTCTTCTAGCCTCCATCTAAACTAGGCAGTTGTATCCCATCTAGAGCATCCATTACCACTTCACATCCTTAGGTGTTAGGTAAAGTTGAAGACATACACCTCCATGTATTCCACTTATTACCTCATCTCAGCTCTAAGTCTATTTTCATCAAGAAAACTCAGAGCTTATTTTCTTGGTTTTTTGAACTCAGGCTTGTATAACTCATAGTTCATGATAAAACATCCTCATAAGATGACTACCTTATAACTCTTAGGGTTTGTAAACCACCCATGTATCGTTCACTCCACAAGGGTATGTTATCATCCCTGTCCTCATACCTCATGGAAACGTTCCAACTCGCATTACCTTTTATCCTTGGTGTATGGCATGTGTATTGTCCTATCTCTCACTCCCAAAACAAGAGGAAATAAGCATTTGGCTATAGTCCAATTACAAAGTTCTTCCTGTTCCAAAAGTAGAGATGGTACATCCCACCTTGCCAGTACACCTTTAAATCTAAGTTGAAACGTGCCACATATGTTTCTACATCACAATCATCTCGATATCAAAGTTACTTCCAAGGAAAACTGGTCTTAAACTTACTTGGGTCCACACACATCCTATGAGACCTCTTTAGGTTTCCTCAAAACCCCCAAAACGGGTATACACCCTACCAAAGGGTCCCTCTCCCAAGATGGGAGGAAACTACAACTCTTGACAACAAGGTCACAAACATCCTTAGGGTTTATATTCACGTGAGCATGCTTAACCCAACAATTACTAAGGCACAAGAAAACCACCTACTAAACCCTGCTAGTTCATACTTGTTCTCTTTCCTCAACGCTGGATCAAGATCATACCTTCCCATGTCACCACCTTAGTTGTGAGGGATTTCACCAAACATACCTTAAACTTAAGGGGTTTCCCTTTCTCTAACCATGAGGAGTACCATGCTCGAATATATAGAAACTCAAATCTCATCATGAGCATCAGGTACACCACTTCCCCTCTTAGGCTTAAGAACACTAGGTTCATTTCTATGATGTCCAACTGTCTGCTCAACCTCTTACCCACAACCAAATAGGTACAGGGTATGACATGCACTTCATGTCATCCTTCTACTCGAGCAACACTTTAGAGTTGAGTCCTCCTCAATGAAAAACAACAAGGTATGAGGCCTCACAACCTGTTACTAAATCTCCCCAGGTCTAGGGAACTCTTCTTCTCATCTATACCATAGGTACAGAGGTACCAGCAGACTCATCCTCTCCCCATGAAGATGGATCAAGCTCACAAGTATACATCTACGTGGGTGAAGCCTATGTTCAAACTTATGTTTGCTCAAGGTTATCCCTAGCCCTTTATGATTATCTCATCAGCTATCCAACATACTCCCTTGGCCAGGGTTTCAACCTATTGCTCACACTATTGACGTATCTTGGGTGCCTACTATGCCATGCTCATATAAGCTCATGGGATTTCCATAGGTTCTTCTCTAACCTCATCAATTAAGGAGCTATCCTTCACTCTAACATGCACGATCCTTCCTAGAGTTGGGTCGCCAAAGGTACTAGGTCATCCAACCTCTTGTGGCTCATATGGCATCCCAAAGGCATGTCCATCTAAACACCCGATCTACCCTGACATCTAACTCATCATGCCATCTCTCTCTAACCTTCACTTAGGGTTACGGTTAACATCATTCCCAGAGGATGTACCAGGTCTCCACTTATAATGGAGATCTCTACCTCCAAGACTAACTCTCCTTACTTATCCTCCTGACAAGAAGGTCTAGCCTCAGGTCTCTCCTGAGGGCATGACAACTTATGTCATACGACCTAAGCATGTATCTATTCTTTTATGCTTAATCTATTAAGCTTATATCCATGACATCTTATTTACATGCTTTTTATTAATTTTATAGAGGATTCCTTAATCCTTATCAACCTTACCCATACCTCAAGAGGGTGAGGAAGAGAGAGAAAACCCTAATCCTTATTATCCTTAACAACATTTGAGTTGAGAAGGGATGAATCAAGGTGAGAGAGTCCTAAAGGTATCTTATTTTGAGTCCAATCCTGAGACATTGGCCAAGCAGTCACACTAATCCAGGAGTCCTCGTATTCCGACTAGCGGTGCAGAGGAAAATCTTGCCAGCCCCCAGACGTGATCCTTTTCTAGACACCTCTATCTTTCAAAAATTCCTCTAATAACTCCCTTGGGTTCTACAGAGTTTGTAAAATTTAATAATTATTAAAGATTAAATGAGGAACCTACGCTCTGATACCAAATGTAATGACCCCGCCTCCTAGTAACCCCCAATTAAGGGAGACCAAGAGGTTAGAGCCATTATCCCAATTTTCGGATAAAATGTTTGACAAATAATCAATAATAATTAACAAATTTTACCAAACTAAACTGAAAGGCTGTAATAAAATTAAACTTTTCATACCTTTTTCAAAAACATGGATATCTACTTCTATCCACATGGAGATTATTCTAACTAATCCTCCTTTGAACTTTAATTCATATTTAAGTCCACATATGCCACTTTATTGTTTGTTCTTTTCACTTGTACCTAAAATGCCGAAAAACAAAACGTCGGTCAGCATAAAGATGGTATGTGGGGGAAACAATAACTGTGCAACTATGATAACAATGTAATCAGCCAATTATCATTTAACATCCAATATCACATCTTAAGCAATACTACTCAATCCTTACATATCCCCTATCTCAGTGTTGTCCCTACAGTGGACCTAGATGCTACCTTCCTCATGGTAGATTCCCATTAAACACCGCATGATCCTACCTAATAGGTAGATTAATATCTAGGGTTGAGTCGCATGACACTACCCATAGGTAGCCCAATCCCTAACTCATGGTGTGCTAAAGAGTCGCATGGAACTACCCATAGGTAGCCCAATCCCTGAGTCAAGGTGACTTGATGGACCTACCCCATTGGTAGCCATGTACTAAGTCATCCAATTAACTGATGGACCTACCCCATAGGTAGCATGTACTAGGTCAAACTATTAAGCCACAAAGGGGACTAGGATCTGAGCTAGTAGGCACATATCTTAAGTGATAGTCATATCCACGTTATAGTTTGCATGAATTAAATTCATCCAACAATTTAATTCAATTCATCGAGGAAAACTTCAAAAAATCTCAAAAAACTAATTCGAGATATTCATAAGCGTAACCACATACCTGTTAGGGTGATTTGAGACAGAATAATCCATGCAAGTAAGAAATCCAAGCATGCAAGCACCCATAACAAGATCCTGAAATAATCATGCAATTTCCTTTTATTACTCATGTCATCAAGATCTATTAAACCTAGCTCGCTTCCTACAGTTTCTAGCCTACTTTTAGGGTTTCCTTTGAAATTAGGGTTTCCCTTCATCTTTTACTATTTTAAACCTTGATTTTATACAATTACTCATAAACCCTAATTATCTCATCTATTCTTCATGAAAGATACTAAGGTTATCTTTAACAACATTTAACCCTAATTTCAGAAAAAGCATAATTAACCATCCATTAAGTCCATTAAGCCTCTTTTACATTAAAGCTACCATTTTTATCCTTTTAATCCATGACAAGATCATTATGCTCATTTATCATCAATTCATAGTTCATTATGGTCTAATTCACATATGAACTCTATTTGTCATTAATTCTACCTTTACCCATTAGAAAACCCTAATTACCATATTAAGGGTATTTATCCACAATTAGTAACCTTTATACTCAATTAGGGTTTCTAAGTTCTTAATCATTCTTATTTGAGGTAAAAACCCTAAATCATGCAAGAAACATCTAGATCAAGTTTACGTTCTTCTTTAATTATTCAATAGGTTGCAATTACTCAATTTCATTAACTAAGCAACATGAACTTAACCAATTTGCTCAATTAGGGTTTCTTAATCTAATACATAAGCACTTTTCATTAGATTAACACACTTTTGAAAATAGGAACATATTCAGGTTCCCAAACTGATTTTTTTGTGTTCCTCGTATTTTTCTAAGCAACTTTCATATTTTAACTTTATTCATCCGAGCTTCCTATCAAAAGTTATGATTTTTGCAAGAAAGACATTAACTTGAATTAATTGTTATCTTTTTAGAAAAACATTGGCCATCCGATCCATGGTCCACTGGACCACGAGAAATCCAACGACCCATAGAGATGTGCCTCTCTCACGATTAAAGGAAGCAAAGGACATCATTGCCCTTACCTAAACTGAAGGCACAAAGGGGCAAACTTGTAAAGGACCACAAGGTCTTCTTCTTCCTCCGCTCGCCTGTGTTCCGCGAGCCTGCTTCTCAGCCAAGTCAACGAGAAGGTTGACTCTTGGCGCCAGGCCTCCTCCGCAGTCGGAAAGAGAGCTTCTAGCTCCGGACCTAACCACCGAACCTGTTGGAAGGGTCCATTGGGGCGGGGATAGGCCGATTTGAGAGAACAACAAGGTCCTCCATCGGTCGCCAGGGAAGAGAAGAGCACAAATTTGATGCCTATCTCCTGAATGAGAGGTACCAGGATGCTTGGTTTCACGCTCCAGTCGTGAAGGAACTGATGAGAATGGTGTCTGTGGTACCCCACACTTCCCCTATATATATAGGGTCGACTGAGCAGCGTCTGGCAATTCGGGAACTTCTGACTTTGTCGACGAAACCACCCATAAATCGGGTTGGATCACACCGGAGAAACTTCCCGAAGACAATGGGATTATTTTCATTTCAAATTATCTGCTCTTCCTCGTGTAATCCTCTGGTCAAGAACTGGCAGGCTGACTCTATAAGAGCAGTCCTCATAAGACTAGGATTCTCCCCCAGCCGTTGGATCTTCGATCCAAGTGTCGTGCTCTATTCGAAAATCAATAAAATCGGAATTTCATCCCTATTAATAATATATCATATCCACTTTAGGATAATTTCCAAATTGCATATCTTGGAAACCATGCATAATTTTGCAACCACATTTTAAGGGTTTCTCTTCCTTGTCTTTATCTACTCACATGCCAAATATGAGTCCCAAATTCCAAAGGAAAAGGGCTTTTTCTTTAAAGGCAAGTTATTCTTTAATAAGACTTATTTTAAGCATATTTTCCCTCTCTTAATATTTTATTTATTTTATTTTGATTCCTTTTAACATTTGAAACCTTATGGATACAAAAATCCACCCAGGATAACTCAATTATACCTCTTTTCACTTATTTTCCATATTTTATCATTGTTTTCAATTTCTTTCTTAATAAAGAAATATTTAATTGGTCTTTTCTTTTCTTATTGCTTTTTTTTGCAACTTTGGACTCCTTGGAACCCAAGGAACCCAAGAGGCCCGAAATCCACCTTTAGATTAAATACTTATGCCTTCTAGAGGTTTCTACATTTTTCCTTTTCTCCATTTCTTATTAAATATGGAGTTCCTTTTGTCTTTTCGTTGTTATTGGGCCCAATAGCCAATAAAGCCCACAAAACAATCATCAAGGCTATTGTAAATAAAATCCATTTATTCAAAACAAATTATATCTTTATTTGTTCAAATATCTTTAATATGAGAAATTACATTTCTCACCAAATGAACCCAAAAGTTGGGGTTGTAACATTATCCCTAAGCACCAAAATGAGCCATTTTCTTTCCACCACTTCCCTCCTTCTACAAACCGCTTTCTCTCTCTATTCTTCTATGAATTTCCTATACAAGGAAGAATAAAGAGGGGACCTTCTTGGAAAAAGAATCTAGGGTTGCAATTGACTTCCTTTTAGGGTTTAAAAAGCTTTCTTCCAGTGATCTTGGCCTAAAAGAGTAAGAATCCCCTTCTTCCTCCATTTATTTCTTTGTTATCCTTCCTCATACCTTTCTCCAGGTCAGAACCTTGTTGTCCCATGGTAGAAATTGTTCTAAATCTCTAAAACCCTACCTTTCTTGCTCCTTATGCTTAGGGTTTGCTCATTTGATGAAGAAAGGTGCTAGATGGACAAGCTCATAGCTTATGATTGGATTTTCTACCCTACCTACTTGTGTTTTCGTATGTGTGGGAGTTTATCTTCTCATTCGATGCAAGTTTTATAACTTTCTCCATGTTTATTTCTTACCATAAGCTCGCTAGCTCATGTTCTTGCTTGAAAATGATGATTCATGCACTAAAACGCTATGCTTGACTTGGATTTCGATTTTTATATTGTTCCCTATTCTGATTTTAGTTCTAGATGAACCTGTGATCATGTGTATGTTATTCCTAAGGTATATTATGAATTGGATCAGGTTGGTTTCACAACCTATGGTGCTAAGCACCTATCAACCAATGGTCAATTTTAGGGTTTTAAGCTAATTTCTTCTATAAACCCATGACCCGATGATAGTACCATTGCAACAACCCTATAGTGTTATCTTCATGAGAACTGATGGTTGGGATCAAAGGAATCATATTATGGTGAAAACCTATGGTCACCCCCTTAGGTCAGGTTTTGGATCAATTATAAGTTTAATGATCAACCATTATGTACCCTATCGATGTTATAAATCAATGATGACATTAGCTTAATATTTGATGTTGATTAATGAATATAGTTATGATCTAACAACCTATGGTGACTTAATGGTCACTAATAATGGTGGATCAGGTCTCCAAAAACTAAGGTGAGTTAATCATATAGTTGTAGCATCAAGCCTTAGACCAATGGTTTCTTGGGTCACTTGATGAAATGGTCGGACCTATACTGTAATTGATTGTTTTAACATATGAACTTGACCCAATGGTCAAGATCTAATGTTTATTCCTCCAATAAAGTGGAATGATGGCTAATGTAATATGTTGGTCCTAATAATGTGATTTGGATGGTTTCCTTTATATGATCAACTTAAGTAGCTTACTTGTTGACAATGGATGGCTTATTTTAAATGAACAGTTGATTGTAGGTTTTACTCTACTCTCAATGGAAATTTTTGTGTTGTTAATCAAGGGATGTCTTGGGTTAGATGGTGACTCTTTCAAGAGTACAAATAAAGGACTTCATAGGTGGTTTATCCAAGGTGTTTACTTATGTAAAGAACCAAAGGTCTTACCTTTTAAACATCCAATGGTTCTGGGTGACATTATGGTATAGTGATATGGGTTGAATGATGATGGAACAAATGGAGGGTTACCCTTAACAAGGTAGTCTTACCTATTCACTCATATGAATAGAATGGATGATAACCATATTGTGTGGATATGTAACCCTAATGAGGTATAGCTTGTTATACCTAGCTTTAATATAACTAATTGTTGGTAATTGGGTATGAATAGTCCTTGGATGACTAATACAATCATGGGGTACTCTCTTATTGTTGTTGAAACCCTAGTATGCTATAAATTGATGGTTATATCTTGATTTATGTGTGGTTTCATACTTGAGAATAGTATGGAATGTGATGGTGATGCTTCACCTTATGCATCCATGATCCAATGGGGATGCCATGAGTTAGGGTTTTGGTATAAGTGTTGATTAGTGACATTGATATAATTTATCGTGTTGAACCTAACTCTAATGCAAATAGATAAAGATGAGTATTCAAGTTTAACATTCTTATATGATGGAATGAAGGTGGAATAACCTCCTTAATATGATCATAACCCTAATATGTTAATTGGTGGTTATCATAGCCATATGGTTGATACTTTCTCATGCTAAACATGTGCATTATGACTATGATGAGGGTTAATCATATCTAGATTCCTTACATGTTGATGTAATAAAGGAATGCTCTTAAATTTAATATAACCCTGCTATGATTGTTTATGAATATCTCCTAGCTCATTAATACAATATTGTGTTGATCTAGTGTATTATATGTAAGTGATGTTGTGAATCCTTGTTATAAGGCATGCAAAGATAATGATGATCTTGTAGGGAATAATATGATGGTCTTAATGACCTTTGGGCATGGTTGAGCCTTGAATGACGTGTAATCCTCTTATGTTGATAAGGGTTGATACCCTATGATATTGTGAAAAGGATTTATATCATGTGATAGTATGATGGTCTTAATGACCTTTGGGCATGGTTGAGACCTGAATGAGGTGTAATCCTCTTATGTTGATAAGGGTTGATACCCTATGATATTGTGAAAATGATTTGTATCTTCTGATAGTATGATGACTAGTGTGGTCTCATGAATGGAAAGTGAATATTACCTTGTGATGATGAGATGAGAAATTATGTTTTACACATTTTATATATTTTCAAAGTTGTGATATTTATATGCTTGCTAGAAGTGAATTAGGGTTTGTATGTCCACTTGTTTGATGTAGCCTTAATTCACCCAATTGGCATAACTAATCAAGTGCAACTCTAATCATGTAGTGTCCTATGTCGTAGAACCATCTTTAGTGTCAGAACTTGTTAGATGGTGAAACGAGTATTCCTAAGGGAAACTCGGAGCACATACTGTTGAGTATGTGGGGGTGGTAGGTTGAGGATATATCCTTGTCATCTAAAATGCAAATTGTGGAGGTTGGCTATGGTCATGGCTAGGGTTGTAAATGGGTACGGGTAGACCCGCGGACCCGCAAATCCGGACCTTTAAAAAACTCATCACGGGTCTAATTTTTTATACCTGCATACCCTTGGACCCGTATACCCTTGGAACCACATATAAGTGGGTCCAATAATGGGTATGCTTGGACCCAGACCCGCTAGACCCGTGTACCCGCTATACATAAGTAACTACTTAAATAATATGTTATATATATCATACTTTACTAGTCTAATTAATATAATTATTGAGATTATATCCTACTCTAAGGTTGAGACTAGTCATATAACTAAGAATTAACTATTCTAGTTACATATCATATGTAAACTTAAAATCAAAATGTCTACTAATCTACATTACTTTCTACATAAATTAAATGTTATGATCATGACTACAAATATGTAAACAATTACTCAATTAATTTTATTGTATAGAATATAGCATTGTCTCATATAACTATTACATGTTAATATACTATATGATAACAATATCTTGTTGTGTTAAATATATATAACATAGTCATTTCTCTTACATAAACAATATGATGTTTTATAGAACCGCTTACCCGCATACCCGCTATTATTGCAGGTACGGGTATGGTGCGGGTCCAAGTTTTGTATTATGCAGGTCTAGAACCGAAACCAGACCCGCTAAATTAAATGGGTATGGGTATGGGTATGGCCAGACCCGCACCGTACCCGCACCGTTTACACCCCTAGTCATGGCTCATACATCTGATGTGATTGAGAATGGTTGCGGTCATGTCTTGGTGATTATAACATTATGTGATTAGAGGACAATTGTGGTTGTACCCTAGTGATTGGGTTGGAATACCCTAGATGCTAGCATCGCGACCTATACCAAGGTGGGCTAGTTACAGGACTATATGTCGCTGTGGTGGTATCTTTGACTGATATGTCACTGCCTTTTACTCATATTAACTGAGGGGAAGAGATCTTAGGATACCAGCACTCCTAGATCTTATACGGAACCGAATAGCCCTTCGCTAGGGTCAGTTGGACTTTGAATGGTACGATTCAAATTCCCTCAGGCATAATAAAAGATGTAATACATCCGTGTAGCATATTTGTTTAGGGTTATACACAATTTTCACATTTGATGATAACCCTTATTTGTTATTTTTACATAAAGATGATGCTTAGTGCAATTAAGAGGTAGTAGATACACTTAGGTTGTGGATATTCTTAAGATTATAGATGCGTACATATAGTATTTATGCTTGTGTTGATAACTATACTGCTATTGTTGATTATAATCATGATGCTAGCTATCTCATTTTATTATTTATGTTTAGCATGTTGGCCATGCCTTTGTAACTAGATATGCATATACTTCTAATCATGCTTATCCAGATAGTTGTGCTTATGTTGTAGCTCTTCTTATGATGTTGATATGTTCAACATGTTAGACATATTGATGTTGTTAGCTATGCATATGATACTAGATTTATTCATGATGTTAGAGATGCTCATGCTGCTAGATTCCTTATATTGATAATAGGGATATGAGAATAGTCTGGCTAATAAAGATAGTTATTATCTTCTCCTTTGTGTATTTGTTAATCATCAGTGCTGCTGAGTTTATTTGTTATATCTGATTGATTTGCTTAACTTTTTAATTACTTAAAAATGTTGTAATCAATAAACGTTGCTGGAGGTTATATCTCTTATTGGGACATGGGTCTCACCCTTGTGGTTCGCCACATTTTTTTTTAGATACTTGAATGTGATGAAAACAAACATGTGCAGTAAAGAGGAGATATGGTAATGAATCTTTGAGAAAGTTGATTAGATGTCTAGTGTTTCCTAGAGTCATCCATGTACTCTCATGTCCAGGTAGGAAAAGTTTGTATATGGTGTTTCAAACGAATTGGAATTTTGTTAGCATGTTAATGTTTATTGTGTGCCATATACAAATATTGTTCTCCTATGTATATATGTTGTAGCTAAGGTGATAGAACAATTTGTATCAAATTCTTGGCATAGTATGGATATAAGAAAGATGTTGGGATCTTATAAAAATGTTTCTTAGCAGGTGCTGACGTTGAAATCAAATTTAATTTACCCATATTTTTGGGTATATGTGGTTAATTGGTGATTGGTTGTGTTTTATGTTTTGAGTAATCTCGTTTAGAGTAACATGTTCTCAAAAGATGGTATCAGAGCTTTCGGTTCATTGAGTCTACAGGGACACTAGGACTTAGGACTAGGATGATGTCTAAGTTAGAAATATGACATAAAAATATGGTGCATACTGCCTAATCTCAGTACTTGGGTGCCCTGGATAGGTATTCAATTATTAAGGAAAGGTAAGAATGAAACTCTTATATTGTTATCTTTCTAATTACTCTGATCAAGTATTCATTTTGAGACAATCTAAAGAGAACAACCAATAAGAAATCATGGTGTGAATATCTCAATCCTACCTTAATGAAGATGAGAATTGCATCGTTATCTATCAAAACTTGAATGTTAGGTAACTATAAGAGAAAGATACAACACCATGAAATCTAAATCTGAATACAAAAAGGAAAAGAGGAGTTCTTGAAGATGTGATTCAAAAAGATAATAAAGTAAAAGATAGATAAGTCTATGCTTATAAAGTGAATCAAGGTATGAAATCCACATAAGATGGAAATAACTCCTATACCAAGTACAAAATGAGAAGATAAATGGAAACAATGACAAAGGAATAAGGTGGAACCTGAGTTAATCTCAGACCAACCTATGTGTGTAAGAAAGTTTTAATGTAAAATAAGCATGGCATTTGAAAGAAATTAAGGCAGATGATCCATGTTTAATGAAGAAAATGTGGAATATGATAATTTACCTATTCATAAGTGGCTGGAAAACATAATAAAATAAGAGAACATACCCTAGTGGGATAAATAGTCATCAAGGAAGGAGTAATGATATATGTTAATCATGATGATTCCTATGCTAATGGTAAAGAATCAAAATGAAAAGGGCAAAATGATACATAAGAAGTTGTAACTTGCATAATGAAAATAGAATTGGTTACCTTTTTGCTAGTGAACCTTGAACAATGTTTCTATGGTATGTGAAGTGTGTTTCCCTTTATGTCTTTCCTTTATAGGGTACAACTTTCAAGTGGATCATTGCCACTTGGTACGTGTGGATTCGCTGCAAACACGAGGGTGGATAGCTTATTATAGCATAAGGTTGCTTGGACTATGGTTCAAGATCATAAAGTTTGTGATGAGTTTGTTTTTTATCCTTCCAATAATTAGGAAGACTCCTCTTATATGTTTTGAAATTTATTATGTTGGTAAAAGTAGATGCGATAAGGATGTGAGTTCCTTATAGAACATGAGATGGATACCAAGGTAATGAATCCTAGTATCCAAGATGTATCAATAGTACGGGGAGTATGTGAAGGTTGGAGATGTTTACTAAATGAACATATCAAATATTCATCCCCCTTAAAGAGAGGGAGAGAGAGTTGATGATGACCCTCTAAATGTTTTTTGAAAGGAAAAACAAATGTGATTCTATAATATTGTGTATTGTTCAATGATAGCTGGGCAAGACCACTATCAAGGATAGATAGTTTGTTGATCAGTAGACATGTGCTACCATGTTTCTTTAAAATAAAATATCCTTTAGACATAAGAGTTATAATGGATGACATAAGTTACATGACCATGATGAGTTTAGAGTTATGTCCTTTAGACTAACCAATGTACAAATAGAATTTATAAATAGGAGGAACAAAGTGTTCCAGTCATGTCATACAAGTTATATCAATATTTGAATGATGACATGTTAAAGTATTTCAAATATGGTCAAAAATATGATCAATATTTCTTCAAAAACCTTAGGGTTTCCGAAGTAGCAATAGCTATTAGACAAGTTGAACAAGAGTGAGATGGGGTTGATTAAATGTTTTTGTGGGATCGTGATATGTATTCTAAGTGTTGTGTAAAACCTAGTAAGGTGAAGATAGTGTTGTTGTTTCACCCCTAACAAGGTTGACTAGGAATGATGTTTCCTTGTATGGAATGACAGGTGACAGCATCAGCATTTCTTTGGATGCTAAAAAGAACTGACAAGATGTAACGACACCGCTTCCCGGTGACCCCCAATTAAGGAAGACCACGAAGTCAGAGCCGTTATCCCTAAACAGGATCAATGGATTTGCAAATAATAAAAAATAATTAATAAATTCTGTGAAAGACTAAACTTAAAACTAGAATACAAATTTCTTTTCACATACCTTTCAAAATTTAGGAAAATTGAAACTTCTACCCTCAATAGAATTCTATCTATCTAAATCCTCCTTTATGAATTAAATCTAATCTTCACAAGTTCCACTTTACTGTTTGTCCAATTTCAGATAATCCTAAAACACTGACAAACAAAACATCAGTCAGTATAAATGAATATGTTGGTATGTGGGGACAAACAAAACATTGCACATAAGCTTTAACAACCTAATCCTATCAAGTAATTGTTAACAATGCAAAATTACATTTTCAATGTGACTTCCCAACTGCTTTTACTCATCCTCTGGGATACCCTCTCTTAGGGTTTAGTCTGTGCAAGGGACTTAAGGCTACCTTCTCCATCTTGAGCTTGGTACCTGGGGTCACCACTCTGGGTTCCCAGTGGTCTTCCCTCTGGGGCTTGACCACTTCAAACCTTCCCTCAAGGGCTTGGTCTTGCATCATACATCCAGAGATGGTATGTAGGTTCGAGACAGTCACATATATACTTAATTTGTGATAATGATATTCACTTTAAAGATTGCAGAATTAAAAGCATCCAAACAGTTTATTTCCATGCAATCAAAAAAACATCAAGAAAATCCCGGGAAACTAAAGTGTGTACTCATAATTAACCACATACCTGATTTGTAGATTTCACAGGAAATAAGCACATTCCAATCAATCAAGCAATTCAATCCAAGCAAGCAAATCAACCACACAAAAGCACTAAATCGTGAAAAGTATATGCAACCTATTTACTACTACACACTTCGTCAAGAATCTATTTTATTGACTTGGCATTACTTTCTAGGGTTTCTAATATGAATTAGGGTTTAATTAGGGTTATTTTAGATCTATTTATAACTTTACCTTTTATGTCCATAAAACCCTGAAACAACAATTCTAGGTTTAAAACCCTAATTATCCACTTATTCATATTAAAACCTTCTTTTCATTAAAATGACTTAGGATTAACTTAATATCATTTTTATACAAAGGATTTCGAAGTTCATCTCATTAGAAACCATTAACACGTAGATTAGGGTTTCTAAGCCCATTAATGCATATTAACATATCAAACCCTAAATTAGGCTATTAAGCATATGGATCATTCTATTATACATCAAAACGTCATTTTATTAACATGTTAATTTTCTCATAGATCATCCATATCAATATTCTAAATTTCATTAATCATAAAATTGGGGTTTCTTACTCTAAAAGTATTAAAGATGGTAACTTTAGGTACTTTTATATGTACGACCAAATTAAAGCTCTAAAACTATTTTTATTGAATTCCTCGCGTTCTCCTAATCAATTTTCATATATTGGTCGTCCTAATCGGAGTTACCACTAATTAATTACAAATTTGCAAAGAAATTACCTTTAGGGCCAATGATAGTGTGCCACATCAGCGTTGTGGCCTGCTCTTCTCTTTTCTACATGGACCCCGGCCAGCCAATGGGCTTCGGCCCTCTCAACGATCCACTCTAGCATGGTTGAGTCAGATTAGCAAGTGAAGTACCGTTCTACCCTTCTTCTCTACATTAGGGTCGGGGGTACGGTGGTAATTCCCTCCACTTCATCTTCTTCGCCTGCTCATGACTCTGCCTACTCCCGCTTCAGGCCGCATTGTCAAGTTGACTTGGAGCTGTAGGGCTCCGGCGAGGCCATCGAAGGCGTCGTCACCTCCGCGAGATCCAACCAAATTCAGGGCATAACCAGTTTTTCCAGAATAGCATGAGAACGGGAAGGAGCTTCAGTTTTGCCGGTCGGCAGAACACATGGGATTAGTGGTCTATTCACTTAACAGATGAGTAGCTTCTTGCACCCTGGATGTGTAGAGGTCTACGGATAGTTGGGGTGGTGTGTATTCCCTCTCGTCTCAAGGATTTGGAGCCTTATATAGACAGGAGGGCCAGCAAGGAAGGTCCCTGCAGATGCAATGAAGTCCCAACTCTAATGGGAATTTGGGGAAATCCCGATCATGCATGAAAATTGAGGAAATAGGGGGTCCCCCAGTTTGGTTTTCCCTCCCAAAACTGAAAATTAAGTTCTTAGGACTCCTGGTAGATTAGGGAGAGAGAGGTACATAGAGTCCCTCCCACGGTGTACTATTCCCCCTTTCCTAAATCAAGCTGGATGTAGGAGACAAGTTCTCCACTGTCAGATCCCCGATCAAATGGCCATCAAGCGACGTGATGTCATCATGGGCCTGGCCTAAGAATCCTAAATCAAATGTAAATCGTGACATTAAATCAATCCTCTTCACTTTAGGAAATATTACAAAAAAACCATATCTCCTAAACCACTTATCCGTTTGATCCCAAACTTTAGGGGGAAGTTCATGATGACTTAAACTACTTGTGTATCAAGTTTGGGACTCAAAATCGAAAATATGAGGGAATTTTATTCATATGCAAGTTATTACTTAAAAAGACATATTTTATACATATTTTATCTCTCCTATTCCTTTATATTCATTATTTGGTTTCCTTTTACCATTAGAATCCATTTAGAATCAAAATCGCATCCATGATGATTCCATTATCCTTATTTCTATATATTTCTTATCTTTTCCTCATCATCTCAAATTTCCTTCTTAATGATGCATTATTTGATTTCTTCTTTTTCTTTTAATCATATTAGACTCATTAATATATTATGATCTATGAAATCACATGCACAAAGGAAATGTTGTAAATGAAACTCATACAATACACATAAATCATACAATTCCCTTAATCATACATTTATTGGGGAAATTACAATTCCAACCATATGAACCCGAAAATTGGGGTTGTAACATCCTTCCCCTCTTATAGGAATTTTTCCCTCAAAATTCCACCAAACACACAAACAATTTAGGATAAAACTTTTCCATGTCCATCATCAGCTCCCATGTGGCTTCATCCTCTCCATGGTGCTTCCAAAGAACCTTTATCATCTTATATTCCTACATCTGAGTTCATTCACCTTGGTATCTAGAATCCTCACCGGTGACTCATGATATATCAGCCTCCCTCAATAGGTTCATGGCTCAACACATGGCTCAGGTGCATCACATAGTGCTCTAGATTGGACTCATGGAACACATCATACATCATATTATCCTGAGGGGTAAGGCTAAATATAAGCATCTCCACCAATCCATCTCAAATGGACCTATGCATTGGGGACTCATCTTTCTCAGCTATAGCTCATAGGGCTTGGGTTTACATAACACATAATCACCCTTAGTGAACTGCATGTCAGTCTACTTTGCATCAACAGATGACTTTTGTCTATCCTGGGCTTTCTCAGCCTCTTCTCAATCAAAGCAACTTCATCTACATACACAGTGGTTTCTCTGACCCTCTCAAGGTCCTCTTATACCGACATCACCCTAGTGAAGTGGTGACTGACACAACCTCCCTTACATAGTTTCTTACATCCTAATACTAGCTATGGTGGCTGTAACATCCCTGACCTGGGTTATGAACTAACCCTAGGTGTTTTGCCTAAATATGTAATTAAATCCTTGTGATTAACTTTGGGCATGTAATTAAGTTCCTCAGAAACATATATTTCAATTTTGCTCCTTTATATATAAATTTGTAGCATTGTTTTGTAATACAGGGATCTATGTGCAAATTACCCAGTTAAGGGATTAACTTGCAAATTGCACATGTTGAGATGTTCCTCTCATGTTGAGACATCATGAGGATGTTTATGATGAAGTTTGAGGGATTTCCCAAGCTTGAGCACCAAGGTGCAGTTGTGGAAGCAACCCCTGTACTTGAAAACCCTAAATTGGTGTAAAGTGCAATTTACCCAATTTGAGGGGTGCAACTTGTAAAATACATCATCTAAAATATCTTTTATGACTCTTGGCATCATTTAGAAGAGAAATGATGAAAAGGTCACTTCATTTGAATAATCATATAATAAAGAACACCTTTGTGATTGAATAATCAAGGTGTGTGTATAATAGCCCTTTTATGTGTATGCTTTAGTGATGGGTTGATCCTCTTTGCCTTCAATTCTTGAACTTAGAAGGAGTTTGTCCTTAGAAATAAGATGTGGGGATGTACAAAGAAGAAAGGAAGGACTTAGATGAGAAATGAGGAAAGCATATGTTCTTATGTTGAAATTTCACCTAAGTATATATACTACCTTCCCCACTTAGCAAGGGAACGATCCTCTTCTTTTCATTTCTTTTCCCCTTGCTCAAAACCGACTAAGGCAGAGCTCGGGAGCATAGGAGAATGACCAGGGAGTTCAAGGTAAGTTTGGATCATCCCTTTTGCTTGAATTCGTGGAGGAAACTCGATTTCAAGGTTGAATTCATGGCTAGCTCACCTAGCTTTATCTTTCTAGCCATTCCTTTTCAACTTTCCTTGGAGAATACACCTTGGCCGACCTGTGGAGCTCAAAGACACCATTAAAGACCTGAAGCTTGGAAGCTTGGAGCTCAAGGAACAACCTTTAGGCGGGTTTTATAACTCTAAACCTTATGCTTTGATTATACATCTTTTTCTATGCATATAGTTACTAGTTCTTCTTCTTCCCTATCTTCCCTTGAATCCTTGCAAGCAAAATCATGAAGAACTGCTACTGTTCTTGAGGTAGAAGATAAGGGCATTAATTCCTATTCTTATCCACGGATTTCCACTTTACCAAACGACCTCCACCAATTGCCCATACGGTTTACACAACTGTTTGGTGGGCAAACGGTTTCAGGGTCGTATGAAGGCAAACGGCCTTCAAGACCATTTGGTCGCGTTGACCAAGCAATGACCGTATGGGAATCTTGTTTATAATTATGTAGGTTAATCACCCACAAAATTTGAGGGGTTAACTCCAAAGGAATCGTGAGATATAAGCAAATCAATTAGCAAATCCAATTGAATTAAGTTCTGATTTTCAATCTGTTTAATTTGCCCTTTTTGGGAAAACGGTCTCAAGACCATTTAAGATGGTTGACCAAGCATTGACCGTTTGGAATTATTGTTCATAATGATGTTGATTAATGACTCACCAAATTTGATGGATTAATTCCAAACGAGTTTTGAGTTGAAGGTTGATTAATAGGGCTAATCCTAATTGAAATCAGTGCTGAAATTCCAATGAGTTAATTAGTGATTTTGGGTTGATTAGCCCAAACGGTCTCAAGACCGTTTGGGGAACCATCCAAACGGTCTCTAAACCGTTTGGGGATCACCCAAGACCGTTTAGAGGTCTGGGGTCAAGTATAGTTGACCAATTGAAGGTCCAAAGGTACCAAATCATATTGCAATTAAGTATTGATGTGATGATCAACTCAATAGATCAAACCTTGATGAATTTTCACTAGAGTCCAAAGGTTGGATGGGCAAACGGTCTCAAGAACATTTGGAACTCATCCAAACGGTCTCAAGACCGTTTGGTGTCAACCCAAGACCGTTTGGAGGTCTATGGTTAAGGTAATGTGATCAATTGAGGGCCCAAATACAGTGGGTTATTGAAATAATCAAAGTGCTGATTTGTGACTTAATTAAGGTTCAACCCCTATCAAATCAACTTAGATTTTGATGAATTATTGGGCAAACGGTCTCAAGACCGTTTGGAGGTTATCCAAACGATCCCAAGACCGTTTGGGCCAAGTTTGAGCCCGATTGGAGGTCAATTGATGGGATCAACTTCACTTTGATTCACATTGTTTAGTGTTGATGGTTGAATGTTTATAGACCTTAATTGAACCAACTCCAACCCTATTTGGATATCAAGTGAGGATCAATTGAGTGACCAATTGGTTAAGGCTAACCCTAATTGTCTCAATTGATAAGTGGTTAGCAAGCTTGAGACCAATTGAAGGCTTCAACATAGGAAACCCTAATCGAGTTTACCTTTGAATCACCTTGGAGGTCCATGCGATCTTGAGCTTTTAGGATCATACGACCTCAGGACCGAATGAGTTCATATGACCTCAGGACCGAATGAGTTCATACGACCTCAGGACCAAATGAGTTCATACGACCTCAGGACCGAATGAGTTCATACGACCTCAGGACCGAATGAGTTCATACGACCTCAGGACCGAATGAGTTCATACGACCTCAGGACCGAATGAGTTCATACGACCTCAGGACCGAATGAGTTCATACGACCTCAGGACCGAATGAGTTCATACGACCTCAGGACCGAATGAGTTCATACGACTTCAGGACCGAATGAGTTCATACGACCTCAAGATCGTTTAAGGGTAAACGGTCTTGAGTGTCATGCGGTCTTGAAGTCATCCAAAGCTAAATGGTCTACAACCTTAAACGATCTCAGGATCGTTTGAAGGTTGAAGGTGTGAACCCTATTGGGGACTTTTAAGGATAAGTCTGCCTAATGCCTTGAAGGCTTAGATGGTTTGATGGTTGTTCAACCTAAACCTTAATGATACATAGGGACATTAAGGGTCAAGTGGTTAGTATATTAACCCATGTTATGATCAATGGTGAACTTTACCAAAATACCCTTTATGGATTCAAGTAGGTAACCCCTTTTTATCATGCAAACCCCAATGGTTACAATGGTGATGACTTGGCTAGGCTTATCAATGTTGATTAGACCTAACCCAATCTATAGGGATGTAATCATCACCTATGAGCATGAGGAGAGAGAAAATCCCAATTATGGTTGAAATTCAAGTAAAATACCTTCAATACACATGAATGTGCATAATTGGGGTATGATCCACCTATGTGAGATCATGAAAACCCTAATTATGATAGATGATGAATCTTATCCTAATCTGAGAGCATCATTGATGATGTTCCTCATACATGATGATGTTACGAGTTCATTTTACCATAATGTGAATAATAAACCCTAATTCTAGGGTGATGGCATGTAATGTGAATAATAAACCTAATTCTAGGGTGATGGCATGTAATGTGAATAATAAACCCTAATTCTAGGGTGATGGCATGTAATGTGAATAATAAACCCTAATTCTAGGGTGATGGCATGTAATGTGAATAATAAACCCTAATTCTAGGGTGATGGCATGTAATGTGAATAATAAACCCTAATTCTAGGGTGATGGCATGTAATGTGAATAATAAACCCTAATTCTAGGGTGATGGCATGTAATGTGAATAGTAAACCCTAATTGATGAGAATCAGGGAACTTAGCTCTTATGGCAAGAATGGAAAGTATAATTATTGATTTGAATTGGTTTTATCAGTTGAATTAACCTTGCAAGTTTTGATATAAAGATGATCATATCCATGTATGGATGATGATGCTATATTCATTGAAAGCATGTTGTTAGATTTATGAATAGTAAAATATCTTGATGCCTTGTCAATGGCAACCTATGAATTAAATGGGCTATGAGAGCCATAAATACCATCAAGGTCATGCTTTAGAGATGACTTGTGATGAATGTATTGAGAAATGATGATTGATGAGAGTTAGGCTTGTTACATTTAGTATTCTCCTTTCATAGATGTTATGCTAATGTTATTGTTTGAAGAACAATGTATGATGTTAAAAGAATACTGAATGTACCTAACTAATCAAGTGTAATGTAGAGCTCTGATCATAGATCCATCATTGTCAGAGATCAAATGATGGTGAAACAAGTTTTCCTAAGGGAACTCCTGGATCACATACTTTTGAGTATGTGGGGTATATGGATGTGTAGAACCTTACATCCTAGTGTAGGTGTTTGATGTAGATGTGTAATCTGTCAATCCTTCACTACAATCCCATACCGTATCAGTGGATGGTAAACATGAAACCTCCTGATGACGAAGAAAGCACAGATATCCGTATCAGTGGAAGATAAACATGAAATCTCCTGATGACGAAGAGAGTACAGAATGCCACTGTAACTCTAAAATAGCGAAGGACCAGATTACCCTGGTAAGCTATTATAGTAGAGGCACGAGATGTCCTATGAGTAATCCTCTTACTGACTGAGGAAGGTGAATGTCATGAGAATATGGCTCTTTCGATGACCTAGTATGATACCGAGGCACTTAGCAGTGATTGGTTGGAGTATGAGTGGTAAACCTCATCTCCACAGGGCATAAAAGTAATGTTTGAAAAACATAATTCACAGCGTAGCATACCTGTTAGAGATAACTACGAGTTGATTGATTGATGTTACACTGTATAGTGCAAATGTCTTCATGTTTCATAACTGTTGAACTCATGCTTACTATTAAATCTGATGTTGAATACTTTGAAGCTTTTACTGCTTAAGTTATTCTTTGAGGTGCTATAATAAAGCTTCTGGCGGAGAGTTATAACTCTCGCTGGGACAATTATGTAAAATTGTCTCACCCCGTAGTCTTCAACTTTTTAGGTGGACGTCAAGGACGGAGGAATAGGTCTACAGGTGACCAGTCCCAGCAGCAGTAGCACCAGGGGCAGCAGTGAAATCTCAGGTGGAGATTTAGCCTGCCATGTGGTGTAGTTAGAGTCAGTCCTATGTGTCCTCTGTACTCTCAGGTCTTGGAGTCTTTTGGTCTGAGATTTTGGTTATGAGTTCTTGAGATTTTGTATCATGTTGTATATAATTACTCAAGAAGTAATTATCTGAGATGTAAACAGTTTATCTCCTTTTATGAAGGAAGTTTTATGGTTTCAATGCTTTATCTCAAAAAGTTTTAATTTCCGCTGATTTTTGGTATTCCGCTGTTAATCGAATCGCTTCCACTAAGTTTAAATCGTGTTTATATCATGGTTTGGAGATCAGAGCCCACAATTAAGTGGTATCAGAGCTCTAGGTTCGCTGAGTCTACAGAGGCATAGGACTTAAGATGTCGAGTCTATCCTTAGTATCTCTTCCTTATCTAATAGAATCTTTTGCTCCTCAGGAGAAGAAGATACATAAGGATGGCAGAGCCACATGATGAGTACGTGGCAGAGAGTAGTGCTAGTGCACCTCGAGGCGGTGCAAGGGTTCCAGAAATAGAACAACCTGCACCTGAACCACCCCAGTTTGACCTAGCTGATATGGGTAACCCAGTAGTTCAGATGATGTTTGGGCACTTTATGACTGCCATGACACACATAACTGACAAGATGCCCATGCATGCACCTAGGGCACCTGCCCATCCTGAAGGACAAGGTATCGGTAAGACGTTCGAGCGACTTCGTCATGTCGGAGCTACCGAGTACTTTGGGACTGCCGACCCCGCAGATGCTGATCTGTGGTTAACAGAGTTGGAGAATGCTTTCAGGATTCTTAATATCCCGGAGATTGAGAAGGTTAGACATGCTGTCTATCTTCTCAAAGGCAGTGCTGGTCACTGGTGGAACATGGAAGAGCAGAAGAGACCTGGGATAGAGTTCTCGTGGGAAGAGTTTCGTCGGGAATTTATCAATAGATATTTTCCAAAGACCTTCCTAGATGAGAAAATCTCTCAGTTTGAGAGATTGAGGCAGGGCATGATGAACATTAGAGAGTATGAAGCTAAGTTCATGGAGTTGCTACGGTTCTGTCCACACATGGCTGCCACAGAAGAGGAAAGAATCAGGAGATTCGAGAAGGGTTTGAATGCTGATATATCAACCCCTGTGTCTGTCTTAGAAAACCGAGAGAGATTCTCTACCTTCGTTGAGTCAGTCCGAAGGATAGAGAGATATGTGGTTGAGAAGAGGCAAACCCAGAAAAGATATCCACACTTCCAGGGTTCTTCATCTAGGGATTCCAAGAAACCGAGATTCTCTGCACCTAACCCTCCACCACCCAGATCAAGTTCCCAAACTCAGTGGTCACCAAGTAGAGGCAGGGGACTAAGCCTACCTCAATAAGAGACTCATAGTTCAGCATCAATGTCAGTCACAGGACCACCCAGACCACAACAACTGGAGAGGAGCTGTTACAACTGTGGGAAGGTGGGGCATTTAATGAAGGACTGCCGATCTAGGCCTGTCAGTGTGACACAACCTCAGAGGCAGAGTCAATAGGGATCTCAGAGAAGGCAATCTCAAGGAGCAGCTCGAGGACGTGGACAAGCGTCTCAAGCTGGATCATCAGCACCACCTCAACACCAGGCGACAGCAAGGTTCTATGCTATGAACCCACCTGATGCAGTGGTCAATCCACGGGTAGTGGCAGGTCAGATGGAACTTTTATATTCTTATATGTCTAAATCCTGTGTGGTATCTGTTCTAATTGACCCGGGTGCTACGCACTCCTTTTTCACTCAGAGAGTGATTCGTAACTGCAATATGACGGTTAGTCATAGGGCAGATAGTTTGTTGTTGGAGACTCCGTTGAGTGGGTCTGCCATTTTGCAGGAGGTATGTTCTGCCTGCATCCTCTTCTTTTCTGATCATCGCATTCAAGTGGACCTTATACCACTTGATATGCAAGGATTTGATATAATCCTCGGGATGGATACCTTAGAAAGGTATAGAGTTGTCTTGGATTGTGAATCCAAGTTGGTTGTGTTTGCTGATGAAGGCAACACATGGATCTTTCAAGGTGAAAGAAAGATTCTGCCCATCTGTCTTGTATCAGCTATGGTTGCTGATAAGCTGTTGAGGCAAGGATGTTATGCATTCTTGGCCCATGTGGTAGATGTTACCAAGGAAAGTTCCAATCCTACTGAAGTTCCCATAGTCAGGGAATTCGAGGATGTGTTTCCTGAAGAACTTCCTGGTATACCACCACCTCGGGAGATTGATTTTGAAATCAATTTGATCCCAGACATGAAACCTATAGCCCAGACACCGTATAGAATGGCGCCTGCTGAGATGGCAGAACTCAAGAAACAACTTCAAGAGTTACTTGAGAAAGGTTTTATCCGACCGAGCACTTCACCTTGGGGTGCTCCGGTTTTGTTTGTTAGAAAGAAAGATGGGTCAATGCGGTTGTGCTTTGATTATAGACAATCAATAAAGTAACGATAAAGAATAAGTACCCTCTGCCGAGGATTGATGATCTCTTTGACCAATTGCGTGGTGCAACCGTCTTCTCAAAGATAGACATGAGGTCTGGATATCATCAACTCCATATTAAGGATAGTGACATATCCAAGTCTGCCTTTAGGACAAGATATGGTCACTATGAGTTCACGGTTATGTCGTTTGGACTAACCAATGCACCAGCTGCATTCATGGAACTCATGAATAGAGTAATTCGACCCTTCCTTGATCAGTGTGTTGTCGTCTTCATAGATGACATTCTGATCTATAGTAAGGATGCTCAGCAGTATGAGCAGCATCTTTGCCAAGCTTTGACCTTGCTAAGAGAACACAAGCTGTATGCTAAGTTTAGTAAGTGTGAGTTCTGGTTGCCGGAGGTATCTTTTCTTGGACATGTGATATCTGCATCGGGAATTCGTGTTGACCCTACAAAGGTAGAATCTGTTCTAAAGTGGGAACAACCGAAGACGCCGACGGAGATTCGAAGCTTCTTGGGGTTAGCAGGATATTATCGAAGGTTCATTAAGAATTTTAGTTCCATAGCCTTACCCTTGACTAAGTTGACCCGGAAAGATGTTCCTTTTGTTTGGAGTGATAAGTGTCAGCAATCTTTCTAGCTGTTGAAGGAGAAGTTGACAAGTGCACCCATACTTGTGCTAACTGAGCAAGGCAAAGGATATATAGTTTTCTGTGATGCTTCTAAGAATGGACTAGGGTGTGTGTTGATGCAGGATAAACAAGTAATTTCTTTTGCTTCTCGACAACTTAAGAAACACGAAGAGAATTATCCGACACACGATCTGGAGTTAGCTGCTGTAGTTCATGCCCTGAAGATCTGGAGACATTATCTTTATGAAGAGACGTTTCAGATTTTCACTGACCATAAGAACCTTAAGTACATCTTCTCTCAGCATGAGCTCAATATGAGACAACGCCGCTGGATGGAATTAATCAAGGACTACGATTGTACGATTGATTACCATCCGGGGAAGGCTAATGTGGTTGCTGATGCCTTGAGTAGGAAATCAACAACATCAACCATGGAAAGGGCACAACTAAACTCTTTAGTATGCTCTAGAAGGGATATGCTTATCTCTTTGAGACAAGACAATGTGTAGTTGAAGGTGTCATTGTTAGCTGGATTGTTAGCTGAGATGCATATTAAACCTAATCTTAGAGAGCAGATTAAGGAAGCACAGCAAGGTGATACTGTAGTTCAGCAGATTAGATCAGAGTATGGTAGTGAGAAACGAGATGGTTTCCATGACTCAGATGATCAAATAGCCTGTTATCATGGGAGGATGATAGTGTCGGATGTGGACAACTTGAGGAAGTTAGTCCTGGAAGAAGCTCATTCTTCGATGTATGCCATGCATCCAGGGAGCACCAAGATGTATCGAAACTTGAAAGATATGTATTGGTGGCCTGGAATGAAGAAGGATGTTGCAGAGTTTGTTCTGAGGTGTCCGGTGTGTCAGCAAGTTAATGTTGAACACTAGAAGCCTGCAGGAACAATGCAACCTTTACCCATACCACAGTGGAAGTGGGACCATGTTACCATGGACTTTGTTGTTGGCCTACCCAGGACAAGCAAAGGACATGATTCCATTTGGGTAGTTGTAGATAGAGTTTGCCTATAACAATAGCTATCAGCATAGTATTGATATGGCACCTTATGAAGCCTTGTATGGTAGACGTTGTAGATCACCCTTGTGTTGGTATGAGACTGGTGAGCATCAGTTGTTAGGACCTGATCTTGTGCAACAAACTACAGAAAAGATTAAGGTAATACAACAACAGATTAAGACTGCACAAGATAGGCAGAAAGCTTATGCTGACAAGCGTCGTAGACCCTTAGAGTTTGAGGTTGGAGACAAAGTGTATCTCAAGGTCTCGCCTTGAAAAGGCGTCCTTCGTTTTGGAAAGAAAGGGAAGTTAGCTCCTAGATTTATGGGGCCTTATCCAATCATTGAACGGATTGGAAAAGTAGCCTATAAACTAGAGCTGCCACCAGAGTTACAGAGGTTACATCATGTGTTTCACATTTCTATGCTAAAGAAATGTCACCCAGACACTGAGTCAGTTCTACAACCTATGGAGGTAGAATTGAATGATGATATATCTTATGAGGAAGGACCAGTGTCAATCCTTGATAACAGAATTAAAAAGTTAAAGAAGAAAGATTTAAGCCTTGTGAAAGTCCTCTGGAAGTGGTGTTGAATAAGCCACTTGGGAACTAGATGATGAGATGAGAAGGAAATACCCTGCCCTTTTCTCTTAATACGTTTTATCGATTTCGGAGACGAAATCCTTGTAAGGGGTGGATAATTTGTAACATCCCTGACCTGGGTTATGAACTAACCCTAGGTGTTTTGCCTAAATATTTAATTAAATCCTTGTGATTAACTTTGGGCATGTAATTAAGTTCCTCAGAAACATATATTTCAATTTTTCTCATTTATATATAAAGTTGTAGCATTGTTTTGTAATACAGGGATCTATGTGAAAATTACCCAGTTAAGGGATTAACTTGCAAATTGCACATGTTGAGATGTTCCTCTGATGTTGAGACATCATGAGGATGTTTATTATGAAGTTTGAGGGATTTCCCAAGCTTGAGCACCAAGGTGCAGTTGTGGAAGCAACCCCTGTACTTGAAAACCCTAAATTGGTGTAAAGTGCAATTTACCCAATTTGAGGGGTGCAACTTGTAAAATACATCATCTAAAATATCTTTTATGACTCTTGGCATCATTTAGAAGAGAAATGATGAAAATGTCACTTCATTTGAATAATCATATAATAAAGAACACCTTTGTGATTGAATAATCAAGGTGTATGTATAATAGCCCTTTTATGTGTATGCTTTAGTGATGGGTTGATCCTCTTTTCCTTCAATTATTGACCTTAGAAGGAGTTTGTCCTTAGAAATAAGATGTGGGGACGTACAAAGAAGAAAGGAAGGACTTAGATGAGAAATGAGGAAAGCATATGTTCTTATGTTGAAATTTCACCTAAGTATATATACTACCTTCCCCACTTAGCAAGGGAACGATCCTCTTCTTTTCATTTCTTTTCCCCTTGCTCAAAACTGACTAAGGCAGAGCTCTGGAGCATAGGAGAACGACCAGGGAGTTCAAGGTAAGTTTGGATCATCCCTTTTGCTTGAATTCGTGGAGGAAACTCGATTTCAAGGTTGAATTCATGGCTAGCTCACCTAGCTTTTTCTTTCTAGCCATTCCTTTTCAACTTTCCTTGGAGAATACACCTTGGCCGACCTGTGGAGCTCAAAGAAGCCATTAAAGACCTAAAGCTTGGAAGCTTGGAGCTCAAGGAACAACCTTTAGGCGGGTTTTATAACTCTAAACCTTATGCTTTGATTATACATCTTTTTCTATGCATATAGTTACTAGTTCTTCTTCTTCCCTATCTTCCCTTGCATCCTTGCAAGCAAAATCGTGAAGAACTGCTACTGTTCTTGAGGTAGAAGATAAGGGCGTTACTTCCAATGCTTATCCACGGATTTCCCCTTTACCAAACGACCTCCACCAATTGCCCATACGGTTTACACAACCGTTTGGTGGGCAAACGGTTTCAGGGTCGTATGAAGGCAAACGGCCTTCAAGACCATTTGGTCGCATTGACCAAGCAATGACCGTATGGGAATCTTGTTTATAATTATGTAGGTTAATCACCCACAAAATTTGAGGGGTTAACTCCAAAGGAATCGTGACATATAAGCAAATCAATTAGCAAATCCAATTGAATTAAGTTCTGATTTTCAATCTGTTTAATTTGCCCTTTTTGGGAAAACGGTCTCAAGACCGTTTAAGATGGTTCACCAAGTGTTGACCATTTGGAATTATTGTTCATAATGATGTTGATTAATGACTCACCAAATTTTATGGATTAATTCCAAACGAGTTATGAGTTGAAGGTTGATTAATAGGGCTAATCCTAATTGAAATCAGTGCTGAAATTCCAATGAGTTAATTAGTGATTTTGGGTTGATTAGCCCAAACGGTCTCAAACCGTTTGGGGAACCATCCAAACGGTCTCAAGACCGTTTGGGGATCACCCAAGACCGTTTAGAGGTCTGGGGTCAAGTATAGTTGACCAATTGAAGGTCCAAAGGTACCAAATCATATTGCAATTAAGTATTGATGCGATGATCAACTCATTAGATCAAACCTTGATGAATTTTCACTAGAGTCCAAAGGTTGGATGGGCAAACGGTCTCAAGACCATTTGGAACTCATCCAAATGGTCTCAAGACCGTTTGGTGTCAACCCAAGACCGTTTGGAGGTCTATGGTTAAGGTAATTTGATCAATTGAGGGCCCAATTACAGTGGGTTATTGAAATAATCAAAGTGCTGATTTGTGACTTATTTAAGGTTCAACCCCTATCAAATCAACTTAGATTTTGATGAATTCTTGGGAAAACGGTCTCAAGACCGTTTGGAGGTTATCCAAACGATCCCAAGACCGTTTGGGCCAAGTTTGAGCCCTATTGGAGGTCAATTGATGGGATCAACTTGGCTTTGATTCACATTGTTGAGTGTTGATGGTTGAATGTTTATAGACCTTAATTGAACCAACTCCAACCCTATTTGGATATCAATTGAGGATCAATTGAGTGACCAATTGGTTAAGGCTAACCCTAATTGTCTCAATTGATAAGTGGTTAGCAAGCTTGAGACCAATTGAAGGCTTCAACATAGGAAACCCTAATCGAGTTTACCTTTGAATCACCTTGGAGGTCCATGCGATCTTGAGCTTTTAGGATCATACGACCTCAGGACTGAATGAGTTCATACGACCTCAGGACCGAATGAGTTCATACGACCTCAGGACCAAATGATTTCATATGACCTCAGGACCGAATGAGTTCATACGACCTCAGGACCGAATGAGTTCATACGACCTCAGGACCGAATGAGTTCATACGACCTCAGGACCGAATGAGTTCATACGACCTCAGGACCGAATGAGTTCATACGACTTCAGGACCGAATGAGTTCATACGACCTCAATATCGTTTAAGGGTAAACGGTCTTGAGTGTCATGCGGTCTTGAATTCAACCAAAGCTAAACGGTCTACAACCTTAAGCGATCTCAGGATCGCTTGAAGGTTGAAGGTGTGAACCCTATTGGGGACTTTTAAGGATAAGTCTGCCTAATGCCTTGAAGGCTTAGATGGTTTGTTGGTTGTTCAACCTAAACCCTAATGATACCTAGGGACATTAAGGGTCAAGTGGTTAGTATATTAACCCATGTTATGATCAATGGTGAACTTTACCAAAATACCCTTTATGGATTCAAGTAGGTAACCCCTTTTTCTCATGCAAACCCCAATGGTTACAATGGTGATGACTTGGCTAGGCTTATCAATGTTGATTAGACCTAACCCAATCTAGAGGGATGTAATCATCACCTATGAGCAAGAGGAGAGAGAAAATTCCAATTATGGTTGAAATTCAAGTAAAATACCTTCAATATACATGAATGTGCATAATTGGGGTATGATCCACCTATGTGAGATCATGAAAACCCTAATTATGATAGATGATGAATCTTAACCTAATTTGAGAGCATCATTGATGATGTTCCTCATACATGATGATGTTACGAGTTCATTTTACCATAATGTGAATAATAAACCCTAATTCTAGGGTGATGGCATGTAATGTGAATAATAAACCCTAATTCTAGGGTGATGGCATGTAATGTGAATAATAAACCCTAATTCTAGGGTGATGGCATGTAATGTGAATAATAAACCCTAATTCTAGGGTGATGGAATGTAATGTGAATAATAAACCCTAATTCTAGGGTGATGGCATGTAATGTGAATAATAAACCCTAATTCTAGGGTGATGGCATGTAATGTGAATAATAAACCCTAATTCTAGGGTGATGGCATGTAATGTGAATAGTAAACCCTAATTGATGAGAATCAGGGAACTTAGCTCTTATGGCAAGAATGGAAAGTATAATTCTTGATTTGAATTGCTTTTATCAGTTGAATTAACCTTGCACGTTTTGATATAAAGATGATCATATCCAGGTATGGATGATGATGCTATATTCATTGAAAGCATGTTGTTAGATTTATGAATAGTAAAATATCTTGATGCCTTGTCAATGGCAACCTATGAATTAAATGGGCTATGAGAGCCATAAATACCATCAAGGTCATGCTTTAGAGATGACTTGTGATGAATGTATTGAGAAATGATGATTGATGAGAGTTAGGCTTGTTACATTTAGTATTCTCCTTTCATAGCTGTTATGCTAATGTTATTGTTTGAAGAACAATGTATGATGTTAAAATAATATTGAATGTACCTAACTAATCAAGTGTAATGTAGAGCCCTGATCATAGATCCATCATTGTCAGAGATCAAATGATGGTGAAATAGGTTTTCCTAAGGGAACTCCTGGATCACATACTTTTGAGTATGTGGGGTATATGGATGTGTAGAACCTTACATCCTAGTGTAGGTGTTTGATGTAGATGTGTAATCTGTCAATCCTTCACTACAATCCCATACCGTATCAGTGGATGGTAAACATGAAACCTCCTGATGACGAAGAAAGCACAGATATTCGGATCAGTGGAAGATAAACATGAAATCTCCTGATGACGAAGAGAGTACAGAACGCCACTATAACTCTAAAATAGCGAAGGACCAGATTACTCTGGTAAGCTATTATAGTAGAGGCACGAGATGTCCTACAAGTAATCCTCTTACTGACTGAGGAAGGTGAAGGTCATGAGAATCTGGCTCTTTCGATGACCTAGTATGATACCGAGGCACTTAGCAGTGATTGGTTGGAGTATGAGTGGTAAACCTCATTTCCACAGGGCATAAAAGTAATGTTTGAAAAACATAATCCACAGCGTAGCATACCTGTTAGAGATAACTACGAGTTGATTGATTGATGTTACACTGTATAGTGCAAATGTCTTCATGTTTCATAACTGTTGAACTCATGCTTACTATTAAATCTGATGTTGAATACTTTGAAGCTTTTACTGCTTAAGTTATTCTTTGAGGTGCTATAATAAAGCTTCTGGTGGAGAGTTATAACTCTCGCTGGGACAATTATGTAAAATTGTCTCACCCCGTAGTCTTCAACTTTTTAGGTGGACATCGAGGACGGAGGAACAGGTCTACAGGTGACCAGTCCCAGCAGCAGCAGCACCAGGGGCAGCAGTGAAATCTCAGGTGGAGATTTAGCCTGCCATGTGGTGTAGTTAGAGTCAGTCCTATGTGTTCTCTGTACTCTCAGGTCTTGGAGTCTTTTGGTCTGAGATTTTGGTTATGAGTTCTTGAGATTTTGTATCATGTTGTATATAATTACTCAAGAAGTAATTATATGAGATGTAAACAGTTTATCTCCTTTTATGAAGGAAGTTTTATGGTTTCAATGCTTTATCTCAAAAAGTTTTAATTTCCGCTGATTTTTGGTATTCCGCTGCTAATCGAATCGCTTCCACTAAGTTTAAATTGTGTTTATATCGTGTTTTGGAGATCAGAGCCCACAATGGATATCATAACAAGCAAACTCTACTAGGGGTAGGAACTGCTCCCACAAATCACCCTGAATGAGAACACATGCTCTCATCAGACCCTCTAAAGTCTGGATCATACTCTCTTGACTGTCCATCAGTCATGGATGATATGATGCACTAAACTTCCATCTAGCATCGATTACTTGATGTACCTACTTCCTCGACATGGAAGTTAACTTGAGGTCACGCTCAAGATATTGAACTCGGATCATGGTATAGTTGAACTATCTCTCTCTCAAATAAATAGTTAAACCAAATTTGTCACACTGACAATGCTATCTCTTAGGTAAGGGATTAGGTCAACTTGGTAAGGCAATCTACCATAACCCATATTGCATCATGATCTCTCTTAGTCTAGGGGAGACCCAGCATAATGTCTATGGTGCTTTGCTACCATTCCCTCTTGGTTACTCCTCACTATCTGTAGCAACTCACTGGGTTACTAGTGTTCAGCCTTCACCCTCTGGCATGTATGACAACTGGGCATATGCAACACTATATTCTTCTTCATCCCAGGTCCTCAAGATACCACATACAAACTTTAACTATCTTAGTAATACCACAGTGTACGATGTACTTAAAATCATGAGCATCTGGCATGACATGATTCCTCAAGGGTGATTCCTTAGAAACCCTAAAACACTCTAGTTGTGGGTTTCACCACCTTCCTTTTCCTGAGAGGTGTGTCTGAGGTTCTCACAACTATCCTTTTATCTCATCAAGCTCTGGGCTAGCTAACTGAGTAACCACTAACTTGAGCAACAGGTCAGGTTGTATCTGGATGTTAGCCACACATGTCTCATCTTCTAACGATCATAGGGTTTACCTAAAAACCTATTTCAATCTCTCTACTGGCTATACAAGATAGATGTACACTAAAGTTGTATTCTCTTGAGAACATCGTGTTACCAAATAAGCTTCCTTATGTGCTAGGTGATGGTGAAGACATAAACCCTCATATACTTCACTCATCATCCTCATCTCGGGTTTAGGTCTAACTGAGTCAAGAAAACTTCAAGCTCATCATCTCGATTATCAAACCCAAACATATGACTCATAGATTCCAAACTACTTCCAGGGAGGTATGTCCTCATATTACCTCTATTCTCTTCGTGGTTTCAAACCATCTATCCCACGCACTCTCAAAGATGTGGTACTTCTTCCATCCTCAAACATCATATAAAGGTTTCAACTCATATCACTTTTATCCTTAATATAAGGCATACACTTTGCCCCCATCTCTCACACCCATAACGAGAGGAAATGAGCATTTGGCTGCAGTCAAATACAGGGTTCATCCCATTCTAAGAGTAGAGATGGTGCATCACACATTTCTCCTATCCTTTAAGTTGAAACATACATCACACATCTCTACATCATGAATATCTCCAACCTATGTTTACATCCATGGAAAGGCTGTCCCCAAACACTCTTGGGTCTACATATTACTCATACATACATAATCATTAGTCCTTTCCTCAAGGTCTCAAGGGTGTCGGAACTTTTGGGGTCATCCCTCTTCCCTTATGCATCCAGGGAGTGCCTCCCTCATTTTCCCTTTGGGTCCCATGAACTCATGAAGGTGATCAATCTCCTAAACCATGGTCCTCGGGAAAAGATAGTTGTTACATCCTAACCCTATGGTCTTGTGAATCTAGGGAATAGACAACTCCTACTCCCATCGGTCTTTTCCCTACCTGACCTGAGTATTGACTTAGGATTCTATCATGGTACATCTCAAACTTGAATCCTCACTCGTATCTCCATCATCTCTCTGGCATGCATGATTAAACTTACATCCTTCTGTAGGGATCATGGAGACCTACCTATCTCAGTCTGTCCCCATACAAGTTACCTCCATGGCAACATATCCTCATGCCCCTTAGAGATGGTCACACCAGGGTCTATAGATTCATGTTCACACCATATTCTCTCCACTTAGCTCATCAAGATCCTATGAGAGACCTCTTTAGGTTACTTAGAACCTACACAAAAGCTGGTACTCACCCTACCTGAAGGGTCCCTTCCCAGGATGGGAAAAAACTATCTCTTGATAGTAACAAATGTCACAAACATTCTTATTTCCAAGGTTTACATCATCATGTGCATGCTTAGCCCTATCATGATACTTATACACATAGCTAGCAAGAAGACAACCTACTAAGACATGTTGAGTGCCTTGGTACGTCATACTTGTTCCTTATTCCTTTAAGTTGGCCAATCTCATACATTTGTCTCCAACATGTGTGAGAGGTTCATCAAACATATATTTTATTGGATCCTAGATGGGTGATTAGATGCTCTAGAGGGGGGGGTGAATAGAGCTGAATGTACTTAAACAAAATTCATTAAACCTTCAAGATATATCACAAGATAAGGTTGCTAAATAGGAAATTTGTGGCAACTAAAACATGCATAGCAAGGATAACAGAGATTGAGAAAACACAAGTAGACAAGCTATTTAGAGTGGTTCAACACTTCAAACTAGAAGTATGTCAGTCCACTTACCTAGAGAGGTCAACCTCTAGGATTTTCTAACCATTGCATTCTTATATTCATTCATAAGACTTACAATACATGACCAACCAAAGGACTTACCTATCCAATACAAAGAGTCTTCAACCTTACCAAGGACTTACCCACTTTGCAAGAGTCTTCCGCCTTCTTCCAAGGACTTACCTACTCTTGCACAAGTCTTCAGCCTTGCAGGAATTACCCACTCTTCCTGGATCTTCCGCCTTTGACTTCACCTTCACTCGGAGAAGCTTCCACCAAGGACTTACCCACTTGAGCAAGGAGTCTTATGTCTTCACCAAGGGATTACCCACTCTAGCTCCAAGTCTTAACCTTGATCTTCACCAAGGGATGCCTTCCCTTGTTCTTCTTCACCTCTCTTAGCCAAGAGTGAGAACCTTCGTCTTCATGATTGAAATGAGAGATAGGGAGGTGTTGGAAGTGAGAGCCTCACAAGATATACATGTAGGACTAGCTCTCTTACATATTTCCTACTCACTCTGATGGATGTAGAAAGTGATTAAGCTTAGAGAGAGAGAGGGGGCTGTAGGAAGCACTCAACTATAGAATAGGAATCTCACATAGAGTTTGCATTGAATGCTCAACCTTGGAATGAAGCCCAAGGGGTCCTATTTATAGCTGGGGATGCCTCTTACCCTTTGGGAACATTTGAGAACAAAAACTAGCCATTTTGTGGCTTGCAACGGATATATTTTCACTTGTTGCAACTCCACAACGGCTAGAAGCACTTTTTTGCACTTTTTCGTATAGTGCAATCGGTCGAGTTTCTATAAGGGTAACTCGACCGATACAGTAAAAGACAAAGCCAATGTTCAGACCATCGGTCGAGTTTGTCCTAGGGAAACTCGACCGACCAATGAAAATTGAATTGGTCAGTTACTCCATCGGTCGAGTTCTATGTAGTGTAAACTCGATCAATCAACAATCATTTTCAAGATCCAATCAGGATCGGTCGAGTTTGCAACTCATAGAACTCGACCGATGAACAACCTGATGTGAATTTTAGAAAATGGCTTTTGAGTGCTTAAACATTCGATCTAAGTGTTCCTGATTTTTTTCAAGCTTAATTACAAGTCATACAATCATTACAAGTGATTTACAACATGATTCTAATGTATTTACATCATATTACAAAAACATGCACTTGTATTGACTTTGACTTGTCTTTTCTCCAATTTGATATGCGCAAGTTAGGGCATTTGGAGTGTGCCTATACCTAATTTGAAATAACTCAAGTAGATACATTAGACACCAATATGTAGAATGGTTAGTCATCATCAAAACACAGGTTTCATCAATTTAGACGTGAGTCAACATTGACCTAATTGACCTTGAGTCAACATTCTCCCCCTTTTTGAAGATGACAAACCATTCCATAAATGTATTGAAAGCATTTAAGTAAAGTCATACCTTTGGAGAAACCTAGGGGTTACAATAGGATTGAGCTCATATGCTCCCCCTCAATTGATGCGCATGGAGTTCTCATACTCCCCCTCAATTGATGCTATTTCTCCTGCATGGTTAGCTTTCATAACATTTATAGAGTATATGTCTTCTCCCATTTACCTTCTCCCCTTTACATGGACATTATTATCCTCTTCATGTAAGACATGCCTTCTTCCTCTTTTAAAAGAAGACATACCCTTTCTCCCACTTTGTCATTTCAAAAAGTGGGGTAATGAAGAAATAAGAAACACCACTTGTTAAGAGAGAGGAGATCAGAAAAAGTTATATAAGGAGAGTAGAAGAGCATATATAGGGGCTTGTCCAAGAATAGAAAGAAAAGAAAGTTAAAGCATATACTTGAACAACTCAAAATGCAAGATAAGGTGCTACAAAAAAACAATAAATTGCAATTTTGACCCTCAAGATGATAGAATTTTCCCAAAAAGTGCCAGGGCTCATGGCAAAGTGATGAGCCTTGCTCAAAAGGTCATTTCTGCATGAAAAACACTAGTCTTGCACCAAAAACTGAAACTGGAGCAAAATCTGCATAAAATCCAAAAATACTCCAATTTCTACATATAATGTAGATCTATGTACCATGTATCACAATGTTATGCAAGCAACTCAAGATAGTAGATATGCAATTTTAAAAGCATGAAAGGATATAACTCACATACAAATATGCATCCTTACCAAAAGATGATTACCACTAAGAACCTCAAGGTTGTATCAAAATAAGATATACACCAAGATAGATGTAGCAAGTTAGTGCACAACAGAAGAAATTTTAGACACAACCACGAGATACAAAGTGATCATCATCAAAACCTGCAAAACATCTCAAAGCAAGTAATTGCAAGATATATGTATACCAATTTAGAGCATTTAGAGAGATAGAGTTGTAAGCAAGATAGGCAATTTAGAACATGAAAATATGCATATATAAAGGTACCAAAGGAGTGCCAAAGAATAAGGCTATTGGTTGAGAAAATCTAGTTGAGAGGGAAATTCCCATTCAATAAGCCAAATATATATTCTGTGCACAGTGTTATCGGTCGAGTTCTGTGTATTGACAGCTCGACCGATGATAGCTGTTGGCAACACCCATAGGTGCCTATCGGTCGAGTTTCCAATAGGACAAACTCGACCGACAAAGCAGCTGTCAAAAAGCACATATATATCATGAAAACATATTTAAAGGCATGCTAAAAATACAAACCATATCCAAATATGTGTAAGCAAGTTAGTAATGCACTATGAAAGCATTAGAAACAATTTTTGAGCAAGAGTGTGAAGAGAATAAAAAAATACCACTTTTAACTCAAAAACCACATGCATAGTGCACACTAACTTGACAAAAACAAGTTAGGATTGGTTATAAGAAAGAAAAACATTACCTTTGCTCTTACCATTCCTTTTTCCACTTGTTGTCACCCTCTACACATCTCACCTTTCTTCTTTCATGTAGATTGAGAAGTCAATTTGCAATTCAATAGCTCAAGTCAATCCATTTGCAAGTGCCTACAAGAAGAAAGATGAAATGGTCCCCAATCATATTTTTGGGTCCAGAGGGGTTAGTTTATCAACCCAAGTCCTATTTCTCTTGGGTGCTTTTCTAAAAGTACAACAAGTAGAATAATGACCAATTTCATTGCAATAGTTGCATGTGTCCATAATCTTGGAACTAGAGGATTCTCCATGGAATGTTGGAGGTCCTTTATCTTTTTTGTTCCCTTCACTACTATCATATCCTAAACCATGTCTATCAATTTGTTTAGTAGTATGGTGTATGATATCATTAAGTCTCTTCTTATCAACTAAGAATCTTTGCAAAGAAGATCTCAAACTATCATTATCATGCATAAGAGAAGTAATAGTAGAAGACAAATGATTGATATTATCTATAGCATGCAAAAGATCATTTTCTAAGCAAAGAGATTTAGTTAAATACGAATCTCTATCAATATGAAGAGTAGCAACATCATTCTCTCTACTAGTAGAACTAGAACAAGATTCATGCACATTGATTTTAGTAATCAAGGAGGCATTTTCCGTTTCTAATTCTTGCAAAACATAATCTTTGTTCTTGTTTTCAGATTTAATAACATCAATATCATGCATGAGAGAGTCAACAATTAAAGTATGCTCTTCATTAGAACTAGGCATGAGAGGTTGAGCTTCTATAAATCTAATCTTATCAAGCAAACTAGTATTTTTGAGTTTAAGAGAGTCTACTTGGCTAAGACAAGCATTTTTATCATCAAGCAAGCAAGAATTAGCATGTTCAAGATCATCTAGTTCTACATGCAAATTATCAACAATTCTAGCAAGCTTTTTCTTTTTTCTTTTATAAGACTTAAGAGAGGCACAAATATCATGAATAACAACAATCAAAGATTCTTTATCTAAATAATTTAGATTTACCTTACTTGAGTCTTTACTTGTTGATGCTATAAGAGAAAAATGGCATTCTCCTTCATCACTAGAGCTTGAGCTTGATCCTTCACTTGAATCTTCACTTGAGCTTGAGTTGGAGGAGTCACTTGAGCTTGAGTGGAACTTAACTTCTCTTTTCTTGTGATTATGGGTCTTCTTGCCTTGTAGACTGTGGGCTCTGATCTCCAAACCATGACATAAACACGATTAAAACTTAGCGGAAGACAAAAATCACGGGAAATTAAAACTTTTCGAAATAAGAACTTGTATCCATAAAAACTCCTTTCATAAAGAGAGGTAACTGTTTACATCTCAGGATAATTACTTCTTGAGTAATTATATACATCAAGATACAAAATCTCAAGATCACATAACACAAGACTCCAAGACCTGAGAGTACAGAGGACACATAGGACTGACTCTAACTACACCACATGGCAGGAAAAATCTCCACCTGAGATTACTGCTGCCCCTGGTGCTGCTGCTGCTGAGACTGGTCACCTGTAGTCTGGTTTCTTCGTCTCCGACGTCCACCTAAAAAGTTGAAGCTTACGGGGTGAGACAATTATACATAATTGTCCCAGCGAGAGTTATAACTCTTCGCCAGAAGCTTTATTATAACATCAAAGAATATCTTAAACAGTAAAGCCTTCAAAGCATTCTATAGCAGTTGCAATTATAACAAAATCTCTACAATTTAGGAGATATGGAGAATATCAACATTATTGCAATGTAACATCAACCAACTAACTTGGAGTCATCTCTAACAAGTTATACTACATGGTTGATTATGTTTTACAAACAACATTATGCCCTGTGGAGATGAGGCTTACCACTCAAACTCCAACTGATCGCTGAGAAGCCGCATCAGTATCATACATAGGTCATTAAGAGAGCCGGATTCTCATGACCTTCACCTTCCTCAGTCAGTAAGAGGATCACTTGTAGGACATCTCGTGTCTCTACTATTATAGCTCACCAGGGTAAACTGGTCCTTCGCTATTCTAGAGTCACAGTGGCGTTCTGTACTCTCTTCGTCATCAGGAGGTTTCATATTTACCTACCACTGATACGGATATCTGTGCTTTCTTCGTCATCAGGAGGTTTCATGTTTACCTACCACTGATACGGTATGAAACTATAGTGAAGGATGGATGGATTACACATCTACATCACTTTCCTACACTAGGATGTAAGGTTCTACACATCCATGTACCCCACATACTCAAAAGTATGTGCTCCAGGAGTTCCCTGAGGAAAACCTGTTTCACCATCACTTAATTTCTGACAATGATGGATCTATGATCAGGGCTCTACATTATACTTGATTAGTTAGGTACATTCAGTATTCTTTAACAGCATACATTGTTCTTCAAACAATAACAGTAGCATAGCAGCTATAAAAGAAGAATACTAAATGGAACATGCCTAACTTATATCAATCATCATTTCTCATTATCCTCATCACAAGTCATCTCTAAGGCATGACCTTGATGGTATTCATGGCTCTCATAGCCCAGTACCAACATAGGATGCCACTGGCAAGGCATTAGATTACATTACTTATTCATAAGGCTAACAACATGCCTTTAATGGATATAACATCAACATCCATACCTGGATATGATTACCTTCATATCAGAACATGCATGGTTAATACATCTGATAAAGGTAATACAACAATAAGGAATGTGCTTCCTACTTTTGTCATAAGAGTTAAATCTTTACTTCTATTCAAATAGAGTTTATTGCTCAAAAGCATGCCATTACCCTTGAATTAGGGTTTACTATTCACATCAAGGTGAATTAAACTCATAACATCATCATGTATGAGTAACATCTTCATTGATGCTCTTGGATTAGTTAAAGGTTCATCATTTATCATAATTAGGGTTTCTATGATCTCACACAGGTGGATCATACCCTAATTATGCTCATTTCTGTGTATTGGGGATGCTTCAATTGAGTTTCCATTTAAAAAGGGTACTTTCTCTCTCTAGAAGTACTTTCTCTCTCTAGAAGTACTTTCTCTCTCATCATAAGGTTAGGTGATGTCAACATCACTCTAAAACAGGTTGGGTTGAGTCATCATAGGCTTATATAGCCAAAAACATCACCATTAAGTGATTAGAGTTACTTTCTCTCTCTAGGGTACTTTCTCTCTCTTTCATCATACTAATGGTTGATGATAACATTAGACTAGATCAGGTTAGATAGAGTCATTATGACTAAAAACATCATTCTCATGTAATTAGGGTTTGAATTGAGCAAGGTATAACTCAATTGACCCTTCAGGGTAATTTGGTAATTCACCCCATTGATCATCATCATAGTCAAAAACCTTGGTCAAATAACCCCTTACTATCCTAGATTATCATTAGGGTTTGATTTGGGCAACATTGAACCATTCACATCATCAAGTGATTGAATGAGGTCAACCTTGAATTACATTGATTGATTTCAATCATTAATCATCAATTGGGTTGAAATTGGTTGAAATGTTGACCGTTTGCCCACTTTGACCCTCCAAGACCGCGAGCCTATTTCTAACCCCAAGACCGCGAGCCATGATGCATTCAAGACCGCGAGCCTCTTCAAGGGTTCAAGACCGCGAAGCCTCCCATTGGTTCAAATTAAAGTCGAGACCACGAAGACTAATTTGAGTTGAGTCCGCGAAGAGGTGTTGACCGTTTAACTAGTTTGACCTCAGGACCGCGAGGCCCTTCGCGGTCTTGAGACCGCGAGCCTCCTCTCGGTCTTGAGACCGTGAGCCCCCCTCACGGTCTTGAGACCGCGAGCCCTCTCACGGTCTTGAGACCGCGAGGCTCTCATGGTCTCATCCGCTTGGTCCTTCAACAAGGCTCAAAGGTGCAACCGATAATGTCAACCCATGTTGAAGCCCTCAAATGGTCAAAGCTATGTTGACCACTTATGGATTTAGTCAATTAAGATTATGCTTGATCACTTGGTCATTCAATTGACCTATAATGGTTAACCAATTATGGTTGAAATCGATTCAATTAGGGTCCATCAATGTTCACCCATCAACACTCAACAATGTGACTCAACACAAGGTTGAACCTTTCAATTGAGCTCCAATTGGGCCCAAACTTAGCCCAAACGGTCTTGAGGTCATGTGGGTGGACCCCACATGGTCTTGAGACCGTTTGCCCAAGATTTCATCAAAGTCTAAGGTGATTTGATAGGGGTTGAACCATGATTGAACCACAAAACAGAATTTTGATTAAATTACTAACTTATTTGCAATTGGGTGCTCAATTGGTCACATTACTCAACCCTAGACCTTCAAACGGTCTTGGTTGATTGCCCTCACGGTCTTGAGACCGTTTGGATGAGTTCCAAACGGTCTTAAGACCGTTTGCCCATCCAATTTTGGATTCTAGTGCAAATTCATCAAGATCTGACCTATTGAGTTGATGATCATGTCAATATTTAATTGCAATGTAATTTGATGTAATTGTACCTTCAATTGGTCAACTATCCTTGACCCCAGACCTCCAAACGGTCTTGGTTGATTGCCCTCACGGTCTTGAGACCGTTTGGTGACCCCCAAACGGTCTTGAGACCGTTTAGGTCAATCAACCCTAAAAACCCTAATTAGGTCACCATAATTTCAGTACTGATTTTATCTAGGGTTAGCCCTAGTATTCACCCTTCAACTCTTAGCCCGTTTGGAATTAGACCATCAAACTTGGTGAGTTGTTAATTAACATAATTTTGAACAGCAATCTCATGGGGTCAACGCTTAGTCAACGACCTTTCACGGTCTTGAGACCGTTTGCCCAAAAAGGCAATTTCAGACCGTTTGAAAATCAGCAGTTAATTCATTTAAAGTTGTGACTTAAAAAGGTCATATCTCCCGATTCCTTTGGAGTTAGTCTCCCAAATTTTGAGGGTAATTAGCTTATATAATTAGGAACAGGTTTCTTATACGGTCCATGCTCGGAAAACGGGGCCAAAGGGTCTTGAGACCGCGAGCCCTCTCACGGTCTCGAGACCGTTTGCTCACCTCGCGGTCTTGAGTCCGAGAGAGCAAACTGTTAGGACCGTTTAAGGAAAAGAAAAGCGGTGGGTTTTTCTTGGAAATCACGCCTTCATCTTCTAGCTCAAGAACAGTACAGAAATCCCACGGGTTTGCTTGCAAAATAGCAGGGAAAAGTAGGGAAATACTAAGAGCTATCATCAAATCGCATATAAAGATGCACATAGTAAAGAATAGATTTAGAGTTATAAAACCCGCCTAAAGCTTGCTTCTTGAGCTCCAAGCTTTCAAGCTCCAAGCTCTAATGGCGTCCTTGAGTTCTTACAGGTTGGCCAAGGTGAAAACTCCAAGGAAGGATGAAAAGAGACGGCTAGAAAGATAGGGTTTCGAGAATTAGCCATGAAGCTGACCTTGAATTCGAGTTTTAACCATGGAATTAGGCAAGAAGAGGGGTTTAAACCTACCTTGCACCCCTTGTTCGTCCTCCTTAGCTCCAAGGAAGTCCTTGGTCGTCTTTGGTGAAATGAAACAGTAAAGGAACGAAGGGTGAGTTCCCTTGCAACTAAGGGAAGGAGGCTTATGTACATGGGGTAGGATTTTCAACATTAGTTCATAAGTTTCCCTTAATTCCAACTGAGTCCTTCCTTTATTACTTTCTCGTCCCTTCCTCTTTATTCTAAGGACAAACCTTATCTTAAGTTATAGAAAAGAAGGCAAGGGAGAACAATCTAATAATAAAGTTCATACTTAAAGGGATATTGCACATATACCCTGATTATTCGATCACAAAGCCTATTTCTTAACTTGATAACTCAATTGAGGTGAATTCCTCATCATTTCTTCTCTAAATGATGGCAAGAGTCTAAAAAGATACTTTAGATGACATTCTTTACAAATTGCATCCCATCATTTGGGTAAATTGCATTTTACCCCAGATTAGGGTTTCAAGCCCTGGGATTGCTTCCACAGCTGCACCTTGGTGCTCTAGCTTGGGAAATCCCTCAAACTTTGCCAAAGAGATTCTCATGATGTCTCAACATCAGAGGAACATCTCATCATGTGCAAATTGCAAGCTAACCCTTTTAACTGGGTAAATTGCACATAGGTCCCTGTATATCAAAACAATGCTACAACTTTAAATAAAAAGGAGCAAATACTGAAATATACGTTTCCGAGAAACTTAATTACATGCTCAGAGCTAATCACAAGGATTTAATTACATATTTAGGCAAAACACCTAGGGTTGACTCATAACCCAGGTCAGGGATGTTACAAATTATCCACCCCTTACAAGGATTTCGTCCCCGAAATCGATAAAACATATTACGAGAAAAGGGCAGGATACTTCCTTCTCATCTCATCCTCTAACTCGCAAGTGGCTTCTTCAATACCACGATGATTCCAGAGGACTTTCACAAGACTTATATCTTTCTTCTTTAACTTTTTAATTCGTTTATCAAGGATTGACACTGGTCCCTCCTCATAGGATATGTCATCATTCAATTCTACTTCCATAGGTTGTAGAACTGACTCGGTGTCTGGGTGACATTTCTTCAACATAGAAATGTGAAACACAGGATGTAACCTCTGTAACTCTGGGGGCAGCTCTAGTTTATATGCTACCTTTCCAATCCGTTCAATGATTGGATAAGGCCCCATATATCTAGGAGCTAACTTCCCCTTCCTTCCAAAACGAAGGACCCCTTTCCAAGGTGAGACCTTAAGATACACTTTGTCTCCAACCTGGAACTCTAAGGGTCTACGACGTTTGTCAGCATAAGATTTCTGCCTATCCTGAGCAGTCTTAATCTTATGTTGTATAACTTTAATCTTTTCTGTGGTTTGCTGCACCAGGTCAGGACCTAACAACTGGTGCTCACCAGTCTCAAACCAACACAAGGGTGATCTACAACGTCTACCATATAAGGCTTCATAAGGTGCCATATCAATACTATGCTGATAGCTATTGTTATAGGCAAACTCTATTAAGCTTAGGTGTAGATCCCAACTTCCGGTGAACTGGAGAACACATGCTCGTAACAGGTCTTCTAAGGTTTGTATGGTCCTTTCCGACTGTCCATCAGTCTGTGGATGAAAGGCCGTACTAAACCTCAGCTTAGTGCCTAAGGCACTGTGCAACTGTTCCCAAAAACGACTTGTAAACTGAGGTCCTCTGTCTGAAACTATTGTGACAGGAACTCCGTGCAAACGCACTATTTCTTGAACATACAACTCTGATAACCTTTCAACAGAATAGGTTGTTTTGACAGGTAAGAAATGTGCTGTCTTAGTCAACCTATCAACAATTACCCAAATGGAATCATGTCCTTTGCTTGTCCTGGGTAGGCCAACAACAAAGTCCATGGTCACATGGTCCCACTTCCACTGTGATATGGGTAAAGGTTGCATTGTCCCTGCAGGCTTCTGGTGTTCAGCTTTAACTTGCTGACACACAGGACACCTCAGAACAAACTCTGCAACGTCCTTCTTCATCCCAGGCCACCAATACAGATCCTTCAAATTCTGATACATCTTGGTGCTCCCTGGATGCATAGCATACATGGAAGAATGGGCTTCTTCCAGGACTAACTTCCTTAAGTTGTCCACATCTGGCACTATCATTCTTCCATTATAACAAGCTACTTGATCTTTTGAGTCATGAAACCCATCTTGCTTCTCATTTCCATACTCAGATCTTATATGTTGAACTGCAGCATCATCTAGCTGTGCTTCTTTAATCTGCTCTCTTAGGGTAGGTTTAATATGCATCTCAGCTAACAAACCGGCTAGCAATGACACCTTCAACTGTACATTGTCTTGCCTTAAAGAGATAAGCATATCTCTTCTAGAGCATACTAAAGAGTTTAGTTGTGCTCTATTCATGGTTGATGTTGCTGATTTCCTACTCAAGGCATCTGCAACAACATTGGCCTTACCTGGATGGTAATCAATTGTACAGTCGTAGTCCTTGATTAACTCCATCCAGCGACGTTGCCTCATGTTGAGCTCATGCTGAGAGAAGATATACTTAAGGTTTTTGTGGTCTGTGAAAATCTGGAATGTCTCTCCGTAGAGATAATGTCTCCAGATCTTCAAAGCATGAACCACAACTGCTAACTCCAGATCGTGTGTTGGATAATTCTCCTCGTGTTTCTTAAGCTGTCGGGAAGCAAAAGAAATCACTTGTTTATCCTGCATCAACACACATCCTAGTCCATTTTTGGAAGCATCACAGAAAACTACATATCCTTTTCCTTGTTCAGGTAGCACTAATACAGGTGCACTTGTCAACCTCTCCTTCAGTAACTGGAAAGATTGTTGACACTTATCACTCCAAGAAAAAGGAACATCTTTCCGGGTTAACTTGGTCAAAGGTAAAGCTATAGAACTAAAGTTCTTAATGAACCTTCGATAATAGCCAGCTAACCCCAAGAAACTTCGAATTTCCGTCGGTGTCTTTGGTTGTTCCCATTGTAGAACAGATTCTACCTTTGTAGGGTCAACACGAATTCCCGAGGCGGATATTATATGTCCAAGAAAAGATACCTCCGGCAGCCAGAACTCACACTTGCTAAACTTAGCATACAACTTATGTTCTCTTAGCAAGGTCAAAGCTTGGCGAAGATGCTGCTCATGCTGCTGAGCATCTTTACTATAAATCAGTATGTCATCTATGAAGACGACAACACACTGATCAAGGAAAGGTCGAAAAACTCTATTCATGAGTTCCATAAATGCAGCTGGTGCATTGGTTAGTCCAAACGACATAACCGTGAACTCATAGTGACCATATCTTGTCCTAAAGGCAGACTTGGATATGTCACTATCCTTAATACGAAGTTGGTGATATCCAGACCTCAAGTCTATCTTTGAAAACACTGTTGCACCACGCAACTGGTCAAAGAGATCATCAATCCTCGGCAGAGGATACTTATTCTTTATTGTCACTTTATTGAGTTGTCTATAGTCGATGCACAACCGCATTGACCCATCTTTCTTTTTAACAAACAAGACCGGAGCACCCCAAGGTGAAGTACTCGGTCGGATAAAACCTCTCTCAAGTAGCTCTTGAAGTTGTTTCTTGAGTTCTGCCATCTCGACAGGAGCCATTCTATACGGAGTTTGAGCTATGGGTTTCGTATCTGGAATCAGATTGATTTCAAAGTCAATCTCCCGAGGTGGTGGTATACCAGGAAGTTCTTCAGGAAACACATCTTCGAATTCCCTGACTATGGGAACTTCGGCAGGATTGGTCCTTTCCTTGGTAACATCTACCACATGGGCTAAGAATGCATAACATCCTTGCCTCAACAGCTTATCAGCAACCATAGATGATACAAGACAGGTGGGCAGAATCTTTCTTTCACCTTGAAAGATCCATGTGTTGCTTTCATCAGCAAACACAGCTAACTTGGACTCACAATCCAAGACAACTCTATACCTTTCTAGGGTATCCATCCCGAGGATTATATCAAATCCCTGCATATCGAGTGGTATAAGATCCACTTGAATGCGATGGTCAGAAAAGAAAAGGATGCAGGGAGAACATACCTCCTGCAAAACGGCAGACCCACTCAACGGAGTCTCTAACAACAAACTATCTGCTCTATGACTAACAGTCACATTGCAGTTACGAATCACTTCACGAGTGATGAAAGAGTGCGTAGCACCCGGATCAATCAGAACAGATACATCACAGGATATAGACATATCAGAATATAAAAGTTTCATCTGACCTGCCACTACCCGTGGATTGACCACTGCCTCAGGTGGGTTCATAGCATAGAACCTCGCAGTCGCCTGGTGTTGAGGTGGTGCTGATGATCCAGCTTGAGACGCTTGTCCACGTCCTCGAGCTGCTCCTTGATGTTGTCTATTCTGAGATCCCTGTTGATTCTGTCTCAGAGGTTGTTGTGTCACACCGATAGGCCTAGAACGGCAATCCTTCATCACGTGTCCCACCTTACCACAGTTGTAGCAACTCTTCTCCTGTTGCTGTGGTCTGGGTGGCCCAGTAACTGACACTGATGCAGAACTGTGCGTCCCTTGAAGCGGTTGACTCCGTCCTCTACCTCTACTTGGTGTCCATTGAGTTTGAAAACTCGATCTGGGTGGTGGAGGGTTAGGTGCAGAGAATCTAGGTTTCTTGGAATCCCTAGATGAAGAACCCTGGAACTGGGGATATCTTTTATGGGTTTGTCGTTTCTCAACCACAGATCTCTCTATCCTTCAGACTGACTCAACGAAGGTAGAGAATCTCTCTCTATTTTCTAAGGCAGACACAGGGGTTGACATATCAGAATTCAAACCCTTCTCGAATCTTCTGATTCTTTCCTCATCCGTAGCAGCCATGTGCGGACAGAACCACAACAACTCCATAAACTTAGCTTCATACTCACTAATGTTCATCATACCCTACCTTAGTTTCTCAAACTGAGAGATCTTCTCATCTAGGAAGGTCTTTGGAAAATATCTATTGATGAATTCTCGACGAAACTCTTCCCATGAGAACTCTACTCCAGGTCTCTTCTGCTCTTCCATGTTCCACCAGTGACCAGCACTGCCTTTGAGAAGATAAACAGCATGTCTAACCTTCTCAGCTTCCGGAATCATAAGAATCCTGAAAGCCTTCTCCAACTCTGTCAACCATAAGTCAGCATCTGCAGGGTCGGTAGTTCCGAAGTACTCGGTAGCTCCGACACGACGAAGTCGTTCGAATGTCTTACCAATACCTTGTACTTCAGGCTGGACAGGTGCCCTAGGTGCAGGAATGGGCATCCTATCGGTTATATGTGTCATGGCAGTCATAAACTGCCCAAACATCGTCTGTACAGCTGGATCACTCATGTCAGTTGGGTCGAACTGGGGTGGCTCTCTTGGCGACTCAGGTGCAGGTTGTTCTATTCTCGGAACTCTTACACCGCCTCGAGGTGCACTAGCACTACTCTCTGCCACGTGCTCATCACGATGTTCTGACATTCTTATGTATCTTCTTCTCCTAAGGAGCAGAAGATTCTATTAGATAAGGAAGGAGTACTAAAGGTAGACTCGACATCCTAAGTCCTATGCCTCTGTAGACTCAACTGAACCTGGAGCTCTGATACCACTAATTGTGGGCTCTGATCTCCAAACCATGACATAAACACGATTAAAACTTAGCGGAAGACAAAAATCACGGGAAATTAAAACTTTTCGAAATAAGAACTTGTATCCATAAAAACTCCTTTCATAAAGAGAGGTAACTGTTTACATCTCAGGATAATTACTTCTTGAGTAATTATATACATCAAGATACAAAATCTCAAGATCACATAACACAAGACTCCAAGACCTGAGAGTACAGAGGACACATAGGACTGACTCTAACTACACCACATGGCAGGAAAAATCTCCACCTGAGATTACTGCTGCCCCTGGTGCTGCTGCTGCTGAGACTGGTCACCTGTAGTCTGGTTTCTTCGTCTCCGACGTCCACCTAAAAAGTTGAAGCTTACGGGGTGAGACAATTATACATAATTGTCCCAGCGAGAGTTATAACTCTTCGCCAGAAGCTTTATTATAACATCAAAGAATATCTTAAACAGTAAAGCCTTCAAAGCATTCTATAGCAGTTGCAATTATAACAAAATCTCTACAATTTAGGAGATATGGAGAATATCAACATTATTGCAATGTAACATCAACCAACTAACTTGGAGTCATCTCTAACAAGTTATACTACATGGTTGATTATGTTTTACAAACAACATTATGCCCTGTGGAGATGAGGCTTACCACTCAAACTCCAACTGATCGCTGAGAAGCCGCATCAGTATCATACATAGGTCATTAAGAGAGCCGGATTCTCATGACCTTCACCTTCCTCAGTCAGTAAGAGGATCACTTGTAGGACATCTCGTGTCTCTACTATTATAGCTCACCAGGGTAAACTGGTCCTTCGCTATTCTAGAGTCACAGTGGCGTTCTGTACTCTCTTCGTCATCAGGAGGTTTCATATTTACCTACCACTGATACGGATATCTGTGCTTTCTTCGTCATCAGGAGGTTTCATGTTTACCTACCACTGATACGGTATGAAACTATAGTGAAGGATGGATGGATTACACATCTACATCACTTTCCTACACTAGGATGTAAGGTTCTACACATCCATGTACCCCACATACTCAAAAGTATGTGCTCCAGGAGTTCCCTGAGGAAAACCTGTTTCACCATCACTTAATTTCTGACAATGATGGATCTATGATCAGGGCTCTACATTATACTTGATTAGTTAGGTACATTCAGTATTCTTTAACAGCATACATTGTTCTTCAAACAATAACAGTAGCATAGCAGCTATAAAAGAAGAATACTAAATGGAACATGCCTAACTTATATCAATCATCATTTCTCATTATCCTCATCACAAGTCATCTCTAAGGCATGACCTTGATGGTATTCATGGCTCTCATAGCCCAGTACCAGCATAGGATGCCACTGGCAAGGCATTAGATTACATTACTTATTCATAAGGCTAACAACATGCCTTTAATGGATATAACATCAACATCCATACCTGGATATGATTACCATCATATCAGAACATGCATGGTTAATACATCTGATAAAGGTAATACAACAATAAGGAATGTGCTTCCTACTTTTGTCATAAGAGTTAAATCTTTACTTCTATTCAAATAGAGTTTATTGCTCAAAAGCATGCCATTACCCTTGAATTAGGGTTTACTATTCACATCAAGGTGAATTAAACTCATAACATCATCATGTATGAGTAACATCTTCATTGATGCTCTTGGATTAGTTAAAGGTTCATCATTTATCATAATTAGGGTTTCTATGATCTCACACAGGTGGATCATACCCTAATTATGCTCATTTCTGTGTATTGGGGATGCTTCAATTGAGTTTCCATTTAAAAAGGGTACTTTCTCTCTCTAGAAGTACTTTCTCTCTCTAGAAGTACTTTCTCTCTCATCATAAGGTTAGGTGATGTCAACATCACTCTAAAACAGGTTGGGTTGAGTCATCATAGGCTTATATAGCCAAAAACATCACCATTAAGTGATTAGAGTTACTTTCTCTCTCTAGGGTACTTTCTCTCTCTTTAATCATACTAATGGTTGATGATAACATTAGACTAGATCAGGTTAGATAGAGTCATTATGACTAAAAACATCATTCTCATGTAATTAGGGTTTGAATTGAGCAAGGTATAACTCAATTGACCCTTCAGGGTAATTTGGTAATTCACCCCATTGATCATCATCATAGTCAAAAACCTTGGTCAAATAACCCCTTACTATCCTAGATTATCATTAGGGTTTGATTTGGGCAACATTGAACCATTCACATCATCAAGTGATTGAATGAGGTCAACCTTGAATTACATTGATTGATTTCAATCATTAATCATCAATTGGGTTGAAATTGGTTGAAATGTTGACCGTTTGCCCACTTTGACCCTCCAAGACCGCGAGCCTATTTCTAACCCCAAGACCGCGAGCCATGATGCATTCAAGACCGCGAGCCTCTTCAAGGGTTCAAGACCGCGAAGCCTCCCATTGGTTCAAATTAAAGTCGAGACCGCGAAGACTAATTTGAGTTGAGTCCGCGAAGAGGTGTTGACCGTTTAACTAGTTTGACCTCAGGACCGCGAGGCCCTTCGCGGTCTTGAGACCGCGAGCCTCCTCTCGGTCTTGAGACCGTGAGCCCCCCTCACGGTCTTGAGACCGCGAGCCCTCTCACGGTCTTCAGACCGCGAGGCTCTCATGGTCTCATCCGCTTGGTCCTTCAACAAGGCTCAAAGGTGCAACCGATAATGTCAACCCATGTTGAAGCCCTCAAATGGTCAAAGCTATGTTGACCACTTATGGATTTAGTCAATTAAGATTATGCTTGATCACTTGGTCATTCAATTGACCTATAATGGTTAACCAATTATGGTTGAAATCGATTCAATTAGGGTCCATCAATGTTCACCCATCAACACTCAACAATGTGACTCAACACAAGGTTGAACCTTTCAATTGAGCGCCAATTGGGCCCAAACTTAGCCCAAACGGTCTTGAGGTCATGTGGGTGGACCCCACATGGTCTTGAGACTGTTTGCCCAAGATTTCATCAAAGTCTAAGGTGATTTGATAGGGGTTGAACCATGATTGAACCACAAAACAGAATTTTGATTAAATTACTAACTTATTTGCAATTGGGTGCTCAATTGGTCACATTACTCAACCCTAGACCTTCAAACGGTCTTGGTTGATTGCCCTCACGGTCTTGAGACCGTTTGGATGAGTTCCAAACGGTCTTAAGACCGTTTGCCCATCCAATTTTGGATTCTAGTGCAAATTCATCAAGATCTGACCTATTGAGTTGATGATCATGTCAATATTTAATTGCAATGTAATTTGATGTAATTGTACCTTCAATTGGTCAACTATCCTTGACCCCAGACCTCCAAACGGTCTTGGTTGATTGCCCTCACGGTCTTGAGACCGTTTGGTGACCCCCAAACGGTCTTGAGACCGTTTAGGTCAATCAACCCTAAAAACCCTAATTAGGTCACCATAATTTCAGTACTGATTTTATCTAGGGTTAGCCCTAGTATTCACCCTTCAACTCTTAGCCCGTTTGGAATTAGACCATCAAACTTGGTGAGTTGTTAATTAACATAATTTTGAACAGCAATCTCATGGGGTCAACGCTTAGTCAACGACCTTTCACGGTCTTGAGACCGTTTGCCAAAAAAGGCAATTTCAGACCGTTTGAAAATCAGCAGTTAATTCATTTAAAGTTGTGACTTAAAAAGGTCATATCTCCCGATTCCTTTGGAGTTAGTCTCCCAAATTTTGAGGGTAATTAGCTTATATAATTAGGAACAGGTTTCTTATACGGTCCATGCTCGGAAAACGGGGCCAAAGGGTCTTGAGACCGCGAGCCCTCTCACGGTCTCGAGACCGTTTGCTCACCTCGCGGTCTTGAGTCCGAGAGAGCAAACTGTTAGGACCGTTTAAGGAAAAGAAAAGCGGTGGGTTTTTCTTGGAAATCACGCCTTCATCTTCTAGCTCAAGAACAGTACAGAAATCCCACGGGTTTGCTTGCAAAATAGCAGGGAAAAGTAGGGAAATACTAAGAGCTATCATCAAATCGCATATAAAGATGCACATAGTAAAGCATAGGTTTAGAGTTATAAAACCCGCCTAAAGCTTGCTTCTTGAGCTCCAAGCTTTCAAGCTCCAAGCTCTAATGGCGTCCTTGAGTTCTTACAGGTTGGCCAAGGTGAAAACTCCAAGGAAGGATGAAAAGAGACGGCTAGAAAGATAGGGTTTCGAGAATTAGCCATGAAGCTGACCTTGAATTCGAGTTTTAACCATGGAATTAGGCAAGAAGAGGGGTTTAAACCTACCTTGCACCCCTTGTTCGTCCTCCTTAGCTCCAAGGAAGTCCTTGGTCGTCTTTGGTGAAATGAAACAGTAAAGGAACGAAGGGTGAGTTCCCTTGCAACTAAGGGAAGGAGGCTTATGTACATGGGGTAGGATTTTCAACATTAGTTCATAAGTTTCCCTTAATTCCAACTGAGTCCTTCCTTTATTACTTGCTCGTCCCTTCCTCTTTATTCTAAGGACAAACCTTATCTTAAGTTATAGAAAAGAAGGCAAGGGAGAACAATCTAATAATAAAGTTCATACTTAAAGGGATATTGCACATATACCCTGATTATTCGATCACAAAGCCTATTTCTTAACTTGATAACTCAATTGAGGTGAATTCCTCATCATTTCTTCTCTAAATGATGGCAAGAGTCTAAAAAGATACTTTAGATGACATTCTTTACAAATTGCATCCCATCATTTGGGTAAATTGCATTTTACCCCAGATTAGGGTTTCAAGCCCTGGGATTGCTTCCACAGCTGCACCTTGGTGCTCTAGCTTGGGAAATCCCTCAAACTTTGCCAAAGAGATTCTCATGATGTCTCAACATCAGAGGAACATCTCATCATGTGCAAATTGCAAGCTAACCCTTTTAACTGGGTAAATTGCACATAGGTCCCTGTATATCAAAACAATGCTACAACTTTAAATAAAAAGGAGCAAATACTGAAATATACGTTTCCGAGAAACTTAATTACATGCTCAGAGCTAATCACAAGGATTTAATTACATATTTAGGCAAAACACCTAGGGTTGACTCATAACCCAGGTCAGGGATGTTACATAGACAATCTATCTTGAAGTGACCCTTCTTTCCACACTTGAGGCACCAGATGGAGGAGGAATTGCCTTTGTACAATCTACCCTTATAGTACATGGCATCTTCTTTAACTTGAGAGGATGAAGAGACTTGTTGCATGATAGCTTCCATTTGAGCCTTCATTTCAGCCTTCGTCATTCTCTTTAGCTCTTTCTTCTCTTGTCTTTCTACTTCCTCCCTCTTGTCAAGTGTGGCTTCATGTGCTTGTAGATTTCCAATGAGCTCTTCAATAGGGATATCCTTAAGAGACCTTTCTTCTTCAATGGAAGACACCTTGGGTTCCCATCTCTTGGGGAGAGTTCTAAGGATCTTTGAGTTGATCTCTCCACTAGACATAGGATGTCCTAGAACAACAAGACCATTTACAATGGTGTTGAGCCTTGAGTACATGTTTGCTATCCTCTCCTCCTTTCCCGTCTTGAATTTCTCAAGCAGCCCTTTGAGCATGTAGACTTTGCTTTCCTTCACGTGATCCGTCCCCTCATAGGTGATGCATAGCTTTCTCCATACCTCATGGACTGTTTCACATGAAGAAATCCAGTTGAACTCGGTGGGGGTCATGGAGGCATAGAGAATGTGCATGGCTCTAGCCTTCAAGGTTTCTTTCTTCAAGGTAGCTTCATCCCATTCTTCAATCTTTGTCTTTGGTAGCTCGTATGGGCTATTCACCATTTGCCACATCTCAAGACTTGATCCTTGGATGTAGAATTGAAGCCTTCTTCTCTAATAGAGGAAATTGCTCCCATCAAAGATTGGTAGGATGATCAAGTATCTCCCTCCTTGGTAGTCACCCATCTTCTCCTACTTGTTGAAGTATACTTGAAGAAGACCCACTCTGATTCCAATTGTTGGATCCTATATGGGTGATTAGATGCGCTAGAGGGGGGGTGAATAGACCTGAATGCACTTAAACAAAATTCATTAAACCTTCAAGATATTTCACAAGATAAGGTTGCTAAATAGGAAATTTGTGGCAACTAAAACATGCATAGAAAGGATGAGAGAGATTTAGCAAACATAAGTAGACAAGCTATTTAGAGTGGTTCCACACTTCAAACTAGAAGTATGTCAGTCCACTTACCTAGAGAGGTCAACCTCTAGGATTTTCTAACCATTGCATTCTTATATTCATTCATAAGACTTACCATACATAACCAAACAAAGGACTTACCTATCCAATACAAAGAGTCTTCAACCTTACCAAGGACTTGCCTACTTTGCAAGAGTCTTCTACCTTCTTCCAAGGACTTACCTACTCTTTCACAAGTCTTCAACCTTGTAGGAATTACCCACTCTTCTTGGATCTTCTGCCTTTGACTTCACCTTCACTTAGAGAAGTTTCCACCAAGGACTTACCCACTTGAGAAAGGAGTCTTCTGCCTTCACCAAGGGCTTACCCACTCTAGCTCTAAGTCTTCAGCCTTGATCTTCACCAAGGGACGCCTTCCCTTGTTCTTCTTCACCTCTCTTAGTTGAGAGAGAACCTTCATCTTCATGATTGAAATGAGAGATAGGGAGGTGGTGGAAGTGAGAGCCTCACAAGATATACATGTAGGACTAGCTCTCTTACAAATTTCCTACTCACTCTAATGGATGTAGCAAGTGATTAATCTTAGAGAGAGAGGAGGTTGTAGGAAGCACTCAACTATAGAATAGGAACCTCACATAGAGTTTTCATTGAATGCTCAACCTTGGAATGAAGCCCAAGGGGTCCTATTTATAGCTGGGGATGCCTCTTAGCCTTTGGGAACACTTGAGAATGAAAACTAGCTGTTTTGTGGCTTGCAACAGATATATTTTTACTTCTTACAACTCCACAATGGCTAGAAGCACTTTTATGCACTTTTCTGTACAGGGCAATCGGTCGAGTTTCTATAAGGGTAACTCGGCCGATAGAGTAAAAGACAAAGCCGATATTCAGACCATCAGTCGAGTTTGTCCTGGGGAAACTCGATCGACCAATGAAAATCTAATTGGTCAGTTAGTCCATCAATCGAGTTCTATGTAGTGTAAACTCGACCGATCAAAAGTCATTTTCAAGATCCAATCAGGATCGGTCGAGTTTGCAACTCACAAAACTCGACCGATGAACAGCCTGATGTGAATTTTGGAAAATGGCTTTTGAGTGCTTACACCTTCGATCTAAGTGTTCCTGATTTTTTCCAAGCTTAATTACAAGTCATACAATCATTACAAGTGATTTACAACATGATTCCAATGGATTTACATCATATTACAAAAATGTGCGCTTGTATTGACTTTGACTTGTCTTTTCTCCAATTTGATATGTGCAAGTTAGGGCATTTGGAGTGTGTCTATACGTAATCTGAAATCACTCAAGTAGATACATTAGACACCAATATGTGGAATGGTTAGTCATCATCAAAACATGGGTTTAGTCAATTTATACGTGAGTCAACATTGACCTAATTGACTTTGAGTCAACATATTTCATTTCTAGTGGGGTTTCCTTTTCTCTAAACATGGGGATGTCATGCTTGAATCCTTAGGAACTCAAACATCTTTGTGAGCATCAGGTGCACCAAGTACTTCTAGTTCCACTCTTAGGTCTAGGAACCCTAGGTTCACTTCATATCCATCAGATGTCTAACAACATGCTCAGTTGTTCCATTATGAACCGAACCTATACCAGATAGGGCATATGCTTCTTAACACTCTTCCATGTGAACAACCCTTAGATTCCTACACAAAGACAACCAACTGGGTGCGAGGCCTCACAACTTGTTACCATACGTCTTTAGGGTCTAAGTAACTCTCCTTCCTATACATAAAAGGTAGGCACCTATAACATCTGTACACTGGTTCAAGAAGCCTCTTTCTCTTACTAGGGTTTGGTTCCTCTAAAGGCAACCAAGAGGACATGCCTCTAAGGATCGTGCATGAGGCAACCACATACATCTACTTAAGGTCATCCATTCTAGGCCATATCATATCCAACTTCTCATGATTCCTCATATCTTGGAGTCTAGGTTTCCAACCTTCTTCCTCGGGGTCTTGCTCTTTCTATAGAGCTAACCCTAAAACTAGTCCTACCATTGAGGGTTCTTGTCTAAGAAGATGGGTCAAGCTCTTAAGGATACATGTCTACTCCTACCTGGGTGAAATGTACTATCAAGACATATGCCTGACCAAGATCATCCAAGGTTCTGCATGTTCATCTCATGAATATCAGGCATGAACCTTCTGGCCTAGGTCTAAAACTTGTTGTCATCCTTGCTTCCATTCTCTTCTATGTAGGTACGTGCCTTTTCCTACTCATATATATATATATATATATATATATATATATATATATATATATATATATATATATATATATATATATATATATATATATATTAGGGTTCCTATATGGTCACCACTAACCTTCTCAATGAGGGAGCCATCGCTCACCCTCAACAGGCATGACCACCCAAGATCGGGTCACCAAAAGGAACAAGGGTCAAACAACCACACATAGCTCATGCTTCTCATGGGTACTCAAAACCTTTACGTAAAGCATGTATGTCTAACCCACATACTTGAAGGTATAGAAGATGAAGGTATCCTACTCATCTTGTCATCTCTTTTTCTAACTACCACTTAGGGTTTTGGGTTAGCATCACCCTCAGAGGATGTGTCACGCCTCGTCCTCTTCCTGGAGGCTTCTTCCTCCAAGGCTAACTCTCTCCTCAAACTCGTGTAAGAAGGTCTAACACCTCAGAGCTCTCCTGAGGGCATGAAAACACATGCCATGCAACCTAAGCATGTAGTTAATCTTTAGTTTATATTTAAACTATTAAAGCTTATGTCCATGACATCATGTTTACATGCTTTTCATTATTTGGTGGAGGATTCCTTAATCCTTATCATTCTTAATCCCAAAACTCAAGAGGGTAGTGGAAAGCAAGAAACCATAATCTCTTAATGTTTCTCCAAAAATAAGAGGTAAATACGAGGCAAAATTAGATGAGAAGACCTAGAGGTATCTTATTTCGAGTCAAATCCTTTAATTTCGGCTAGGTAATCACACAGAATCTGGGAGTCCTCGTAGACCGACTAGCGGTGCGGAGGAAAATCTTGCCAGCCCCCAGATTGTGATCCTTTTCTAGACACCTCCATCATTGGAAAATTATCTAATAAATCCCTTGGGTTCTAAAGAGTTTGTAAAATTTAATAATTATCAGAGATTAAATGGAAAACCATCGCTTTGATACCAATTGTAACGACTCCTCTTCTCGGTAACTCCAAATTAAGGAAGACCAAGAAGTCAGAGACGTTATCCCTAAACAGGATCAATGGTTTTGCAAATAATCAAAAATATTTAATAAATTCTATGAAAGACTAAACTTAAAACTAGAATAAAAATTTCTTTTCACATACCTTTCAAAAATTAGAAAAACCGAAACTTATACCCTCAATAGAATTCTATTTTTCTAAAGTGATCCAACCCTATTCTAGGGTTGTATCTTGTGTCATTTTGTACTTTTATCACATTCAAATGCATTAGAATTACATGTTATTCTCCCCAATATGATTATCATTGCAAATATGCTTATGGATGTTCTTTGCACTATTTTTTAGGTACTTGGACCATGCTTAGATGGACTAGGGAGAGAGAGGGACCCAAAGAAGGCCCCAAAGTCTCCCTCAACCTACCTCAAGTGGCCAAGACTCATCCCTGAGCAAAGACATCCAAAATTGACAAAGTAAGAAGAGAAATCAAGAAGTCAAGCCCCACCACGGCCGGGCCCCAATGCCACGGTCGTGGCTTTTTTTTTTCCAAAATCCAACAGGTTGCAACAGGGAAATCCACAGATCGCCCACAACCGTGGCCTCTCAGCCACGACCGTGGCCACTGAAGACAACACGGCTGTGGCACCCTGCCACGGTCGTGGGAATTAATTTATAAGAAGTCAGGTTGCAACAGGGAATTGGCCTCACTAACCATGACCGTGGCCAAGTCGCCACGACCGTGGCCGATGCTGATCAAGACGCCTGTGGCCCCTCCCCACGGCCAGCTCCAACCCCTCCAAAACGACCATGTTACCCAACACGGCCGTGGTGCATACTACCCACCACGACCGTGGCACTCCGCCACGGTCGTGGCCACCACCATCTCACCACTTCCTTCACCCCACGACCGTGTTCACCACCCCACAGTCGTCCCCCACTACCATCACCGCGGCCGTGGTACACCCACCACGACTGTGGTGCTCACATACCCTATACAACTTTCCACTGTTTTTCCTATTTTGCCCCTACTTAGCCCTAGCTCCTATATAAGCACTAGTTGCTCCTAGGGCTCGAGAGAGAGCACTCCCTAGCCATCACCCAGCTGCTCCCTTGCATCCATTGCTCCCATCCACCCATTTCCTTGCATTCAACCCCATTTCCACTCACTTTCCACTCATTTCCACCATAGAAACCTAGTTTCTCTAGGTTTCTCTCCATCCATTTCACCATTTTCATGCACCCCTGCACCATTGGAGGAGGGAGGACGTCTGCAGCTGCTTGGAGGTGAAGAAGAAGGCCACTTCATCAAGCTTCATGGAGTTTCTTCCTATTTTACCCCTTTCTTTTCCTGTTTTCATGATCATGTATAGCTAAGCCCCCTTGTGGTGGGCTGTTTGGGATTAAAATGTTACTTTGATACCATGTTGGGAGATAAATTCTTGTAATGAACTCAATTCATATTTATGATGATTACTTCTTGCTTCCATCACTTTTCCTATCTTATTGCATGTGGTTTGTGCTTCTTGTATGAATTGCTTGTTTTGAGGTTTTTGATGACACTTCATTTCTAGGAGGAATTGGAGTGTATGTGGCAATCTTCTCCTAGGTCCAATTAGTGGATCCCTAGCTAGCCCCCTTTGTTCCTACATACACATCCCTCCCCCTATAAATGAGTGTGAGATTTAAGTGGCTAGTGTAAGTAAGAGTGATGCAATTGCCTAGGGCCTTCTAAAGGCTAGAGTGGCTAGTGGCATGAGGTTAAATACCTTCATCTCCACTCCCATCTCTACCCTCAACCCTCAATTGTCCACTATCACTTACCCTAGAAACCTAGATTTGGTCAATCCCAATAGAACTACACCTAACCCTAGTCTTCCACTAGTAGTATAGGGTATGTTCTAATGGCATTGCCCTTGTTGTTTGGTTTGGTAATCTAGATATGAATTGAGCACCATGCATGTTTAATGAACTCCCCCAACTAAAATCAAAGTGACATTCCCCAAATGGCCCACCCACCTTAATCACCTTGCTTAAAACCCTAGTCTGCTTGTTAATGCTAGCTTAGTTCAATTTCTTTAGTCTAACTTAGTCAATTGCTCAATTCTACCCTTCAGTGTTAACTTAGGTTCTTGCTCTTGCTGGTGGTTAGTTTAGTTCTTATTTGCTCCTTGCCTTGCTAGAGTAGTGTAGCCCTTCTTACTCCTGCTTAGTTAGTTTGATAACTTAGTTCACTAATTTGCTTGCTCTTTTATAATTTAGTTCCCTTTTCGCATCTCTTACTTGCTCATTAGTGTAATCAACCAACAATCAACCTTAAAACCATAAAAACCCTACTCTCTGCACTAGGAACGTAGCTCACGCCGTCTAACTCTAGTGCCCCCTTTATCCTCGCGGATCGACCCCGTACTTGTCGCCTCACCTATACTACGACGCGACCCCTTGCGCTTACGGGCGTAGTGTCTAGTAGACGTAGGTAGTTAGTGTGGGACCATATAAATTTTGAAAGCACAATCCCATATCCCATGCGCTCCGACCTCGTGGGGTGTAAAAACACCACTAGCGGAGACGCACCAAGATTTCTGGTGCCGTTGCCGGGGATAGAGGCGCTCGACCTAGTTAGATAGAGTAGCTTAGCCTTTCCTTTTGCCCTCACCATTGCTATTATTTATTCTTTGTGTTACTCTTACATATTGGTTCGCTAACTTAGCTCCTTGTTGTTTGTTTGTGACTTGCACAGGTGACAGCTGTGCATGTGTAGCACGCGTTCGACTTGCACCAACTTGGTGGTTTACGACCCCGAGATTGGGAGAAGAAGACGCCAAGCTCGCCGCAACCTACACCGAGAGGCCGAGATGGCTGAGAACAACCCACCACTGGATGTTCCACCTCCACCGCCACACCGCCCGCTTCACGAGTACTTCACGCTGGGGAACTACAACTCCCACATCGCCACTCTAGTTGACCAAATGCCAGGTCAACAGTTCTCCATCCCGCCGGAACTCTTGGGGCTTCTCCCTACATACTTCGGTATGGAGAACTAGAACCCCTACCACCACATAGACGCGTTCCTTGAAACGTGCTCTACCTTTCGCACGCCTACCGCCACCGATGACTCAATCAGGAGGACGCTCTTTCCTTTCTCCCTCAAAGATAAGGCCAAGGAGTGGTATGTATCGAAGCCAGAGTTGGTCACTCAGAATGAGGTGAAGAACAAGTTTCTCAAGAAGTTCTTCGCCATCTCCAAGTTATCCCACATGAGAAGATGCATCACGTCCTTCGCCTAAAAAGAGAACGAACCCTTCCACGAGGCCTGGGAGAGGTTCCAGAAGTTGCTTCGTGTCTGCCCTCATCATGAGGTTCTGCTTTGGCAGCTAGTTCAAGCCTTCTACACTGGGCTTGAGGAGCAAAGCCAAAACAACATTGATTCTTCTTGCGGGGGCACGTTCATGGCAAAGCCGCCCGAGGAATCATGGCCGCTGTTTGAGCATCTCACTGAGAATTCACGCCACCGAGCTTCTACTAAAGGGGGACATTGCGGCCGGAACTACATCCCCCCTTCTTCTGTGGCTCCCACACGTAATGCCACTGACCCCGACATGATGAAAATGATGGCAGATATGATGCATATGATGAAGAATCAAGTGGGTGGCTCTTCTAGCCAACCCGCAATGGCTGTGGACACTGTAGACGAGGAAGTTAACACTTTACATTCCTTTGGTGGCCACAAAAACCAGGGCCCAATGTCCCAATCCTACACCCCCGAGTGGAGGAACCACCCAAATTTCTCTTGGAAACAACAGAATGAGGACGGGCAAGGACAGGGGCAGCAGAAGCCACGCTACAGCTCCAAGTTTGAGGACGAGGTTCTAGGAAGGCTAAGGAGCCTAGATGAAGTAAAAAAGGATGTCAATGCACATGGGCAGTCTATAAAGCGTCTTGAGCAGAGGTTGGACCAAATTTCTCTCTCTTTGGCTAGAAGAGAAGAAGGTAGACTTCCGTCTCAACCACTGCCAAATCCAAACAATGATGGGGTTTTTCTAGGGAGCACTTCGAGTGCTTATATTCCACCATCTTACCAAGCCCCACCAAACCCCTATGCTCCTCCACCTCCTCAAGCGCCGCTCAATTATCAATATGCTCCACCTCCACCTCACACTTACCAACAACCACCTCCACAATATCACCCCCCACCACAACAACAACCGCAACCCCAATTCATCCTTCAAAATCCCAACTCCCCTCACCAAAGGCCTCCACCACCCCAACAGCCACAACCACCTCCACAAGCTCCCCCTTCTACCACCCATGAGCATGTGAAGGATGTGGCTACTTTGAGGAGTGGTAGGACTTTGGAGAGGCACCAAGGTACAGTTGTTGGCAGAGATGACACTGAGGCAGAGCAGGTTGATACTGAGATGCAGATTGATGATACTGTAATAAGAGGCAGTATTGATAATGTGATACCGAGCAGTGATACTGTGATTCCAGTGATACCAGTGGATGATACTGTTGATTTGGACCGATTAGGTTCCCAACTCCCTCCATATCCTGATGCACTCGAGGAGCCTTCTGTTGCAAATAAAAATAAGAAGCATGTAGATGATATTTTGGAGATCTTCAAGCAAGTGAAAATCAATGTACCTCTTATAGATGCAGTCAAGAAAATTCCGTCCTATGCAAAGTTCCTTAAAGAATTGTGCACCTTCAAAAGAAAGATAACAGGGAGGACGCCTAAGAAGATCAAGCTCACTGAGCAGGTGAGCTCCATTCTCCAACACACCATCCCCCGGAAAAGAAAAGACCCCGGTGCTCCCATCATCTCATGCTACATCGGGGCACATCGCATAGACCAGGCTCTTCTCGACTTGGGGTCTAGCATAAACTTGATGCCGTATGATCTGTTTGCTGAGCTCCAAATGGGGGAGTTGAAGCCAGCCCACTGCACTCTACAGTTGGCTGACCGATCTGTGAAGACGCCTAGAGGGCGTGTGGATGATGTGCTGGTCCGTCTTGATGAAGATACTTCTGCCTTCTTCCCAGCCGATTTTATCATTCTTGATATGGAAAAAGAGGCTAGAAAGGTACCAATCATCTTGGGGAGACCTTTCTTAGCCACAGCTGATGCCATGATCCATGTGAGAACTGGGACCATGTATGTTACATTCATGCACATGAAGATCAGGTTGAACATCTTCAAGTCTTCTACTACAGCTGAAGTGATAGGAGCCACCGAGGAAGATTATTATTTGGTGGAATGCCTAGATGAGATTGTTGAAGAGTTCCTACCTGCATGGATTGAGACTGCCACCCAAGGTAGAGGTCTTGAACCAATTGTTGAGTTCTCTGATGATGATGATGAAGATGAGGAAGAGTGTGAGATAGCCTTAGTGGCTGCAAGTCAGGACCTTCCTTCTATTTCTGCACCTTTGAAAAACTCCCTTGAAGCACCCCCCGTTCTTGAGTTGAAGAAACTTCCCGAAGGATTGAAGTACGCTTTCCTTGGCTCAAATGACACCCTCCCGGTGATCATTTCCTCCATTCTCTCTCCTGAGCAAGAAGATGCCTTGATGGAAGTCTTGAGGAAGAACATCCAAGCCATTGGATGGTCTATTGCTGACTTGAGAGGGATTGACCCCTCTATTTGTGTGCATCGGATATACTTGGAAGAAGATGTGAGGTCGACCCGTCAAATGCAAAGAAGGCTAAATCCAAAGTTGAAGGACGTTGTAACTCAAGAGGTTGTTAAGTTGCTTGATGCAGGGATTATCTACCCCATTTCTGACAGTATGTGGGTGAGCCCCATCCAAGTTGTGCCCAAGAAGGGTGGGATTACGGTTGCAGAAAATGCCGATGGTGAGCTTATGTCGGTGAGAGAGAAATCCAAGTGGAGAATGTGCGTGGATTACCGGAAGCTCAATGAAAAGACAAAGAAAGATCACTACCCACTTCCGTTTCTTGATCAGATTTTAGAGAGATTGGCTGGGCAGAGCTTCTACTGTTTTCTTGATGGGTACTCGGGATATTTTCAGATTGTTGTGCATCCAGCGGACCAGGAAAAGACGACATTCACTTGTCCAAGTGGTACATTTGCCTATCGGAGAATGCCATTTGGATTGTGCAATGCCCCTTCCACTTTCCAGAGATGTGTTACCTCGATTTTTGCTGACATGCTTGATTCGTCACTTGAGGTTTTCATGGATGATTTTTCAGTTTTTGGGAAAACCTTTGATGAGTGCTTGCTACATCTAGATGCGGTTCTGGAAAGATGTGTGAAAGTTTGCTTAGTTTTATCTTGGGAAAAAAGCCATTTCATGGTACCTGAGGGTATAGTTCTGGGACACCGAGTTTCTAAAGATGGGATTGAAGTTGACTAGGCCAAGGTGGGCCTTATCTCTACTCTCGACCTTCCTTCCACCATAAGACATGTTCGATCTTTCTTGGGACATGCAGGTTTCTACCGTTGCTTTATCAAGGACTTTAGCAAAATCTCAAGGCCACTTTGTCGATTACTTGAGAAAGATGTCGAATTTCAGTTTGATGACAAATGTGTTGAAGCCTTCAATCATTTGAAAGAGAGGCTTATTTCTGCTCCTATCATGCAACCCCCAGACTTTTCTTTGCCGTTTGAGATCATGACGGATGCATCCGATATGGCGGTGGGAGCTGTGCTGGGTCAACGCATTGGTCGAATTCCTCATGCTATCTATTATGCTAGCAAAACATTAGACGATGCTATCTATTATGCGAGAAGGAGTTGTTTGCAGTGATCTTCGCTCTTGATAAGTTCCGGTCGTATCTCTTGCAAAACAAAGTGTCAATCTACACTGACCATGCTGCGTTGAAGTATCTCATGTCTAAGAAAGACTCAAAGCCAAGGTTTATCCGATGGATTTTGTTGCTCCAAGAATTTGACATAGAAATTGTGGATAAGAAAGGAATAGAAAATGGTGCTTCAGATCAACTCTCCCGCCTTGAGGGACCTTTTTATGTGACAAGTCCAATCAAAGAGACAATGCCACATGAACAACTCCTCTTAGTCTCATCTGTCCAAAAGCCATGGTACAAGCACATAGCGAATTTCCTAGCCAGTGGGAGGATACCGAGCATGTGGACAAGAGAGGAAAGCAAGAGATTGTTTGCTATTGTAAAGAACTACATTTGGGATGACCCTCACCTCTTTAAGTATTTCCCAGACCAACTCATTAGAAGGTGCATTCCAGAGATGGAGCAGCAAGAAGTCTTATCTATGTGCCATTCCGGAGTGTGCGGAGGCCATTTTGGAGGGAAGCGCACAGCCGCCAAAGTTCTTCAATGTGGATTCTACTGGCCGACGTTGTTCAAATATGCTCATGACTTTTGCAAAGGCTGCTTCAAGTGCCAAAAAGTGGGCACCATCTCAAAGAGGGACATGATGCCTCTATCACCTATTCTTGTGGTAGAAGTGTTTGATGTTTGGGGGATTGACTTTATGGGTCCTTTCCCTCCTTCTTTCGGGTATGTCTACATCTGGGTCGCCGTAGACTATGTATCAAAATGGATTGAGGCTGTGGCAACAAGGAAAAATGATCATAAGGTGGTGTGTGATTTCATGAAATACAACATCTTTAGCCGTTTTGGTGTTCCAAGGGCTATGATTAGTGATGGCGGGAGTCATTTCATCCACTGCACTTTCGAAGGGCTGCTAAAGAGACATGGATTTAACCATCATGTAGCTACTCCTTACCACCCTCAAATGAGTGGTCAAGTTGAGTTGGCAAATCAGGAGATAAAGCTCATTTTGGAGAAGACGGTGCGACCGGACCGCAAGGATTGGTCACTTCGCCTCAATGAAGCTTTATGGGCATATAGGACTGCATACAAAGCCCTAATTGGCACTACACCATTCAAGCTTGTCTATGGTAAGAGTTGCCATTTGCTGGTCGAGATGCAGCACAAGGCATTGTGGGCCTTGAAGACGATGGACTTCGATGAAGAGAAAGCCGGAATGAAAAGAAAGTTTCAATTGCATGAGCTAGAAGAAATGCGGCATGAAGCATACGAAATGTCAAAGAACTACAAGGAAAGAACCAAGTTTCTACATGACAAGATCATAAAGAAGAAAGAGTTTGAGCCCAGCAAATGGGTATGGCTGTACAATTCAAGGATGAAGTTCTTCCCCAGAAAGCTTCGTTCTAGATGGGAAGGTCCTTACCTTGTCAAGAAGGTGTACCCATCCGGGGCAGTGATAATTTGTGCAAAAGAAGGAGCTAAGGAATTCGTTGTTAATGGGCAAAGGCTAAAATCTATTGTTGAGGTCGGCCCGGACAAGGCCAACCAAGATTTCGATATTGTCATGCTTATAGAAGAAGAATCTGAGTAAGAAGAATGCTTGGACGAGGACGAGAAAGGGATTTACTACAAGGATCTTTTGAAGATTCCCAAAAAGTGAAAAAAGTCCAACAATAAATAAGCCTGGTTGAAGGCGTTAAATTTAGCGCTAGTGGGAGGCAACCCACGTGGTTTGAGATTCTCGAACCCTTCTTTTGATACTTTGATTTTGTTTTACACAAATACACACATGCACACTTGTGCTTTATAGTTTTTGTTTGAGTTTTGATGATGGCAGGTGATAGACATTAGAGAGAGAGGATCTAGAAGTTAATCATGGTCATTCAGTCATGGGTGTTGGCAAAAAGAACAAATAAAATCCAAAGCTCAAGTTTTAAAGTTTGAAAACTAAAGAGACAACCCCAACACGGCAGTGGAGGCAGACCACGACCGTGGTGCTCTTGGCCAAACACGGCTGTGGCCCTTTGCCACGGCCGTGGGAATTATTGCTACAAATGGGCCAAAGTTACAGGTTGTCATGAAGATCGGCCACGACCGTGGCACGTCGACCATGACCGTGGTGCTCTTGGCCAAACACAGCCGTGGCCCTTCACCACGGCCGTGGGAATTACTGCTACAAATTAGCCAAAGTTATAGGTTGTTTTGAAGATCGGCCACGACCGTGGCTGGACGCCATGACCGTGGCGAGGTCAAACCAGGGTTCTCTTCATCGACAACACGACCGTGGCACCCGCCACGGCCATGCTACCCAACCCTGGCCACGACTGTGGCACCCTACCACGACCGTGGCCGAACCTGGTTCAGAAAATATATATATACTTTTAAGTGTCCAAAAATGACCCCCTCATTCTTTCGTCTTCCACCTCCAGAAAATGGCCCCGAAGAATTAGAAGGAGGGATGAGGGTACATCCCAGCTGCAGCCGCCCTCAGGGAACACCTATGACATGGGTACCATCCAGGCGCACCTTGAGACTATTCAGAAGACTCAAGGTGACATGCAACTTGTCCAACAGTACATGTGGCAAGATCAACAGCAGATGCACTACCAGATCAACCACTTGTACCAATACCAACATGCCCAGGCAGCACGAAACCCCGAATGGGGTGCAGACTTTTGGGGTGGTATAGCTGGACATCCACATGCGTATCCTCCACCCCAGGACGACTACTGGGGTCACTATTACCAGCATCCTCCGTCAAGCTCAACTCCAGACTCAGCTCCTCCTCCATATCCTCCGAGCATGCCAGACCAGCCACCGCAGCCATGATACTTCCCCTATCTCCCCTAAGCTATAGTTTCATGCTGAGGACAACATGATTCTAAAGTTTGGGGTGGGTAGGGTGGTACGCATCATCCTTTCTCTCTACTTTTAGTCATTTTGATATCACCCTACCATCTAGTTTAGTTTTACTGTTTTTGCTCTTTTCATTGCATCTTTGCATAACATGTAGTTGATTTCTGCATTTTTGAGTAATTTTTCAAAATTTTTGCTTTTTCAGCCATGTATTTCATATCATGTAGTTTTTGTTAATTTCTGCATGTTTTAGCTAGGATTTACTTGTTTTTTACCTAAAGTTGTGATTGAATGTGATTTAGTGCAATGTGGCACCTTTTTGACAAATTTTTCCCAGATTTGATGTTTCTTGTCCAAAAAGCGTGTTTTGACTCAATCTTTACCATATTGAATGAAATTGCTTATCTTTGACAAATACAAGATGATATTCTGTGATGAAGTGCTATGTGGTATCAACGAGCGACTCCTTACATGCTCATCACCTCCCTTGGGAATGTGTTGGTTTGATTGAATTATGATCCGAGCAAGCATAGAACGTTTAATGTTTGTGGAGTTACTGGTTTGATATATGGATTTCATTTGGTTCATTCATGTGATGTGATATCTATGGTGAAGTGTTGGACTAGTTTTCATGTAGGATACCTTATGTGGAAGAGTATGCCAAGTGACCTCTCTTTGACCCGACCACTCTTTCATCATCTTCATACCTCTCCGCCTCATAAAAAGATGTCAAAGCGCACATAGTAGCCGTGGCCACCTCCAAAAGTTTGGGGTGGCCACATCTTTATCTCCCCGCTTCACTCTATCCACCATATGCCCTATCTACACCAGGGGAAAGAAAAAAAAGAAAAGAAAAAGAAAAACAAAACAAAATAAAAGGATGCTCTTGTTTAAGAGCATTCAAATAAAGAAAAGATGAGTGTGTAAAAACACTCCAAAAATCTTACCGCATCCCTTTCTTCCACTTTTATACCCATTGATCTAGGAAACTTCAAACCTAGTTCACTTTATCCCTTTTCCGCAGCCATGTGGGTCATTTGGCATAACTTGAAGCATAAGGTTGAACGCATGATAGTGAAACAACACTCCTAGTCATCGACGATTAACATCATCATCAAACGGTCTACCCGGAACCTTATGAATGAGATATTTACGACTTGTGCAATCCATGCATGATATGCAAAGTTCATGTGCTCTGTGCTCTCTTCATGGTTGGTTTGTGAAAGCAGAAGAGGAGGGAGGTGATTTGCATGTACCTAGTCACCTTTGATCCCATTTAGCATTTGTCACCCATCATATTGTATTTGTCATATCTTTTGATTGTGGAAAATGGAAAAGAGATTGAGTTGGAGCATACTTGAGGACAAGTATGTTTCAAGTTTGGGGTGGTGATCCAACCCTATTCTAGGGATGTATCTTGTGTCATTTTTGTACTTTTATCACATTCAAATGCATTAGAATTACATCTTATTCTCCCTAATATGATTATCATTGCAAATACGCTTATGGATGTTCTTTGCACTATTTTTCAGGTACTTGGACCATGCTTAGATGGACTAGGGAGAGAGAGGGACCCAAAGAAGGCCCCAAAGTCTCCCTCAACCTACCTCAAGTGGCCAAGACTCATCCCCGAGCAAAGACATCCGAAATTGACAAAGTAAGAAGAGAAATCAAAAGTTAAGCCCCACCACGGACGTGGCCCCAATGCCACGGTCGTGGCTTTTTTTTGCCAAAATCCAACAAGTTGCAACATGGAAATCCACAGATCGCCCACGACTGTGGCCTCTCAGCCACGACCATGGCCACTGAAGACAACACGGTCGTGGCACCCTGCCACGGTCATGGAAATTAATTTATAAGAAGTCAGGTTGCAACAGGGAATTGGCCTCACTGACCACGACCGTGGCCAAGTCGCCACGACCGTGGCCGATGCTGATCAAGACGCCCGTGGCCCCTCCACATAGTCAGCTCCAACCCCTCCAAAACGGCCGTGTTACCCAACACGGCCGTGGTGCATACTACCCACCACCGATGCTGATCAAGACGCCCGTGGCCCCTCCCCACGGTCAGCTCCAACCCCTCCAAAACGGCTGTGTTACCCAACACGGCCGTGGTGCATACTACCCACCACGACCATGGCACTCCGCCACGGTCATGGCCACCACCATCTCACCACTTCCTTCACCCCACGACCGTGTTCACCACCCCACGGTCGTCCCCCACTACCATCACCACGGCCGTGGTACACCCACCACGACCGTGGTGCTCACATACCCTATACAACTTTCCACTGTTTTTCCTATTTTGCCCCTACTTAGCCCTAGCTCCTATATAAGCACTAGTTGCTCCTAGGGCTCGAGAGAGAGCACTCCCTAGCCGTCACCCAGCTGCTCCCTTGCATCCATTGCTCCCATCCACCCATTTCCTTGCATTCAACCCCATTTCCACTCACTTTCCACTCATTTCCACCATAGAAACCTAGTTTCTCTAGGTTTCTATCCATCCATTTCACCATTTTCATGCACCCCTGCACCATTGGAGGAGGGAGGACGTCTGCAGCTGCTTGGAGGTGAAGAAGAAGGCCACTTCATCAAGCTTCATGGAGTTTCTTCCTCTTCTACCCCTTTCTTTTCCTGTTTTCATGATCATGTATAGCTAATCCCCCTTGTGGTGGGATGTTTGGGATTAAAATGTTACTTTGATACCATGTTGGGAGATAAATTATTGTAATGAACTCAATTCATATTTATGATGATTACTTCTTGCTTCCATCTCTTTTCCTATCTTATTGCATGTGGTTTGTGCTTCTTGTATGAATTGCTTGTTTTGAGGTTTTTGATGACATTTCATTTCTAGGAGGAATTGGAGTGTATGTGGCAATCTTCTCCTAGGTCCAATTAGTGGATCCCTAGCTAGCCCCCTTTGTTCCTACATACACATCCCTCCCCCTACAAATGAGTGTGAGATTTAAGTGGCTAGTGTAAGTAAGAGTGATGCAATTGCCTAGGGCCTTCTAAAGGCTAGAGTGGCTAGTGGCATGAGGTTAAATCCCTTCATCTCCACTCCCATCTCTACCCTCAACCCTAAATTGTCCACTATCACTTACCCTAGAAACCTAGATTTGGTCAATCCCAATAGAACTACACCTAACCCTAGTCTTCCACTAGTAGTATAGGGTATGTTCTAATGGCATTGCCCTTGTTGTTTGGTTTGGTAATCTAGATATGAATTGAGCACCATGCATGTTTAATGAACTACCCCAACTAAAATCAAAGTGACATTCCCCAAACGGCCCACCCACCTTAATCACCTTGCTTAAAACCCTAGTCTGCTTGTTAATGCTAGCTTAGTTCAATTTCTTTAGTCTAACTTAGTCAATTGCTCAGTTCTACCCTTCAGTGTTAACTTAGGTTCTTGCTCGTGCTGGTGGTTAGTTTAGTTCTTATTTGCTCCTTGCCTTGCTAGAGTAGTGTAGCCCTTCTTGCTCCTGCTTAGTTAGTTTGATAACTTAGTTCACTAATTTGCTTGCTCTTTCATAATTTAGTTCCCTTTTTGCATCTCTTACTTACTCATTAGTGTAATCAACCAAAAATCAACCTTAAATCCCTAAAAACCCTACTCTCCGCACTAGGAACGTAGCTCACGCCGTCTAACTCTAGCGCCCCCTTTATCCTCGCGGATTGACCCCGTACTTTCCGCCTCACCTATACTACAACGGGACCCCGTGCGCTTGCGGGCGTAGTGTCTTAGTAGACGTAGGTAGTTAGTGTGGGACCATATAAATTTTGAAAGCACAATCCCATATCCCGTGCGCTCCAACCTCGTGGGGTGTAAAAGCACCACTAGCGGAGACGCACCATCCTCCTTTATGAGTTAACTTTCATCTTCACAAGTTACACTTTACTGGTTGTCCAGTTTCAGATAATCCTAAAATGCCAACAAACAAAATGCCGGTCAGTATAAATGACTATATTGGTATGTGGGGACAAACAAAACATTGCACATAAGCTTAAACAACCTAATCGTATCAAGTAGTTGTTAACAATGCAAAATTACATTTTCAATGTGACTACCCAACCACTTTTACTCATCCTCTGGGATACCATCTCTTAGGGTTTAGTCTGTGCAAGGGACTTAAGGCCACCTTCTCCATCCTGAGCATGGTAACTGGGATCACCTCTCTGGGTGCCCAATGGTCTTCCCTCTGGGGCTTGACCACTTCAAACATTCCCTTCGGGGCTTGGTCTTGCATCATACATCCAGAGATGGTATGTAGGTTTGAGACGGTCACATATACACTTAAGTTGTGATAATCATATTTACTTAAAAGATTGCAGAAATAAAAGCATCCAAACAGTTTATTTCCATGCAATCGATAAAACCACAAGAAAATTCTGGGAAACTAATGTGTATACTCATAATTAACCACATACATGATTTGCAGATTTCCCAGGAAATAAGCTCATTCCAATCAATCAAGCAATCCAATCCAAGAAAGCAAGTCAACCACACAAAAGCACTAAATCCTGAAAAGTATATGCAACCTGTTTACTACTACACACTTCATCAAGAATCTATTTTATTGACTTGACATTAATTTCTAGGGCTTCTAATATGAATTAGGGTTTCATTAGGGTTCTTTTAGATCTATTTACAACTTTACCTTTTATGTCCATGAAACCCTAAAACAACAATTCTAAGTTCAAAACCCTAATTATCCGCTTATTCATATTAAACCTTCTTTTCATCAAAATGACTTAGGATTAACTTAATATCATTTTTATACAAAGGATTTCGAAGTTCATCTCATTAGAAACCATTAACACCTAGATTAGAGTTTCTAAGCCCATTAATGCATATTAACATATCAAACCCTAAATTTGGCTACTAAGCATATGGATCATTCTATTTATACATCAAAATGTCTTTTTATTAACAACAGGTTAATTTGCTCATAGATCATCCATATCAATATTCTCGATTTCATTAATCATAAAATTGGGGTTTCTTACTCTAAAAGCATTAAAGATGGTAACTTTAGGTACTTTTTGATGTATGATCAGATACATGCTCTAAAACTATTTTTATTGAATTTCTCACGTTCTCTTGATAAATTTTCATATATTGGTCGTCCTAATCAGAGTTACAACTAATTAATTACAAATTTGCAAAGAAATTACCTTTAGGGCCAATGATAGCACGCCACATCAACGTTGTGGTCTACTCTTCTCTTTTCCACATGGACCCCAGCTAGCCAATGGGCTTCGACCCTCTCAATGATCTGCTCCTGCATGGTTGAGTTGGATTAGCAAGTGAAGTACCATTCTACCCTTCCTTCTCTACATCAGTGTCAGGGGTACACTGGTAATTCCCTCCACTTCATCTTCTTCTCTTGCTTGGGACTCCGCTTACTCCCTCTTCAGGCCGTAGAGTCAACGGAAAGGTTGATTTAGAGTTGTAGGGCTTCGGTGAGGCCATTGAAGGTGCCGTCACCTCCACGAGGTCCAACTGAGCTCAGGGCATAACCAGATTTTCCAGAAAAGCATGAGAACGGGAAGGAGATTTGGGTTTGCTGGTCGGTAGAATATAGGGGATTAGTGGTCTATTCACTTAACAGATGAGTATCTTCTTGTGCCCTAGATGTACAGAGGTCTACATATAGTTGGGGTGGTGTGTATTCCCTGTCGTCTCGAGGCTTTGGAGCCTTATATAGATAGAAGGGCCAGCAAGGGGGGTCACTACGGTTGCAATGGAGTCCCAACTCTAATGGGAATTTGGGGAAATCCCGATCATGCACAAAAACTAAGGAAATAGGGGGTCCCCCAGTTCGATTTTCCCTCCTGAAACTAAAAACTAAGTTCTTAGGACTCCTAGTAGATCATGGAGAGAGAGGTACATAGAGTCCCTCCCATGATTTCCTATTCCCCCTTTCATAAATCAATCTGGAGGTAGGAGACAAGTTCTCCACCATCATATCCCCGATCGAACGACCAACAAGCAACGTGACGTCATCATGGGCCGGGCCTAAAAATCCTAAATCAAATATAAATCATGACATTAAATCAATCCTCTTCACTTTAGGAAATATTGCAAAAAAATCATATCTCCTAAACCGCATATCTGTTTGATCCCAAATTTTAGGGGGAAGTCCATGATGACTGAAAGTACTTGTGTGCCAAGTTTGGGACCCAAACTCGAAAATATGAGGTAATTTTATTCATATGCAAGTTATTACTTAAAAAGGCATATTTTATACATAATTTCTATCTCCTATTCCTTTATATTCTTTATTTGGTTTCCTTTTACCATTAGAATCCATGTGGACTCAAAATCTCATCCATGATGATTCCATTATCCTTAATTCCACATATTTCTTATCTTTTCCTCATTATCTCAAATTTCCTTCTTAATAATGCATTATTTGATTTCTTCTTTTACTAATCATATTGGACTCATTAATATATTATGATCCACGAAATCACATGCACAAAGGAAATATTGTAAAGGAAGCTCATACAATACACATAAATCATAAAATTACCTTAATCATACATTTATATGGGAAATTGCATTTCCAACCATATGAACCCAAAAATTGGGGTTGTAACACAAGAGTTATAGTGTCAGTGTATTAAAACAAAGGATGGACACATTGCCTTTTTTATGCTTCAAGGAATGGTATGGGACACATGCCATGATTGGTAAAAAGCTAGAAAGTATGGCATTTGAGTAATGTCTTGATACAATAGATATAATCTTAGGATGATAGCTAGAATTTAAAATTGAAAGTTACTATTAGATTTGTACATGTGACACAACAAGTTTCTACATTCCATATTGAGAATGTCTTCTTAGGTGGGGGTTTTTGTGCTGACCCAAAATGAGATATGTATGAATGATGTGACATCATCATGATATGTAAGTAACCATGTGAAGGTAATAGGATGAGGTGCAAAGGAAGTACCCATCTTTGTTTACCTTGGATTTCGAGGGCAAAATCCATGTTAGGGGTTATAGTTGTAAGGCCCCTAAACTTGATTAATGAGTTGAATAAGCTTAATTATCATAATATAATTCTTATAACCCTAATATAACCTCGTGATATGCTTTGAAATCATAATACATGCTTAAGTTTCAAATTTGGTCCAATTTGGACACTGGTTGAGCAAGTTATGAAATTTTATACACATTTTGTACTTTTCTACAATTTACCCAATTGAGAGGTTTTATTTGCAATTTATCACTTGCATGATGTTCGTTGGATATTTTCTCATCATCCTTGAGCTTTTTGAGCCATGGGGTGCCTATTTAAACCTTGGTTTGAAGGTGTTTTCCTCAAGGGTATTTTAGGGTTTGCCCCTTCATGGATGAGCTACCTTTAGTAGCTATCAACTAATGAATGATTCATTTTGTTTGTAAATTCAAGAAACGAGGGATAAGAATGTCTCTATGGACTCTGGGGTAGCTTCATGTGTGTGTGCTTGTATATTCTTAATAGTTTAAGGCCATGGACACTTGGAAAGATACTAGAACTTCAACTTTTTCTTTTTCTTTAACTTAAAGTTTCATATACTTATCCCTAAGCACCAAAATGAGCAATTTTATTTCCACCACTTCTCTCCTTGTACAAACCTTGTTCTCACTCTATGCTTTTGTGAATTTCCTGTATAAGGAAGAAGAAAGAGGGGACCTTCTTGGAAAAAGAATCTAGGGTTGCAACTGACTTCCTTTTAGGGTTTAAAAAGCTTCCTTCTAGTGATCTTGACCTAAAAGAGTAAGAATCCCCTTATTTCCTCCAAATTTTTTTATCCTTCATCCTACTTTTCTCCAGGTCGGAACCTTGTTGTTCCATGGTATAAATTTCTCTAAAGCTCTAAAATCCTACCTTTCTTGCAACTTATGCTTAGGGTTTGCTCATTTGATGAAGAAAGGTGCTAGATGGACAAGATCATAGCTTATGATTGGATTTTCTACCCTACCTGTTTGTGTTTTCGTATGTGTGGGAGTTTATCTTCTCATTAGAGGCAATTTTATAACTTACATAACGTTTATTGCATACCATAAGCTTGCTAGCTCATGTTCTTGCTTGAAAATGATGATTCATGCACTAAAAAGCTATGCTTGACTTGGATTTCAATTTTGATATTGTTCCCTATTCTGATTTCAGTTCTAGATGAACATGTGATCATGTGTATGTTATTCCTAAGATATAGTATGAATTGTATCAGGTTGGTTTGACAACCTATGGTGCTAAGCACCTATCAACCAATGGTCAATTTAAGGGTTTTAAGCTGATTTCTTCTATAAACTCATGACCCGATTATGGTACCATTGCAACAACCCTATTGTGTTGTATTCATGACAACTAATGGTCGGGATCAAAGGAGTAATATGATGGTGACAACCTATGGTCACCCCCCTTAGGTCAGGCTTTGGATCAATTAGACGTTTAGTGATCAACCATTAAGTACCCTACTGATGTTATCAATCAATGATGACATTAGCTTAATATTTGATGCTGATTAATGAATATCGTGCTGATATAACAACCTATTGTGACTTAATGGTAACTAATGATGGTGGATCAGGTTTCCAAAACCTATGGTGAGTTAATCATATAGTTGTAGCATCAATTAAGCCTTATACCAATGGTTTCTTGGGTCAGTTGATGCAATGGTCGGACCTATACTGTAATTGATGGTTTTAACATATGAACTTGACCCAATGGTCAAGACATAATGTTTATTCCTCCAATAAAGTGGAATGATGGATAATGTAATATGTTGGTCCTAATAATGTGATTTATATGGTTTCCTTTATATGATCAACTTAAGGAGCTTACTTGTTGATAATGGATGGCTTGTTTTAAATGAACAGTCAATTGTGGATTTTGCTCTACTCTCAATGGAACTTTTTGTGTTGTTAATCAATGGATGTATAGGGTTAGATTGTGACTCTTTCTAGAGAACAAATCAAGGACTTCATAGGTGGTTTATCCAATGTGTTTACTTATGTAAACAACCAAAGGTCTTACCTTTTGAACATCCAATGGTTATGGGTGACATTGTGGTATGGTGATATGGATTGAATGATGATGGAACAAATGGACGGTTACCCTTAACACGGTAGTCTAACCTATTCACTCATATGAATAGAAGGGATGATAACCATATTGTGTGGATATGTAACCCTAATGAGGTGTAGCTTGTTATACCTAGCTTTAATATAAATAAATGATCGTAATTGGGTATAAATAGTCCTTGAATGACTAATGCAATCAAGGGGTACTCTCTTATTATTGTCGAAACCCTAGTATGCTATAACCCAATGGTTACATCTTGATTTATGTGTGGGTTCATACTTGAGAATAGTATGGAATGTGATGGTGATGCTTCACCTTATGCATCCATGATCCAATGGGGATGTCGTGTGTTAGGGTTTGGGTATAACTGCTGATTAGTGACATTGATATAATTTATCTTGTTGAACCTAACTCTAATGCAAATAGATAAAGATGAGTATTCACATTTATCATTTTTAGATGATGGAATGATGGTGGAATAACCTCCTTAATATGACCATAACCCTAATATGTTAATTGGTGGTTATCATAGCCGCATAGTTGATACTTTCTTATGCTAAACATGTGCATTATGAATATGATGAGGGTTAATCATATCTAGATTCCTTGCATGTTGATGTAATAAAGGAATGTTCTTAACGTTAATATAACCCTGCTATGACTGTTTATGAATATCTCCTAGCTCATTAATGCAATATTGTATTGATCCAGTGTATAGTATGTAAGTGATGTTGTTAAGCCTTGTTATAAGGCATGCAAAGATAATGATGATCTTACATGGAATAATATGATGGTCTTAATAACCTTTGGGCATGGTTGATCCCTGATTGAGGTTTAATCCTCTTGTGTTGATAAGGGTTGATACCCTATGATATTGTGAAAAGGATTTATATCATGTGATAGTATGATGGTCTTAATGACCTTTGGGCATGGTTGAGCCCTGAATGAGGTGTAATCCTCTTATGTTGATAACAATTGATAACCTGTGATATTGTGAAAAGGATATATATCTTGTAATAGTATGATGACTAGTGTGGTCTCATGAATGGCAAATGAATAGTACCATGTGATGAAGAGATGAGAAACTAAGTTTCACACGTTTTATATCTTTTCAAAGTTGTGATATCTATATGCTTGCTAGAAGTGAATTAGGGATTGTATGTCCACTTGTTTGATGCAACCTTAATATACCCAATTGGCATAACTAATCAAGTGCAACTCTAATCATGTAGTGCCATGTGTTGTAGAACCATCTCCAGTGTCAGAACTTGTTGGATGGTGAAATGAGTATTCCTAAGGGAAACTCAGAGTGCATATTGTTGAGTATGTGGGGGTAGCAGGTTGAGGATATATCCTTGTCATCCATAATGCAGATTGTGGAGGTTGGATATGGTCATGCCTCATACATTTGATGTGATTGAGAACGATTGTGGTCGTGTCTTGGTGGTTATAACATGATGTGATTAGAGGACAACTGCAGTTGTACCTCAGTGATTGGGTTTGAATACCCTAGATGCTAGAGACGTGACCTGTACCAAGGTGGGTTAGTTACATGACTCTATGTCACTGTGGTGACAACTTTGATTGATATGCCACTGCCTTTTACTCGTACTGACCGAGGGGAAGAGATCTTAGGATACCGACACTCCTAGATCTTATACGGAACCGAATAGCCCTTCATAGGGGTTGGTAGGACTTTGAATGGTACGATTGAAATTCCCTAGGATGTAATAAAAGATGTAATATAGCCGTGTAGCATATTTGTTTACGTTTATACACAACATTTCACATTGGATGATAACCCTTGTTTGTTATCTTTACATAAAGATGATGCTTAGTGCAATTAAGAGGTAATAGATACACTTAGGTTGTGGTTATTATTAATATTGTAGATGCATACATACAATAGCTATGCTTGTGTTGATAACTATACTACTATTGTTGATTATAATCATGATACTAGCTATCTCATCTTGTTAGTTATGTTTAGCATGCTAGCCATGCCTTTGTAACTAGAGATGCATATACTGCTAATCATGCTTATCCAGATAGTTGTGCTTATGTTGTAGCTCTTCTTATGATGTTGATATGTTCAACCTGTTAGACATACTGATGTTGTTAGCTATGCATATGATACTAGATTTATTCATGATGTTAAAGATGCTCATGCTGCTAGACTCCTTATATTGTTAATAGGAATATAAGAATAGTCTGGCTAATGAAGATAGTTATTATTTGCTCCTTTGTGTATTTTGTTAATCATCAGTTTACTTAGCTTATTTGTTATATCTGTTAATTTTCTTAACTGATTAATTATTTAAAAATGTTGTAATCAATAAACGTTGCTGGAGGTTATATCTCTTTCTGGGACATGGGTCTCACCCTTGTGGTTCGCCATATTTTTTTAGGTAATTGGAAGTGACGAAAACAAAAATGTGGCAGAAAAGAGGAGCTATAGTAATGAATCTTTAAGAAAGTTGATTAGATGTCTAATGAGTCCTAGAGTCATCCCTATACTCTTAGGTCCGGGCAGGAAAAGTTTGTATATGGTGTTTTAAATGAATCGTAATTTTGTTAGCATGTTAATGTTTGTCGTGTGGCATATACAAATATTGTTCTCATGTGTATATATGTGGTAGCTAAGGTGACAGAACAACTTGTATCAAATTCTTGGCATAGTATGGATATAAGAAAGATGTTGGACTCTTATGCAAATGTTTTTGAGCAGGTGCTGACGTTAAAATCAGTTTTATTTTACCCATATTTTTGGGTATGTGGTTAATTAGTGATTAATTGTGTTTTATGTTTTGAGTAATCTCGTTTACAATAACGGGTTCTCAAAATTGAATAGGTTCAACATGGAGGACTCAAAGAGAGGAAACATACCCATGTCTCATGGAGTTTTCATCTGTAGAGCCCAATGCCCTAATACTTGTGAAAAAAGGGAACACATGAGTAGGACTCTATATGGATCTTGAGTTAGATCCATCATGCACACAATGTTAAGTAGTCGTCCCAACATCTCATATGCCTTGAGCATGATGAGCAGACATCAATCAAATCTAGGTGATGCTCACTTTGACAACTGTGAAGAACACCCTTAAGTACTTGAGAAGAACTCAAGATCAATTCCTTGTCTATGACGGAGAGGAAGAGTTGGTGGTAAAGGGTTACACTAATACAAGCTTCCAAACTGATAAAAATGATTATCGATCACTATCAGGATTTGTGTTTTGCCTCCATAACTGAGTTGTGAGTTGGAAGAGTTCCAAGCAAGAGACAGTTGCAGATTTGACAACAAAGGATGAGCATATTGCTATATCAAATGCAATGAAAGAGGTTGTCTAGATAAGAAGTTCATCTCAGAACTTGGGGTTGTTCGAAGCATCAAAGATGTAATTGAGCTATATTATGATAACGTTATATTGCATAAGCTAAGGAACTTAGATCGTATTAGTGTTCTAAGCATATACAAAAGGCATTTCCATCTTATATGAGAGATCATACAATGAGAAGATGTTATGTTTTGTAGAATAACAACCAAGAACAATGCAGCTAATCCCTTAACAAAGGCACTTTCGTAATAGAAGCATGATGGTCATGTAAGATCACTCGGGTTGAGATTCATGAGTGATTGTTTCTAAGTACAAGTGGGAGTCTTTTGATATGTATGCCTTGAGAGCCAATCATATGATGATTTTAATGGCATAACTTGTAAATGATTTGATTAAGAATAAAGGCAATCTTCTAATTTATTTTGTTTTATTCAGTTATGAGATAATGGAGTAACATAATAAATGTTTAGAGAATGATATTACTCAATGACTTATGTCTTCGGGTTGATGACTTGAACAATGAGATCATATAAATGCCTAGAGTATATACATTCTTGTTATCTCCCTAGTTGGATGTTATTGTGGAAGGATAATAGACAATAATAACACAAAACACTAGAGTTTTCATTGTTTGATGATAAAATCTCATCAATTGTGATATGTGATATCAAACCAAAAACATAAGTACTTTTTAGAGAACAATGTACCAAACATACCCACCATAAGAGTGATACATGGAAACCATAACTGGTAGTCAGAATCAACTCTTATAATATTGGTGGTGATTGTGGTTCTTAGACCTAAATTCGCTACACTCATCACATGTCGTTCAATGTACTTTGACATCATCCACCATAACCTTGAATAAGGGTTTCTATAAAGGTGATGATCGTATGCACTGTGACACATGGGAATGACTGTGAGTGACATAGATGGGATTTTTCCCTCCTATAGGAGTATGATATCTTGGCCACTTGATAAGAGAGATTGAGAAATGCATCACCATGCGCATGTGAGTCAATATGTTATATTGAGCTTATATATATATATACACACACACAAATATATATATATATATATATATATATATATATATATATATATATATATATATATATATATAGGCTACTCACTCGCTGCCCGCGCGGGTAGATAAGCCAAGTTACCCGTGCCTAATTTAATGTTGCATTCTGTTGACATGGGGTAGCGGTGGCACAATTGTAATTAAGTATTAAGATGCTTTACGTGCATGGAACGTAGCGGTGGAACTATTAGTAATTTTATTGTAAATAACTAAACGTGCATGGCGGGTGCATGCCTGATCCAAGAGTACAAATAGCAACAACATCTTCGTCAATGTGGGATACGTATGTACCGGCATGCACATCTGACAAAATTGGTGTCTTTTAATATCTTGAAAAGGACAAAAAAACTAACGATATTTCATCCTATATCTATAAGTGGGTAGTATAATAATACATATATGGATGCTACGTGTATGTGCATAGTATGTGTATATGATTTTTGGTCTTGTCAGGTTTAATTAAATATTATTTGTATAGTTAGTAATAAGGGCAAGTAAAGAAAGATGATATTTTGTAATAAGAAGGAAAATTTTGTAACTAGTATAGATAATTTGTAATAGAGAGGCAACAAATGTAACTAGTATAGATAATTTATAATAAGAAGGAAAAGTTTGTAACTAGTATAGATAATTTGTAATAGAGAGGAAACAAATGTAACCAGGGATGATATTTTGTAGTATAATCTGGATGTATCAAATTCTACTATCCAAGAGAATGAACCTCGATACAATAATAGTTGTAATAATAAGGAACACTTTGTAATGGAAACAGAGAATTCGTAATGAGAATGGGAAATTTGTAACCAGTAACGATATTCTGTAATACAACCTGGGTGTATGAAGTTTTATTATCTAAGAGAATGAAAATGGGTACATAAAAATTATACTAAGAAGGAATGTTTTGTACTGAGAATTGAGAATCCATAATTAGAATGAAAAAGTTGTAATTAAGGATTACAATCTATATTACATTCTAGATCTATCAAATTCTCTATATAAGAGAATAAACTTTTGTACAAAGTAAGTTATAATAAGAAAGAACATTATGTAATGTTAATAAAAAAATTGTAATAAGAATTAAAAAATGTAACCAAGGATGGTGTCTTATAATACAACATGGTTGTATCACATATTATATCCATATCATGTATGCTCCCATCTGAACGTGGTAATCAACTAATGTCTGCAACTGTCTTTTCTGCTACTTCTTGCACTCATCATTAACTAACGTCTAATTATAATCATGTTGTAACCAATGATGGCATTATGTAGCACAACCTAGGTGTATGGCGTTTACTTATCTAACAAAATGAATCTCGAGTACATAAAATGTATAGTAAGAAGGATCATTTTGTAATGAGAACATAGAATCCATATTGAGAATAAAAAAGTTGTATTTAAATATGACATTCCGTATTACAGTCTGGATCTGTTAAAATAACTATCTAGGAGAACGGGATTAATTGTAATAGGAAGGAACAATATGTATTTTGAATAAAAAAATTGTAATGGGAATGAAAAAATGTAACCAAGGATGATGTCTTGTAATAAAATCTGGATGTATCATATGATGTATCCATATTATGTACGTTCTGGTATTCACGTAGTAATTAGTTAAATAATATCAAATGGTATGCATGGAACCAACAGATTCTCGAGATTTGATTTACATTAGATGCACTCCGTATTATGTACGTTGTAGTCTTCACGTAGTAATCAATTAATTAATATCAATTGGCATGCATGGAAGCAGCAAGTTCTTGGGATTTAATTTACATTATATGCCACCACTCCCTGGGAAGATAGCCGGAACATTAATAATTACCGCACATGCCACCGTCCTTTTCAACATTAGCTAGAATTAGAAATTACCATATATGCCACCGTGTAATCAAGCCACGGGTAGCAAATTGTAGATGCCCGCGCGGGTATTCAATACAAAATCATATATATATATATATATATATATATATATATATATATATATATATATATATATATATATATATATATATATATATATATATATCAGATATTCTACTCTAGTTCAAGGAACATAGATTGAATGTTGAATAGGATGACCATTCCATCTCTCAAGTTCAATCTAGATATAAGTGACAAAGGAACTATACAAACAATGTAACACCAATCATAGATTGTAGGTTGAAGTTGTTCTTCGACTTTTCATTTACTTGGATAGCAATGATATGTTGCTAGATATCACTCTTTGTTTGTGGTGTAATAAATTGGTTGCGGACATTCACTACCGATGTAAATAGGAACCTATAGGGTCACACACTTAGGATACACTTAGGAAAGGAGTTTGTTCATGAATGCAGTTTAAATGAAAATTGAATGACTGGACTTTGAACCGATCAGTTCAAGTGTTGTATCGATCTATTGTAGTGTCAGGTTGATTGAAAATTGCATTGGCTAAATTCTGGATGAATCAAGGCATGAACTGACCAGTTCACTTAGTGAACCGATCGACTGAAGGTCATAAGTCGATTGACTCTTGGGATGAGATGCTCAGTTAATTGATCAATTTGATTGCATCAAGGATTAGTGTTGACATCATGTTGTGCATTAATTGGGTTAGAATTACTAATTCAATTGCAATTGGGAAACATGACGAAAAGGCTAGTTAAAGGGTTGAACCGATCGACTACCATACCAACTGATCGGTTCACCTGCCAACAAATTGTTTTTCCAATCGTAGTTGATAAAGTTCATGAATTCTAGGTCCCTTCCACTTCTACACAGACTTGAAACCATGACCCTAAACCTCATATAAATATAGGGGTACTAGGGGCTTCCTAAAGACACAACTCAATTGCCTCTATCAATTGTTGTCTTCTCTGGTTGTAATAACTGAGAGAACCCAAGCAAGTCCTACCTGATAAAGGGAAGGATAGCAAGGGAGAACAATTTGTGGGAGAGAAAGTAGGTGCTAGTACACCAATGTGGACAGACAATTCCTTCCTATCCGTTCTTCTAGAACAACATGAGTTCTTGGTTGTCCATGTGGACTACTCTAGAGGCGAGGGACTTTTTCGCTAGGAGGAAAATGTCAGACTATCGTCTGTGATGATTAACTAGGAGCTCCTGTAGACATTGTTTGAGTGAAAATAGAAGAAAGAGACACAAGATGATGAGGATATTGTCATTGGACTTGTCCCAGGACCATTTATATCCTCAAAGCCATCCTTTCCATTATATAGTTGTTGACACGATCTACTGTTCAGAGGGAAATATGGTAGTTAAATTTTTGTTTTTGTTGCTTATTCTGTAGCCATATTTCCCTGCAACTTATTCTTACTTGAGAATATTGGTTGGATGTATTATGAATGTAGTGTATTTCTTTGCCATAACATTGAGAACATGAATGAAGAAATGGATTGTGACTGCTAAGTGAGATATTCTCTCTGTCTCTCTCTCACTCCCTCTCTTTCTTTCTAAATATAAGATTAGCACATCCCTATGACCCAAGGGGTGGGGATCCCCATACCACAAGAGGCGGGGATATATGAATGACACCACTTAGTAGTGCAATCGTATGAAAAGACACTTTAAAATATGTGTTTCCCTAATGTTTACATTCAACAATGTTTTTCTTAGTATTTTCTTCTTTCTCAAATTGTTTCAATTATGCAAACATACTAGTAAGTATCTTTCACCCACGTACACAACACATTGTGTTGATCCACTATTTCACATATTTTCTAGGTTTAGAACTAGCATGGGAGAAAAGACAAAAAGTGAGCAGTGTTTAGGTTGTACCTATTGTGTTATGATCATGTTAGCATATATGTTCACAGATCTGTAAAATCATCTTTCAATATATAGTTCTAATTCATGTTGTAATAATTCATTTAGTAATATACTTGGTTAGTATGTTATGGTGTATGTTTCAATTGTTTGTTCATGTATGGTATTTTGCTTCCGCAACACACTTTGATACAAACGATTAACGTATTCAGAGTTTGCCCTTTGGTCCCTCACAGGGGTTTTGAGAAGGTGAAATCCGGCGACGTTACAATTGGTATCAGAGAACCTTATGTGTTTTGCTAGGGTGAAGGATTAAACCTTGAGTAATACATATTTTTAAATTCAAAATGATGAACAAGCCCTAATTCATAAGGGGAATAAGGATTTTTAGATTCTAATATTAAAGAATATCACATGATGACCAAGATATTAAATGATGCTTCAACCTTTATAAGGTGGGGAGTGAACATTCAAGAATCTCTAAATCCTTAGATGAAAACTTAGGGTTCTTCAAGCTTTATGATAGTCTTAGAACCTAAAAATGTGACTATACTAAAGTTGGACGCTTTGCTATCATCTTGAATATGATATTAATCGAATTTTAAGGATGCATCCCATGAAAGGTAGGGCGAATGTGATAACCCAAAATTTTGGAGTTTTGATATTCCATATATATGTTTGGAGATCATAAATGATCTATATATAATTGGTGATTATGACTACGATTGAGTTCAATCAATAAGGGTATCTTCATATTCATCAATTTGAGTTTCTATGTAAATGAATGATCATGCATGAGGTTCTATATTTGGTGTAGATTTATACTGGTGCCAACAAACCTTGAGCCAACATTGATGATGAAATAATGGAAACTTAGAGTAATCAATTAATCAAGAAGATCAGGTGACTCTTTGTTCACTCCAAATTGGTGATTAACAAGTTATGGAATCGTTAATGTAGAAGGACAACCCAAGTATATAGTTTAACCCATGGTGAGATGGCTCTCATGGTAATACTTGGTTCATAGAGACTTGGCTAGATTGGTTGTGATTATCGACTTTTTCAGATCTCAACAACCTCCATTGCGAGATATCCTCAAGTGTAGGAAGCAGGAGAATAAGACTCCCTTTCTCCCAATTTGTCTCTCGTAGACTGATGTTTCACTAATTCCTAACCTCTTGACTGATCTATAGGGTATGTCACAGTAGGGAGAGGTTCCATGAGGCTGCCAAGGTGATCCTATACATGGGCACCTGACTAGTGGCTACCAGATCGACCCCCTCGAAGATCAATCACCAAATATGGTTCCTCAGCATCAACAGAACTAGGTTACCCTATCTTAAAGAAGCATCCTTAGTCTACCACCGGAGTTGAAAGAGATGAAGACAAATGACATTTTGGCTCCTCACACTACTATTGGAGCAGAAGATCTTTCTGGTGATGTTGTAATAAAGAAACGATAGTAGATGGTTTGTGGTTGGAGTAGGTGGCTACATGGTAGATCAATGCCTAGCCATTTCCCTCTGAGACAATAGTTAGAACAGTCCCCTCCACATCACGCTAGAACAATAGGGACTTCCTAGATGTGGTAGGAGTTGCTGAAATCAACCCACCACCAACATGCATTTATCTTTCCTCAGAGTCTCATGAGAAGGCCTACAATAGATGGCGGCCCTACAGGCCAGTACCTTCTGAAACGTTCGGTAGTATTTGTGTGTTATAGAGACATGTATAGGTGAGGAGGAGCTCAAAGACACAATCCACCTTCTTTATCTGGATCCCTAACCTTTTCTCACGCTTGTCCGAGAGGAGGCTCACGGAGGTAGAGTTTCTATCATGAGAAGAGGACATGCATCTTTAGAACTGTGGAATACTGGTAGAACAAGACAGAGCTCATGGTAGCAACGCTTCTAGATGGAGAAGGCCGCAACCTAGGTTTCTTGCTTATTGGAGAGAAGCCCCACAATGGAGTAGTCTTTTGTCATCCATCATTTTCACCATGGAGGCATCAGATGTCGACGTGGTCGCCAAGACCTTGAGGAGGAACCCTCATCGATGAACCACCATGACAACATATTAAGGGATGACTAGAAGAAGCCCATGGAGGTAGAATGTAGGGAGGAGGATCCAAGGATTCATATCAAATCCTCACCATGACTCTTCTTTGCAGTGGTTTTCTCAGACATTAGAGCCAAGGGCGTCGAACTCCAAGCTATGTGAGAGGCGTCGAGTTTACTAGTCATTTGGTTCTTAACCATCATTCTTTTAAAAGCTGGATTCACTTCTTGAACCGGTATGACCATGGACAACTTTTAGCCAGGAGCTGTAGACCTTCAGGGCCGTGTGGCATGATCATAAGGTTGCATGAGGAGGATCAACAACCGATCTAATTCAAAACTTAGGTAAACCATCACATTTCTAAAAAATTCTGAATACCAAAAATGACATTAAAAATAGCTCCTATAGCATATCAATGTCTAAAAAATACCCTTGAACTCATATAAAAATCCTCTATAATACTGGACCCTTAGATTAGTCTTTTGAAGAAATTTAAATGTATGTTTCTAATATAGATGATCATGCTTCTTCTAGGATGTATTTTAATGGTATAACTATTATATGATGAATATTAAATATGAGAAAAATATATGTGAATCTTAATATCATGTATAAACCAAATATGAACTCTAATCTAACTATTATGTTGAAATAATAAGTCATTTCTCATTAAAACCCAATTCCATGTTTTTGCCTCATTTTATTTATAGAAAATAGAACAATCATTAGAAATTATGAAAATTGAACAATATCCTGATTATGCTATATTGAGAAGTTAAAAAAATACCAGACACACACTTTATATCAAGTTGAACCTAGGATTGGCTAAACCCTAATTTAGACCCAAAGTATGAAAATATAATGAACATTTATTAATGATGATTAGTTGTTATTAATCAGGTGACGATTAGAGATCTAGATGATCATGGATATAAATAGGAGTCTCTAAACTTAGGTACATGAGCTTTATCTAAGTATATGACTAGTTTTTCTTATGTGTAATAGCTATGATGTATTTCTTGTTCTTACTTGAGAATATTTCTTAGATGTATTATGAATGGGGTATAATTTCTGCCATAACAATGAGAACTCAAATGAAGAGATAGATTGTGTCTATTAAGTGAGATATTCTCTCTGACTATCTCTCTCTCTCTCTCACTCACTTCCTCTCTCTCTCTTTCTAAATATAAGGTCGGCACATCCCTATAGCCAAAGGGGCAGAGATCCCCATAGCCCAAGGGGCGGAGAAATATGAAGTGTGAAGCCACTTAGTAGTAAAATAACATCAATAGACACTTTAAAATATGCGTTTCTCTGATTTTTGCCTTAAACAATAATTTTTTGAGTAATTTTCACCTTAAACAATGATTTTCTTAGTATTTCCTTAAGTTTCACCTTAAACAATGATTTTCTCCTTTCGTATACAATAGTACACATAGTAGTATACGTGTACAAATATCTACATATGTGTACGAAACAATATACATATAGACATGTAAGAACATGTGTGTACCATGGCTAGTCAAATGATTCCCTTTATTATGCAAACTGCTATCATCTTCCGTTGGTGATTTCTCCTCATACATATAGATTTGGTTGTTGTTTTGTCCACTTTAAATAATGGTTTGAAGCCTATTGATACCAGGTTTCTTCCACGTGTTAGATTTTCCGTTGTAATTATTGTTTCCTAGTTTGACTAGTTCCACAACATTAGAAAACGAGAAATAGTACAACAATCAACATTCTAATGATTATTGTTCGCTCTACTGTGATTCTCACTTCACGCAGAAGCCCAAGCAAGTGCTCCTCACGAACATAAATTTACAGCTTAAATGCGCACGCTCGCAAGCTGTCAGGACGTGATCTCAGTCTCTTTTTCTGCTCATCACACGAACGAGTCATGAAGCTATGATCATAGACCCTGGTACTAGACTATAACAAGCGTGGGCTTGAAACTCTTCAACATGTATCTTATGCGGGTAGATATCATAATTAAGGCAATGAGAATCTGCAAGCTCTGACACCTATATCCAGTTCTTAAGTTGAATGAGTACAAAAATAATTAATCTACTGTTTTTTTTTTTTTTTTGTCTTCTATCTGATGTATAGTGAGAATCTTTCACGGGACATCATGCTTCTGTCTTCTGTGCTTTCGCGACATACGAACCCAAACCGCCCATTCCCCCCGACCTACTCACCCGTCAGCGCCACCGTTGCACATACGTTCGACTTGTTCTACCCCGCAGCCATGGTAGGGCTCCGGAAGTATGCGTACAAGGCCGAGGTTAGGTGACATCACATGGGCCGGCGTCGTCATCGACTCTTTCCCCGTGTCAAGCCTATCATAGTAGACGCCTACACATATATATATAGTCCATGGGTAAGAAGGTAAGGGCGATCTGTCCTGTAGTTGCGATCTATTATGTCAATAATAGTAGCACCAGAGACAGTCTTTTACGGCGACGGTGTGTTGGGATAACAAGTCCGTTATCGATGGAGAACGTTGATGTCTTGCTCAACTTTGGCTGTCTCGCAGAAGGAGACATTGACTTAGGCGTAGAGGCGTCCTGATAACGTGTTCATCTTTGTGTTTGAAGCAATCCTAACGGACTCGCACACCCCAAAAATCGAAAGGACAAAGGCTAACGGACTCATCAACAATCTCCCGCACCGGCTGTTATTACGGGTGTTAATTAATGAAGTCCGTATCGAGAGATGGGGTTCCGGATATCACAACTTCCAGCGGAACTATTCAGGGCGTTAGACATCTGTTGCGGGGTCCTGTTCGAGGTGTACTCCCTGTTACATGTATCACGGCTGTTGGATTAACTACTGTATCCCTCCACTCAGCGAACAAATAGCCCATCGGCCTGCACTACTGGATCATGGTCGACTATTTTGCTTTCCCTTCATTCCTTTATTCTAGGGCTGGGAATAGAGAGGGTATTACCTGTTTATCTATTACGCATATCATGTAGGGTAGCATTTACCCACTATGCACTTGCCAACTAGCTCAGTTGGTCAAGCCTGGGGCACTACAGGAAGAGATTATAGCCCTCGGTGTAGCTGATGGTGTTCACTCTCTCCTGCTACTTTGAACATGGGTGAAATTCCCCACTTCAAAAAAAAAAAAGCATTTACCTACTATTCGTTTATCCCTTACCCTCTTAAGTAGTAGGAGAGCACTTATCGTATTCGTTTCACACATTTACTTATTACTATAAATTTTGTACTAATTCCTAGCACTAACCACCGCGCAAAAAATTGTATAGGGAATTTCTTATTCAACTTCTATTATTTTTTTTCTTTCAAAACTTGCTTAGATTTTTAATACACATGGAAGGATCCACATGGTGACATTACCAATGTTGAGAAATAATTGTTATCATTTTTAACACTTGCTTCTCTCTTTAGTAATCTTATTCATCTTCTTCACACAATTTTTAATAAAATAATAATCCAAACCAGATTCAATAGATGTCTTTTCTTTCCCATCTACAATAATCATAATGTAGTGACATCAACTCTAATCATTTTTTCCTTTAATCAGACAAGGCGAAGCAACATAGCACTCACAATCTTTCAAAAATTTTAATATTTCAAAATCCACACAACACACAAGAAATGCTTAGTGTATTAAAGAGTAACTAAAATGAAACACAAATGTAAATATGCATTGTTTGTAAAGGATTGGTTTATAAAATTACAATAAGTCTTTAGGATATAGACCACTATAATCATAACTTACTAGCACTTAAAACTAGTTAAAAATAGTCTAAAACCTCTCTTGCTCACACCATTAACAAGTATCATATATATTTAATTATAGAAGTTTCTTGTGTTTATAACATGGATTATCCTACAAAATGATCGTTTGAAATATCATCCGTCCGCGTGTACGTCGCTTGATCTGTTTCACATGTTGTCCTGCATATTTGCTATGTGAGTAAACGTAAGGATAGCGTTAGGTAAGGATTTAAAATAAAATAAAGTATATTAATTATCTCACTTCATCTCCGCATGACGTCAACAAGAGCATGAATAAGCCATTATTCAACTCTACCTTAGTATCCTAATCGATATTCAGCGAACAATTAGCCATCTTCCCGCATCCGGACGGCGGCCCTAATAGGCCTAGTTTGGTCGCCTCTTTTCTGAATCCCAGACGTAGTCTGGTACATATCGTTGTTACTTTTCAGTAGTCGGAGCAGGTGGGGTATATATGTTTCCATGCTTCAGTGTTGATTTGCGGGAAGATATGACGCGATAGCCCAGCAAATTGGGTAGGAAGCCGGCATTTCCCAGTACCGTCCAGTTCGGCGTGACCGGAAAATGCGTCTGTTGCCGTTAGAGCATTTAAGGGACGATGATTGTGAGTTCCACGTACAACGTGATGATCTACCGATTATTACATTAATCACTGGGATTTCCGAACTATGCGGCCAAATTAGGCCTAAATTTTCCAACGCCATCCTTTATCGCCCAGACAGTGGAGCGAGCATGTGTGTTTACCAGAAAAGCTGTTGTCGGTATTGTAAACGCCCCGGTGCCCAAATAGATATCCATTTGCTCAATGATCGCGTGAAACCAAAAGCGTGATCGCTTTGTCGTTCTTTTTCTTGCATCCCTTTTAGCTGTCCAGTAGGGTATAACCGGCTCACCAACTATCCAACTTAGGGTGTTAGGCCCGTGGTCTCTTTCAAAAGAGGTTACCGACATATCTCCACGCTAGTGAATGGATGGAATGGCTATCTTTCTCTTGAAAAATCATGACAAGGGACTTTATTCATTTCAAGACACCCACCCGGTGCATGTTCAGCCACTCATGCATATAAACATACGTATATATTTTGTATATAATATTTTATAATATGCCACATAGGTATGACGTTTGCAACAGATTACAAACATGTAAATGTAAGGTAACCTACGGACAGTACACATACAAATGCAACAACATCATAGACTGAATGCATGCAGTATAACATCTCATTCCCTTTATATCATCACATAGCAAGACTACTATATAAACATGACGATAGAGACTCATTCTTACTCATAAACAAGTGATCTGCACGGACCACGCCTAGTGATGATTCTTGTTCTCCCACACATATAATAATATACGACTATGGGAAAACTACAATCGCAAGATTACTGCAAGTGATGCCATTTTCCTTCCCTATATTCAGACCACTATGAAAGTGTTACAGTGCTTAGAGCATAATAAACTAGAGTTAATTTGGATTACTCTTGGAATTAGGTCCAAGTACTCATCTTTCAACGCATGAAGATCAATTCCATACACACTAACACACATTTGGATCATAGTAATATTACCAAAAGCAAAAACCCTTTTTGCAAACTAACCGTGTCATGCTTGTAAAAATTGAGCACAATCAACAATATATCATGTGCAAATCTAAAGAGACATCATTAGATAACATATACCTTGATAGTAAATTGGTTTTTTTGGAAAACCTATTAGCTTTTATTAAAGAGCCACTCCAAAGTAGAGTAGAGAGCGTACATTACATATAGGGCACCATACATCATAAAACGAGTTAATACAAAATAACCCATTGCGTTTAACACATATGGACCTAATGTAAACATAGGTTATCAAACAATATCAGACCGTACTTGAGTTAGAAGAGACACTAGACTCAGTACATGTCATCCCTCTTATTAACATACTAGAACCTCAAGTGAGTCATTTTCCAACAAGTCCTTAAAGAGCTTCTTGGCTTGAGTGTGGGTGTACTAAGGAGAAGACTTCAACTTTCTACGAGTGCCCCTTACTTCCCTTCCCATCTTCTTCATTTATGACTGTGTAGTATCTTGTCAGATAATGGTACGGAAGAATCTGGATTTGCTTAATTTTGTGGAGTGTCATCCTGAATTGAACTATCACAACAATACACTCTATTGCTATGAAAAATCACTCACCTGAGTGATTTGTAGTTGCACTACTAATAACTTGTATAGAAGAGGCCCTTGTTGGAGCCTGAACAATGTATGAAGATTTGTCTTCATGTCTACAAGATCTCAACAATAGTTGGCAATGAAGGTCCTTACTTTCTTTTCTACTCCATGTCTTAGTTGGCATGCTAAAACCCATATTGTGACTATCTTGCAATGGTGAATCGTCGTCGTCTTCAACCTCAACAGTTCTACATCTTCATCATAATCATGAATTAGAGATGCAAATCGATTTCCATTAGATGGTCTGAAACCATTTGTCTATGATTGTTTCCTGGGTTTATTCTTTGTTGAATATGTTTATGAAGATTGTGCCCATAAAATATTTGCCACCAATCTTCCATCTCCACTCATTACTCACGTACATCCTGAGTTCAAATCTTCAAAATGTACATATGATTTACAGTCTTTATGAACATGGTCCAGTTTCCATAATTAGTGCAAACATTTGGTAAAGACTAGTACTCTACATCGAGATCCATTTTATTAATAACAATTTTTGGATGTATGAAAATTGAAGTGTTGATTTCTGTGAAAAGTCTTGCAAACTTACTCCTGGTATAGTTGGCAATGTGATTACTAACTTTGATCAATTTACCAAGTGCATCATCAATATTTTCAAACATCTCCAAGATGCAGTATTACTAGTACAGATACGAGATATCTCGTTGATTGTTTTTTCAAGAAAAATAGATGATATACTATATAGCATCGATTCTTTAAAGGCAACCACCCCGGTTTGACTAGCTGAGAAAACACGAGCTATGTTTTATTTTTATCATCGGTCGCTTCTCAAAACAACTGACGTGATACATCGTCTGTGAAAATAGAATTTCACATAAACTTTTTGTGAGGCATTTCAATTGCCTCCAAAAACCTACATTGTTAGTTCTTTTATAAATATCCGACGGGATTAAGAGGTGTATGTGTCATTTGTCCCATGAAAATTTATGCACCCACAATTAGTGTTTCTCCTCGGTTGTTGTATGCTCTATATGTTCCACAAAAATTCTCCTACCTTTAATTGGTGTTTCACTTCGGGTGTCTTCACCCTAATTGACGGTGTAGGTATTTCTGGGTTACATCTAGAATGCAGAGTTAGTGTTAGTTTACTATAATCAGTCGATGACAAAGTTGCCTTTTTCCAGTGGTGTTTTGAATTCAACCGACAAAAAAGGGTGTAGGTTGTCATTTTTAACTAACTGACAAGGAATGTCTTACTTAAATCCCATGAGAAACCCCTCTTTCCTCTCTCTCCTCTACTTACATGTGAGAATCGCTCTGGACTCTAGCAATTTTCTTCTTCCACCGCTACCGTCAAGGCCCCTAGCAACATTTTTGTTGCTCAACAACTCCTGTCTCCGATTCGTCATTAACCTCAGATGCATCCAGCTCCTCCATCAGCCATAACTGCCTCATCCAACATCAGTAGGTCTCTTCCTCCTCCTCTTTGATGCTCTACCTCCTCCTCCTCCTTTGACGCTCTACCTCCTCCTCCTCTGGAGCTTACAGGAACATGTTCTCCATTGTTTCTCCTATTGTTCTCTCTCTCCACAATGCCTACATCTCCCTTCCCTCTTTCCTTCTTCTTTCTCTCCTCTCCTTCCCCCACCCTAGTACGATTTCTTCTCAAATTTGAGAAGAAATCATACTAGGGTAGGGCAAGGAGAGGAGAGGAGAAAGGAGGAGAGGGGGAAGGTAGATGGAGATAATTAGCTACCCTATTGTGTTTAATGAAATTAATAAAAAAGTAGTGAATTGTGACAAAATTAATAAAAATTGTATGAATTTTTTAATAGTTGTGATGAATTGTATGGACATTGTGATGAATTGTATGAATGTGATGAAAATTCATATACATGACTATGTATTTGATTAGAATTGAAAACTATTTGTGAATCTGAATATGTCATTGGCTTGGATTTAATTAGATTGTTATGAATGGTATGACTGTGATGAAAATGCATACATGTAACTATATATTTAGTTAGAATTGAAATTAATCTATAAACCCTAGCATGTTGTCACCCTAGATTTCATTAGATTGTGATGAAATATAATCATATTGTGATGAATTGTAAACCCTAAATCAATATATGAGATATCTAATTAGAAGATTCTAAATCCTAATTTTCTAAACCTGGTCTTTGGCCTAGAAACCCGTCCAAGATCTACTCATTAGGAGTAAGCCTTGGATAGTCCCTAATTTAGAATTGTTCTTGATCACTTAACTCACTTATGATGTAGGTTTATAATGCGTGTTTGATTTTAATAAATTTTGACAACATTTCCCCTTTTGTTCTCAGGGTACATATGTAGGTGGGTATTTGCCCATCTACAATGGTGTACTTGGAGAACTGCAGGGAAATGTTGTCAAAATTTATTAAAATCAAACACACATTATACACTTACTAGTGAGATGAAATGCTCAATAATGGGATAGGTGGTACACATTCATGAATGTGAATGATACGAGATGGTTAGGGTTTGATTCAAACATTTTTTTCTTCTAAAGTTGACTTACTAGCTAGAACCGGATGATATACTCATCTCCCATCTGATCGTAGAAATGGATTGATCATGGATGTCTAAACCTAATCGCTGCACCTTAAATTTTATTAATGGTCTCGATGAGTTTGTAAGATTTGTAGAGGAACAAAGAAAACAACCTTGAGATAGGTTGTATTGCCCCTGTAGGAATTGTAGTAACAACTTGAAAGTTGACATCGTTTACATGATCAAAAATCATGTCCTATGCAATGGGTTTGTATAGGGCTATACATAATGGTACTAACATGAAGATATTCCTAGTATGAGATTAGGAGATGTTGGCAATGGTATTTGTGTCGAAGAAGAAATGGATGACGATGTTAATGAGAATGAACCAATTCCAATAGACATGATTGATGTGATGCTAGATAGTTGTTGGATAAATGTTACATACCCACCTCCCTTATCTAGAAACTTTGTACATGATACAGAGAAATCATTATGCTTAGGTTTTACTAAGTTTATGAAGTTGAGCACTGTGTTGAGATTGTATACTCTGAAGGCTAACAATAGATGGAGTAACAAAAGCTTCACTTCTCTATTGTCTTTGTTGAAAGAAATTCTCCCTGATGGACTCCGGAGAAAGGAAATGCTGGGACGAACCCACTACACACTTGCTTTTAGTGCTACAACATATGAAATGAAAAATATTTTATGCCCAATGGCAATGGAGGATAAGAAGATACATGCATTCTCGAATGGCTGTATGTTATTCAAAAAGGAATATATCAATCTGAAAGAATGTCCAAAATGTGGGGTGTCTAGGTATAAAAGGATGACATTGGGTAAGAACAAAACTGAGTCTCCAATCAAGGTGATGAGGTATCTTCCTATAATACCACAATTTCAACACTTATTTACTAATACCATAGATCACAAAATTTATCTTGGCATGCAGAGGCAAAGAAAAACATTGATGGTATGCTATTGTTGACTGAAGGTCTAAATTGAGTAAATCCTTGTTTTGATGATGACTAAAACATTCCACTTATTTGTGTCTAATGTCTCTACTTGAGTGATTTTAGATTAGGTATAGACACACTCCAAATACCCTAACTTGCACATCTCAACTTGGAGAAAAGACAAGTCAAAGTCAATACAAGTGCACATTTTTGTAATATGATTTAAATCCATTAAAATCACATTGTAAATCACTTGGTGAAGGCCAAAGACTCATTGCAAAGTGGGTAAGTCCTTGGTAAGGTTGAAGACTCTTTGCATTGGATAGGTAAGTCCTTTGGTTGGTCATGTATTGTAAGTCTTATGAATGAATATAAGAGTGCAATGGTTAAGAAATCCTAGAGGTTGAACTCTCTAGGTGGTGGACTGACTCACTTCTAGTTTGAAGTGTGGAACCACTCAAAATAGCTTGTCTCTTGGTGTATGTTAAATCTCTCTCTCTCTCTCCCTTTCTATGCATGTTTTAGTTGCACTCAAACTTCCAATTTAGCAACCTTATTTTGTGATATATCTTGAAGGTCTAATAAATTTTATTTAAGTGCATTCAACTCTATTCACCTCCCCCCTCTAGAGAATCTAATCACACATCTAGGATACAACAATTGGTATCAGAGAGGGTCTTCTCCTATCATACTTCCACAAGTAGGAGAAGATGGGTGACTACCAAGGAGGAAGATACTTGATCAACCTTCCAATCTTTGATGGGAGAAATTTCCTCTGTTGGAGAATAAGGCTTCAATTGTACATCCAAGGATCAAGTCTTGAGATGTGGCAAATGGTGAACAACCCATGCAAGTTACCAAAGATAAAGATTGAAGAATGGGATGAGGCTACCTTAAAGAAAGCAACCTTGAATGCTAGAGCCATGCACATCCTCTATGCCCCCATGACCCCCATTGAGTTCAACCAGATTTCTTAATGTGAAATAGCCTATGAGGTATGGAGAATGCTATGTTTCACTTATGAGGGGACAACTCAAGTGAAGGAAATAAAAGTCTACATGCTCAATGGGTTGTTTGAGAACTTCAAGATGGGAAAGGAGGAGAAGATAGCTCATATGTACCACAGGCTCAACACCATTGTAAATGGTCTTGCGGTTCTAGGTCATCCTATGTCTAGAGGTGAGATCAACTCAAAGATCCTTAAAACTCTTCCCAAGAGGTGGGAGCCCAAGGTGACTTCCATTGAAGAAGCAAGGCCTCTTAAGGATATTCCTATTGAAGAGCTCATTGGAAATCTATAAGCACATGAAGTCACACTTGACAAAAGAGAAGAAGTTGAAAGACAAGAGGAGAAAGATCTCAAGAGAATGAAGAAGGCTGAAATGAAAGCTCAAATTGAAGCTATTATGGGACAAACCTCTCCATCCTCTCATGTTGAAGAAGATTCCATATACTCCATATAGTTTGAGATCTTCTTTTCAAAGATTCTTAGTTGGTAAAAAGAATCTTAATGATATCCTACACCATACTACTAAACAAATTGTTAGAGATGGTTTTGGGTATGATAGTAGTCAAAGAAACAACAAAGGTAAAGGACCTCCAATCTTCCATGGAGAATCCTCCAGTTCCAAGACTATGGGTACATGCAACTATTACAATGAAATTGGTCATTATTCTACTTGTTATCCTTTTAGGAGAGCACCCAAGAGCAATAGGACTTGGGTTGCTGTAACGACCCCGCCTCCTGGTAGCCCCCAATTAAGGGAGACCCAGAGGTTAGAGCCATTATCCCAATTAATAGGATCAAAGGTTCGAAAAATAATCAATAACAATTATCAAATTCTACCAACTAAACTAAAAGTGGGTATAAAATAAAACTTTGCATACCTTCTTCAAAAACTTGGATATCTACTATCCACATCTGGAGTCTATTCTAACTAATCCTCCTTTGTACTTTAACTCTTATTTAATTCCACATATGCCACTTTACTGTTTGTCCTTTTCAATCTTGTACCTAAAACGTCGACAAACAAAACGTCGGCCAGCATATCGAAATATGCCAGTATGTGGGGACAACCAAAATCTCACAAATATGGCTAACAATCTAATTATGATAATGAAGGTAATTAACAAGCCAATTTACGTTTTCAATGTGTCATTCTCCACCGCCTTTGCCCTAACCCTGGAATACCCCCTTTAGGGTTTCTCTTTTGCCATTGACTTAAGGCCACCTTCTCAATCCCGATCTTGGTGCCTGGGGTCACCCTTCATGGTGCCCTTTAGTCATGCAATATCATAGGCCACCTTCTCAATCCCGAGCTTGGTGCCAGGGGTCACCACTCATGATGCCCATGGGTCTTCCCTCCTGGGCTTGACCTTTTTGCATCATCCATCAGGGTGGCATGTAGGTGCAAGAATACACACTTCAATTATTATTGTGATAATCATAGTAACTTTATGATTTGCAAGTATGAACACCCAAACTGATAAGTTGCATTCAATGTGATGAATCATCCGGGAAACCATTCGGGAAACTAATTCGATTAACCATAATTAACCACATACATGTCAGGCTGATTTGAGACAGAATAATCCAATCAATCAAGAAATCCAAATAGGCAAGCAAGCACATAATGAGACCCTGAAATATGCATGCAATTTCCTATTATTGATCATGCCATCAAGATCTATTAAATCTAGCTCACTTCCTAGGGTTCTAGTCCACTTTTAGGGTTTCCATTGCAATTAGGGTTTTACTTCATTATACTATTTTAAATACTAATTATCTCATCAATTCTTCACAAAAGATATTAAGGTTATCTTTTAACAACATATAACCCTAATTTCAGAAAAAACACAATTAAGTCCATTAAGCCTCTTTTACATTAAAGCTACCATTTTTATCCTTTTAATCCATGACAAGTTCATTTTGCCTATTTATGATCAATTCATAGTTCATGATGGTCTAATTCCCATATGAACTCTATTTGTCATCAATTCTACTTTTATCCATTAGAAAACCCTAATTATTACATTAAGGGTATTTATCCACAATGAGGAACTTTTATACTCGAAAATAGCTTATAATTTTCATATCTCAACTTTAATCATGAAATTGAACAATTTAATCCATTAAGAGTCACATTTACTAATATTAGGGTTTCGAGGCCCATTAAAGAATATTTATGCACATGAACTTCTAAATTAAACCAATTATGTGCAAAGTTCATCCTTTTCATTCTTAATATACCTTTTTACAATTAATAGGTTAATATTAACTTTTATCATCCATTAAACCCTTTTAAATACATTAATCATCTCAAAATAGGGTTTCTTAATCATTAAAGCATTAAAGTTGATAACTTCCATTACTTTTCGAATTTCAAGAGAAATTAGCTTCTAAATATATTTTTAGTGGATTCCTATTATTTTTCTGAGCAACATTCATATTTTATGCGCATTCATCCGAGCTACTAATAAGGAGATACGATTTTTGCAAATTGAACTTACTTGAGCCAATGGGAGGTTGCCACGTCACCCTTTCCCATGCAACGCTTAAGTGACCGACGTTGTGTAGCATGGAGGGCAAAAAATGTTAAAAGTCCCTGGTTCATCTTCTTCCTCGTAACCCCTGCTTGGTCGCCTACTGTAGCCGCCCACGGTTCACTCCTTCCCCTCCCCTATGGCTCGAGGGTCACCACCCATGGCCACCCCAGCCTCGCTGCACCTTGGCGCACGCAAGGCACCCCCAAGCCATGACCAATATGGCCGCTCTCAAGTGAAAATAGCCCGTGGTTTCTGCCGTGTTTGCTGCAGTTTGCAGACCTATGGCAAGAGATGCTCGATGAAAAGGGCGGGGTTAAGATAGCCGATCCATCTTGGGTTATCGTGGATGCTTCCTGTCTCCATCAAGACCACAATACAACCTTTCGTTGCTCCAGGGATAGAACTACACCCTCTTGGTTAGGGTTTGTACGGAAAGAACAAGAAGAAGATGGGGAAGAGAGAGAGAGAGAGCAATGTGTGGGATATCCTTTGGGCTCGACCATGGGCTCTTCCCTTATATAAGGGAGAGTATCCATGCCCTAACACACTTGCCCTCGAAGAAATAGAGTCCTTTTGCAATAGGAATCCAATTCCTTTATTGAGAAGCAACCTTCTCTCTCCTAATTATCCTTTTAATAAAACAAGTTCATGTGGCAATTAGGAATTCGAAAATCCTCTCTTATTCTCTTTGTACTTGCCTTTTAATCCATTGGCACGAATTTCAATTTTCTTTTAGTAGAAAATACCTCCTTTTTAACAATGCCACAAAATACATTAATTATACATCACATCATCCTCTTATTTTGTATTAATGGTATTTTCTCTTTCTTTTTCTCCATTGGGGCTCCTTGTACCCTAAGAAACTCTAATATCTCGAAATCCTTTTTAGTGGATACTCATTATCCTTCTAGATGCATCTACATCCATTATTTCTCATTATCTTATCTATTTCTTGATTAAAATATCTCTTTTTGAGGATTTCTCTTTATCTCTCTTTTTATTTTCCTTATTGGAATTCCTTTTAACATTAGGAACCTTAAGGATACGAAAATCCACCAAGGATAACTCAATTATACCTCTTTACACTTATTTTCCACATTTTATCATTGTTTTCAATTTCTTTCTTAATAAAGAAATATTTAATTGCTCTTTTCTTTTCTTATTGCATTATCTTTGCAACTTTGGACTCCTTTAGACCCAACGAACCCAAGAGGCACGAAATCCAACTTTGGATTATATTATTTTGCCTTCTAGAGGTTTCTACATCTTTCTTTTCTCAAATTCTCAATTATTCATTTACTAATCGAATTTCCTTGTTATTGGGCCCAATAGCCAATAAAGCCCACAAAAAAAAGCAACAAGGCTATTGTAAATGAAATCCATTTATGCAAAACAAATTATATCATTATTTGTTCAAATATCTTTAATAGGAGAAATTACATTTCTGACCAAAAGAACCCAAAAATTGGGGTTGTAACATCCTTCCCCTCTTATAGAAATTTTGCCCTCAAAATTCCATCAAGCAAACAAACAATTCAGGATAAGATTTTTCCATGTCCATCATTGACCCCTATGTGGATTTTCCCTATCCATGGCGCTTCCAAAGAACCTTTATCATCTCATATTCTTTCATCTGAGTTCTTTCTTACCACTACTACAGAAATAGCATTCAGTGTCGCTTTTCTGGGCGTCGGTTGTTTATGGAAACCGACGCCGATACTATTAGACGCCGGTTATTTATACAAACCGACGTCTATATTTGAAGACCATCCAGACACGGGTACCGCTTTATATTCAGCGTCGGCTATTTATAAAAAACCGACGCCTAAAATCACCCGCGAAATCCAAATTTCGAGCAAAAACATTTTAGGTCATCTTTAGCGTCGGTTTTATAGGTATTCACCGACGCCTATTTAAAATGAAAATTTGCGCGAAAATGTCCCACTTTCAGCATCGGTTGTGCCAGATAACCGATGCTGATTATGGTTCCCGTCAAAAAAATTAGGGTAAAGGTTTTCTAAACGGGCGTCGGTTTTTTACAGACAACCGACGCTAAAGCGTTAGAGGCGTCGGTTTTCTAAATAACCGATGCTGATTACCAAATTAATAGACCCAATCACCCAGCTCTTCCCCCTTTCTTCCTGTTTCATCCTACTGCTCGCCGCTCGCTCTCTGCCCGACGACTCCAGCTGCTGCTCTCTGCCGCTCGCTCTCTGCTGCTGCTCTCCGCCACTCGCTCTCCGCCGCTGCTCTCCGCCGACGTCTCTGCCACTACTGCCACTGCTCAACGCTGCTGCCGAAGAACTGCCTCTCCGCCGCCGCATCTCCGCCTGACGACCCCCGCGTCTCCGCCGCTGCTGCCACTGCCCTACGCCGCTGCCGCCTCCACTGCCTACACCGCCGCCTCCACTGCTCAACGTTGCCGCCTCCACTGCTCTTCTTCCTTAACGGAGCTCGCTACTGACAGAGCTACTCCTCTTCTTCCTCCATGAGCTCGCTACTTACAGGTTCAATTTTACTCTGTTATAGGATCCTTCAATGTGTGTTCTTTATAAGGTCAGATTGGTTTATGAGTTGTTGGTCAATCATTTGGTTATGAGTTTTTATACCTAGTTACACAGCTCATTTTTGCTTCAATCATATTCAACATGTTGTTGTTTTTTATTGCAATTTGGTTCATTTTGTCATTTATATTTGCTTGTAATTTTTCAAAGGAGAACGGGTTGTACAATAAATCCTAGTAGATTTGGATTTGGTTCTGATTGTAATTCTGATTTTTGCTTTGACCTTGCCCTGAAAGTTGTTCATGTTCTTCTGATAAGTTGTATTGTGGGTGAACCTAGATGACCGACCTCAAAGATGGACCTTCAACTCAAATTTGTTCATGTTCTTCAACTCAAATTTCACAATGTTAATCCTGGGACAAACGACCAACTTCCTTGTTCATTGGCTCATATGGTAGCCAAGGACTGCAAAGATGGACCTTCATCATCCTAAGATGGGGGGTTATGAGGGTTATGAACTTCTAATTTGTGCATATATTTGTCATACATTTGTGCTTGCATATATGAACAAATCTTTTGCTTGCATATATTTGTCATATCTATTATTGTGTTTGTTGGCCTAGAAACCCATCCAAGATTTACTCATTAGGAGTAAATCTTGGATAGTCCCCAGTTTGGGACTGTTCTTGAACACCTAATCTCACTTAGGATGTAAGTGTATAATGTGTATTGGGTTTTCAAGAAAATTTCGGTAGCATTTCCCCGTTTGTTCTCTAAGTACATATGTACTTAGAGAACATCGGGGAAATGCTGCCGAAATTTTCTTGAAAACCAAATACACATTATACACTTACTAGTGAGATTAGGTGTTCAAGGATGGGATAGGTGGTACACATTTATTATATATAAGAATGACATCAAATGTATTTGTTGGCCTAGAAACCCATCCAAGATTGACTCATTAGGAGTAAATCTTGGATAGTCCCCGGTTTGGGACTGTTCTTGAACACCTAATCTCACTTAGGATGTAAGTGTATAATGTGTATTGGGTTTTCGAGAAAATTTCGGTAGCATTTCCCCGTTTGTTCTCTAAGTACATATGTACTTAGAGAACAGCGGGGAAATGCTGCCGAAATTTTCTTGAAAACCAAATACACATTATACACTTACTAGTGAGATTAGGTGTTCAAGGATGGGATAGGTGGTACACATTTATTATATATAAGAATGACATCAAATGTATTTGTTGGCCTAGAAACCCATCCAAGATTGACTCATTAGGAGTAAATCTTGGATAGTCCCCGGTTTGGGACTGTTCTTGAACACCTAATCTCACTTAGGATGTAAGTGTATAATGTGTATTGGGTTTTCGAGAAAATTTCGGTAGCATTTCCCCGTTTGTTCTCTAAGTACATATGTACTTAGAGAACAGCGGGGAAATGCTGCCGAAATTTTCTTGAAAAACAAATACACATTATACACTTACTAGTGAGATTAGGTGTTCAAGGATGGGATAGGTGGTACACATTTATTATATATAAGAATGACATCACATTATACGCTTAGGATGTAAGTGTATACCCTAATCGTTTCCTAATATATACTTGTTTCCTAATATATACTTGTTTTCTCTTATCATAGAATGGATAGATCATGGATGTCCATTCGTAATCGTTGCACCCCAGAGTTTATATCTGGTCTTGATCAGTTTATTAGATTTGCCAAGGAACATAGGAAAAAACCTACAGATAGGTTCTACTGTCCATGTAGGCATTGCGGTAACAACTTGAAAGTCAACACTGGTGAGGAAATCAAAAGTCATGTCATGTGCAACGGGATTGTACAAGGCTATACAGAATGGCACTTGCATGGAGAGATTTCAAAATTGAAACCAGTAGATGTCGATAGCAGTGCTTGGGTGGAAGAAGAAATTGCCTCTAATGACGTAAATGTGAACGAACCAGTTCCAGCAGACATCGTTGATGCAATGCTGGATAGTTGTAGGGTAGAGCACACTGATCCACCTCCTATCTTTACAAACATTGTGCATGATGCTGAGATACCGTTATACACAGGTTGTGCTAAGTTTACGAATCTTAGCGCTGTGTTGAGATTGTATAAGTTGAAAGCTAACAATAGATGGAGCGACAAAAGCTTCACTTCATTGTTGACTTTGTTGAAAGAAATGCTTCCTGAAGGAAACGAGCTTCCAATCTCAACATACCAGGTAAAGAAAATGTTGTGCCCAATGGGAATGGAGGCCAAGAAGATACACGCATGCCCGAATGATTGTGTATTATTTCAAAAGGACTATGTAGATTTGAAAGATTGTCCAAAATGTGGTGCGTCACGGTATAAATTGACGACTTCGGGGGAGTCCAAAACTGGTTCTCCTGCCAAGGTGTTGTGGTATCTACCTATAATATCACAGTTTCAACGCTTGTTTGCAAATCCGAAAGATGCGAAGAATTTGAGGTGGCATGCAGATGTTAAGAAAAATAATGATGGGATCCTACGACATGCGTCTGATTCCCCACAGTGGAAGAAGATTGATCTATTGTACCCTAAATTTGGTGAAGAAGATAGGAATCTAAGACTTGGGCTTTGTACAGATGGGATGAATCCGTACGGGACATTGAGCAGCCAACATAGCACTTGGCCAGTCATGCTTGTTATATACAATCTTCCTCCCTGGATGTGTATGAAAAATAAGTACGTTATGTTGTCATTGTTGATATCGGGCCCTAAACAACCCGGAAATGATATCGATGTTTATCTTGAACCTTTGAATGATGACTTAAAGAAACTTTGGGCTAAAGGTGTGATGACCTATGATGCTTCAGCAAGAGAGACATTTCATTTGCACGCTATGTTGTTTTGCACTATTAATGACTTTCCAGCATATGGGAATTTGTATGGATATAGTGTCAAAGGAGCTAAAGCGTGTCCTATATGTGAAGAAAACACTGATTCAATAAGACTAAAACATGGCGGCAAGACTGTATATCTTGGTCATCGAAGGTTTCTTTCAAAATTCCATCCGTATCGTAGGAAGCGCAAAGCATTCAATGGATGGAATGATGAACGGAGTGCACCTAAACCTATACCAGGGGATGTTGTTTATGAAAGAGTAAAAGACATTGTCAATGAATTTGGTAAGAAATCACAATGTAGTATGGCCACACGGAGTGACAATTCTTCATTCAAGAAGAAGTCAATATTTTGGGATCTTCCTTATTGGAGTTCTTTGACAGTCAGGCATTGTATCGATGTAATGCACGTTGAGAAAAATGTCTGTGATAGCATCATTGGTACTCTATTAAATATACCAGGTAAGACTAAAGATGGGATAAAATCCAGACTGGACCTACGTGAAATGGGAATAAGGTCAGAATTAACAGAATTACGTGAAATGGGTAATAAAAGAACATACTTACCTCCCGCTTGTTACACGTTGTCTAGAAAGGAGAAGAAAACTTTTTGTGAATGCTTGGTAAATGTTAAGGTGCCACATGGTTACTCATCCAACATCCGTAGATTGGTATCAATGAAAGATCTGAAGTTGATAGGTCTTAAATCTCATGATTGTCACACTCTAATGCAACAAATATTGCCCGTGGCAATTCGATCTATATTGCTGAAGCATGTAAGGTTTGCAATTACCAGACTTTGTTTCTTTTTCAACAGTCTATGCAGCAAAGTTATTGACCCTGATACTCTCGATAATTTGCAAAGAGAAGTGGTTGTTACCCTATGTCAGCTTGAGATGTATTTCCCTCCTTCGTTCTTTGATATCATGGTACATCTTGTTGTCCACTTGACTAGGGAAGTGAAAATGTTGGGACCAGTTTTCTTGCATTGGATGTATCCCTTTGAACGATACATGAGCGTTTTTAAAGGTGATGTTCGAAACCGTTATCGGCCTGAAGGGAGTATTATTGAAGGTTATGTGGCGAGAGAGGTTATGGATTTTTGCAATGACTTTCTCAGTGGTAATGACACTCCTGATAATGACAAGAATATTGAGGAGGGCAAAGGAATTTTGGGATCATGGGTGAAAGTAATCAGCCGTGAGCAGTTGGAACAAGCTCACTTGTATATTTTACACAATATGGACGAAGTGAGTGTTTATATCGAGGAACATACCAATTTCATAAAGAGACAACATCCTCGAGCAAGTTCAATGTGGCTTGCTAGAGAGCATAATAAGACTTTTACTAAGTGGTTTGAAGATAAAGTCTTACATCAACTATCTCAAACACCAAATGATATTACAGAAACTATCAAATGCCTCGCCTTTAAACCAAAACTGAATGTTATGTCTTATGAAGGGTTTGACATTAATGGATTCACATATTACACAAAGCGCCAAGATGATAAGAGTGTCGTCCAAAATAGTGGGGTCACTCTTCAAGCGTCGACTATGTACTTTGCAAGTGCAAAGGATAAGAGTCCACGTGAAGCTAAAATGTCATATTACGGTGTCATTGAGGACATTTGGGAGTTTGACTACATAGATTTAAAAATTCCGCTCTTTAAATGTAATTGGGTTGATAACACCAAAGGAGTTATAGTGGATGAATTGGGTTTCACTTTGGTGAACTTTGAAAAGATTGGCGAGAAGGGTGAACCATTCATATTGGCATCACAAGCGAAACAAATATTCTATATCGATGATCCTGCGAATGATAAATGGTCGGTTGTTCTTCATGGTAAAAGACAGTTCATTGAAGATCCTATAGATGAAGAAGAGTACTATGATAAGTATGATGACTCCAGTCCATTCTCAGTTGGGTTGCCCACTCCACAAAATATTGAAGCTAATGATGACTTATATGTGCGCGGCGATCACAATGAAGGATTGTTAATTGAAAAAAGATCACAATTTTAGAGACATGTATGTTTATACAAATGCTAAATGTTTGTCTTTTTCTAGTTAATACAAATGCTAAATGTTTGTCTTTTTCTAGTTAATACAAATGCTAAATTTTTGCCTTTTTCTAGTTAATACAAATGCTAAATGTTTGCCTTTTTAATGACATTTTCAGATGGCTGACCATGATGAGCATGATGTCCATGATGAGCATGAAGTCCATGATGAGCATGCTGTCCATGACGAGCATGGCGAGGATACTAATGTAAGTTCTAAAAACATATCCTGTATTTCTATACAATTCATTATCTTCTAGTTATGTCATATATCCTATATTTCTATATTGGGCTAATTTAGTGTGTTTATTTTTGTCAAATTTTAGGTTGATGATGCACCTGTACCCACTGAAGCACTGGAGCAACTTGATGCGCAGCACCAAAAAGTTAACAAGAAAAGGGGCATCACTCTGTTGAAGAAGTTATTAGCGCTAAGTGGTAGTGGATCCAAATTGGTGGTGGAGTTTGATAATGGAGGAAATCCAATTGGAGTGAACCGCAATAATTTTGTAAACTATCTTGGGTGTACCACTCGGAGTCATTGCGGTGTTAAGTATGATAATTGGCATAAAGTTCCTGAAGGGAAAAAAGACTTGATATGGAAGGATTTATGCGTGAGTTATTATTATTTGCAATTCTATTTTGTACATTACAAATTCTATTATTTGCAATTCTATTTTGGATACTAGTTAATAACATTTCTATTTTACAGAATCTATTTGCATTGGATGAGAAGTTGCATCGTAAAAGTGTGATGCAACGCGCTGGGAAGATGCTTAGGAATTATAGGACAAATCTGAACAGAAGATACATAAAAGAGGGTGATAAGAAGAAGAAGTCAGCCCTTGAACAATGGAACTTCTTGGACAAAGAAGATTGGGACAATTTTGTTGCTTCAAGAAAATCTGAAGAATTCAAGGTATTAGGCGTCACTCCCAATTTAATTAATATACATTGTATTCACCTATTCAAGATTAACATTTAGTGCTACTAACCAAATCATTATTGTGCATACTAACTAGGCCCTCAGTGACGCACTAAAAGCAAGGCGTGCACTGAATGTGCATGACCACACTATGGGTCCAAAAGGCTATGCAAGTGTTCGCCAAAGACTACAGGCAGAGTATGCGGCTACTCAGCAGTCTGCTCAGGAGTCTGCTCCTACTCAGGAGTCTGCCACACCCATGCCTCTCCATGATATCTGGATAGCTGGCATGCAAAACAAGAAGGGTGAAATAAAGAAGCCTGTAACTGCTGAGGCGGCTGCAAAAATGGTAAAATACAACTCTTAGAGAAATCGTTTGAATATTGATTATTTGTGGTGTTAACTTACCAATTTCTGTTTATGGTGATTAGCGGGAGCTGCACGAGCAGAGGCAACAAGGCACGTTCATCCCTCAGGGCACAAGGGATGAATTGACAGTTGCTCTGGGTAACCCAGAGCATCCTGGACGTGTTAGAGGTGCCGGCGCTGGTGTTGGCATCAAAGCATTCTTTGGGCCATCCCAATGCAAACCCAGAGCGAGACTTTCTCAAGAAGAGGTAACCTATTCTTTTTTTAGAATGTTACTGCAAAAAGAAATTCATTAATAAGAAGTCAATGTTTCTTTTATCCATGTATAGGAGAATAAGAGAGTTGAGGATTTAGTTTCTAAGAAGGTCAAGGAAGAGTTGCTGTGGTGGCAGGCATCTCAGGCTTCCAATACGCCTATGGCGACCCACTCTTCTCCTGATGCACAGACTGCGACTAATCCTGGAGACCCATCGCCTAGCACATCTGCTGTAAGTATTGTTTATGACATTGTAGATAATCTTTTCAAGATGATATGTTTTCAAGATGATATGTATATATGTATAATATTCTTTATGTAAATTTGTAGGCATTGAAGCCATGCCGCTTAAGAATGCAAGACTATGTTGTTGCAGAGGCGCAGGCTTACCCGTCCCTTCCTGGGGAAAGGTTTCACGGGACTCCAATGCCACAAGGCTACGTTCGTGTGAGCCCGTTACGTGTGTTACCCGATTGGAGGGGAGCTGCGTTGCCATATCCCCACCTAGATATTGATACACTTGCTGAGGCAGAAGGCGGGGTCATATTGTGGCCCAAAGCAGATGTCGTCTACACGACTGAAATTGTAAGATAAATTTACATTGATTTAGACTGTTAATGTGTATATATGATGTCAACTGATCTGAAATTATATATACAGGTTAAAAAGAAGACAGTAGGAGTACCTAGGCCTCCACCTCCACTTCCCGCATTACCCGATTGGGTTCCAACTGACCTAACATACCCGTTAGGTCCTGCTTGTAGGGGAATGGCATGTTGGCTACGGGCACATAATATACATTGCCCTATAATTATTTCTTTAGATGTAGATTATGCAGGTCAATCATACGATAGCTCTTTATTTATACAAGATATTATTGAGTTGTTTATGTATGATTGGCTGAATACATCAATGATAGAGACATGGATAAGGTGAGATCTTGTTTATACATCCATATACCTTGTGTAAGATCCGGTGATCTGGTTTCTTATATATTAATGCATACACCTATATGTTTTGCAGCTACTTAGTCGAAGATCATTGCAAACAATTTGCATTTGATCATGTGGGATTTTTAATTCCATCATTGATTAGTATGGTAGCTAAAGACCCCGATACTGTTCAACAATACTGTATAGATGCTTTTACAATTTTTGGTCAGCAAAAGAAGACGATAATAATAGCTCCATTTAATGTCAAGTAAGTTTACTTTATTTATAATTTGGACTTAAGAAAATTCCATTTTTATTTTGCATTTTGAGTTATTAATTGTTAACTTCTTATCTCTAGCGGTAGACATTGGGAGTTACTAGTTATTGTCCCCGGGACATTCACTGTTTATTATCTAGATCCTGCGGGGAGTAAATTGAACCCTAAAATTGGACACGTAATGAGAATGCCATTATTCTGGTGAGAAATATTTCATTTTTATATCCGTTAACATCTTTTATTACATTACTATTTACTTATGCAATTTACTGTATTATATTAACATGTAGGGGTTTAGATGCATTCAAAAAGGCTGGAGGAACGGTCCCAAGGAAAAAGAACCAGCCAATAAATTGGCAGAACGTACAAGTAAGTTCCCGACTCCAATGTATATATTATTGATGTGAATTGTGCTTAGTTGTATTATTTTGTATGTTTCAATTTATAGTGTGCTACACAAGACAATGGCTGGGCATGCGCATACTATGTGATACGATTTATGCAGATGATTATCTGATATGCCGCAATGGACATCGATACCATACATGAGGTATTATACATAGTCTCATTAGTTAGTATGAAATATATCAATCTTATTTTTATATTATTACTTATATATATACATCATTCTCTTTGCAGGTGTTTAAAACGGACCACACTATAGGCAAACGCTTAAAAAATGTACATGCTCCATATACGAGGGAATCATTAAATGAAGTAAGCGAAGAATGGGAAAAAGCCATACAAGCAGTGGCAACTGTAAGATATAATTGGGATGTTGATAGTGATAATTAATGATACTTTGTAAATGAATATTTATGAATGTTAATACATGTATTTGAATGTTTCTATATGTGTGAATGTGAGAATTGAATTGATGTCTGAATGTATGTACTTGTGTGAAATTTTCTTATTACTTTTGCAGGTTTGCGGCCTGTTTGTAGGCTGATATCAATGGATGTCGTAAACCTGCAGTTCAGAAAACTGAACTGTAGGTTCTCATCCTGCTGACCAGCCACAGCAGGCCTGCAAACTGATATTAAAAAAAAATGTAAAATAGGCGTCGGTTATTTATAGATAACCGACAGCAAAGACCTACAGCGCCGGTTATTTATAGATAACAGACGCCTTATGTGGCCAAAGCAGCCCCAGAAACGGCGTCAGCTAGGGCACTTTATGCGTCGGTTATCTACTAAACGACCGACGCTAAATGGTATATAGGCGTCGGTCCCTTAGTAAATAACCGACGCATAAAGTGCCCTAGCTGACGCCGTTTTATGTGGCGTGAACCCTTTTGGCGTCGGTTATCTACTAAAAGACCGACACTTATAGGTAAAATAGGCGTCGGTTAAACAACCGACGCCGAAGTGTTCGACCTTTAACGGCGCCCACATAGGCGTCGGTCGAAAACTGACGCCAAATGGGGTTAAACGACCGACGCCAAAGGCCATTTCTGTAGTAGTGTACCTTGGTATATCATACCCTCAGAGGTGACTCATGATTTTTTAGCCTCTCAAAAGCTGAATAGGTTCAGGGTTCAGCACATGTCTTGGGTACCTCACATAGTGCTCTAGATCGGACTCATGGAACACATTATACATCATGTTATCCTGAAGGGTAAGGCTAAACACAACCATCTTCACCAATCCATATCAAATGAACCCATATATTGGGGACTCAACTTTCTCAGTTGTAGCTTAGAGGGGCCGGATTTTCACATCACATGCTCTCCCACAGTGAACTGCATGTCAGTCTTCTTTGCATCAGCTCATGACTCATGTCACCCCTGGGCTCTCTCTCAGCCATTGCGTGATCAAAGTGACTTCATCTGCACACACTGTGGTTCTTTTCTGACCTTCGTGAGGCCCCTTCACCAACATCATCTTAATGAAATGGTGACCAAATCAACCTCCCTTACAACGCTTCTTTACATCCCGACACTGGATATGGTGGTTATCGTCACATATTTCAGAGGATAAGAACTGTCTCTAGGTATCACCCTGAATGATCACACATACTCTCATTAGACCCTTTAGTCTGGATTACACTAACCATTAGTTAGGGGTGATAAACTATACTAACATCGAGTTCTTCATGCACCTACTTCCACCGCATGGAAGTGAATCTTTAGATTAAACTCAAGAACTAGCATCATGGTGTAGTTGAACCATCTCTCTCTCATATGTAGTTCAATCGGATCAGTCCCTTAACAATATTCTCTCTTTCTCATGTCATCTTAGGTAAGGCGATCTACCATAACCCAAATTGCATCTTGACCTTCTCTAGTCCATGGGAAACTTACTACACATACATAGTCATGAACTCCCATTCTCTCTCAGGGACTATTTATCCTCTATATCAACTCATTGGGTTACTGGTGTCCGTCCTTCACCTCCTGTCATGCATGGAAACATGCCACATGCAACATTATCTTAGGCATCCAAAGTACTACTGTCACTTATTATCTTTGTAGTATGGTGTATGGTGATCTTAAAATCATGATCTCCTGTATATCATGATTCCTCAAGATCGATTCCTTAGAAACACTAAACCACTCTAGTCAGGGTTTCATCACCTTCTTTTGCAAGGAAGTGCATCTGAGGTTCTACAACCATCCTTTCATTGCATCAAGGCCTAGACTGGCTAACCAAACAACTACTAAATTGTTAAACAAATCTCATTATATCTGGGTGTTAGCCAAACTTATCTCTTTTTCAAACTTAGGGTTAGCCTAACAACTTCTTCTAGCCTCTGGCTAAACTAGGAAGCTGCATCTCATCCAGAGCATCCATTACCATTTCACATCCTTAGGTGTTAGGTAATGTTGAATACATACACCTCCATGTATTCCACTTATTATCTCATTTCAAACTTAAGTCTGTCTTCATCAAAAAAACTCTAAACTCATCCTCTTGGTTTTCGAACTCAACCTTGTATGACTCATAGCTCATGATAAAAAAATCCTCATAAGATGACTACCTTATTCCTCTTAGTGTTTGTAAACCATCCATGTATCATTCACTCCACCAGGGTATGTTATCATCCCTGTCCTCGTACCTCATAGCAACGTTCCAACTCACATCATCTTTATCCTTGGTGTACGACATGTGTACTGTCCTATCTCTCACTCCCATAACAAGAGGAAATAAGCATTTGGCTGTAGTCCAAATACAAAGTTCTTCCCATTCCAAGAGTAGAGATGGTACATCCCACTTTGCTAGTACACCTTTAAATCTAAGTTGAAACGAGCCACATATGTCTCTACATCACAATCATCTCGATATCAAAGTTACTTCCATGGAAAACTGGTCTCGAACCTACTGGGGTTTACAGACATCCCTTGGTCATCTCCTCTAGGTCTATAGGGTGATGGCACTTTAGGGTTCATCCCTCTTCCCTTATGCATCCAGAGAATGCCCTACTCATCTGCCCTTTGGGTCCCATGAGTTCACGAAGGTGATGAATCTCCTAACCCATGGCCCTTAGACAATGATAGTTGTTACCTCCCGACCCTATGGTCATGTGCAACTAGGGAATTAGGCAACTCCTACTTCCATCGGTCTCATCCCTACCTGACCCTAGGATAGACTTAGGATTCTATTATAGTACATGTCCAACTGGGAACCTTACCCAAGCCTTCATCATCTCTCTCTGCATTCATGGGTTGACTTTCATCCATTCACAGGGGTCATGGAGACCTGCCTACCTTGGTCATGCCCCATACCGGTTACCTCCATGGTAACACAGACACATGCACTTAGAGATGGTTATCTATGGGTCTATAGGTTCATTCTCATACTATGTACTTTTCACTTATCTTCTCAAGATCCTATGAGACCTCTTTAAGTTACCTCAAACCAACAAAAACTGGTATACACCTGACAAAAGGGTCCCTCTCCCAGGATGGGAGGAAACTTCATCTTGATAACAAAGGTCACAAACGTCCTTATGTCTAGGGTTTACATCCACATGAGCATGCTTAACCCTAGAATGCTACTAAGGCACAAGCAGACCACCTACTAAACCATGCTAGGTCACACTTGTTCTCATCCTCAACATTGGATCAAGATCATACCTTCCCATGTCACCAACTTAGTTGTGAGGGGTTCATCAAACACACCTTAAACTTAAGGAGTTTCCCTTTCCTATAAATATGAGGAGTGCCATGCTCGAATATATAAAACTCAAACCTTTGTCATGAGCATCGGGTACACCACTTCCCCTCTTAGGTCTAGGAACTCTAGGTACACCTTTGGGTGTCCAACTGAATGCTCAACTTCTTAACCATGAATCAAACCTGTCCAAGGTATGTCTTGCATTCCCATGATCCTTTTATTCAAGCAACACCTCAGAGTTGAGTCCTCCTCAAGGACAACCAACTAGGTATAAAGCCTCACAACTGGTTACTCAAACCTCCTCAGGGTCTAAGGCACTTTTTGTCTCATCTCAGTAGGTAAACACCTATACCATAGGCACATAGGTACCAAAAGAATCATCCTCTCTCTAGGGTTTGGTTCCTCTAATGGAAACCAAGATATCCCCAGCCTCCAGGGATCATGCATGTGGCAACCACAACCATCCACTTAGGTCGTATTATCCTCAACTCCCCACCGTTCCTCATATCTCAGAGTCTAAGCTTCCAACCTTCTTGCCTAGGTCCTTCTCTCTCTCTCTAGAGCTACTCCATAACCATCCTTATTACTAAAGGTCCTCTCTCCATGAAGGTGGAACAAGCTCACAAACATACCCCTACCTGGGTGATACCTATGTTCAAGCTTTTGTTTGCTCAAGGTTATCCATAACCCTTTATGCTTATCTCATAAGCTATCCATCATACTCTCCTGGCCAGGGTTTCAACCTACTTCCTGCACTACTTGACGTACTCTGGGTGCATACTATGCCATGCTTATATAAGCTCATGGGGTTTCCATAAGTTCTTCACCCTCATCATTGAAGGAGATATCCTTCACTCTAACATGCACGACCCTTCCCAGGGTTGGGTCGCCAAGGGTACTAGGTCATCCAACCTCTCATGGCTCATATGGACATCCAAAGGCATGTCCACCCCCACACCAGGTCTACCATGACATCTAACTCATCGTGTCATCTCTCTTTCTAACCACCACTTAGGGTTAGGGTTAGCATCTTCCTCAGAGGATGTGCCAGGTCTCTACTTATAATGGAGATCTCTGCCTCCATGACCAACTTGCTCCACTCATCCTCCTGACAAGGAGGTCTAGCCTTAGGTCTCTCCTGAGGGCATGAAAACTCATGTCATACGACCTAAGCATGTATCTATTCTTTAGTTTATGATTAAACTATTAAGCTTATGTCCATGACATCTTATTTACATGCTTTTCATTAATTTGGTGGAGGATTCCTTAAACCTTATCAACCTTACCCATACCTCAGGAGGGTGAGGAAAAGAGAGAAAACCCTAATCCTTAAGGTCCTTAACAACATTTGAGTTGAGAAGGGATGAATAAGATGAGAGAGCCCTAAAGGTATCTTATTTCGAGTCAAATCCTGAGACATTGGCCAGGAAGTCACACTAATCTAGGAGTCCTCATATTTTGACTAGTAGTGCGAAGGAAAATCTTGCCAGCCCTCAGACGTGATCCTTTTCTAGACACATCTGTCTTTCGGAAAATCCTCTAATAAATCCCTTGGGTTCTACGGAGTTTGTAAAATTTAATAATTATTAAGGATTAAATGAGGAAGCTATGCTCTGCTACCAAATGTAATGACCCCACCTCCCGGTAACCCCCCCCCCCCCCATTAAGGGAGACCCAGAGGTCAGAGCCATTATCCCAATTAATAGGATCAAAGGTTCGACAAATAATCAATAACAATGATCAAATTCTACCAACTAAATTGAAAGTGGGTATAAAATAAAACTTTGCATACCTTCTTCAAAAACTTGGATATTTACTTCTATCCACATCTGGATTCTATTCTAACTAACCGTCCTTTGTACTTTAACTCTTATTTAATTCCACATATGCCACTTTACTGTTTGTCCTTTTCAATATTGTACCTAAAATGCCGAAAAAAAAGCCGGTCAGCATATTGAAATATGCCGATATGTGGGGACAACCAAAATCTCACAAATATGGCTAACAATCTAATTATCACAATCAAGGTAATTAGCAAGCCAATTTATGTTTTCAATGTGTCATTCTCCACTGCTTTTGCCCTAACCCTGGAATACCCCCTTTAGGGTTTCTCTTTTGCCATTGACTTAAGGCCACCTTCTCAATCCCGAGCTTGGTGCCTGGGGTCACCCTTCATGGAGCCCTTTAGTCATGCAATATCATAGGCCACCTTCTCAATCCCGAGATTGGTGCCTGGGGTCACCACTCATGGTGCCCATAGGTCTTCCCTCCTGGGCTTGACCTTTTTGCATCATCCATCAGGGTGGCATGTAGGTGCAAGAATACACACTTCTATTATTATTGTGATAATCATAGTGACTTTATAATTTGCAAGTATGAACACCCGAACTGATAAGTTGCATTCAATGCGATGAATCATCTGGGAAACCATTTGGAAAACTAATGCGATTAACCATAATTAACCACATACCTGTCAGGCTGATTTGAGACAAAATAATCCAATCAATCAAGAAATCCAAATAGGCAAGCAAGCACATAATGAGATCCTAAAATATGCATACAATTTCCTATTATTGATCATGCCATCAAGATCTATTAAATCTAGCTCACTTCCTAGGGTTTCTAGTCCACTTTTAGGGTTTCCATTGCAATTAGGGTTTCACTTCATTATACTATTTTAAACCCTAATTATCTCATCAATTCTTCACAAAAGATATTAAGGTTATCTTTTAACAACATATAACCCTAATTTCAAAAAAAGCACAATTAAGTCCATTAAGCCTCTTTTACATTAAATCTACCATTTTTATCCTTTTAATCCATGACAAGTTCATTATGCCAATTTATCATCAATTTATAGTTCATTATGGTCTAATTCACATATGAACTCTATTTGTCATTAAATTCTACTTTTATCCATTAGAAAACCCTAATTATTACATTAAGGGTATTTATCCAAAATTAGGAACTTTTATACCAGAAAATAGATTAGGATTATCATATCTCAACTTTAATCATGAAATTGAACAATTAAATCTGTTAAGAGTCACATTTACTAATATTAGGGTTTCAAGGCCCATTAAAGCATATTTATGCACATGAAATTTTAAATTAAACCAATTACGTGCAAAGTTCATCCTTTTCATTCTTAATATACCTTTTTACAATTAATAGGTTAATATCAACTTTAATCATCCATTAAACCCTAATAAATACATTAATCATGTCAAAATAGGGTTTCTTAATCATTAAAGCATTAAAGTTGATAACTTCCATTACTTTTCGAATTGCAAGAGGAATTAGCTTCTAAATATATTTTTAATGGATTCCTCTCATTTTTCTAGAGCAAATTTCATATTTTATGTGCATTCATCCAAGGTACTAATAAGGAGATACGATTTTTGCAAATTGAACTTACTTGAGCCAATGGGAGGTTGCCATGTCACCCTTTCCCATGCAACGTAGTTTGCTTGGAAACATAACAAATTGACCGTTCTGCCCTTACTTAAGTGGCTGACACTGTGTAGCATGGAGGGGAAAAAATGTCAAAAGTCCCTGGTTCATCTTCTTCCTCACAACCCCTGCTTGGTCGCCTACTGCAGCCGCCCGCGGTCCACTCCTTCCCCTCCCTATGGCTCGAGGGTCGTCGCCCATGGCGGCCCCAACCTCACTGCACCTTGGCGCACGCAAGGCGCCCCCAAGCCATGACCAATATGGCTGTTCTCAAGTGAAAACAGCCTGTGGTTGCTTCCACATTTTCTATAGTTTGCAGACTTAGGGCAGGTGCTGCTCGATGGCAAGGGCGGGGTTTAGATAGCCAATCCATCTTGGGTTGTCGTGGATGCTTCCTGCCTCCATCAAGACCACAATACAACCCTTCATTGCTCCACGGATAGAACTACACCCTCTTGGTTAGGGTTTGTATGGAAAGAACAAGAAGAAGATGGGGAAGAAAGAGAGAAACGTGTGGGATATCATTTGGGCTCAACCATGGGCTCTTCCCTTATATAGGGGAGAATATCCATGCCCCAACACACTTGCCCTCAAAGAAACAGAGTCCTTTCCCAATAGGAATCCAATTCCTTTATTGAGAAGAAACCTTCTCTCTCCTAATTATCCTTTTAATAAACCAAGTTCATGGGGCAATTAGGAATTCAAAAATCCTCTCTCTTATTCTCTTTGTACTTGCCTTTTAATCCATTGGCACGAATTTCTATTTTCTTTTAGTAGAAAATACCTCTTTTTAACAATGCCACAAAATACATTAATTATACATCATATCATCCTCTTATTTTGTATTAATGGTATTTTATCTTTCTTTTTCTCCATTGGGGCTCCTTGGACCCCAAGAAACTGTAATATCTCGAAATCCTATTTAGTGGATACTCATTATCCTTCTAGATGCATCTACATCCATTATTTCTCATTATCTTACCTATTTGTTGATTAAAATATCTCTTTTTGAGGATTTCTCTTTATCGTTTTTTTTTCTTATTGGAATTCCTTTTAACCTTAGGAACCTTACGGATACAAAAATTCACCAAGGATAACTCAATTATACCTCTTTCCACTTATTTTCCACATTTTATCATTGTTTTCAATTTCTTTCTTAATAAAGAAATATTTAATTACTCTTTTCTTTTCTTGTTGCATTATCTTTGCAACTTTGGACTTCTTGAGATCCAAGGAACCCAAGAGGCATTAAATCCAACTTTGGATTATATTCTTTTGCCTTCGAGAGGTTTCTACATCTTTCTTTTCTCAAATTCTCAATTATTCATTTACTAATCGAATTTCCTTATTATTGGGCCCAATAGCCAATAAAGCCCACAAAAAAACCAACAAGGCTATTGTAAACGAAATCCATTTATGCAAAAAAAATTATATCATTATTTGTTCAAATTCTTTAATAGGAGAAATTACATTTCTCACCAAAAGAACCCAAAAATTGGGGTTGTAACAGTTGCTAAGCAAACCCCTCTGGACCCAAAAACATGATTGGGGACCATTTCATCTTTATTCTTGTAGGTACTTGCAAATGCATTGAATTAAGCTATTTAACTGAAAATTGACTTCTCAATCCACATGAAAGAATAAAGGTGAGATGTGTATGAGGTGAAAACAAGTGGAAAAGCAATGGTAAGCACAAAGGTAATGTTTTTCTTTCTTATAACCATTTCTAACTTGTTTTTGTCAAGTTAGTGTGCAATATGCATGTGGTTTTTGAGTCAAAAGTGGTATTTTGTGATTCTCTTCACAAGCTTTCTCAATAACTCTTTCTCATACTTTTGTAGTGCATTACTAACTTGCATAGACATGTTTGAATATGGTCTATATCTTTAGCAGGCCTCTAAATATGTTTTTATGAAATATATGTGCTTTTTGATAGTAGATTTGTCGGTCGAGTTTGTCCTATTTGAAACTCAACCGATAGGAACCAATGGGTGTTGCCAACAACTGTCATCGATCGAGTTGTCAATACATAGAACTCGACCGATAACACTGTGCATATAATATACATTTGGCTTATTGAATGAGAATTTCCCTCTCAACTAGATTTTCTCAATTGATAGCTTTATTCTTTGGCACTCTCATTTGGTACCTTTATATATGCATATTGCCATCTTTAAATTTCTTATCTTTCTTACAATTCTATCTTTCAAATTGCTCTAAATTGGTATATCTATATCTTGAAAATTACTTGATTTGAGTGCTTTGCAGGTGTAGATGATGATCTCTTTGGATCTTTTGGTTGTGTCTTAAATTGCTTCCATTATACTCTAACTTGTTACATCTATCTAGCGGTATATCTTGTTTGGATACAACCTTAAGGCTCTTATTGGTAATCATCATTTGGTAAGGATGCATATTTGCTAGTGAGTTATATCCTTACTTGCTTCTAAAATTGCATATCTCTTTGTTTGGATATATCTCTACATCTACTCATAGCTTGCTTTATCTTGTGTATCTTTTGGTATCTCTTGATATGATCTAGAACCTACTAGTAGTCCTAACTTGTGATAACATCTACTAGTAGTTCACATACATGTATCTCTAACCTTGTTTATAATTGGTATCTTTGCTCATCTAGTAGTATTTCACTATATGCTATGCTTGTATCTTGTCTCAAACTTGCTCAAGCTTGTTCCCTGAGTTGCATATCTACTATCTTGAGTTGCTTGCATAACATTGTGATGCAGGATACATAGATCTACATTGTGTGTAGAAATTGGAGTATTTTTGGTTTTCATGTAGATTTTGCTCCAGTTTCAGTTTTTGGTGCAAGAATAGTGTTTTTTATGCAGAAATGACTTTCTGAGCAAGGCTCATTACTTTGCCATGAGCCCTGATACTTTTTGGAAAAATTCTATCATCCTGAGTGTCAAAATTGTGTTTTATTGTTTTTCTGCAGCACTTCATCTTGCATTTTGGGTTGTTCAAGTGCATGCTTTAACTTGCTTTTCTTTCTATGCTTGGACAAGCCCCTAGCTGTGCTCTTCTACTCTCCTTTTATAACTTTTGTTGTTTCCTTTCTCTTATCAAGTAGTGTTTCTTATTTCTTCATACCCCCACTTTTTGAAATGACAAAGGGGGAGAAAGGTATGTCTTCTTTTGACAAAATAGGGAGAAGGCATGTCTTACATGAAGAGGAGAAGCATATCTATGTAAAGTGGAGAAGGTAAATGGGAAAAGACATATATGTGTAGAACATATATGAATAGAAGACATAGTATTCTATAAATGTTATGAAAGCTAACCATGCAGGAGAAATAACATCAATTGAGGGGGAGTATGAGAACTCTACTAGAATCAATTGTGGAGGAGCATATGAACTCAATTCCATTTAAACCCCTAGGTTTCTCCAAAGGTATGACTTTACTTAAATGCTTTCAATACATTTATGGAATGGTTTGTCATCTTCAAAAAGGGGGAGAATGTTGACTCAAGGTCTAAATTGAGTAAACCCTTGTTTTGATGATGACTAAACCATTCCACTTATTTGTGTCTAATGTCTCTACTTGAGTGATTTCAGATTAGGTACAGACACATTCCAAATGCCCTAACTTGCACATCTCAACTTGGAGAAAAGACAAGTCAGTCAATATAAGTGCACATTTTTGTAATATGATGTAAATCCATTAGAATCATGTTGTAAATCACTTGTAATGATTGTATGACTTGTAATTAAGCTTAGAAAAAATCAGGAGCACTTAGATTGAATATTTAAGCACTCAAAAGCCATTTTCCCAAATTCACATCATGTTGTTCATCAGTCGAGTTACAAACTCGATCGATCCTGATTAGATCTTCAAAATGACTTTTTATCAGTCGAGTTTACACCTCACAGAACTCGGCCAATCCCTCTACTGACTAAAACTGATTTAAGTGAATCGATCGAGTTACCCTAGGACAAATACGACTGATGGCCTAAATTGGTCTTGTCTTTTAGTGGGATCGGTCGAGTTTCCTTTATAGAAACTTGACTGATTGCACTGTATAAAAAAGTGTAGAAAAGTGTTTCTAGCCATTGTGGAGTTGCAACAAGTGAAAATATATCTGTTGCAAGCCACAAAATGGCTAGTTTTTGTTCTTAAGTGTTTCCAAAGGCTAAGAGGCATCCCCAGCTATAAATAGGACCACTTGGGCTTCATTCCAAGGTTGAGCATTCAATGCAAAACTCTATGTGAGTTTCCTATTCTATAGTTGAGTGCTTCCTACAACCTCCTCTCTCTCTCTAATCTTAATCACTTTCTACATTCATTAGAGTGAGTAAGAAATATGTAAGAGAGCTAGTCCTACATGTATATCTTGTGAGGGTGTCACTTCCACCACCTCCCTATCTCTCATTTGAACCATGAAGATGAAGGTTCTCTCTCATGGCTAAGAGAGGTGAAGAAGAACAAGGGAAGGCATCCCTTGGTGAAGATCAAGGATGAAGACTTGGAGCAAGGATGGGTAAGCCCTTGGTGAAGGCAGAAGACTCCTTGCTCAATTGGGTAAGTCCTTGGTGGAAGCTTCTCCGAGTGAAGGTGAAGTCAAAGGCTGAAGATCCAAGAAGAGTGGGTAATCCCTACAAGGCTGAAGACTTGTGCAAGAGTGGGTAAGTCCTTTGTGAAGGTCGAAGACTCATTGCAAAGTGGGTAAGTTCTTGGTAAGGTTGAAGATTCTTTGCATTGGATAGGTAAGTCCTTTGGTTGGTCATGTACTGTAAGTTTTATGAATGAATATAAGAGTGCAATGGTTAAGAAATCCTAGAGGTTGAACTCTCTAGGTAGTGGACTGACTCACTTCTAGTTTGAAGTGTGGAACCACTTTAAATAGCTTGTCTCTTGGTGTATGTTCAATCTCTCTCTCCCTTGCCATGCATGTTTTAGTTCCGCTCAAACTTCCTATTTAGCAACCTTATTTTGTGATATATCTTGAAGGTCTAATGAATTTAGTTTAAGTGCATTCAACTCTATTCACCCCCCTCTAGAGCATCTAATCACCCATCTAGGATCCAACAACTATGATATGCACCTGATTCCCTGCAAGGGAAGAAGATTGATTTATTGTATCCTAATTTTGCTAAGAATCTAGGAATTTAAGACTTGGAACTTTGTATCAATGACATGAATCCATATGAATCATTAAGCATCCAACATAACATTTGTTGTTTCATGATTGTTGTATAGAATTTTCCTTTGTGGTTGTGTATGAAGAATAAATAGTCATGATGTATTTGATGATATCAGGCACCAAACAACCTAGCAATGATATTGATGTTTTACTTGAACCTCTGGTCGATGACCTAAATAAACGAGGAGAAGTAGTCATGAATTATGATGCTTTGCACGAAGAGATGTTTAATTTACATGCTATGTTGTTTTGCACTATTAGTGACTTTCTTTCTTATGGGAACTTGTCTGGATTCAACATCAAAGGAACCAAGGCATGTCCTATATGTGAGGAAAATACAAATTCTATCTGGCTAAAACATGGTGGTAAGACTATATATCTTGGTCAAAAAAGGTTTCTGTAAAAGGTGCATCCTTACCGAAAGTTGCACAAAATAATCAATGGCTTAAATGAGGAACAAAGTGTCCCTAAACCTGTGTCAGGGGAGGATGCTTATGCAAGATAAAACAACATTGTAAATAATTTTTGTAATAGACCATGTAATACTCCCACAGGTGAAATGTCCTTATTTAAAAAGTGGTTGATATTTTGGGATCTTACTTATTGGAGCTCTTTGATAGTTCGACACTGTATCGATGTCATGCATGTTTAGAAAATGTTGTAATAGCATTTTAGTAATCTATTGAATATACCCGATAAGACTAAAGTTTGCATCAAATCCATAATGGACCTATGTGAAATGGGTATAAGGAAAGAATTAACAAAATAAGTTACTAAGGGTCACCGCATGTATCTAACTCATTCTTGTTTCACCTTGTCTATAAAGGAGAAGATAAACTTTTGTGAGTGCTTACAGAATGTTAAGGTACCACATGTATACTCAACCAAAGTCCATATATTGGTATCAATGAAGGATTTGAAGCTGATAGGTCTTAAATCTCATGAATGTCACACTCTAATGCAACATATATTTCCTGTGTCTATTCGGTATATCTTCCTAGGCATGTAAGGTTTGTAATCATTTGGCTTTGATTCTTCTTCAATAGCATATGCAACAAAGTAATTGATTCTAAGATTCTAGATAAGTTGCAAAGAGAAGTGTCGTTACCCTACGCCAACTTGAGCAATATTTCCCCCCTTCATTCTTAATATCATGGAACTACTGGTTGTCCATTTGACTAGGAAAGTGAAAATGTTGGGTTTATTTTTCTTGCATGGGATGTATCCTTTTGAGAAGTACATGAATGTTTTTAAAGGTGATGTTCAAAAACCATTTTCACCCTAAAGGGAGTATCATTGAGGGCTATGTTGCTAGGGAGGTTATGCACTTTTGCAATGAGTTTTTGAGTTGCAAAGAAACTCCTGCTAATATTATGAGTCCCGATGTTTATTTCATAAAAGGTTCTTTGGGAGATTAACAGATAAATATTAATGAGCAGTGAGAACAAGCACACTTGTATGTTTTACAAAACATTAACGATGTGGGTAATTATATCACTAATCACACCAATGAGCTCAAGACAAGTTATCCCCGAGCTAGTTCAATATGGCTTGCTAGAGAGCATAATCAAACTTTTATCAGTTGGTTTGAAGAGAAAGTATTCAATCAATTATCTCAAAAACTAAATAATGTTACAAAAACTATAAAATGGCTAGCGTATAAGCTAAAGACCCACGTTACATATTACAAAGGGTTTGACATAAATGAGTTTTCATACTACACTAAATGTCAAGATGACAAGAGTGTGATCCAAAATTGTGGGGTCACCCTTCAAGCGTCTTCACTGTATTTTTTTAGTGCCAAGGATAAGAGTCCACGTGAAGGAAAGGTGTCTTATTATAGTAGCATTCAAGACATATGGGAAATTGACTACACATAGTTTTAAAGTTCTATTATTTAGGTGTAAATGGGTTGATAACAAGAAAGGAGTTGTAGTTGACAAACTTGGTTTCAAAATAGTGAATTTTGAGTGGACATGCGAGAAGGATGAACCCTTCATCATGGCATCACAGAAAAAACTGATATTCCATATTGATGATCCTACAAAAGAAAATTGGTCTATCGTTCTTCATGGGAAAAGACAGTTCATTTTAGATCATATTGATGAAGAAGAGTACTATGACAAGTATGATGACTCTTGTCCAGTCTCTGTTGGATTACCAAGTGTAAATTTTGAATCTAACTTTGAAGGCTATATATGTCAAGATCACACAAAAGGGATATTAGTTTAAGATATACTACATGTAATATTACATATGTTATTTGCAGTATGTAATAGGTTTATTTGTTCATTTGAGATCTGACTTTTTAATATGTGATCCGAATTTTTAGTAAGTGATATGACTATTTTATATATGATCTGACTTTTTATATGTGATCTAACTTTTTATATGTGATCTAAATTTTGTCATATGTTTACTTTTGATTTTATAGATGGAATCTGACCATGAGCACAATGATCTCGAGCATCAGGAGCCTGAGTGTGAGGATCTTACTAAGAATCATGAGTAGGGTGTTGATGATGCTGAGAATTCAAAACATAAGAGAGGCATAACATTGATGAAAATTTCCACAAATAGGGAAGGGAAGAAAGGTGTCACTAAATTCAATGAAGCAACATGCCAATTACTAAAGAGTTTGTCAGTTATAGTGGGGTCCTTGGTCAAGCAAAGTGCCTCTCCTTGTTGAGGATTGGAGAAAAGTGAGTAAGGCCAACACAAACATCATCTGGAGGGACTTAGAGGTGAGAAAAATACATTTATATTTTTATAATCGTTTCCTTTTCTTTCTTCTAACATTTCCATATAGTAATAAGTGTTGAACCTTTTTAGGGCTGATATGAGCTTGATGAAAAGCTTCATCACAAGTATGTTATGCATCTCATTGGGAGAAGACATAAAGATTAGCAGGAAATCCTCACATGAGACTACATCTTTAGAGTCAAGAAGGATCATGACCCCACTCTTAAATGGAACTGTATTGATAAATACAATTGGATGGAGTTTGTTTAGCGGAGAAAAAATGACGCATTCAAGGTATTAAATTAATTACATTTTTATAATTTTTTATGGTTACTTAATGATATTTCTTATTAAATTTGTTACATTTTTATGATTTGTTATGGTAAGTTAACAATATTTTTTATTGAATTAATAAGGCTATTTGCGATGCTCAAAAAGATAGGTGAGACAATAATGTGCACAACCACCTGTTGGGTTCAGGTGGTTAAATTAAATGCCGCTAGATGAGAGAGAAAGAATAAGGGCCTTCTACTTCTTCTCCTTCCACTACTGTGTCTTCTGGTGCTTTTGGATGGTTGCCTCACTATATTGAGTCGATAGATGCAAGGAAAAACAAAGCTGATGAAATCCCCATCCAAGCAAGACATGAGGTGGATTCAAAAATGGTAAATTTCTTGGTCTTAGAATGTGTCGATGTTATATTTTTACTATTGTTAAGTTTTACTTATTAGTTGGTTTTGATGATGAATAGTTGGAGAGGGATGAACAAAAAAAGGAGGGAAAGTTCACCCCTCAAGACACACACGATGGATTGATGGTTGCTCTAGGGATGGAAGAGCATCCTGAACATGTTTGGACCATTGGATCTTTGTATGGGATAAAATCTTTTTTTGATGCATCCTAGTAAAAGTGCAAATCTGCTAAGAAAGGGGGAATCAAAATGGAGGATATGCAAAGATTGATAGATGCAACCTTGGAGGATTTTAAGACTTTTTAGGCAGTGTAGGATCCTCCAACAATCACTAAACATGTACAATGTCACATGCTGGTGGAGTGTATTGGGAGTTGTCCTTTGGACCCACATGAAACGGTTGGAGAAAGACCCAATTTAATTCCATTTATATATATATTGTGATAAAATAATCCCTTAAGTTAATATATATGTTTGTCAATTTAAATTTTATGTTTCATAAAATTGTAGGTGGCTAGAAAATGCTGTCTTGCTATCGATGTTCCATCATACAACATCGTGGTAGATGTCGAGGATTCTATTACTGATATAGTTCATGGTATTCTCCTTCCCGCTGATCACGTTCATGTGAACATCATACATGTCTTTCTGGAAATGAGAGATACACCTCTCCCATATGAGTATCAGGATGCCACCACAGTCGGAGAGGTAGAAGGTGACTTTATTGGGTGGCCCGAACAACTAGTTGTATTTCTTCAAGCATGAAAAATGTATATTGAAATTTATATAGATAATCAAAAGCTAATATGAGAATGGATATTGCAACCCACAACAACTAAGAAGCCCCCTAGTGATCCGAAGCCTCTGCCTCCACATTTTATTCCATAGGAGTGGTTCGACCTCTTAGGCCCTAGCTATAAGACATTGACAAGATGGTTAGACAAAATAGACCAGTCAGATACCATGGTGATCAACCTTTGGGAGGAGATCGTAGGTATAGATGGTGACACTAGTATAGTGTTGACATATGTTTATGTGCTATTTCAGTATCAATGGCTAAATACATAAGTGATAGAACTTTTGATATGATGAGTCTGCATACCTCATCATATATCAAGAATACATATTTTTAATTGCTTCCTATACACTAAATGAGTATTTCTATATTGTTCAGTCATTTGTATTACACGACTGATGTGTTCAAAATAGTAAATGTGGCATTTCTAATACCATCATTGATTAGCGATGTACATAGAGATCTGAGTGACATCAAAGATTATGTGAGCACTATGATGTGGTTTTTTGGTTCTTCTAAGACTGTGAACATAGATCCCTTCAACATTGTGTAAGTTTTGGGCTTGTTATTTATATGTCTAACTTATGAATACAATTTGTTATGGAATTTCATTTTTATTTAATTTTTCTTTTATTCACTCAGAAATAAGCATTGGTAGTTATTAATGATTGTTCTGAGACTTGGACTATGTATTTCTTTGATCCTTCAGGTATAAAACTGATACCAAATAAGGGACACTCAATGAAATTGGCAATTCATGCGTAAGTATAGTTTTTCTGTGCTCAACATATTTTTTAATATTTACATCATAGGGTAGTTTAATAATGCAACATATTTCTTAACTTAACTTATAGGGGTGTGAAAGCATTCCTTAGTGGTATGTGAGGGAAACAATAATCATGCAATTAATTGTAACAACATATTGCAGTCAAGTATGATTTAACAAACAACTTTACGTTTTCAACATAACTGCTCAATCCTTACATACCCTAACCTCTGCGCTGTCCCTGTAGTGAACCTGGATGCTACCTTCCTTATGGTAGATCCCATTTAACCCCTCATGATTCTACCTAACAGGTGAACCAGTTTCTAGGGTTAAGTCACATGGCACTACCCGTAGGTAGCCCACTCCTTAACTCATGGTGCACTAAAGAGTTGGATGGTACTACACGTAGGTAGCCCAATCCCTAACTCTTGATGATCTAAACCTTGATCTAGGTTACCCCTTTTTTTTAGCCTATGCAAAGCCACATAGGAGGACCAGGATTTGATCCAGTCATGTATGCATACTTATGGTGATAGTCATAGTCACTTTATAGTTGCATGAAATAAAAGTCATCCAAGCAGTTATTTCCAGGCAACCGATAAAACAACCGGGAATCACCGTGAAACTAAAGCAATTATTCATAAGTGTAACCACATACCTGTCAGGTTGATTTGAGATAGAATAATCCAATCAATCAAGAATTCCAAATAGGCAAGCAAGCACATTATAAGATCCTTAACTACGCATACAATTTCCTATTATTAATCATACCATCAAGATCTATTAAACTTAGCTCGCTTCCTAGGGTTTCTAATCCACTTTTAGGGTTTCCATTGCAATTAGGGTTTCACTTCATTTTTACTATTTTAAACCCTAATTTTATACAATTATTCTCAAACCCTAATTATCTCATCTATTCATCATGAAAGATACGAATGTTATCTTTTTATAACATATAACCTTATTTTCATATTAAAGGCACAATTAGCCATCAATTAAGTCCATTAAGCCTCTTTTACATTAAATCTACCATTTTTATCCTTTTAATCCATGACAAGATAATTATACCCATTTATTATCAATTCATAGTTCATTATGGTCTAAGTCACATATGAACTCTATTTGTCATTAATTCTACCTTTATCCATTAGAAAACCCTAATTACTACATTAAGAGTATTTATCCACAATTAGGAATCTTTATACTCGAAACATCTTAGAATCCTCATATCTTAGCTTTATTCACAATTTTGAATAATTAAAGATATTAAGAGTCACATTCACTAATATTAGGGTTTCAAGGCCCATTAAAGCATATTTATGCACATGAATTTCTAAATTAAACCAATTACGTGAAAAGTTCACCCTTTTTGTTCTCAATATACCTTTTTACAATTAACAAGTTAATATCAACTTTAATCATCCATTAAACCCTACTAAATACATTAATCATCTCCAAATAGGGTTTCTTAATCATTAAATCATTAAAGTTGATAACTTCCATCACTTTTCGAATTGCAGTTAGGAAAAGGCTTCAACTATATTTCTATTGCATTCCTCGTGTTCTTCTGAGCAAAATTCATATATTATGCGTATCCATCCGAGCTATGGTTAATTAGCTATGAATTTTGCAAAATAAACTTTGGGCCAATTGGAAGCTGCCACGTCGCTCGTTCCCATGCAACGTTACCCACCGATTTGGAAACATTTCGAAATGTCGGATCTTCCCTCGTTAAGTTAGTGGTTTCTTCAGCCCGCAGAGGGGAAAAAGAGTCCAATGAACCATGGGTTGTCTTCCACCTCCAGCCAGCCCTAGAAGCCACCTACAGCAACCTTGCGTGGGCTGTCTCTCCCTCCCTGGGCCACAGAACTCGATGCCAACAGCCGCCCCAGCTGCACTGCCCCCTTGCACATGTGGAGCATCTCCAAATCGTGGCCAATATGACCATTCTTTGCGCGAGATCCATCTGTGGTTGCTACTGCATTGCTCCTATTTTGCAGACCTACGGAAGGCGCTGCTCGAAGACCAGGGCATAGGTATGATAGTCGACCAGTCTGGGGTTGTCGTGGAAGCCTCCCGCCTCCATCGTGATGACTCCACAACCTCTTGTTTGCTGTAGGGTTGCCCTACCCTCTAGGTTAGGGTTTGAATATGAAAACAAGGAAGAAGGACAGAGAAAGATGTGTGGGATTATCTTAAACTCGGGACAAAGGCTCTACCCCTTATATAGGGGAGGGTATCCACGCCCCAAGACGTTCATCCAAGAGGAAACAAGTCCTCTCCCATTAGGAATCATATTCCTTCAATGAGAAGTAATCTTCTCTCTCCTAAACATCTTCTTAAAACAACATATTCATTGAATTTTTAGGAATATGAAAATCCTCCAACTTACTCTCTTTTATGCTTGACTTTTGTCCCATTGGCACGAAATTCTATTTTCTTTTAGTAGAAAATACTTCCTTTTTAACAAAACCACAAATTCATTAAAAATGTATTACATTATCCTCTTATTTTGCATTATTGGTATTTTCTCTTTCTTCCTCTTTATTGGGGCTCCTTGGACCCCAAGAAACTCTATGATTTTGAAATTCCTTTTTAAGGATACTTATTATCCTTCTGGATGCATCTATATTCATTATTTGTCATTATCTTATTTATTTCTTATTAAAATATCTCTTTTTTAAGATTTCTCTTTATCTTTCTTTTTATTTTCCTCATTGGCATTCCTTTTAACATTAGGAATCCTTTGGATATGAAAATCCACCAAGGATAACTCCATTATACCTCTTTTCACTTATTTCCCACATTTTATCATTATTTTCAATTTCTTTCTTAACAAAGAAATATTTAATTGATCTTTCTTTTCTTGTTGCATTATTTTTGCAACTTTGGACTCCTTGGAACCCAAGGAACCCAAGAGGCACGAAATCCAACTTTGGATTATATTCTCTTGCCTTCAAGAGGTTTCTACATTTTTCTTTTCTCTATTTCTTAATTATTCATTTATAAATTGAATTTCCTTTTTCTTTTCCTTGTTATTGGGCCCAGTAGCCAATAAAGCCCACAAAACAACCATCAAGTCTATTGTAAAAAAAATCCATTTATTCAAAATATCTTTAATATGAGAAATTACATTTCTCACCAAATGAACCCAAAAGGTGGGGTTGTAACAATATGTATGAGTAAATTGATGTTGATGTGTATTTGTGCATATGTATGAAATTGAACGTGTGGCTGAGAAATGAATTAATCAAATTGTGAGTTCATAGATATGTGTGTGCATTTGAAGTGAAAAATGATAGAATGTTGAGTTTTGTAGGCATGTTTGTGCCTATTGTATCAAATGCATTGTGATTTTTTGTGTATATATATTTCTTCTTACATGTTTTCTAGCCTGTTGTTAAAATGCGATGATTGTAGAGGCCTATAGTTCTTTTGAACTTTCAATTCTAAAGAATTGTTGGCATCAAATAGGCTAGAAGTTGTACTACAGGTCTGTAGATGATATAAAAAAATATAGATATTTTTCATCGGTTATTTATAAATAACTAACTACATATACATTCTACTTTGATTACTTATGATAAAATGATGGGGTATACCTAAAATTTTCATTGTTCAATCTCTGATAAAACTGACGTCATGCTATTCAGAGTATGTTATTTCTCATTACTTGACCACTAGAGAACTATCATAGGGAACCATTTTCATTGCATAATTAGCTTAAAGGCTTCTGGTGTTTTTCATATAATCAATGAGGAAAGGTTAAAGGAGACCACAAATTTGTCACCACTACGTGTTACGTCATTGATTTTGTTGTAATATGGACCCAATGACAAAAAATATTATCATCAATTTCTTGAATCAATGAAGAATGGCTTGAGTTTTAGCGTCACCCACTTGGTCTGTAGTTTATAACTGACATTGCATTCCTAACATGACCGACACAATATCTCATTTCTGTAGTAGTGAGTGAGATAAAGAACCCTAGCATAAGTGATGATTTAAGGAGAAAGATGGGGAGAAGGGATGTAACCAGTATGTCATTTCTATACCATAAGGCACGGTCCAATGATTATCCATGGACCATCTATAAGTGCAGTAATATAGTCATGTTCAGATGTAAACTATGAAACAAAGTGGCCCATACTTAATTCATAAAGCCTCCATTTTGCAATTGGATTCCATAGATTTTTCAAGCGATCAAATACTGTCAAATAGTCAATTTATCAAACTAATTATTTATAGAATTGTGTAAGCTTCAGGTGATATGAACAATCTTGGTTTTATTTACATATAATTCTATATAACAATATCATAGTGTTTAATTTGTTAAATTATTAATCATCTATAATCTATAAATGTGGTGATGAAATCAATATAATTCATGCAAGTTGAGGCATAGATCATGGAATTCATCACTAGTTTCTAATCACAACTGTTGGTTACTTTAGAATATCTTATATTTCGAATTTTTTGATTGATACCCAACATCCACCTATGTTCCCATATCTAGCCGAATTATCGCTCAATAATGTGATCTAGTTCAAAATATATAAATTTGGCATCACATCAATTTCTAAACTAGGAATTAGTTTACTCCCTTGTATATTATTTGGTGTATATAAATTTAAATTTGGAGGTCTAAGTCTTATCTCCATATCTTCTTCAAAGAGGATTTCTTCCACAAAATCCATGTACAAGACCTATATCTATGTCAAAGAGAGGAAGAATAGATCAAGAAAATTAACTAGGGTCACCTCTTAGGATTAGGGATGATTTTTATAAAAAAAGGGGGTAAGAAAAGAAAGGAGATATTTCACGGATAAAAATAAAAAACTTATAAGAACTACTCCTAAAATCATAATAATGGATTCATAGATTTAATCTACCAAGAACCAACAAAGGAACCTACAAACTCTTCCTAATCAAGGGATTTGAGTTTCTCAATGGCAAAATTGTGTCAACCAAGGTTTAGAGTAAATGCATGGCCTTATGTACGTTGGATGTTGTGAAATTGTATTTTGGATCTCATTACATATTTTAGTATAGCATGGCTTATACAATCTTGAATAAGGTTCTAAGTCTATGGAGACTAGGTGGTTGTCGGGGAAAATGGCCGACTCTCAACATTTTACCATCGCTATTGACATCCCACAAATTAGTATAGCTAGTAAATAGTTGGCTACTAATGATATACATGTGTTGGTAGAAATAATAAAAAAATAGTACTTCTAGTAGTACTAACCATTTAGTCAATTGATTACGATTCAAATGGGCTCAACTTTGGTGATGGACATGGAACTTTTTTGTCTTAAGTACACTAGTATCCATAAGGACTTTGACATGTAACCCTAAGGGTATTATAACCCTAACATAGTTCTATATCACTAGTCAATCTTATATGACCAAGATAAAATAGTGGTAACACCTCTCCAAGTCATAAGCATAAGTGGAATCACATCTCAAATTTCCATAGCTAGGGCCACAACTTGGAGGATGACACATAAAATGAATGTGATAATAATAAATTAAATGAAAACAAATGTCCTTAAATATGATAACACACAGGGTTATTTTGACTAAGTAAAATATAGTACATGATATATTATTAAGTTTAACTTGTCTTCTATTACATAAAAAATCCTTAGATAGAAAAATTAACTCTTAAAAGTTAAGAGGCGTGATGTATATGGAACCCCACCTGGTAACTACTTGTATTCATTCTATGCTTTAAGCCTTTTCTTCAATATACTTAGCTCCTATTAACTAGGGAAATTATGTCCGACGACCATGTATATACAAAATTAAACATCCACAAATGGTATTGATCAATTTATAAAAAATAATATATATGTACATGACTTGACATAAGTATTCTTACATATCATTTTCGTTATGACTAGAATGATGCTTTGCAACACATATCCTTCAAATAAAGTAACACTCACTTAATAGAATATGGTTATCTAAAAGCCCTTGAAGATTATACATGCATACATGACAACACCAGTTAAAATAAATTACATATATGAAGTTGCATACTTTCATATGCTTATTTAATTGGTTCCCAGTTAAGAGAACATGACACTAGGAAAACTATTGATTATTGAAGATCCCACTATTTTATATTAAAATTTTCATGTTTGTGATAACATTATAAAAATATTATAATTTTGTTAGTTAACATTATTTATCTTAATACTATCTCAGAACATAATGGGATTACTACTTAATGAACACCAATTTCTATCTTGATACTAACATTGTACATGAAGTTAACCTCAAATCGGAAGCTTAAACATATATGAATATTAGATTTCTTTATGTCATTATGCATCATTCATATATTTAATTTTGTGAATACAATAATATATTCATCATTGGATATTAGAAGACATCAAGAAATTACTATACTGAGTTCATCATCATTACTCTCATGCACTCAAAATTGAACCAAAATTATAGACTTATACACATACATAAAATCAAACAACCATATAATTTTGCATTGATTGCATAATCTAGTTATGTTAAGATGAGAAAAACCTTACTTTGACCCTTCTATTCTTAATTTGGACCTAAACTTGCATGCAAATATTAAATGTTCGAAATAATCATATGATCATTATATAAAACCCTTTTAATTTTCTAAAACTAAGGTTTAGTATGAGGATATGTTGTCTAATAAGCACCTAACTATATTCCTTGACAATAACTTTGATGTACATATTATGTCGTACTTTTCAATAAGCCATAGTGTATTATTTATTTTTGAATGTAATAATAATTCAGTGACTAAGAAAAATGTGTTATTTGGTATTTGATAGTGAAATGAAACTAGTCAAAAAGAGACTTGTTTTTTTTGTGGCCCAAAGGGCTCCTACCATAAAATCAATTTAACATGCTTAGTTGTTAAGTGGGGTGCTTCAAAAATAGAATTGCAGGTCATAAATGCCCCTTGATCCATGTGACACTTTAAAAAAGTAGAAGGTAAAAATATAAAATTCTGCTAGAAATAAAAAAGGAAGTCGTAGTCAAAATGCCACATCGCACACATAGTTTTTCCAAAAACCTAATGAATCAAGGACATACAAGTAAAATCAGCACTTAGATTGTTTGTTAACAAAAATGAGGATCACAATTATTATGTTTCCAATATGCTAATTGGATTCCACATTGTAGAGGAGATCTTGGCTAGGAAACCTCAGACTTGGATTCCTCACACCTTCCTTGTCTTAGTGACACCTACCTTGGGTCCTATGGTGGCTGCAAACTATAAAACATTTTGTCTTTGATTGCGTGGAAGAAATAATTGGGAAACTGTGGATGTCTAAACACATTTCCTAGCATTAGATCATATTAAATCACCAATTGAAAAGTCAAAGATGAAGAAAATGAGAGAAAAGGTGGTTAACTTCATGGGAATTACATAGAGGGTCAACAAATTGGTAAAAATAGGTGAAAGTATGTTGCCTTATATGGATGAGAATTGAGATTGAAGATTTATGATAGGTGTTAGTGGAGTTGAAAAAAGTCATATCATGATCTTGAGTGCCTCTAGAGTGGATAGGTGATTTGTGGAAACTATAGGGTACATAACAGGGAAATATAGGTACTTGTGGAAGTTCATTTATGATATTTCTAGGTGTTTAGATGATAGATGCATGGCTATTTATAAATATTATGGACATAAGATGAATGGGTGACTAGTTGAGGTTAAGTTTGGGAGTGATAGGGAGTTTTAAACAGAGATCCATGAGACCTGATATTAGTCTTTTGGATGCATGATGTAGGTGAGGGGAATAAAATTAATAATTGTGAAGGAGTAGAGTAGGAGGTCAATTGGTCATTGGAGGAGAGGGATCTGAAAGCTATGGACTTTTACACCCACATAGACTTGGGTGAAGGTGATGAGTATAGGATCTACAACATCTGGAATTAGGAGTTTGACTAGGACTAGGGTTACAACTAAAAAGAGAAGAAATGTCATATATGGTAAAGTAGGTTTTCTCTAAAATATACTACCTAAAATTTGTAGTGAAAAAATGTTATCCAAACTCTTTGAAGTAACATATAAATGGTATTTAAAGGGTGTAGAACCCAAATTTGCACTTACTTTCTTGTTTTGAGTTTCACAATTATCTTAGATGAGCATTTAAGTTTTGGAAGTTTTTAGAATTTTAAAATATATAAATTATTAATGGTCTCAAATGCTTTCTAAACATAAGTCAAATTTTCTATTTTCCAAATATGATTTACTAAAAATTAATTCAGACAAAGGAGGTCCTTTCGGTTTCTAACCCTAGCTTGTTATCTGTCTAATCTAGAGAGAGTACATTTTGACAAATTGATAAAATGGACTAAGTTATGTTGAATCATTATTTTTCTATGAAATTTGAGTTTACAAATAGCACATCCAATCAATGCTTGTTTGGGCATTTGAGGTTATTTGGTTTGGATTAGGGTAGAGTTATATAAATAAATATATTAGGTCTTAATACATTCATTAAGGTATAATTTGAAAAGAATAGGAATTAATTTAATTTGGAAATGAACTTTGTATTAGGTCAAAAATGTGGTCATTTATTGTTAATTATATTATTCCTTATCATGCTTTACACACACAATCTAGAACCCATGTTCACCTATAATCAAGGTTCCACTACACCATGATCTAGCTAATGTAGTTTAAGGAATGTCTAGAAAGTGTTTTATACTTGCAACAAGAAAAATTGTCAATAGATACTAATTAGATATAATTTTTTTGCTTAATTCATAAAACATGGATTAGGGATAAGGCATAAACCATGGTGTCAGATGTTAACATTATGTTATAAAAAAATTATTGTGTAGTCTTCTTACGTAGTTACAACTAGATAATACCTTTTTGTGTTCACTGATTTAAATTTGAAAATGAGTTTTCATATTTCTTGATTGATAATGTCAACGTTTATAGACTTGTTGACATACAAAAAAGCCTAGTTTTCTTCAATAAGTTTAATTTTACTAAACTTATTTCTTTCTGAAGGTGTGTTGTAAGAACTTTCTTGACACTTAAAAAAAAATAAGAAACTCACAACAAAAATAACTGCGTTAGTGTTTAATCCGAATTCCTCTATGAATGAAAATTATGGGAAACTATTCTAAACACTAAAATCTCATATAGATCCTAAATATATTTCTAGGCTCAATACATATTCCCTACATACTTGTCTTTTCACCGCTAGTGCCCCATGATGGTGGCAAACTCTTTTTTCTATAAAGAAGAAACATTGTGACTTAGTAATTAGTATTGTCTCAAATTCGGCAAGCACACCACATATGGACAAAAATGCTTCAATATTATTCTTTTATTCAAGGTTAGTTCATTATTAAATATATAACCTGGTCCCTTTATGTGAGAAATATATTTGTACAATCTCTGATTCAAAATATAGTGGTAGGTCAACAATGACTAGACACCACCAAATTAGATGTTCTACACCATGATCTTCAAGTAATGATCATCATATGGTGGTGGTCTTATAGCGTACCGATCTGCGTCTATCCCTCCAATTGTGTCAAAAAGATCTAAAGGAGGGGAGTGCTTAGTCCTTATTCAGACCGTCAATCAGGTCCTCCCAAGCTCTATGCTATTTGGGAACTCCGCAAGGGTCTAGCCAACTTCTTGATTAAAAATATGTGAGTGTTTGGAGTACTTTTGGATAATGTTCTGTGCTGAGGATTTGTTCTTATGGGCTAGGGTGAAGAGAGAAGACCAACTGATTTGGTGGTCGACAATCGTTCAGACTTGGTAAAGGTTGTCACAAATGACATGCATCCTTATATGACCAGAAGTAGATGATCTATTGGCACTTGTAGAGACTTATTTTTATTCATATATTTACTGAAGGAATTTGCATACCACGTGTTCTTGTTTCCAAAATTTAGTGGGTAGGAGTGGTCCAAATTGGGTACACAATATGAAGGGTTAAATTTCAAGTGGATATTTCCTAGTTCCACATTCTAGCATGTGTTGATCTATTCATGTCTGGTCATATTTTCATGATTTTCTCATATGCCTTAAATCTCACTAGGAGACTAAAAACTCTACAGAGATGATGATGGTATGATAGTTTCTTAGATGATACCTTCTTAGAGAGAAACTATGTGTTCATTGACCAACAAATCATGAATTTATTATATAGAAGGCTTGATTCCATTGATATATATATATATATATATATATATATATATTATCCATATATTTATTACCCAAGTCGGGTAACCAAGGTAAGTTACCCCTGGATACACTTTTATAATAAGAATGCACCAAACTATAATGAGATGATCGAATTTTTAATAAGGAAAAACTCCTTTTGTTAAAGCAACGTCAGTTTTTTATAGTTTGTTCTACGAAAACAGTTGAATTACATTTCTAGATTTTTTTTCCTGAACAATAACCATGAGTGCAATTTGTAACGAAAATGTAAAATCTATAATCAAAGCACTCATATTGTAGCCAAAATTTCTTAGTAACTAATGTATATTACATAGAGATGTATTCATTACCTAGATGGGTAACATAAATTAGTTATTGAGTGATTTGGGTTACAACTTGAGCATTCTGGTTACTATTTTGACGTCGTGGTTACAAATTTCTTCTGCTTATAGTTTGAGGAATTTTTTCTTCTTCTAGAAATGTCATTTTAACTATTTTAACAAAACAAAATATAGAATTGACATTGTTTTTATGGAACGAGTCTTTATATTACAAATTAGTTGTGTGATTATAGTTGGTTGTCTTGCTACTACAAAAGTGAATCCATTGCTAATTAACCTTAGTTATCCGACTCAAATGACCAATGTATGGACTATATGTATACATACATAAATACATATATATATGATATATATATACAATATATATATACAATATATATATATAGTATATACAATATATATATACTGTATATATATATATATTATATATATAGGTGGATGGAAAAGCAAAGGTTCAGTAGTTCCTAGATGAAGATTGAAATATAAAGTTTTATCATGTATATATATATACATATATATACATATATATACATATATATACAAATATATATATACATATATATATATATATATACATGATAAAACTTTGTATTTCAATCTTCATCTATGAACTACTGAACCTTTGCTTTTCCATCCACCTACTTTCGTCTTTATCAAGAATTCCTTCTAGCTCTTGCTCTAGCTCCTACAAAAAATAAACTCTCAATCTTAATAGAAGGATGATTGTCAGAGTCAATTTGCAGGTCAAGATTACCTCTTCCAGGTCAAATTTTTTCTACCTAAGACACCCGAAGACTTCTCTATTCTAGATCCTAAGTTAACATCTTAAATGTTTCATCTTAGAGGAAAACACAAAAGATGGGTCACCCCAACTGTCAACACACCATCCATGCTCAACAACATGGAGGCAATGCTCATGTTGGAGACAAACATTAATACAAGAAAAAGGGGGGTAAATTTGTTTTTCAACATCGGACTGAGTAGACTAATAACAAACAATGGACAGAGGATCTTTTATGAGTTATGTGCTTGATGTAGGTTTGTACAGGTAGGGTCATCTAGGTATGGTTAACAAAACCTTTGTACAAGATCTCCCAAGTAGTCAGGAAGAGGGATAGTTTTTGTGGGAACCCGTTACACTAAATGAGATTACTCAAAACATAAAACACAATCAATCACTAATTAATCACATACCCAAAAATATGGGTAAATTAAAACCAATTTCAACATCAAAACCCACTCAAAAACTTATGCATAAGATCCCAACATCTTTCTTGTATCCATAGTATGCCAAGAATTTGATACAAATTGTTCTATCGTCTTAGCCACAACATATATATACAAAAGAACAATAATCATATATGCCACACAAATAAGCATTAATATGCTAACAAAAGTCTGATTTATTTGAAACACTATATACAAACTTTTCCTCCCCAGACCTGAGAGTACAAGGACGACTCTAGGACACACTAGACATCTAATCAACTTTATCAAAGATTCATTACTATAGCTCCTCTTTGCTGCCAGATGTTTGTTTTTGTTACTTCCGATTACCTAAAAAAAATGTGGCAAACCACAAGGGTGAGACCCATGTCCCATCAAGAGATATAACCTCCAATAATGTTTATTGATTACAAAATTTTTAAGTAATTAAACAGTTAAGTAGTTTAATCAAATATAACAAATAAGATCAACAATACTAATGATTAACAAAACACATAAAGGAGTAGATAATAACTATCATTATTAGCCAGACTATCATCCTTTATCTTGTTGACAATATAATCAATTTAGTAGCATATGCATATCTAGCATCATGAGCAAGTCTAGTAATATAGCATAGCTAACAACATGAGCATGTCTAATCGGTTGAACATATCAACATCATAAGAAGAGCTAAAAACTTAATGACAAATATCTGGATAAGCATGATTAGCAGTATATGCATCCCTAGTTACAAAGGCATGGCTAGCATGCTAAACATAACTCACAACATGAGATCGCTAGCATCATGATTATAATCAGTAGTAGGAGTATAGTTATCAACACAAGCATAGCTACTGTATGTACGCATATACAATCTTAAGAATATCCACAACCTAAGTGTATCTACAATCTCTTAATTGCACTAAGAATCATCTTTATGTAAAGATATCAAACAAGGGTTATCATCCAATATGAAATGTTGTGTATAACCCTAAACAAATATGCTACACGACTATATTACATCTTTTATTATGCCCTAGGGAATTTGAATTGTACCATTCAAAGTCCAACTGGCCCCTCTGAAGGGCTATTCGGTTCCGTACAAGATCTAAGAGTGTCGATATCCTAAGATGTCTTCCCCTCGATCAGTACGAGTAAAAAGGCAGTGACATATCAGTCAAAGCAACCCCCATAGCGACATATAGTCAAGTTGATAACCACTAGTCTGCCCTTGGTGCAGGTCACAACACTAGAAACTAGGGTATACAAAACCCTCTAATCTGAGGTACAACTGCAATTGTCCTCAATCGCATCATGTTATAATCACCGAGACACGACTACAGCCGTTCTCAATCACATCAGATGTATGAGGCACAACCATAGCCAACCTCTAGAATTTGCATTGTGGATGACAAGGATATATCCTACAACTACCACCCCCACATACTCAATAGTATGAACTTCGAGTTTCCCTTAGGAATACTCATTTCGCCATCCACCAAGTTTTGACACTTAAGATGGTGCTGCATAGGGCACTACGTGATTAGAGTTGCACTTGATTAGTTATGCCAATTGGGTGAATTAAGGCTGCATCAAACAAGTGGACATACAAACCCAAATTCACTTCAAGCAAGCATATAAATATCAAAACTTGAAAAGATATAAAATGTGTTAAACATAATTTCTCATTTCATCATCACATGGTACTATTCACTTGCCATTCATGAGACCACACTAGTAATCATACTATCACAAGATATAAATCCTTTTCACAATATCATAGGGTATCAACCCTTATCAACATAAGAGGATTACACCTCATTCAGGGATCAACCATGCCCAAAGGTCATTAAGACCATCACACTATTCCCTGCAAGATCATCATTATCTTTGCACGCCTTATAACAAGGCTCAACAACATCACTTACATATAATACACCAGATCAACACAATATTGCATTAATGAGCTAGGAGATATTCATAAACAATCATAGCAGACTTATATTAACGTTAAGAATATTCCTTTATTACATTAACATGAAAGGAATCTAGATATGATTTACCCTCATCATATTCATAACGCACATGTTTCGCATAAGCAAGTATCAACCATGTGGTTATGACAACCACCAATTAACACATTAAGGTTATGGTCATGTTAAGGAGGTTATTTCACCATCATGTCATCATATAAGAATGTTAAACATGAATACTCATCTTTATCTATTTGCATTAGAGTTAGGTTCAATAAGAGAAATTATATTAATGCTACTTATCAACACTTATACCCAAACCCTAACTCACGACATCCCCATTGGATCATATATGCATAAGGTGAAGCATCACCATCACATTCCATACTATTCTCAAGTATGAACCCACACATAAATCAAGGTGTAACCATTGGGATATAGCATACTAGGGTTTCAACAATATTAACATAGTACTTCATGATTGTATTAGTCATTCAAGGACTATTCATACCCAATTACCATCATTTAGTTATATTAAAGCTAGGTATAACAAGATATACATCATTAGGGTTACATATCAACACAATATGATTATCATCCCTTCTATTCATATGAGTGAATAGGTAAGAATACCTTATTAAGGGTAACCCTCCATTTGCTCCATCATCATTCAACCCATATCACCATACCACAATGTCACCCAGAACCATTGGATGTTTAAAAGGTAAGACCATTGGTTGTTTACATAAGTAAACACATTGTATAAAGCACCTATGAAGTCCTTGATTTGTTCTCTATAAAGAGTCACCATCAAATCCTAGACATCCCTTGATTAACAACACTAAAAGTTCCATTGAAAGTAGGGTAAAATCCACAAACGACTGGTCATTTAAAACAAGACATCCATTGTCAACAAGTAAGCTCCTTAAGTTGATCATATAAACGAAACCATCTGAATCACATTATTAGGACCAACATATTACATTAGCCATCATTCCACTTTATTGGAGGAATAACCATTATATCTTGACCTTTGGGTCAAGTTCATATAATAAAACCATCAATTACATTATAGGTCCGACCATTGCATCAAGTTACCCAAGAAACCATTGGTCTAAGGCTTAATTGATGCTACAACTATATGATTAACTCACCATAGGTTTTGGATACCTGATACACCATCATTACTTACAATTAATTCACCATAGATTGTTAGATCAGCACTATATTCATTAATCAACATCAAATATCAAACTAATATCACCATTGATTGATAACATCATTGGGGTACTTAGTTGTTAATCACTAGGCTTCTAATTAGGACAAAACATGACCTAAGGGGTGAACGTCAGTTGACACCCTTGGTTACCACCATAAATTTTCATGAAGACAACACCATAGGATTGTTGCAATGGTACCATCATCGGGTCATGGGTTTATAAAAGAAATCAGCTTAAAATCCTAAATTTGACCATTGGTTGATAGGTGCTTAGCACCATAGGTTATCAAACAAACCTGATCCCAGTCATATTATACCTTAATAATAACGTAAAAAATATCACAGGTTCATATATAATTGAAATAATAATAGGGAACATTATAAAAATCCAAATCCAAGTCAAGCGTAGCTTTTTAGTGCATGGATCATCATTTTCAAGCAAGAACATGATCTAGAAAGCTTATGATAAGCAATAAATGTGGAGCAAGTTATAAAACTTGCCTCTAATGAGAATATGAAACCCCACACAAAAGAAATCTCGGGCAGGTAGGGTAGAAAATCCAAGCTAAGCTATGAACTCGTCCATCTAGCACCTTTCTTCATCAAATTAGCAAACCCTAAGCATAAGGGGCAAGAAAGGAAGAGTTTTAGAGCTTTAGAGCAATGGATACCATGGAACAACAAGGTTCAGACCTGGAGGAAGATATAAGGAAGGATAAGAGCAAGAGAAACGGAGTAGGAAGGAAGAAAATAACTTTCCTTGGTCGAAATCCCTAGAAGATGACCTTGGAAACCCTATGTAGGGCTAAGTGGAGCTCTAGGAGACCTTCTTCTCCAAAAAGAGGTTGTCTTCTACCTTAGAGCACTTGGTTTCACAGAAAAATAGAGTGGACTCATTGCTCCAGGTTAGGGGAAAGATAAAGAAAGCAAAGTTTCGTACTTGGACAAGGAAGAGGTAAATATAGCCCATGGATAAGGATGGGAGCAAGCATGAGGTGTAAAAGTAGCTTCCCCATGTGTCTATGGCCTTAAACTATTACGAATATACAAGAACACACACAAGAAGCTCCCCCACTTTCCTTATAGAACTGCTTATATTTCCTTTGTCGAATTTCCCAGCCAATCACATAATTCATTAGTTGATTGCTACTAAAGGTAGCTCATCCGTGAAGGGGTAAACCCTAAAATACCCTTAGAGAAAACACCTTCAAACCAAGGATTAAATAGGTGCCCCATGAATCAAAAAGCTCAAGAATGATGATATAATATCCAAGGAACATAATGAAAGTGATAAATTGCAAAAAAACCTCTAAATTGGGTAAATTGCTGAAAAGTCCAAAAAGTGCATAAAATTGCATAACTTGCTCAAACAGTGTCCAAATTGGACCAAATTTGAAACTTAAGCTTGTCTTATGATTTAAAAGCATATCACAAGGTTATATTAGTTTTATAAGAATTCAATTATGGTAACTAAGCTTATTCAACTCATTAAGCAAGTTCAGGGGCCTTACAACTATAAACCCCTAACAGGGATTTCGCCCCCAAAATCCAAGGTAAACAAAGATGGGTACTTCCTTTACACCTCATCATATTAACTTCACATGGTGACTTGCATATAATGGTGATGTCACATCATTTATACATATATCCTCTTGGATCAGCACAAAACCCCCACCTAAGAGGACATTCTCAATATGGAATGTAGAAACTTTTTGTGTCATCTATACAACTCTAATAGTAACTTTCAGCTTTAAATTCTAGCTAACATGTAGAAATTATATCTATTGTATCAGCACATTACTCAAAATTCATACTCGCTGGCTCTTATTAAACATATAACATTATGTATCTCTTATCATATGTAACTTATGTCATCCACTCTAACTCTTATGCATTGATATTTGATCCTAGGTTTATCTTAAAGGAACATAGTATCACATATCTATTAACCAAAAAACCATATATCCTTGATAGTGGTCTTTCCCAGCTATCACTGAACCGTACACAACATTATAGAATCACTTTTGTTTTTCCTTTCAATCAACATTTAGAGGGTCATCATCAACTTTCTCTCTCCCTCTCTCTATGAAAGAGGAATACTTGGAATGTTCATTTAATAAACATCTCCAACCTTCACATATTTCTTATATTATTAATACATCTTGGATACTAGGATTCATTACCTTGGTATCCACCTCATGTGCTATAAGAAACTCACATCCTTATATGATCTACTTTTACCAACATAACAAATATCAAGACATATAAGAGGAGTCTTCCTAATAATTGGAAGGCTCAAAGGAAAAATCATCACAAACTTTATGAACTTGGAACCATAGTCCAAAAAACCTTATTCTATAATAAGCTATCCACCCTCATGTTTACAATGAATATACACATACCAAGTGGCAATTATCCACTTGAAAGTTGTGCCCTAGAAAGAAAAGACACAAAGGGAAACACACTTCCCACATCATAGCAACATTGTTCAAGGTCACTAGCAAAAAGGCAACCAATTCTATTTTCATTATGCAAGTTACAACTTCTTATGTATCATTTTACCCTTTTCATTTTTGGTTTCCTTACCATTAGTATAGGAATCATCATGATTAACATATCTCTTTACTCCTTCCTTGATGATTATTTATCACACTTGGGTATGTTCTCTTATTTTATTATGTTTTTCAACCACTTATCAATAAGTAATTCATCATATTCCACATTTTCTTCACTAAACATGGATCATCTCCCTTAATTTCTTTCACATGCCATGTTGATTTTTCATTAAAATTTTCTTACATACATAGGTTGGTCTGAGATTTACTCAGGTTCCACCTTATTCCTTTGTCATTGTTCCCATTCATCTTCTCATTTTGTACTTGTTATAGGAGTTCTCTCCATCTTATGTGGATTTCATACCTTTACTCACTTTATAAGCATACACTTATCTATCTTTTACTTTATTATCTTCTTGAATCACATCATCAAGAACTCCTCTTTTTCTTATTTGTATTCAGATTTAGATACCATGGAGTTGTATCTTTCTCTTATAGTTACCAAACATTCAAGTTTTGATAGATAATGATGCAGTTCTCATATTCAAGTCTTTAAGGTAGGATTGAGATATTCACACCATGATTTCTTATTTGTTATGATCTTTAGATTGTCTCAAAATGACTACTTGATCAGAGTAATCAGAAAGATAACAATCTAAGAGTTCCATACTTACCTTTCTTCAATAATTGAATACATGGCCAGGGCACCCAAATAATGAGATTAGGCAGTATGCACCATATTTTTATGTCATATTCCTAACTTAGACATGATCATAGTCCTAACACCTAGTGTCCCTATAGACTCAGTGAATTGAAAGCTCTGATACCAACTTGTGAGAACCTGTTACACTAAATGAGATTACACAAAACATAAAACACAATCAATCACTAATTAATCACATAACCAAAAATATGGGTAAATTAAAACCGATTTCAACATCAACACCCACTCAAAAACATTTTGCATAAGAGCCCAACATCTTTCTTGTATCCATACTATGCCAAGAATTTGATACAAATTATTTTATCATCTTAGCCACAACATATATATACATGAGAACAATTGTCACAGAACCGTTCTTAAACCAATCCCAATCCCACTACCTAGACAGTGGTAAAGGGATTGAAGCGCCCGTCCCTGAGTTGCCTGATAGGATCTAACACACTGTCATATACAATAAAAAAATAATAACTCAAAAACTAAAGATAAAAAGAACAAACTAACCCCGTATGGAGATTTTTTCTAATTTATCTTTGTCATCAGAGTATGTAGAGTGCGAAAGTGATCTTATCCAGTATTCCAATTGTATTGCTTAAAATCAAGAAAATCAAGACACAATCATGCAATTGCACGGTATGCTATCAAAATCAAGTAAAATAATTTATAAGAAATTAAGTATACTTGGCAGGACTTATATTTCAAAAGAATAACAAATGATTTCCAAAACCTATATTCGAAAAGTTTGTTATTCAATGATTCAATTTTTATTATGAGTTCCCATTATGCTGTAATTCGAGAAGCATGCTTATATATTTTGTGTAAATCTATTACCCCAATGCGATGGGGAAGGTCACTAGGCTCCTTCTCACCATAGGAACATAGGAGGCCAATGTACAAGTCCCACCTCCAAAAGAGGGGGTTGTTGCACTCAATATCAACATTATCAACATTATCAATATCATCATCATTATCAATATACGGGCAATCATAATGGGCATGTAATTTATGTTTTCATGTTTTTCAAAATATAGTATAGAAAAATAGAATACTAATCATAGGGAACAATAGCTCATCCAAATAAGTAGCCAAGTATACAGTCAAGAGATACATAAAAGTATATTCAATACAATCAAGGAGGAGTTATATAATAGCGTACCTTTCACTGAGATTTCAAGTATAGATCACGAGTAATAGGTCGACCCTTCGAGTTAGATCCTAAAACACAAAATTTGGATCAAGGGTCAAGATCAAGATATTTGGATATCATGTTTTAATATTCGAGGTTAGGGTTACACTTTCCTAGATCAACCTTAGGGTTAGGTCATCCATTTATGATTCATACTATATCAATATGTCTAACATTATTCAAGTGTCAAGAATATTTCAAGTGTGGGTGACCTACTTAGGTTTTCTAGGATCATATGTGTAAACCCTAATGATCAATATTCAAGTCATCATCAATTTTCTCAATCGTCATCATGATACATATTGAAATTTCAAGATTAGATTGATGGGTCAAAACTGTATCAAGTGTTTTGCAAGATCAAGATTAATATCAAGATAACTCATTATTCATTGAGATTACATTAAAGACTGGATCAAGTAAAATATGTATAGATCACTAATGATTCATATTCAAGAGTAGATAAGACAACTAGATTATATCTAGGTTTCACGATGATTATTAGAGTTTAATTCTAGGGTTTCCAAAGATTAAACAACATTATTGAGCCATTAAACAAATTACATAAGCAAAGGAACAAGATTTAGGGATATCAATGAAAACCATTGGGAATTATGATCCACATGTATTTTTATTGATTCCTTGGTTTTTTTTATCAAAATAGATTATTTACTCAAATTATTTGGATCTAGGATGCATTTTCTACAATTAAAACAAGATATGGGCATTAAGATGAATATTTGACAAAGAGAGATAAAATCACCTTATTTGCTGAAAAAAGAGGGTCGTTGGATGTCGATATCTACAGTCTGGATTTTCCCATGTGGACAAGGAGCTCCTTTTCTTGGCGGCCCGGTTCAATGTCTAACCTGACTGGTTCAACTCTCAATTGGCCAGTCTAAGGAGCGGGTAGGTTGGTACTTGGGTCAGTTGACTGAGCTGTGACTCGTCTCTATCTTCCGTCCCCGCTGGGTCTCATGCAAGCCCGATACCAGGGTGACAGTCTCGCTGGATTAGATTGCTCTAGGGGTAGGAGGGCACAAGGGCAGCCGCGAGTAGGCTGGTCGGATTCACCTCAGCCTCGAGGAGGCAGCGGTGGCCAGAAAGGATGAAAAGGGGGTGAGGTCACTAATCGCCCAACTGGGGTGGTGCAGCGGTGCCACCGAGGGAGCAGGGAGAAGGGGTGAGGTTTAGGGGTGGTCGAGACCATGAAACAACATGAAAAGTGGTGGGTTCGCTTGGTAGAGTGATGACGGATCTAGAGGGGGTATTTTTATAGTGTTTCAGGATAGGTTTAGGGTTAGATCGACCTATGGTGGAAGCCATAGCCGCCGGGGTGAGAGGGGAGTGCGAGAGGATCATTTTGGTGGCATTAAAATGCATTAGAGCTGGTCAAAATAGGGTTTGGTGAGTGCAAAATCGCAAGGGGAACATTTCCTCTCGATTAGAATTTCGAATCTGGGTTTGAGCGCAAAGGTTGGGTGGGTTGGCCGCAATAACACCTCCCCGCAATCAGCAGGAGATTGAAGATGACCTTGCGACCGCTAGATCAAGGCTGGATCCATGATACATAGATCCAAGGGCCAACAATCACCCCAGATCCCTTGTATGGATTGCTGACATTGCAAAGCTAAGAAAAAGCTCAAATAAAGGGGGGAAAAAGGGGTTTTCAATACATAAACTTCAAGAATTCATAGTAAATCGTAGGAATGTCTCATTGTTCTCAAATTTGGACCAAAACTTAATAAAAATGTGGAGAACCTTTAGAAAAAGTTTGATAACCAAAATATGAAGTTTGATGTATCAATTTGATTCTTTGAAAAAAGTGATGATTGAATCGAATTTGAGGTGTTATAATGTGTATAAAAACTACATTGATCACCATATTTCGAATTTCAGTCTCAACATTGATTTAGGAGCCAAGAAAATTAATTTAGGACCATTAACGGATATAATGAGGTCAAAAGTGTAATTACTTTACTATAATGCTAACATCCACTTTGTCACATCCTTCCCACCTTAAAAAGGAATTTTGTCCCCAAAATTCAAAAATATCCTCAAAATTAGAATTATTCAAATTCAGATCATATCATCAATTACTAGAACATCCTCAACTATGTAATCAAAATCATGTCCTCAAGCTTCAATTAGTCCCAAAAGTTACAATTGAGATTCCATGTTCCATATCATAATCAATTTGGTACTAATATCATTTCATCATCGAGCAATTGAGTATCAAGAGAAATGCATATATTGTTCAAAGTCATCATATGAGTCATAAATATAGAGTGCATCCTATTGATCACAATTTGGAGAGATCATATTTTAGGTCAAGCAAATAGATATCTTGAATCAAGTGTACAAGGTGACTTCCAATCCCAATATCTTAGGGTCCTAGCCTCTACATTGGCCTAGGTGGGGTTATTTATCCATGATTTGAGATTTCCTATTTCAACATTTTGAGACAACATCATGCTTTAAATATCATTACTTCAAGATCAAAATAAATGGGAAGGTACCATCCTAGTCCTAATGAGAGCTAAACCCTAAGTCAAAAATCGAGAGAGTCAATATAGTCGTCATTTCAAAAATTTCAAGATTTGGGATTTTGAAGTCATTAGTCATATATCTCAATGTCCAAATAGTGTGATCATAGGATTATTGAGATTTGATATTCGTGAGTCACAATTCTATAATCAATATTAAGAGTCAAGATTTTAGACACCAAAAGTCATAGATCCAAAATTTGATCATATGTATTAATATTCCAAAGCTAGGGTTTATATTCCTATTTAGACCTTAGGGGAGTTCACTCATCTATATTCAATTTCTACAAACAATATTCAAGAAATATTTGATCAACATGTCAAAATTTCATTATCATGATTTCCAAGGTTGATGAATGATCTAGACCTAGGTCTATCTAGGAAGTCAACCTCAGCTATAGTCAATATTGCCATATGTCAAGGTCATTATCAAATCAATATTCAAGATCGAGTATCAACCATGGGTTTAACCTATTAGGCTTTGGTCAACCAATCCAAATAGGGTGGAAGGGAATCCCTTTCCAAACTCTAAATAATCAATAGGATGAAAACTTAGAGGTAGTCATAATAGGGATGTGACCTAGGTTAGGGAAGTCATAACTACCACCCTAATCTAACACATTACCAAAATTAGTCATTATCAATTGAACTTATTCAAATAGGAAGAGTATCCGTGATAAAATCATATTCCATAAGGTTATGACATCAAAAATTCAAGATCATAATAAGGCAATAATGTCGAGATTTTGCAAAGTCAAGTTAATCTTTGTATTCCTTTCCTTTCATGATCAAGGTAGCGGTATAATTTGGAAATCAAGGATTTGAATTTGTAATTCGAGGAATTAGACCATAATAGTGCAAAATCTAGGCCCATAAAAGGCATCAATAGTCAATAGGGAATTTACGTTTCTCATTGATAATAATTAAATGACAACTGAGTCTAGAGGCTTAGGAAAAAGGATCTGAATTACATATTGAAAGACTAAGCATACAAAATACCTTAAGTCAAGTTTATGAAAGTAGTTTAAGTACAAAATATCTAAAAGAATGAATTATAAAAATATAATTTAACCTTTATAAGATCTTATTAAATTTGATTTTACCCTAAATCTTAATATTTACATATGAGCCTACACCTTACAACTTAAACCTTAAAATATCAATCTTATATAATCTTATCTTGAAACTTAATCATAACTTGATGCATCATAAGCTTATATATATCATCATAAACTCAAATTACAATACACTCTAATAGGGACCTTATATTGAAAATAGATCATGTCTTAATACATTCAAATCTTACTTTGTATTTTGCTTCTAGATGTTGCTCATTCTATGAAATCTGATTAACTCCCTAGTTCTTAGATCTTTATATATATACGAAATTTTGATAACATGTTTCTAATTGAAATCCTAATACTCAATTATATGTATAAAAGTGAGGAACCCGATTAGTATGCTCATACTTAAAATCTTAACACATGGTTATATCTCATTACCATGGATGTATGTCAGTCTTAACTTGTATTTCTTGTCTTGTGATCTTGAACATTTATATAGAAAAACATTAAGAAACACGAGAGTAATTTACCCTTCTATCCTTGTTAATCCATTACCATCTCATGACACATCTCTAATTAATACATTAAGCATATGAAATATCATGATCATAAAGTATAGAAACTCTTTCCTACATATCTGATTAGAACATTAGACTTGAAGTTCTCGTTTAAGATGTATGTAAATGTTCTAGATTAGATAAAATTAAATACTCATGGGAATTAACCACCTACCTCTTGTACTGAGGGTGTCTATAAGGAAGTCTTGATTCTAAGTTCCATAACTTTAATAACCTGGATATCATCATAGTTCTATTAGTCCAAGTATATGCTCCCTCTTTCTATTTCTAAATCTCAAAGCCCCATCTTCTTAAATTTATATACCAACTTAGGGTTCTTATAGAATAAACATAACTTTAATCTAAAATCATCATAGAATATTGCCGTTGAAATTAAGTGAAACCCCTATTGTATAGTTATTATAATCTTTATACTCAAATAAGACATAAATCGTCTTATGCAATAATATGAACATATACTTCATATAATGAGAATAAATTCTCAAATATAGTCACATATTATAAACTTACTAACTCAATTAGGAAATCAAAGTAGAATACCATCACGTTACTAATATCAGGCCTAATTAGCCATACATATATCACTTATTGTTTACATCGTGATTTTTTGAGTCATTAAGATTAATAATTTGATGGCATAATCATGATGTGCACCAAAATAGGATATGAGTGTACTTAACTATGTTTGAGGTTTCATCAACAATAGGGAAAAATGGGAATTAATCAAATCGAGACCTCATCAGCAATGAGGTATAAGGTATAAGTCATCCTTATTTCACCAAATCAAAATTATAAATGTTTACCTCAAACATAGCAAACATGTAGTCAAGTTTTGGTCAAATTGGGTTTTCATGAAGAGGCCATACATGAGTATTTGGTTTCAAAATTAATCGATCAAAATCAAGTTTTCAAATTCAGGTCAGATCATGGTATCAACTTTCATGATTTTGTGATGTTCATTTTCCCATGCATAAGTTGCCCATAATTGAGACATCATGTGGCAAAAAGTCACAAGGAAAGACCACATGAGAAGACTACCTAATCTTCATCTACATGGGTGGCTTAGGATAGTCCTTAAAGAAGAAATGAATTGCTAGGAGACTCTCTAGGGTTTCACAAGAGAACCTTTAGGCCCAGTTTTGGATCAATTAAGGCTAGGTAGAGCGGGGGATCTCAGCCACTGTGAAAACAAATAGGAGAAATTATGCCAAGACCCCGAGCCTAGACACCTCAGTTTTCAACATTATGGACTTTGGGGTTTCTTGGGTGTAAGAGACTTGAGAAATTATTTATTTAAAGTATATGAGAGTGTGTAAGCTCTGATACCAACTGTCACGGAACCGTTCTTACCCCAATCCCAATCCCACTACCTACACAGTGGTAAAGGGATTGAAGTGCCCGTCCTTGAGTGGCCCGATAGGATCTAACACACTGACATATACAATAAAAAAATTAATAACTTAAAAACTAAAGATACAAAGAACAAACTAACCCAATATGGAGATTTTTTCCAATTTATCTTTGTCCTTAGAGTATGTAGAGTACGGAAGTGATCTTATTCAGTATTCCATTTGTATTGCCTAAAATCAAGAAAATCAAGACACAATCATGCAATTGCACGGTATGCTATCAAAATCAAGTAAATCAGTTTATAAGAAATTAAGTATACTTGGAAGGACTTATATTTCAAAAGAATAACAAATGATTTCCAAAACCAATATTTGACAAAAGTTTGTTATTCAACGATTCAGTTTTTATTACGAGTTCCCATTATGCTGTAATTCGAGAAGCATGCTTATATATTTTGTGTGACTCTATTACCCCAATGCAATGGGGAAGGTCACTAGGCTCCTTCTCACCATAGGAACATAGGAGGCCAATGTACATGTCCCACCTCCAAATGAGGGGGTTGTTGCACTCAATATCAACATTATCAACATTATCAATATCATCATCATTATCAATATACAGGCAATCATAATGGGCATGTAATTTATGTTTTCATGTTTTTCAAAATACAGTATAGAAAAATAGAAGACTAATCATAGGGAACAATAACTCATCCAATTAAGTAGCCAATTATACAATCAAGAGATACATAAAAGTATCTTCAATACAATCAAGGAGGAGTTATATAATAGCATGCCTTTCACTGATATTTCGAGTATAGATCATGAGTAATAGGTCGACCCTTCGAGTTAGATCCTAAAACATAATATTTGGATCAAGGGTCAATATAAAGATATTTGGATATCATGTTTTAATATTCAATATTAGGGTTACACTTTCCTAGATCAACCTTAGTGTTAGGTCATCCACTTATGATTCATACTATATCAATATGTCTAGCATTATTCAAGTGTCAAGAATATTTCAAGTGTGGGTGACCTACTTAGGTTTTCTAGGATCATATGTGTAAACCCTAATGATCAATATTCAAGTCATCATCAATTTCCTCATTCGTCATCATGATACATATTGAAATTTCAAGATTAGATTGATGGGTCAAAACTATATCAAGTGTTTTGCAAGATCAAGATCAATATCAAGATAGCTCATTATTCATTGAGATTACATTTAAGATTGGATCAAGTAAAATATATCTAAATCAGTAATGATTCATATTCAAGAGTAGATGAGACAACTAGATTAGATCTAGGTTTCATGATGATCATTATAGTTTAATTATAGGGTTTCCAACGATTAAACAACATTATTGAGCCATTAAACAAATTACATAAGAAAAGGAACAAGATTTAGGGATATAAGTGAAAAACATTAGTAATTAGGATTCACATGTATTTTTAATAGATTCCTTGGATTTTTTTGATCAAAATAGATTATTTACTCGAATTATTTGGAGCTAGGATGTATTTTCTACAAGTAAAACAAGATCTAGGCATTAAGATGAATATTTGATAGAGAGAGATAAAATCACCTTATTTGCTGAAAAAAGAGGGCCGTTGGATGTTGATTTGGACGGTATGAATCTTCCTGTGTGGAAAAGGAGCTACTTTTCTTGGTGGCTCGGTTCAATGGCTTACCCAACCGGTTCAACTCTCAATTGGCCAGTCTAAGGAGCGGGTTAGTTGGTACTTGGGTCAGTTGATTGAGCCGCGGATCCTCTCTGTCTTCCGTCCCTACTGGGTCTCGTGCAAGCCTGATACCAGGGTGACGGTCTCACTAGAGTAGATAGCTCCATAGGCAGGAGGGCACAAGGGAAGCTGCGAGTAGGCCGGTCAGATTCACCTCAGCCTCGAGGAGGCAACGGTGGCCAGAAAGGATGAAAAGGGGGTGAGGTCCCTAATCACCCAACTGGGCTGGTGTGGCGGTGTCGCCGAGGGAGTAGAGAGAAGGGGTGAGGTTTGGGGGTGGTCGAGACCATGAAACAACACAAAAAGTGGTAGGTTCACTTGGTGGAGTGACGATGGATCTAGAGGGGGTATTTTTATAGATTTTTGGGCTAGGTTTAGGGTTATGGTGGAAACCATAGCCGTCGGGGTGAGTGGGGAGTGCGAGAGGATAATTTTGGTGGTGTTATAAGGCATGAGAGCTGCTCAAATAGGGTTTGGTGAGTGTGAAATTGCAAGGGGAACATTTCCTCTTGATTAGAATTTTGAATATGGGTCAAAGTGTGAAGGTTGGGTGGGTTGGCCGCAATAACACCTCCCCGCAATAAGCGGGAGGTTGAAGATGACCTCGTAGCTACTAGATTAAGGTTGGATCCGCGAGACATAGATCCAAGGGCCATCAATCACCCTGGATCCCTTGTATGGATTGCTGACATGGCAAAGCTAAGAAAAAGCTCAAATAAAGGGGGAAAAAGGGGTTTTCAATACATAAACTTCAAGAATTCATAGTAAACCGTAAGAATGTCCAATTGTTCTCAAATTTGGACCACAGCTTCATAAAAATGTGGAGAACCTTTAGAAAAAGTTTATTAACCAAAATATGAAGTTTGATGTATCAATTTGATTCTTTGAACAAAGTGTTGATTGAATTGAATTTGAGGTGTTATAATGTGTATAAAAACTACATTGATCACCATATTTCAAATTGGAGTCTCAACATTGATTTAGAAGCCAAGAAAATTAATTTAGGACCATTAATAGATATAATGAGGTCAAAAGAGTAATTACTTTACTATAATGCTAAAATCCACTTTGTCACAACAATAATCATATATACAACACAAACAAGCATTAATATGCTAACAAAAGTCCAATTTATTTGAAACACCATATACAAACTTATCCTGCCTGGACCTGAGAGTACAAGGATGACTCTAGGATACACTACACATCTAATCAACTTTATCAAAGATTCATTACTATAGATCCTCTTTGCTGCCACATGTTTATTTTTGTCACTTCCAATTACCTAAAAAAATGTGGCAAACCACAAGGGTGAGACCCATGTCCCAACAAGAGATATAACCTCCAACAATGTTTATTGATTACAAAATTTTTATGTAATTAAACAGGTAAGTAGTTTAATCAGATATAACAAATAAGATCACCAGTACTAATGATTAACAAAATACATAAAGGAGCAGATAATAACTATCATCATTAGCTAGACTATCATCCTTTATCTTGTTGACAATATAACCAATTCAGTAGCATATGCATATCTAGCATCATGAGCAAGTCTAGTAACATATCATAGCTAACAACATGGGCATGTCTAATTAGTTGAACATATCAACATCATAAGAAGAGCTAAAAACATAAGAACAACTATCTGGATAAGCATGATTAGCAGTATATGCATCTCTTGTTACAAAGGCATGGCTAGCATGCTAAACATAACTAACAACATGAGATAACTAGCATCATGATTATAATCAACAGTAGTAGTATAGTTATCAACACAAGCATAGCTACTGTATGTACGCATCTACAATCTTAAGAATATCCTCAACCTAAGTGTATCTACTATCTCTTAATTGCACTAAGCATCATCTTTATGTAAAGATAACAAACAAGGGTTATCATCCAATGTGAAATGTTGTGTATAACCCTAAACAAATATGTTACACGGCTGTATTACATATTTTATTACGCACTGGGGAATTTGAATCGTACCATTCAAAGTCCAACTGACCCCTGTGAAGGGCTATTCGGTTCCGTACAAGATCTAGGAGTGTCGATATCCTAAGATCTCTTCTCCTCGGTCATTACGAGTAAAAAGGTAGCGACATATCAGACAAAGCTGCCACCACAATGACATATAGTCAAGATGGTAGCCACTAGTCCGCCCTTAGTACAGGTCATGGTACTAGAAACCGGGGTATAAAAAACCCTCTAATCCGAGGTACAACCATAGTTGTCCTCAATCACATCATGTTATAATCACCGAGACACAACCACAACCATTCTCAATCACCTCAAATGTATGAGGCATGACCATAGCCAACCTCCACAATCTACATTGTGGATGACAAGGATATATCCTCAACCGGCCATCCCCGCATACTCAGCAGTATGCACTCCCAGTTTCCCTTTGGAATACTCGTTTCACCATCCATCAAGTCTAACACTAAAGATGACTCTACGACATAGGGTACTACATGATTAGAGTTGCACTTGATTAGTTATGATAATGGGGTTAATTAAGGTTTCATCAAACAAGTGGACATACAAACCCTAATTCACTTCTAGAAAGCATATAAATATCAAAAATTAAAAAGATATAAAACATGCAAGACATAATTTCTCATCTCATCATCACGTGGTACTATTCACTTGCCATTCATGAGACCACACTAGTCATCATACTATCACAAGATATAAATCCTTTTCACAATATCACAGGGTATCAAACCTTATCAAGATAAGAGGATTACACCTCATTCAGGGCTCAACCATTCCCAAAGGTCATTAAGGCCATCATACTATTCCTTGCAATATCATCATTATCTTTGCATGCCTTATAACAAGGCTCAACAACATCACTTACATATAATACACGGATTCAACACAATATTACATTAATGAGATAGGAGATATTCATAAAAAATCATAGCAGGGTTATATTCACATTAAGAACATTCCTTTATTACATCAACATGAAAGGAATCTAGATATGATAAACCCTCATCATATTCATAATGCATATGTTTCACATAAGCAAGAATCAACCATGTAGCTATTACAACCACCAATTAACACATTAAGGTTATGATTATGTTAAGGAGGTTATTTCACCATCATGCCATCATATAAGAATGTTAAACATGAATATTCATCTTTATCTATTTGCATTAGAGTTAGGTTCAACAAGATAAATTATATTAATGCTACTAATCAACACTTATACCCAAACCCTAACTCACAACATCCACATTGGATCATAGATGCATAAGGTGAAGCATCACCATCACATTACATACTATTCTCAAGTATGAACCCACACATAAATCAAGGTGTAACCATTTGGTTATAGTATACTAGGGTTTCAAAAACATTAACATAGTACTTCATGATTGTATTAGCCATTCAAGGACTATTCATACCCAATTACCATCATTTAGTTATATTAAAGCTAGGTATAACAAGCTATACCTCATTAGGGTTACATATCAACAAAATATGATTGTCATCCCTTCTATTCATATGATTGAATAGGTAACACTACCTTATTAAGGGTAACCCTCCATTTTCTCCATCATACTTCAACCCATATCACCATACCAAAATGTCACCCAGAACCATTGGATGTTTAAAAGGTAAGACCATTGGTTGTTTATATAAGTAAACACCTTAGATAAACCACCTATGAAGTCCTTGATGTGTTATCTATAAAGAGTCACCATATAATCCTAGATATCCCTTGATTAACAACACAAAATGTTCCTTTGAAAGTAGGGTAAAACCCACAATCAACTGTTCATTTAAAACAAGCCATCCATTGTCAATAAGTAAGCTCCTTAAGTTGATCATATAAAGGAAATCGTCTAAATCACATTATTAGGACCAACATATTACATTGGCCATCATTCCACTTTATTGGAGGAATAAACATTATATCTTGACCATTGGGTCAAGTTCATATATTAAAACCATCAATTACAGTATATGTCCAACCATTGCATCATGTTACCCAAGAAACCATTGTTCTAAGGATTAATTGATGCTAAAACTATATGATTAACTCACCATAGGTTTTTTAGACCTGATCCACCATCATTAGTGACCATTAAGTCACCATAGATTGTTAGATCAGCACTATATTCATTAATCAACATCAAATATCAAACTAATATCACCATTGATTGATAGCATCATTAGGGTACTTAGTTGTTTATCACTAGGCTTCTAATTAGGCCAAAACATGACCTAAGGGGTGAACGTCAGTTGAAACCCTTGGTTACCACCATCAATTGTCATGAAGACAACACCATAGGGTTGTTCCAATGGTACCATCATTGGGTCATGGGTTTATCGAAGAAATCAGCTTAAAATCTTAAAATTGACCATTGGTTGATAGGTTCTTAGCACCATAGGTTGTCAAACCAACCTGATCCAAGTCATATTATACCTTATGAATAACCTACACATGATCACAGGTTCATATATAACTGAAATCAGAATAAGAAACATTATAAAAATCGAAATCCAAGTCAAGCATAGCTTTTTAGTGCATGGATCATCATTTTCAAGCAAGAACATGATCTAGAAAGTTTATGGTAAGCAATAAATGTGGAGAAAGTTATAAAACTTGCCTCTAATGAGAATATGAAACCCTAAACAGAAGAAATCTCGAGCAGTTAGGGTAGAAAATCCAAGCATAAGCTATGAACTCGTCCATCTAGCACCTTTCTTCATCGAATGAGCAAACCCTAAGCATAAGGAGAAAGAAAGGCAGAGTTTAGAGCTTTAGAGAAATTTATATCATGGAACAGCAAGGTTCCGACCTGGAGGAAGGTTTAAGGAAGGAAAAGAGAAAGAGAAACGGAGAAGGAAGGAAGAAAATAACTTGCCTTGGTTGAAATCCCTTGGAGATGACCTTGGAAACCCTAGGTAGGGCTAAATGGAGCTCTAGGAGACTTTCTTCTCCAAAAAGAGGTTGTCTTATACCTTAGAACACTTGGTTCTGCAGAAAAATAGAGTGGAGTCGTTGCTCCAGGTTATAGGAAAGATAAAGCAAGCAAAGTTTCGTACTTGGGCAAGGAAGAGGTAAATATAGCCCATGGATAAGGATCAGAGCAAGCATGAGGTGTAAAAGTAGCTTCCGCATGTGTCTATGGCCTTAAACTATTAAGAATATACAAGAACACACACAAGAAGCTCCCCCACCATCCTTAAAGACCTGATTAGATTTACTTTGTTGAATTTCCCAGCCTATCGCATAATTCATTAGTTGATAGCTAATAATGGTAGCTCATCCGTGAAGGGGGAAATCCTAAAATACCCTTAGAGAAAACACCTTCAAAACAAGGATTAAATAGGTGCCCCATGTCTCTAAAAGCTCTATAATGATGAGGGAATACCCAAGAAACATAATGCAAGTGATAAATTGCAAATAAACCTCTCAATTTGGTAAATTACAGAAAAGTCAAAATGTGCATAAAATTGCATAACTTGCTGAAACAGTGTCCAAATTGGACCAAATTTGAAACTTAAGCTTGTCTTATGATTTCAAAGCATATCACAAGGTTATATTATGGTTATAAGAATTCAATTATGGTAATTATGCTTATTCAACTCATTAAGCAAGTTCAAGGGCCTTTCAGTTTGTCCACCCAAGTAAAGGCAATACTCCACTTCATTCATCTGCCCATACCCAATCCACCTAATAAATATCTCATGCTAACATGATCAAGATCCAAGATCCCTATTTGTTCATTGGGAGAGAAAACAATACGGAAGTCCCCTATCACCATCCAAGGGGTATCACCCACAATCTTAACAATCACATTCAACTCCTCCATCATGTCCATCTTGCATATAGTAGAGCAAATAATATAAACAACTATAACCAAAAAGGGCATTCCATTATCATCAACTAGGCTGATCAATATGAATTGTCTATGTGAATGCATTACAATAAGAGACATAGAGGAGTCCACATAAACTCAAACTTTCCCAGCCTCATTCTGATTACTAATGCACCAATCCTACCAATCATCATCACATAATTCCACTTTTCTATCCACATTTATCATTGTCTCCTTGAGAACAACATCTGTTACGTTAATAACACATAAAACCAAGAATCCTCCGAGTGGTTTGTTGCTGCACCTATAAGGTTCCATACAAAGATTTTAGCCATGAAAAACCCTAAAAATCATCAGTCTAAATTCACTTCTATGTGGATCATCCTCATCTCTAGTGTGATCCCCTTCTCGTATGACTCATCTACCCATCCATAGTGTCTTCAAAGTCCCTGGACCATTCCCCCTCAATGCTCCACACCTCATCCTCTGACCAACCAATAGATGGAGTATGACACCCCCTAAAATACTCTTCATAATTCCTATGACCACTACTCATACTAGCCTCCATGTCCTTCTCACAGGATGATGAGAAGTGTTGCACCTACTAGACATGCAGAGTGAGGCTTCCACAAAACCACCCAACCTCAGTGGGGATAGTAGCCTCCTGATACCTTAGTGGTCACTCACCTAACATCTAGTTCCTACCCTATATGATGAAGCCAAAACATATCTCACCTCCTTATCCCTCCTTTCAATTGTCCTCACCGCCCCCTGATGGACCATCTTAGAAGATGACCCTCATCACCATTCTCAGTTGACAATGATAGAGATCTTATCAGAATCTCTAAACGTTCAACCATCTTTATGAGGATCATTACATCACCAACTCCATCCTAAGAGGACACCTTTGAGAACTTGGCATGGAATCTAACATTCCTAACTATAGTTAATAAAAACTATGGTATATCTTCATTGAAAGCCTCAACCAACACCAATAATCTGACTCATCATTTGATGCCCTCTACCATCTCAAGAATCTTATGAGAGTGCCAAAAGTGACAATCATCTCTTTGATATACCTATCATCATTATAAGTAACCAAAACATCCTTTATCTAGAATAACATACGTTGTTTCTCCATGCACATCCCCACTGCTAGACTTTAAAGAGACTCCACAATTATCCTTATCACCTTGGCTGACAAAGAACCTTTAGACTTTGCTTCTGTGCTAGAAGCGAAGAGTGCCATATCCCTCTTGTTAGACACACATGTAATATTTGTTGTCCTTAGATAGACCTCATGGATCCTTCTGCTCATATCTTGTCATAGAGAGTGATCCTGCTAGGACACCAAGAAGACACTTCTAAGCCTCTCCATATCATGTGATCTAACATCATCCGTGTCTCACAAAGTCATTGCCACATTCAGAAGAAGGATGGAGTGTCTTTACACCCTTCCTTATTCACTATTGAGAACGTGGAAGGTCTATACATTACATAGATCTGGAGGAGGGGTGGAAGTGGAGGAACATGGAATCTTCCAACCAAGTGCCTAGGTTTGTGACATCTATAGCACACTTTCTAAGAAAAACACTGCATCTACCAATGTCCAAGTTTATACATTTGAAACAAATATTCGTCAGAGTGTTATAGAAAGGACAGACCTTAGTCTTCTTAGCACCAATTAGTTGAGGCGGTCCTCTTCTTCTTTGATTTATGACAAGATTGAAGCCATATGCCTCTTTTGCATTTGGTGGTAGATCATCCACTGATATAGGAGTACGACCCTATTAGTAGGTGATGATGGAGTCTCCCTATAATCTGTCTAGAATTGCCTCCAAAGAACTCTCCCCCATGAGATCAAACATCTATCCCATTGATATATGAATTGGTCACTAGAAGATGGGATGCATTGTATCCTCATCATTGTTTACAAAAATAGATACATAAGGTATTTTATATTAAGACAAGTTAGAATCTAGGTAGGTAACTACAACCTTTCTACAAGGGATCTAGATAACAACTCAAGAATATAATTCTACACCAAAAATTGGCAAGGTATATTACAGAGGAAATATAAAAAACTAAAGAAGGAAATCTTAGTTACTTGGATAAGGAAGTGAGTATGTAGGTTTAAAGAGAAATAAGTAAAATTTATATAGGTTAAGGAGAAGAATGTTGTTGTAAGACATTCATTGTATAATTTCTTTAATCATGGCTTGTTTTCCTCATTTTTATGATTTATGAATTTATTATAGATTTTTTGAGATTATTTAAATATTAAGAATCATATTATACATACGTAGGTTCTAAATCATAGGAGTATTATATGTTTTATTTTGTTCTAGTGAAAAAAATAAAATTTAGAACAAAATAAATACATTCGTTAGTGTACTTACATCGGTTGATTGGATCACCAATGCAAGTGGATCAATATATGTGCTTTTGTAATCCTCAGATGGGTTGCATTCATCTAGTTCCCATAGAGATGTATCCTATCGGGCTATGTTGGCAACCAATACATGCCCTAGATGAGGTTGATCATGTTCTTTGGTGTGAAAGCCCAGATCGAAGCACTCATTGTGGGTCATTAGTCTCCCAAAGCATGTCACTAGAGACCAATTTTAGATCACAATGGTTGATGGAAGGGTGTGTAATGTGTGTTTTATATGTTGAAGTGGGTTTTTCAAGCTTGACATCTTGAGGACAGGGTGGACGATAAGTTTGGGGAGGGTCTAAATAGGAGAATGTGGTATGTCTTTACACTCAACATTTTCAATTGCATTTCAATTTTTCTTGCATTTCTATATCTCACTCTCTTGTTACCTTATCTTGGAAAAAACTTGCCAAAATTTTGAAATTTTTTGAAAATCCTAATGGCTAGTTTTGTCTAAAATTTTGCACACACACATTGTAACATCCCATGATTTGAGGCCTCGGATAAAAAGATCTTATAAAGAATGATTGGACTACCCATATCACCAAGGTGCACCTCCTTTTCTGGGAGCCCATCTCTAAATAACTCCACAGTTAAGCGTGCCTAGCTTGGAGTAGTACTAGGATGGGTGACCCAGTTGGGAAGTTGATCCTGGCTTGCGTGTGAGTGGATAAAAGCATGTAGTTAAGGCTAGTGGTGGTCTGTGGGGCCATTCATCATTCCTGAAACTCTGCTAGAGCCATGGACAGTGGGTCCCGGTCATTACAAATGGCATCAGAGCCAATTTCCCTCTAGTAAGTGGGGCCCACATGGACATGTGGCATGCTAGTCTTGAGCCATGCGGTCTAGGCATGTAGGAAAGGGTTGTCCATGGTGACGTAGTCACCCTTGCGTTGGTATTCTGTGATTGGGAGATGGGTGTCCATGGGCCATTCTGGGTCTGCACTAAAATGGGGAATTATTATGAGGCCATATAGTTGAGCCTTGACGAGGACGTCAAGATTCTATGTGGGGGAGATTGTAACATCCCAAGATTTGAGGTCTCAAATAAAAAGATCTGATAAGGAATGATTGGACTACCCATATCACCAAGGTGCACCTACTTTTTCGGGAGCCCATCTCTAAAGAACTCCATAGTTAAGCGTGCTAATCTTGGAGTAATACTAGGATGGGTGACCAATTGGAAAGTTGATCCTGGCTTGTGCGTGAGTGGATAAAAGCAGGCAATTAAGGCTAGTGGTGCTCTGTGGGCCCACTCATCATTCCTGAAACTTTGCTAGAGCCTTGGACAGTGGGCCCCGGTCGTTACAAATAGTCTCACCTTTATAAAAGGAAATTTTGATGCATAAGAATTTTTAAAAGGGAAATTTTGAATCCAATTTTCCTGGGTGTTGTCTCCACTCCTACCTTATAACTTCTTGTCTCACAATACCTTGTAGTGTACTCATTTTAGGAGTAATACCATGTGCTACAAATTCACCTAACAAATTTTTGTGTGCATGACCATGCCTCGATGCCATTATTATTTCAGGACTTTGTAGACAACAAAAGGATGCTAGTGTATCTAGTGATTTCCCTAAAATAAAGAGGACTGAAACTGATGCAACCCTGATTGATTACACTAACCTCCTAGTACAAGTTGGAGCATGCATACCTTTTTTTAGATAGGGGGAAAACTACCCTTTCTAGTATAAAAATCCCCACTTTGGGATCAAAAGAGGCTTGCTGGCCCAAACACATCCTTAAAAACAAAATCCTATCATCCCAAGCCTATGAGCAAGAATAAAAGTCAAGAGGAATAAAATCGTGAGAGTTATGCCATATGCAAAAGATGATGAGGGGCAGAAGCCCAAGATCCAAACTTACCCAATTGTCTTTTGAGGGGGGCCTCGCACAACCACCTGACATTACATCAGGACCCAAGTGGGTAACACTATTGTTACAATAGTAATCATGGTCAAGCAAACCTGAGCAAGGTAGGAAACACCACGGGCTTAGCCTACCCCAGTACAATAGTTAGGCTCTCCAAAAAATAAAAGTTGGGTGTGAAAGATACCCCTAGCATGAACCATGGACAAGTACGGCTAGGAAAAGAGGTTACACGTACAACATGAAAGGAATCCTCCTTCTACAATGAAGGCAATAATAGAAATAAAAGTAAGGAAACTCTAGATCTATGGTAATGAATTTGAGAGAATAGTAAGCTGACTAAGCTGTCAAATAGTTCTCTTGAGTTAAAGATAGAATATGGATATGGTTATATGAAGAACATCATTAAATAAATGAAGTTCATGGTCTTTACTCAATGCCTTGATTCTATTTGTTAGGTTGAAGACAAGCTAGACTCTAAGTTTGGGGGGTTGATAACATCCAATTTTGTGGATGTTTCATGCCTTATTTTGCCCCTAATTTCCTCTCATTTATACATGCTCACCTTGTATTTCCATGTTATGCATGTAAATACCAGTTGTTCTTTGTCTTGAAGGTAACTAAAACGTTCTATGCAACTAACTTAAGTATTGAAGGAGTTTAGCAAGGAGCAGGGCAAACATCAGTTCTCACAATTAATGGAAACCACAATACTAGCGTGACCATTGGGTCATAGGGTCACAGTGAATGGATGCAAGAAAAGAAAATGCCTTACTAACCAAAGGATTATGTTTAATGGTTGGCCCGTGGGACCATCAAGTGTTCACTCTAATGGCCTCCTTGCACCCAAACTCCACATCTATGCGACCATCATATGTCAGGATCTAATGGCTTCTCTATGTCAACCATCCATCTGACCTCACCATTGATCTTCCAAGACAATAACCATTCGTTTATGACTACTAGTACCATCGGTTCCCAGAACGCATGGATTTCCTGGTGCAACAACTACTGACCATCCTTGATCTATCATCTGATGTGAAGGTAGACTCCTTCAAAGAAACTCAATCATAGTGTCAAGACTCAATGGCCTAACTGAATGATCATTTCAAGATCATTAAGCATATACCCCTAGGCATGTTCCCAATACTTGCGATGCAAGCAAACAATCAAGGAGTTGAAGCTATAAATACGAAACATGGGGCACAGTGCCAAGGGACAAAGGAGGGAGGACACCCAAGTGCTGCTGGGGATCAACCTCGCCATCGACCTTGAGATGGACCATCAGTTATAGGATGAGGGTCTGACTTCTTCACCAACCGATCCATTTCTCCACCACTTTGCCTTGATCAAGGTCTTCCTTGACAAAATGAGGATAATGAGCAGGGTAGGATTCTCACCTACATTGTGCCAGATCCAGACTTATAGGGCAAGACCATCCACCTTAACCGTTATCAGTCATTATTGGTGTATCTCCCCTCCTTCTTCCTCTAGATCTATCTCCCTATTCTTGTTTTCCTCTATTTCATCTTGGCAGTACCTCAGGTCTCTCTGTATTTGTAAATTTATAATTCTAGCTCATCAACATGAGTGAATAAACATATATCTTGGGATGGGAGTAACCACTAAGGATTTCTCAACATGTAAATAATTGCATCTATTTAAATTTATACTCTTAGCAATGATCCTAAGCTTGAGATAGGAGGGAGTAGGCATATTTGATGATTTCTTGCAATCTTTCTAAAGGTATAAAATGGGTGTGAGTATTGCATGTTAGTGAGAGGCGTTAGATGGTGAAACCCAATCCAAGTTCCCATTGGTATTTGTTATATCACTCCATGCTTCTATTTTTTGTCTTGGTTTACTTTTTGCATTATTTTTATTATTTTACTTTACTTGATTGGTTGGAGTAACACTATTCTGTAAGGAACACCCAACTTAGTCTCACTCTTTGATTGGTGTAACTAAGCCAAGATTCTACATTCATTGCACTGATCACTCCTTATCCCTGTGGATCTATCCCAATTTACTACATTAGACTCCGTATAATAGTTGTCGGGGCCTAAGTGTCGAGTACATATTTAACAGTCTGACTACTCTAGATTTGCTCCTTTTGGACTTGTGATTTAGGCCAGTCAATAATTCCAAAGCCTTTTCAGACTACTAAGTTTTTGATGTAGTGGGGTGTGTGCCTTAATTACAATGTCTGGGTCTTGAGGATCATATCAAAGTAATATAATAGTTCATTAGGTTTAATTATAGCTAAAATTGGTCTATATTACTCACACCTAAAACCTCAAAGAGGGTCATATTCCTCATAACTAGTAACGATTCCCGTAAGAGTCTTCCTACCATAATTATATCAACAATGCAGTTTATCATATCTATCCATTATTAAAATATTTAGTTTGGAATTTTGTACAAAGAATATATTCATTGTGATTCAGTGAAAGTTATACTAATAGTTTCACCTTCTTAACTCTACTATAACCCATTTTTCATTTATAACCCTATAAAACTAGAGACGTATAGCCTAGAAATCATTTTCCTTTTATTTTAGAAGGGATCTATTGAATTTTATATTTTGTGTAAATATATATCTCCATGAAAGTCAATGGAGAGATACTACGATACATGAAAGTAGTAATGTAAGTCACTCATGGGTACATCACATATTAGTAAATGTGGACACTATAAGCGTATAATAAAATGAGGGATGATAGTGTTACCTGTTTAACCATCTTCTTAACCAAAAGGGTTATGAATATACTCATCTTGCTTTCTATGAAGCATATAGAATTCCAAAATGATCTATATGTTCATAGATGGATCCTAATCTTCACATAAGTGCAAGCTACAAAAGCATTCATGTTGTTTTAATTCAACTTGTTTCTTCTATTGTACAAGACACAAAGGCATAGATGTTGATAGCATGTGTAATGAATAATTAATGTTGTTGCCAAATGGTTTTTTCAATGTTGAAACGAAGTCCATGGAAAGACACTCTCATAATCTCTAAAATGGGGAAAGACATTCACAATCAAGAAGATTCCATTTGTCTATTTTTTGTTAAATTTCCCATTTGTATTACTATCTAATTTTATGGTATATGTGGATCTTGTTAGTACAAATATGAACTTTGTTAGCCTTATCTAAATGTAACACTACTAGGCACATCATCCCCAAATGATCTTGAAGATATTTTTCTAGAACCTGCACTTTAAAGGTTGTTCTTGTTTTTCAACATTCCCTCAAGTTACCTAACTTTTCAGCACTCGTCTTGGAAGATGGGTTCAAGTACCTAAATGTTTTCAATCATAATATGTTCAAGATTCTTCATGTTACTCATCACTTCCTTCTCACTTGATTCAATTTTACTAGAAATTCCATATCTATCAAAAACTGGGCTCAAAACATTCTTGTTAGGATCCACAAAATTCAAACCCTTCTAAATTTCAATATATATCTCTAAGTTTTCCTCACTATTCTACCAAACATCCAAAAGAATTGAAGTTATCCAGGTAGTTTTTTACCTATGGGAATGGTTTGTTTGAGTCAAATTTGTGTTGAAATCATTAATAAAAACAAAGCGTGAGGTTGGTGCATATTCTTGTTTTGCATCTTCACTAGGACCATTGTGACATAAGGTCTTCACCTATGAGGAACACACATTTTCTTCAATTCCACCAGTAAATAAATATAAAGTGACACTTCTTTCCTCTGATTGATTTTCACTATCATCAGCTCCACTAAGTAGATTTCTATTGAAAATGCAAAGAAAGCCCCTCCAATAAACTAGGATCCTCAGTTTTACAATATAAGCTATGCATGTAGTTTTTGCTAACAACAGTTCCATTATATGTTTTTGATACTATTGCCTCATCAAAAGAGGAAGTGATGGATGTAGTGTTTTATACATGTCTAGATAGATCCCTCTATATTCTTGCTTTTTCTATTTTGATGTAAGTTTCTCTTTGATCCTACATACAAATAAGTTTTTTTTCTCCTTAGTTGACAAATGTGTCCTATTGACTAGGTTGTATCATCATGATACTTGGATTTGAAACAAAGTCTAAGTGACAAGGATTCAAAAAGTAGCATCCTCAGCAATAGTTCAATCTAGTAGACAAACTGACTCCATATTCTTGAAGGTCCATTTGAAACCATATACCAAATAGAGAGTTAATAACCTTATACTGTATCGGTGAAAGCTTAAACAAAATCAACATATACATGTAAATCATCCTCCCAACTCCAAATGTGTAGAACTTGCAACCACACTCATAGGCATGAGAAGTGTGTAGAAATTTCTAGGGTACAAGAAAGCCTTTTTCTTGTCCATATCAGATTCTATAGGTCAACCTTTTTGTTATCTAGTTCAAATTGTGTATGTACCTTGTCTATGATAGTTGACACTTCCTTTTTACTTATTTTTCAGGCGTGACATTTGGGTCCTTGTTTAAAAGCTATAAATGAGTTTGAGGCCCTAACTTCCCCTTTCCATGAAGATCTATGTTATCAACTTTTCAAGGATTGTTATGTTTGTGAAACTTTACTTTGACTCATCCCAAGTCTACTGGCTTGTTTTGGACTGTCATCTTTGTTGCTAATAAGAGCGTGAATATTTCATATCATATTTAATGCCCTATTTTCTACTTATGTTACACGTAAGGTAACTAAAATTGGAGCATGTTTCTAAAGACTTAATATATCATAGGTTAATATTCATATATATCTTGATGCTCAATGTATCTCTTGTTCTGTAGTTGTAGTTGAGTGGTTTTTCCTCAAAGAGATTCTGGTCTCTCTCAATCTTATCGACTAATCCACATCCAATTGAGTGAGTTAGGACCTTCTAAGAGAGTTTCTCTAGTGTACACCTTGTAAAGCTATGTACTCCTTTGCCAACCTCTCTCTATCAACATGGTGAAAGCTTCTCCTTGGTGAAGGTGAAGATAAAGGTTAAAGATGTAAGGCAAGAGTGGTAATTCCTTGAAGGTGTAAGACTTGTTGCAAGAGTATGTAAGTCCTTGATGAAGGAAAGAAGCTTGTTGCAAGAGTGGGTAAGTCCTTGTCCAAGTAAAAGACTCTTAGTCATGGATAGGTAAGTCCTTTGTAAGGTTATTGGCTCCCTTGTCCTCCAAGGGAAGGCTAGGTAGCCTTGACATTTAACATTGTGATCTATTTCTTGTAAATATATAACGGAATATAAGAAGTGAGACATGGCTGAAAATCCAAGAGATTTACTCTTCTAGGTAATTGATGTACATATCCTAGTGTGGAGGTTGGAACCACTATACATAATAGTTTTCACTTGGTGTTTGCTTAATCTCTCTCTCGCTTGCTTTTCAATAAAGCATATATTTAGAAAATATCTTGAAGGTCTAATGTGTTTTGTTTAAGTGCTTTTAGCTCTATTAAACCCCCCCTCTAGAGCCCAAGGATCCCACATTTATTGTTTTTGTTATCTAGAAATTATTAATGAACTTACATGAAACCTAATTAAATTGGTGAATAGGAATTTTTTGTTAAACATAAAGATTGTCTTTATATATTGTTGGTTGAATTCCACAATGAATCTTAGTGATACATCTTTATATTAGAAATATGACACTGGTTTACCACTGATTGTTTGACTAAAACATGTCATATCTCATATGTTTAGCCAATCTAAAATTGTATTTCCATATTTATTTTATTTTTTTTCATAGAAAGAGTTGTCACGTTCCTTCTCAAATGAATAAAAACTACACAGTAACTGTCACTGTGGTTGTCGCTGCTCTGAGGGTTGGTGTGTCTTCCACGATGTCTTCAAGGCTCTGTCACCTCCACCTACCTCGGTGCCTCACTTCCGTTGCTGGTGCAGCTACCTACCTCCTGACGCATCTCCAAACTTGCATCACCTCGCCTTTACTCCCCAACATCCCAAACCGCCAAAAAACCGAGCAGGAGTCTGACCCCGTCGTAGGCGAGTTGGTCCTCCGCTGACCTCGGTGAGGGTTTGGGCCCTCCAGGGCTCTTGAAGACTCACTTTCAAGTCTCTGCTATGTCTCTGTTCCATCTCTAGAGGGGGGCGTCGCCATGGCTAGCGCTGGCCTGGCCGGTGCCCTTGTCACGACCACCACCTCCACCACTAACACCTCCACTCCACCCTCCCCCTCCGATGCCACCCTTCCCCCTCCTTCTGCTATTGCCAACCCTCCACTTAACCTCCCCGCTCCACCACCCACCTCTGGCTCTGGCCCTGGCGGCATCTCGCTTGGGTGGTCGGACCCGCGCATTGATGTTACGACTGGCAGAGCATGGGCAGACACCCTCTCCAGGCCTATGCCGGTCCAGAGGAATTGTCGGCCAGTGACAATGCCCGATGACCCCAAGGCCCCCTTCTTTTGCCCTGAGGATAGGTGGCCCTGGACGAAGTTCTTCCCCTCGGTGGTCAAGGACCTAGATGATTTCCACAAGAGCTCCGCCATCATTCAAGTGATGGGGAAGAAGGTTTTCATTCAGCAGATCTACGGTTGGATGCTCCGTATGTGGAAACCAAAGGGTGAACTCCAAGTTTCACCTCTTAAAGATGGGCTATTCCTGGCGTGGTTTTCCAACGAGGTGGATATGTTGACCGCCCTCGAGCAAGGACCCTAGTTCTTCGATAACCAGCTAGTCCTTACGTGAAGGTGGACTCCGCAGGCGGATGTGCGTTGTGCGGCCCTCACGTCGGCGCCCGTTTGGGTGACCTTCCCTGACTTGGGGAGACACTGGACTAGGCGGGCATTAACCATCATCGGGTACACACTAAGCGTGCCTAAGGTGGTTGACTTCTGGCTTGACGGCAAGTACATGGGTGTCCCACATCTGTGTATTGAAGTCCCTGCTGAGAGGGTGCCTTCTCTGATGGTGATGGTGGAAATGCTTGAAGGTGAAGCGTTGGAAATCATGGTGATATACGATGCTTTACCGGAGCACTGTCAAGAGTGCAAGGTTTTCGGTCATATGCCTGGGGCTTGCCCCGGGGAGAGAGTGGCCCTTGCGGATCCACCCGTGGTCAGGGGAAGGTCCTGGAGCAGGAGGGCTCAGAGAAGAAATAGGAGACGTACCGCTAACGGCAAGGAGAACGAGAAGGACGGCTCCAGGCCACCAGGTGAGCAGGGGTTGGATAATGCAGGTGGTGTGGCCTCTTCTTTGGTAACCCCTACAGTTGATGCTGCTTTTTCACAGGTGATGGACGAAGTGGTTGATCCAGGCACAGATATTCACCTAGATAAGGATATACTGATGGGTGATGTTGCTTCACCAACCGGATGCTTGAACTTGGTTCCTGCATCTGATGAGGTGGCCAGTGCTAGTGCGGTCGCGGAGGAGGGTAGTTGGTAGCCTCAACCAATCCGTTCCAGCGGCTGGATGATCAGGATACAGAGGAAATTACAGTGCCACCTGCTAGAAAGGCCAACACCAGGAGCAAGGAGGCCAGCTCCAGTGGTGGAAGGGGCAAGGGTAGGAGCACCCGCTGAAGGGGTGTTGTCTCCAACCTGTACAAATGAAGATGCTCACTTGGAACGTGCGGGGTGCCTCTCTGCCAGGAAAGAAAAGAACACTACAACATGTGATCAAGGAGAGGAAGGCAAGCATAGTTATATGTTTGGAGACCAGAATAAAAAGGATTGTCAGGCATAGGGTCAAGACTCTGTTCCCTAATGGTTGGGAGGTTGTTTCGAACCTGAATGATATTAAAGGGGGCAGAATTGTTGTTGGTTGGAATCCTAGAATATGGGATATCCAAATGATACATAGTTCGGCATAACTTGTTCTGATCAGTTGTATCAACGGTGGAGGTTAGCATTGTGTTATCTCGGTTGTATACGGATCCAACTTTGAGGTGGAGAGAAGACTATTGTGGGATACCATTGTTTCTTCAACACAGTATGAACTGCCTCAGCTTGTGATCGGGGACTTCAACCAAGTTCGACAGGAAAGGGAGAAGAAGGGTGGGCTACCTATCCATGACTCTATTCTTAGCAGATTTAATGTCGCGATGGATGCTGCTAAACTCATGGAGATTAATACCAAAGGTGGAATCGTTACGTGGCACAACAATAGGAAGCCTGTACGTAGGATATCCAACAATCTTGATCATGCTTTGGTCAATGAGAGTTGGTTGGATACTTTTCCCAATGCTGCCATTAAATTGGGAGCACATCCTAACAGTGATCACTCCTGGATGGAGTTGGAGTTGGATTACAAACCTGCTCCTAATAGACCTTTCCGGTTCTTGAATCATTGGCTCTCTTGGCCACTTTTGAGGGAGTGATAAAGGTAGCTTGGGAGAGTAATGTGGATGGCAATCCGATGTTCAGAACCATTAGCAAACTGAAGAATGTCAAAGTTGCGTTGAAAAGATGGTAAAAGTCTTTGATGGATCTGCCTAATCTTATCAAAGATGCCAGGGTCAGATTTGAGCTAGCAGCTGCTAATCTCAGGCATGATCCTACATCTGAGGATTTGATGATTATTGAGGAGAATGCCAGCAAACGGGTTCTTCAGTTAGAGAAAGTGGAGGAGGTCAGTTTTTGGCTAAGAAGCAGACTTAAATGGTTACTTGATGGCGACTGTAATTCTAAAGTGTACATTGCTGCTGTCAAAAAGAATAATATGAGAGATCACATCCACAATCTTATCGATTAGGAGGGTAGATTGGTGGATGAGGAGACTAAAATTGGTGACTTGGCGGTGGATTTCTTCCAAAATCTGTACAACTAGGGTCACCAACGGGCTACCAGTTCCCCTCTCCTGCACAAAGTAACTGAGATTGTGAATACAGATTTGCTGAAACTTGCCACGGATGATGAGATCAAAGCGGCGGCCTTTTCCATTGGTGCTTCCAAAGCACCTGGGCCTGATGGCTTCACCGCGAAGTTCTTCCAAGCGTGTTGGCCTATCGTGAGTGATGATGTTTGTCACACTGTGCGGTGGTTTCTAGTTGGTGGTAGGATGGTCCGATAGGCCAATCATGCTTTCATTAGGCTCATTCCTAAACATAAAGCGGCTGCTAATATGAATTATTTTCGCCCAATTGCGTGCTGCTCGATGATCTATAAAATTGTGGCCAAGGTTCTTGCTGGGAGACTTAAAGTCATTCTACCTAATATTATCTCGATGAATCAATCTGCCTTTATCAAGGGTAGATCCATTTCGGACAATGCCCTTCTAGCTTCGGAGTTTCTACTGGATTTTCAAGTCAAAAACTGATCCAAAAAGGCATGCATTAAAGTTGACATCTCCAAAGCTTATGACCATGTCAGTTGGCCGGGGCTTTGGAGCACAATGGAGGCGTTGGGGTTTGACAAGAAGTTTATTGATATAATCAAGCAATGTGTGATGACCACATCCTTTTCTATTTTGATTAATGGTGTGCTCAAAGGGATGTTCCTAGCATCTAATGGTCTGAGACAAGGGGACCCCCTGTCTCCCCTTCTTTTCTCTCTTATCATGGAGAATCTTTATTGTCTAACCAAAGTTGCGGAAGAGGCAGGTTTTGTGCGCCCTTTCAAAGTACAGGGTACTAAGTTCTTAAACCATATGATCTTCGCCGATGATGTGCTTTTCTTCATATCGGGGCATGCTAAATACCTTCGGGGGCTTAGAAGAGTCCTTCAAAGCTTTGGGAAAATCACTAAACTCTACATCAGCGACATCAAATCCCATGTCTTCTTCTCTAAATCCTGTGACAGCAGGAGAGGTAGGCTCAGAGAGGCCATTGGGGTGTCAGAAGGGAGCTTCCTCACTAGATACTTCGGTGTGCCGATATATGGTGGGGTGGGAAAAGGAGCTAATTATAAGAGCTGTGTTGACAACCTCCGAAAGGTGGTGGACAACTGGTCTAGCATTCGTGTGTCACTTGCTGGTAGGGTGGTCCTTATCAACTCTGTCCTCGTTAGCAAGGTCAGATACTAGTGCAGGATGGCTGAGATGCCGAATTTCATTATGGAGAAGTTTAGAGCTGTCATCGCCGATTTCTTATGGAGCAGCAATGCTCATGTGATCTCATGGGAGACGGTGGCTCAACCATATTTTTGTGGTGGTCAGAATATTATTGATCCTGTGCGTATGGCTTGGGCTGCTTTAGCCAGCATAGTTCATGATTTGCTGACTAAACCTGAGTCCCTTTGGGCCGTGTAGATTGCCAGCAAATACACCAATCTAGAGGCGATCAATGAAGGGCGGTAATCTTCTAGGTGCTGGAAAAGGATGAAGGCGACCTGGCTGGTTATCAAAGATGAGTACACCTTCAATATGGGATAGTGGAGGCTAATCGGCAACCAGAAACCTTGGATTCGACCCTACTTCAATCCCTGGGTGGTTTGGGACTCTTTTCTTTGGCATAAGATGAGATGCCCCAAATGGAGTTTTTGCTCCTACAGAGCCATCGTGAAAAGGTTTCCTACCAAGGATAGGTTAGCCATATGGGGTTTGAATTGTGATCCGGTTTGTTTGCTTTGCTCTGAGGAGAATGAAACACATGGGCATCTATTTTTTGGCTGTAGGTATTCCAAGTACCTATGGTGTAGAATGGCTCTGAAATGTGGTTGGGGTGGTTCACCACCTGATAGTATGGATGATATCATTCGTTGGATGTTTGAGAAAACTAGAAGGAACATCAAAGATAGATCCTTGGTGGGCGTGATCTTCACAAACATCATCTACCTTGTTTGGGCAGAAAGAAATAGCAGGTTACATGGTAAGAAGGCTTGCGATAACATTTTGGGTTTTGAGATGCTTGTTAATAGGTTGAGCTGGCATGTTAGAGCCATGCCAAACCTCTTGCTAGGGGTCAGTACTCTTATAGCTCAGAGATGGGATCTTGCCTATATCTTGTACATTTATGGGATTTTGTGGCTTCCCTTATACGGTTTTTGGTGTTTAATAATATTTTACCTTATCCAAAAAAAAAACTACACAGTAATTGTTGATAAATGTCATATCTACAACCCTTTTTAAAGAACAAAATGAGATTCCATCGATGAAACCTCTCTAGTCATGTGTGATCTTGCCTCCTATTGTCAGCCAGTGGGGTTCTCTATCTGCTATTGCTTACAGGAGTTATCTCATGTTGCGAACTTAAATTTCTATCCTTGTATATTTATATGGAGAAGCAAGCTTCCGTATAGTTTGAACTCTCTTCCCTAGAGGTAATGTCAAAATCACTTCTTATTAATATATTGAAAAACAAATATGTATAATTAGAATTTCTTGCTCCCACTTTTTATATTGCAGATAGTTATTTATGCATGTAGTTCAAAACATGGACATTCCATTTTGTTTGTTATATTACAAGATATATATGCATTTATCATTCAAGGTAAGACTCGCATGAAGTAATTTATTATTCTTCTAATCTAATTATTTATGATGGGTTTTTCCTGATCCCACAATACATTTGCCACGATGTTTTTCCAATTGCAAAGGTGATGATTTACTCAATATTTTTGTTGTGATGTGTATAAAAGTATGAGATGGATGCTCTAAAATTTCATCACATATTGCTAAAATTTGATGTGGATGTTTTTTTTGTATACTTAAAACATGATAAGTTCGTGCTCAAACATTTCAAATGAACCTTCTTGCATTTTTTAAAATTATGTAATCATGCTCATTTTCTATAGATATAAATATGTAAAAATTCTTTAGCATGGCAAAATGTCTGATTATACACTTAACCTTGAGTTAATTCACAAAATGTTCAACACATAATTTCATGTGAATACTTTTTACTCCTCTTGTTCTTGTACTCTCCTCCTCTTGTAAATCTGTGAACCTGGTCCTATAGTCTTGGACAAGAATGAAAATGTTGACTGAATAGAAGGTTTTCTTCTATGAATTGGTATTTCATGATGCAATGTAGTATCCTTGTGTTGAGACTAAAGTGATTGGGTGGTCTTAAGCAATATAAAAATCTTTCATATAGTTAGACATTAGACTTTATGTGTATGTAAAATTCAATTGATATATTAGGTTCATCTTGTCTTCCCTTATAATTTATTAATGGATTCACAAAATCAACATTTTACCTCCATAAACTAGATTTTGATATTTCACAATTGGAAATACAATGTGTTAGACCAAATCTTCACACTTGCAAGCAAGGCCTTAGGTTTCAAGCACCATAGAACAACTGTAACCATTTCTATGATTATGAGATACCAGATGATTGCCTTCCAGTACCTAAGAGTGTTGATTTCTTTCTCAATTCATGACCATATATATGCAAACCATATTGTCAGCATCTCACACATCTCTAGGGTATAGGCCCAAGTATTGATGACTTCCTCATGATTTGGAGGTGGCACTGTGGTGATTGAATTCCATGTAGGATGAGGAGGATACATTTTGACAAAGTTTTAGTCCTGATTTCCAGTATCATCAAGCATACAACTGACAGAAAAAGACCAATGAATGAGGCTTGTGCCATTGTTGATGGCGTTATTATAGCACATTTGAATCCCAATGACATCTAGGTGAATGAGAAGCATCCTTGGTACTTTTTATTTGCATAATACACACCTCAACTTGTGTGGGTGGTTTAGAAAAATTCTGACATTCTTTTAACAATTAACCTTATTTTCTTGTTTGGAATCTTTAGTACTTTGATACAGAAATAGATCCTTGGTATATGAAAAATCTAGACACCTTCTTATAGCTCAATTTTCTTCCATAAGTTGTTAGTATAGAATAAACACTTCCTTTTTTCTAGATATTTTCGGTGTTGAGACCTCTACAAAGGCCTCTAGTACTTGGGTGATTATCATAACTTGATGCACTGATGCCTTAGCCATAAGTAGGATATCATAAATGAAAAAAAATGAGAGTAAATGGTGAACCACCTTTAGTTAAAATCAATGGTTATAGTGGCCTTAATTGATATATTCTTATATTACCTGACATAGATGTTCCTCCAGTTAAAAACAATGGTTTCTTACTGTTGGTAAAAGCTAGATTTCATTTTAATCTTTATTATTATACCATATCTAGCCAGACTTTTTGGTTATATTGGGGATGTGGGCTTTCTTCTTCTTTTGCAGGTTCTCATGTTTGCTCATGTTACAACAAATGTTGCTCCCTATTTTTTAAGGGTTCACATAAATATGATTCTTTTATAATTAGGTTTAGACCTAAGATCTAGTCTATCCTATATCATACCTTTCTCCACACTTTATGGGGTGATCATGATGGTATTGAGTAACCTCAGTTACCTTCTCAGTGGATGGGCAACATGGACAAGATGGAACTAACAATGATTCAATGTCAAATCATGTAGGATATAAAAACGACTTAAGTCGTGACCTAAGAAATGGGTCATGACCTGAAATATTTATAAGATTTCATATATTCTTATTCTTATCAAGAAATAATAGAAATTCAAATGTATCCTAGCGATAGATTCCAAATACAGAGAATAAACACAAAGGGTTATTCAAACCAACAAACATTACTAGAACCCTTATTCATTCCTAGTTTTATGTAGTTTTCCTTTACTATTGTGAGCACAACCATGACTATCACTTTATCTTGATTCTTTCCAATTGTACCAAGTTACCTACAAAACATTTATATTATTAAATAAGCAGTGTTTGATAGCAATCTACAATATTCAAACATTCAATTTTCAAAAGCAAGAATTTTTCAAAACAACTATGATGGGACCCCCTACTTCCCCAATAATGATTGAACCCCGAGATATGATGTCGCGAGTATTAAACCCAAGTTTACCCTATGCACTTATCGACAAATATCTAATCATTATGCTCTAGCTAATAAACTAAAATATACTAGTACGTAAGAGATCAATAGGTTATCACTACATTTTTTGGATGGTGGTTCTATGGCAAGTGACCTAACCAAAATCCCATGAAGAGCTCAGATGTTTTTATCATGAACATTGGATAATTGACAACATACAATTCTGAGGATGTTTCATGCCTTATTTTGACCCTTGTGTCCCCTCATTTATACATAGTCACCTTGTCTTTTCATTATTTGGCGTGTAAATACCTCTTGTCACTGCTATAAAATGGGGATACAACGTCGGGTATTTTAGATTTATAACATCATTTATTGACTGAAACCTCAGTGGGCGATGCTACAAACAAGTAATTTTGTCTTCAGTCAACTTCTGTGATGGTGTTTCTTTCGTTGTCAGCTAGTAGTTGTAGTCGAACCGACTACATAAAATGCAACAACTGCCAAAATACTGGTTTCTGTTGCACCTATCACGACTGTTATGCAATGACACTGACGATGGTTAGTCCATGCCATGTCAGTTGTCATAAATAAAAATACGTCAGAGAATACATTTATCAGTAATGAATAGTGTAAAAAACAAGTATTTTTCATCAGTTGTCATTTCACCGACGTTGAATGTCTATGTAGTCGATTTTTTATAAATAACTAATGAGAAATGTATATGTTTATTTTTTTCTATAGAAGGTCTGCAGACCTACTATCCATGCCTGTAAATACCTGGATGGAGCCAATCTCCTTCTGAACTGAAGGCTCTCTACAAGCATTGCGGCTTAACAACAGGCCGGAAAACTTGCAAGAAAAACAATCATATATACAATACATGCACAAACATGCCAACATACTTCAACATTTTTTTGAATACACATCACAGTCAACATTCCAGTCAACTCTTCCAAAAATCTAACATATGACATTTTTTACTTCACATTTCAAATACACTTCTTTAATTCACATTTCAAATACACATCATTGTCGAACTCTTCCAAAAATATAACATAATTATAGTATACTTACATAATATGACAGGCAGCAAAAATATGTCTAATCCTATTGCATCATTGTAGTAGACCTTACATAATATTATAAAAAACCTTAGTGCAGGGGGGTTTATGAGCTAAGGAGACTGTTCAAGGGGAGTCAAGAAAAGTATCAAATTTATATATATAAACATGAAAACCTAAGTAGATCAAAACAAGGCTATTCTTGGAGAAAACTAATATATATGAATGCTAAACTAGACTAAAAATGAAACTAAAAATGGGATGAATATGCAATCATCACTAAACCATCCTAGTTTGTACTATGGAAGCAAATATCTCTTTGAGAATGTTCATTAGTTAAACAACTTGTCTAAAGGTCCACCTGGATTTGGAGGAGGTGGGGGACCGACTATGTTCACCCATACTACAAAAAACTGCAAAAAAAATAATCATCAAGGTCAAGGATAATGCTAAAATTAGAACAAAATTCAAATAGGCCAAGCCAAGATCAAAATCAGAATAAAAGCAATAGCCAACTGAAGATGGTGTTAGAGCTTTTTTATTTTGCAAAAAGATGAGAAACAATGAATGACCAATTAACTAAAAGTGCTATCACCAACACGTGTGTCTTAAACATGATGTAAACTCATCTAGGAGGCATGACAAATCATATTCCTGACATGCATACCCACCTGAAGCAAATTGATCAACAACTAGAATAGCTGTCAGATCTCATAAAAAACCCTCAAGGAAAGATTCCATCCAACACCATGAGTGCGAAAATGTCCACTCTTCATTTTGGAATTTTTTAGAAAATATGAAAGACAAGAATATCCAAGAAGGAAATTCAAACATTGAACCACAACCTAAACTAGTTATAATGGAGGAATCACCTAATGAGGAAGTCCCTACCAAGAAGGATACAACCAAAGAAAAAGGTAAGAGAAAGAAGACTGTAAAAGAAAAGAAATCTGCTCCCGTGGAGGATGTTTTTGCAAAAATAAATTCATACTTGCCAAGAGTTCATTTTCCCTATAAACTAATCAAGGCCCACTTAAAGAAGAGGTATGAAAAGTTCTTGAAAGTTGTAAAGAAGCTACACCTTGATGTACCATTCTTGGATTCCATCGAGGAGATGCTAACCAATGTCAAATTCTTCAAACATCTGATCACGAAGAGAAGGAGACGAGACCATGTGGAGATTGTGAGGTTAGCAAAAATGTCGAGTGATTTAGTACAAGAAAAGATGCCCACAGAGAAGAAAGATCTTGGAGCATTCACTATTCCTTTCAATGTTGGAAACAATGAAGTAAGATAAGGACTTGCAGAACTGGGGAAAGAATTAGTCTTATGCCCTTACTCTAGCCCAAATGTTGGGTCTTACTGATATGGTAAAAACTAGAATAAGGATTTAACTAGTTGACCACACATTCACAAATCCAGTAGGAATCCTCAGAATATGTCACCATCTGTGTGGGACAATTCTTTATCCCATGTGATATCGGTGTGATCGATATAGTGGAAGACCCAAGATTCTCGATGATCTTAAGAAGACCATTCCTTTTCGTTGGGAGAGCTATAATATATGTTGAGACCAGGATTATCTTTATTCGAGTGGGAAATAACCACATAGACTTTCATGTGTGAGACTCCATTAGGAAACCTTTACTTTTTGAGTCAGTCTATTTCATGGACAGCTATAGTCAGTTCAATGTAAAAGTACAGGAAGATAATGCCACTAATGATCCTCTAATATGAGCCCTAAACAACCCAAATCCTAGTTTTGAAGACCCAAAAGTTGTTGAAATTTTCTCGACTATCTGATTCAACTTGAAGAAGTATGCAACGATTATGATGAGGGAACAATTGAAATACCAAAATATGCATCCCTAGAGTAGACACATGAGGAGGAAGGAGAACCAAAGCATAAGCTAGAGTTGAATCGGCTCCATGAAGGGCTAAAGTATGAGATTCTTGATGATGAAGAAATCAACCCCATCATCCTAAACTCCACCCTAAAAGAAGATCAAAAGATGACATTGATAAGTGAACTCAAGTTATGTAGAAAGGGAACCAGATATCTCGTGAAGGACATCAAAGGATTAAGTTGGGCCGTCTACATGAACCTAAAAAACTTGGAAGAAACTACCAAACCCCTAGCTCAACCACAAATTAAGTTGAATAAAATTCTTAGGGAAGTGGTTAAGAAAGAAGTGACAAAGTTGTGCGACGCAGAAAAGCATATAATCGATCAACAAAAACAATTGGGTTAGCTCGATTTGTGTGGTGCCGAAGAAAGTAGGGATGACTATCGTATAAGGAGGGAAAGGTGATGAGGTAGCAATAAGAACAGGTGACAGGATGGAAAATGTGCATTGATTATAGGAAACTGAATGTCACAACCAAGAAAGGTCATTTCCCTTAACCTTTCGTTGATCAAGTCCTAGAACTCCTGGACCGATGCTCATAGTTCTATTTCCTAGACAGATACCCAAGATTTTATCAAGCCCATATCCATCCTGATGATCAAGAGAAAACTACATTCACATGTATCTATGGTACATATGCTTTCTGAAGAATTCCCTTTGGATTATGCAATGCATCCGTGACTTTTCAAAGGTGTATGATCTCCATTATTTTAGACATACTAGAAGACATCATCAAAGTCTTCATGGAAAATTTATGTCCATGGAGATGATTTTGATTGCTATTTGAAGAACTTGTCTAAAGTTTTAGAGTGATGTGAAGAGAAGCAATTAGTTCTAAACTGGGAGAAATGTCATTTCATTGTCTAGGAAGGGATAGTGCTTGGAAACAAAGTTTCTAAGAAGGGAATCGAGGTGGACTTAAGTAAAGTGGAAGCCATATGGAAACTTCCACCCCCTAAGTCCATAATAGGAATGAGGAATTTTCTTGGACATGTAGGATATTATAAGAAATTTATAAAAGACTTCTCCAAGATTGCTAAACCCTTATCAACGATGTGGAGTTCAATTTCTCAAATGATTGTCTCAAAGCTTTTGAGACCCTATGAAGTGCCCTCACCACAACACCTATTCTTCAAGCCTAAAAAATGGGATACCACTCAAAATTATGTGTGATGCCAGCCATTTCTCTATTGGAGCTATTTTAAGATAGAAGAAAAATAAAAGGCATCATGTGATTTACTACGCTAGAAAGACTCTCAACGAGGCGCAAGTGAACTACACAAGCACGGAAAAGGAAATACCAGAGATAGTGTTTGCCTTTGACAAGTCAGATCCTACCTGGTGGGATCAATAGTGAAAGCATATACAAATATAATGTGCAATAAAGTATTTGATTCAAAAACAAGACACTAAACCTAGGCTTTTGAGATGGGCTTTGTTACTTCATGAGTTTGACCATGAAATAGTCAATAAGAAGGGAACCAAGAATGTAGTTACTGATCATTTATCAAGAATCATCATAGCTGATGATGATCTCTTAGTAGTTAATGAAAACTATCCTGATGAGGCTCTAATGACGGCCAAGGTAGTTGAGTCCAAGGCACCATTGTATCTAGACATATGCAACTACCTAGCATGCCGACAGATACCGCCTGAGATCAAGTACAATGAGAAGAAAAAATTATTTTCAGACTTGAATAATTATTAGTGGGATGACCATCTCATGTTCTAGAGATGTGCTGATAATCTATATCTACGTTGTATACCATAAGAGGAAGTGCCCCAGATTCTTAAGGAATGCCATTCATCACCTTATGATGGACATTTGGGTGGAGACATGGCTATGACTAAAATTCTACAATCTAGGTTTTATAGGCCATCTCTATTTAAGGATGCTCAAGCTTTTGTAAAAATTGACAAAGAGTGCCTTCTAACATATCAAAAAGAAATGAAATGTCCTTTTCAAATTGGATTGAGGTAGAGATATTTTACGTTAGGTGGATAGATAATATGGAACCATTCCCATCTTTTAATGGTAACCAATACATCTTAGTGGTGGTGGACTATGTATCAAAATGGGTAGAAGTGATAGCCACCCATCCTGCAACGTGAGGCCTGTAATCAAGATATTTAAAAAGATTAGCTTCCCAAGATTTGGGGTCCCACACACCATCATATCTGATGGGGGATATCATTTCTCCAAAATGCAGTATGTAGCTCTGCTTAAGAAGTATGGAGTAATGCACAAGGTCTCCACTCCCAATCACCCACATACCTTTGGTTAAGTGGAGGTGTCTGATAGGAAGATCAAGCAAATTCTAGAGAAGACGGTTGGGAGTACAAAACATGATTGTTCTATTAAGTTGGATGATGCCCTATGGGAATATCATACTGCTTACAAGACCCCTATAGGAACCACACCTTAAAGACTAATATATGGCAATGCTTGTCACTTACCTATCGAGCTGGAGCACAAAGCTTTCTGGGTGATCAAGTTCTTGAACATGGACCTAGAATTGACAAGAAACAAAAGATTTTTACATCTTAAAGAACTAGAGGAGATCAGACTCAATGCTTATGAAAATGCAATGATCTATAAATAGAGGACATGTGTGTGACATGATGATCGCATAAACAGAAAAGATGTGTCTGAAGGGGATATGGTTCTCCTTTTTAACTCAAGAGTTAGACTCTTCCTAGGAAAGATAAAGTCAAAATGGTCAGGTCCCTTAACCGTATCCAAGATATATTCATCAGGGATGATGGAGATTTGTGACAAAAAGACTGGGATGTTCAAAGTTAATTGACACAGAGTGAAGAGGTACTATGAAGATGGAGCATTTGTGAGAAGATCAGAACTCCAGTTAGATATTTCCCACCATCACCACCAGTATAAGTTTGAAGGATCTAACCAAGAGAAAGTAAAGCTAAAGACTATAAATTAGCACTTCTTGGGAGGACACCCAAGGACTCCTCAACTATCTTTCATTAATTTCTAGTCTGCTTATGTCTTTTTTAGTAATTAGATTTCTCATAATTGTCTAATCTCAAGTTTCATTCCTAGTGTTAGAAAATTTATTCTATTTCATAATTTCTAGTGTACATAGAATAAAAGTAAGAAAATTTGAGATTCACTTTTTCATTTCAAGAATCATATACAAGAACTATCAGTTCCTTGAAGGGAACCATTATATCATGTTCATCTAGTCCAGCCATCAGATTTCAAGTTACATTGCATGACCATCGGTTCGTAAAGAGCATAGAGTCACCATTGGAAGGTACCAATGCATGTATAGCCAGCTTATGCACGCAACCAGACCACCATCAGATCATAGAACAACTAGGTAATGGGTATCCTGGCAAATATCGAGTTACAACAACTGATAGTATAGACTAACTATTAAATGGGCATACTCTCAGATCTACAAAACCGGAAAATGTTGACAAGTAATACCATTGGATCCTGACCATGACACCCTCACATATGAGCCATTAGATCACTTCACCATCAGAAGGCAACATTTGATGGTCCCCCAATACCTTGTTTACGGGACCCCTATTAAAGGTCTTGAATAGACCAATGGATAACACACTTGCAAACCTAGCCACGTGAATACTTGATAGATAAGGTGATCAAAGTCACCCTATGAAAGACCATCAGGAGGCACCATCCCCATCCTCAAGCCATCGGTTGATGAATCACCAAGGAAAACTTTGTTCAAGAAGTTGTCAATCATTGCGGGAGAATGCCAAGCTACGCCACCGATCGTTATCAACAATCATCGACCTAGCCGCCAAGCAAAGCCCTTGACGACATGAGTGATAGAGATGATATAGAAGGAATGTAAAGTCTGGGAATTGTCAGTGGTGATTGATAAGAATCCTAACTCCTTACCTTTCCTCTCCATTTTACGAGCTTGTTGGATTTTCCACCTCCCTTGCTTTAACCATATTCTCTGTGGCATCTACTCCTATCCTTTATAGCTCTCCCAAAACTATTCAAAGATGCTTCACCTACTACTGACCCTTGACTATCAATGACCATTGGATTTTGCCACCATGTAGAAGAAACCATCGGTTCCTAACCCACCAGTTGTCAACCATCACTTCCCAAATCACTGATATTAGCACACCTTCCAACCACAGATTCCCTCCATCAGTTGCTAACTCTCAATCATAGTCATTGATTGTTGACCTCATCGTCAGTGGTAGACACATCTGTGGCAACTGATGTTATTAACCCTAAACCAAGGTCAAAGCCATTGATTCTTAGCGTAAGCTAAAATAATAGATTTGTTTATAATCATTTGTCTTCTTATTAGACATTGGTTTCTCAAACTCTTGATACCCATTGACTATCATCTTATCTCGGCAAACAATTAGTCTCATAGACCTACTACACTCATATTATTGGATTAACTTTGCTAGAGATACTTTAGCATCTACAAAGAAAAAGGTGGTAGGCAACCATGACAGGAACCAAGTGATTTAGGAGTACAGAGAGATCCAAAAACTCAAGGTAGCCATGACTCTAGAGGAGATGAATCAGATCAAAAGAAGAAAGATGAATTAGTAGTATACATGAGGTTGCATGGAGATGCTACCTAAGAAAGCATCAAGGCAAGTTTCAAAGAAGAAAGTCTCAAGAGGATAGCTGATCCAATCCTTGAGGAATCTGCAAGTGTTAGAAGAACAAATAGGGATCAAGGCTTCCTGAATACACACTTTTTGAGGATGTTCATAACTGAAGAAAATGGGTTGCATCAAGTCTTGACCAAGTGAGGACTCAAAACTTGGCTAAGGCATCTACAAAAGGAACGAATACAGAAGTAACAATGCCTCCACATATGGTGGCCACTGACATTGCACCTTAGACAAAAAATATAGTCTATAAGGAATAGCCTGACACCTACTTCTTGGCCAGAGATGATGATCACATCAAAACTTGGGGCAAGATTTTTACCAAGAAAAACTTTAAGAAATCTAGGTTTGGTGATGTAGAGATGTTGGAGAATTTAGGAATCTACAATGGGGTGAAGCGGAACCTGGAGAAGATAAGGATTTAAAAATTATATTTCAATAAACAGACTTCCTATGATGAGCTTGACCTAGAATTTATGTTGTCCCAAAAAAAGGTTGTTGATGATGAAAGAAGAAGAAAAGGAGTGTGGGGGAGATTATAAACTACAAGTGCACATTATCAAGGATGAATACATATCAACAAAAAATTGTCTCAATTCAATCTCCCCAGACTCCTTGAGAAATCTGAATGAGCCAATAAGGCATGGGGAGGCATGGATGCATGGGGCTTCCTAACATAAAAAATTGGGAAAGGTTGTTAGGAGACTGTCAATACAATTTTGGTCAATCTAAAGCTGCCATGATGCACTCACAATTTATGAGGGTCATACACAAACTGCACACTAATACGCTAACGTTCAGAGCAAATATGAGAAATGTGATAAAATTGGATCTCCAGATACTATGGAGTATCCTTGAAGGCAAGCTCGTCAATATAGGAAGAATTTTAATCGACAAGCTAGAAGTGGCAGTGCAGTCTGAAGGATCCACTGATTTCTACATGGGAGGCATGATTACAAACATTGCATATTGTTTGTGGTACCGCAGAGATCTGAGATTCCTCCTCAGGCCATAGGGAGATGCATTGATTGATGAAAAATACCTAACTACTACAAACCATCAATGAGGTCAAGGCATTTGCAAAAATAATAATACAAATTTAGTATATCAAAACAATATTTGCCCCTCCCAAAACAAAGTAACTATGATAGCAACAAACTCATATTCAAGGAGGAAGAAATTATAAGGATGATATCTCAATCAAATACGAGAACAAGTAAGCTGGCTGAAAAATGTGAAAAGCAACCGAAAGAAGTCGCTACAAAGAAAACCACACGAAAGAGGGTAGTATTATCCCTTACTAAAAGGTTAGCTACCAAACCCCAGATAAAGGAACCTGTTGCACCCAAAATAATAGACCTAGAAGAAATTGAAATGGAAATTTCAAAGACCTTGCCTGTCATCACCATCCTAGAGACTAGAAGAGTGGTAGAGGTTGAACCCATGACAATCGTATAAAAAAAATATAAGAGAGGGGTTGTCCTAGCCCCGAAAAAGGAACTAATGCCAGAAATGAGTATTTCCACCCACCATGAGGGACATGAGGGGGCTGCAATCAACTACAACAGAAACACATCTTTGAACACATTTCAAGGAAGGTATCGAGAAGGAGAAACTCCAAAGAAGGATAAACCCCAACCAGGGAAAAATGGTGTCTCATAGGAGACAACAGAGAATCCATAGAAGCAAATAAGTTGGATAATGAAGTGAGATCCATAAGCAGACCAAAACAACAACTCCGGGCTCTAATAGAAAACAAGTTCATTGAAATAGGGTAAGAGATTGACGACCTTTGTGAGATCATCTCAACTTCTACTCAAAATATTTTTAATTTAATTTTGAATATGTTTGCATTAAGATCACAAGCTTAGAAAATAGCAGGTGATATTCAACCAATACAAAGCCTACCACAATAGATGTAGAAACTAGTTGTAAATCAAGTAAAGGTTATGCAAACGCTGGAGGGAATTAACATCCATCTTAAAGCATACATGCTACTTGTTGTAGTAAAAACATGCTAGGGTGTTGTTTTGAGAGGAAAAGAGACTTTATAATGCTTCATATTGCTGAGAGATGAGGAATATAAGGGAAACAAGGAAGTGCCCACTAGGAAAGACAATCTCACCACTTCCCCAACCTCACTAGGGAATTCCACCAATAATAACTAAGATGGGGAACCTAGAGCGCTACTAAATCACAGTGTCCTACAGACAATCCTCACCAAAGATTTAGAAGCAGTTGACGATAATGAATTCACATTGAAATTTCCTTACAAAAAAGGGGAGGCACCGTAGACTACCAAAGACCTTATGTATAGGCTAGATCCATTTTTTAACTACAAAGCACTACCACCACCATCTGACTATAATACATTTATGAATCAATCTCTATTGTATGAAGCAATTATAGGAGGAGGACTCCCCATTCCTTTCGAAGTAGAAATCGAGCAGTTAATAGCTGAAGATGATCAAGAAAACTTAGACTACATGTTCGATGATGCATTTTCAAAGAAAGCCAAACTCAATGTTTCCTGATCCGCCCACCATCTACTATACATACAACTCAAGTCCAGCAGCACCACCAGCATTGTAGTGTAAAATGGCTACCATGGACATGAATTCTATGTTAGGGATGTTGTTACGTGACATCCATGTCCTAAATGGCATCCTAGATGATGAGAAACCCATATAAGATATAATCTATAACAACAATCTAAACACTTTGACAAGGAAAGATCTATGTTCATGTTTAGGAAGGAAGCAAATATAAGAAGAATCTTTTTGAAATCCTGGTGTGGGGCCATTATATAATAATTTATGTACAGAGACAAATCTAAGCCAATTTTCAATGCAACATCCAACCTAGCAGTCTAGTGTACAAAGAAAGAAGTGGTGTGTCATCAGTCAAAGAGATTCAAGACACTCTAGACAAAATGAAAGACTTAATGTTTATAACATTCGCATTCAAGGATTTCAATCACTAGCTCCTAACAGTGGCTAACCTTTCAATGAGAAGAGTCATTACCTACAACTTCATTGCAAAAGACCTACCATGTGGGAAAATGGTCTTCGAAAAGCTAGAGCATTGAACCATTCAAGAGTCCTGACCAGACTAAAAAAGGTTATCCAAGGAGTTAGTGGATGGTATCATACGAATTGGAAAGAGAAAACCATGGACTGCAACATGCCTAAAGAAAAGAAAAAATCATGGGATAGTGCATTTATAGCACTAAAGATGGTAGAAGCCATAAATAGGGGAATTCCAATTGAGAAGATAGTCAATGAAGAGTTCCATGTGTTAAGATGAAAATATGCCATTGATATATTCCATGGAAGATGATTTTTCTATGATGCATGTATGAATGACATCCCAAGAAGGATGTACTTGCTCATCCTCTTACCTATAAGAATCCCATGGTGAGAGCAACTGGAGAAACTTCAAGAAGCAAAAAAAAAATCTACTCTAGAACAAAGCACAACCAGCTTGGTAGTCCCTCCCTCCAACTCAAAGAAAACTACATCCCCACCACAAGGCTCAAGTATCCCTCCCCCACTACCACCCTCAAATGAAATCAACTTTGATGTCGCTATTGCACCTCATCAACCAAACAATATTGCAACCACTACTTCACCTGAACAATAAGTGGATCCCATAAGAAAGAAAAGAAGAAGGCACAACAGACAACACAGAAGATGAAGCCCCCATCCTGTCCAACCTAGGGGTTGACAAAGAAGAAACGACACAAGAGGTAGATGTCGATGCTCCAACAACAACATCCAACCAAGAGGTAGTATTCCAAGATGAAGAAGATGCACACGATGATTAGCCAACAGATGAGTCAGGACCGACAGACATACTCATGCACATTTTCAAAAACTTTGACAAATTGGAATGTTATGGATTGTCAGTTGAAGAAGTCACCGTTCTATTGAATGAACTACCACCACGAGAGAAAGAGTTCATAACAATCTTTGAACGTGAAAATGTTCAATTACTACTGCCAAACCTTCAGGACATCTTAACAATCGGGGGTTACATTATCTTATACGTCATAGCATCTTGTCAAGTACTTCCATCTAACAAGCTCCTTAATGTGTACATGCCATTCTACAAAATAGTGGGGTACATTATCATGAAGAAGGACTCTGGGGAAATGTAGAAATTGATTGATAACCTAAAACACAATGTCCCAAGGAAGATATTTGTGCCCATTCTACATGAGGGTCATTGGGCACTATTGACAGTTGATACAATGAACAAATAAACCATCTTTTACAATACCTTAGATGCCATGATTAGCATGAAACAAACAACATATCACAAAACAACTAACAACACATCGAGCAAAAGGCTGCCCAAGTGTCTACAAAGATTTTGGAGCTGATACAAACGTACTAATGTGGTGTACCATATGCTTTAGAATCCACATTTCTGTCCACAAAGCTTTTGGAGCCAACACAAACGTAAAGGCATGGCGTACCATATGCTTTAAAAGCCACATTTCTGTCACAAGATCTCATAATAAGAACCTCTTTCAAACAACTACGGTTTCTACATTCTATTCTAGATGCAAATGCTAAAGACACATCAGATCAGAAAGTGGAACACTACCAAGATGACTATTATCATCATCTTCAAGGCCAATACGTAACAAAGATCTTATCTTTGGAATGGACACTATTAAAAGATCAACGCTAACTCGCCTGTTTTAGATCAACCTTATTCTATTAGAACTTCTAGAAATAATTTCAAAAGAAGAAGAGACATCATTTTGATGTGGCCCTATTGGATCTCCATCCTATTTTAAAGTAATAAAAAACATTTATCCCTTATCTTACTCCATAACCGAATACACTTAGAAAATCCATGTGGTTTTTTATTCTCATCTCCCCATAAACACAATAGGAATATGATGCAATCATTTAAAAGACCATATATATATATCAATTTGTGAAAATATAATGTTATTCAAAGAACTATTTACCTTCTCCCTCCTCTAAATGATTAGTGGGATAATCAAGAACATAATGATGATCTTTATCCAAATTTCCATCAATTACATTGTCAATTCTTACCTCTTCATTTCTAGACATCATTTATCAAACTTTGCAAACTTGATATGATAGGAACTCCTTGATGACTTGTTTTTTCTAAGTTTGTATCTGGAATGACAACCTTCCTGAGCATTATTTGAGATTGATGACATGTATTTTATCAACAGTACCAACTTCATTATTAGACACATAGGGAACTTTTTTATTTTGTAAGGTTAACAGAAGCACTTCTATTGTTGTTTACAGTTGACCCTACCAAAGTTAATCATTTTATATCCTAGTTTAAGAATTGGACACCTCCGATCAACATGTATTGAACCAATATACCCTCTGTTTGGCCATTTTAAAATTCCTTCAAATGAAATGATGACATGAGCGGTTTTGAAAAACATATTTTAGGATATAATGATTTGTGAATGTACTTATCATACCCCATGAGTTACTCCTCTATTATAGACATTATCGGTAAGTGGAGATAGTAGCTAACTACACCATTTTGTTATTTTGAAAAGTGAATTCATATAAACAATGTTGAATTACAAACTAAAAGCATGCCATAAATTCTATATTTGTTGTGCTTTAACCATCATGAAAATGTCAATAATATTCATATTCCTGATGAAGCCAAAATTCAACAAGCAACCAAACAAAATGAATAATGTAGATCTCTAGTTTTATCTGGAAATTGACTTCAAGACAACATTTTAGAAGAACTTCTTAATTCTTCTTTCAACCAATTATGAAAGATCTCTATGAAATTTATGATCCGTTGAAGGAACCTCTTCAAACTCATGAAACATGTTTTCTTACTATATTGTAGTCGGAGAGACCATGTGTCCTTGTTGGAGAAAGGGCATGCATGATGTCCACTAGTTTACCAACCATATAGATAACCATATGTAGGGAAATCACTTATCATGCATAGTAAGGAAGCATGCAAATTGATACCTCTTCAGGATCCACATCATAAGTATTAACACCAGCTTTCCATAGTTCCTTTAACTCTTTAATCAATATTTGTCGGTAGACATCTATCTTCATTCCTGTTAAAGTTGGACTAGGAATAATCATGGAAAGAATAAATGCAAGTTGTACAGAATCAATAAAATGTGGCCAAATGCTATATAAAATACTCATAAAGCCAAAAGGATTAAAGATCCATATGAAGTTTATCCAAGATGAACATTGTGAGAATCAGAAGCAAACTCAACATCCATGTTATAAAATTTCTTCCATGCTAGAGAATCTTCTAGATGTCTGAGAACTCCATCCTTGGTTTAACTTCCATTGTTCAACTACATTACGGTTGATACTTTTGAAAACACAAACAATATCTTCAACCTTGGAGTCAAGGGAAAGTAGTGCAAAACATTGCAAGTAACTCCTTCTTATTCATTCAAATATTTTGTGCACCTGCTTCATCAATTTGTATTTCTTTGTATCTACAAGTACCACATCTGGGGCATGAAGTTATTTGCAAAATCCTTTTGATACAATATATGGAGATTTATGCAAGCATCCATGTTATCATAATAAAGTCCAAGGGACCTGATCATTTCCTAAATTCATAATAAGAGTCAGGCAACATCTCACCTCAGGTAGCAATTCCTTCAAAAGCTCAAGGATCTCAGTAAATGACTTATTACTCCAATTATTGATACCTTTTATGTGAAACAGTCTCACAATAATGTAGACCATAGATTACTTATTACTTCTAGGGTACAATTCATGTGCAACAATCTCTAACAATTTGTAAAATTACTCATCTTCTACATCATTAACAGATGCAAAATCACGGTCATCATCGTCCATATTCTCTCAATCATGTTATACTCCATATGCATCATGCCACATGCCTCCCATGTCATCTTTCAACGTGTCATTTTTCATAGGAAAAATGTCAAAGCTATCAAATGAACCCTTAATTAATACAAAAAAAATTGTAGCAAAAACTCCATATTTTGTAGCTAAAGTCTTTAGCTACAAATTTTTTTACATATACAATTTGTAGTATATGCCTGTATAGCTAAAGACTTTAACTATATTTTTCAAATATGTAGTTAGACAATCCATTTGTTACAAATTCATATGTAGTCAGAAACGTAGCTAGATATTATCCTTACATATTTAAATGTAAGTGTAAGTATAGCTAAATGTATGACTACAATTGCATATGTATTTAGTATGTAGCAAAAAGATGAAGTTAATACATTGTATATGTAGTTAATGTGTAGGGAAAGGCAGCAGTTACTACACACAAATATATGTAGTTGGATTATGCACTAGCTACATATGTAGTGCCATTTATTACACATACATTTATGTATAGTTTGATTATTCATATATTATGTAATTTGTTAGTCCAGAAGGTCTTCTAGTAACAAATTTGTAGTAGTTAGGCCAAGTTATGCTCTTTATGCCAACAAACTTACTTTCATTTATACTAAAATGTCAAATGTACATGGGGAGGATGTATACCTTTCCCCTATTACATAATGTGTACAAAGAAAAGGATATACATATATTAATGAATTCAGTGAGGTCTACACGCATCTTGGAAAAAGAGTATGTATCTTTCTCGACCAGTTTTAGCATCCTTATTATCTTCTCCTTTTGTTTGATGAGTTGGCGATAGCCTGGGTTCTTGTGTTGCACAAAGTCGTGACCTTGTGACACATTGGCCCTTCATCCATTTTCCTTGATGAGTGGGTCGATTTTGTTGAATGGAAGAAGTCTTGATTTGAAGATTGTAGCATCGCCCCAAATAGTGACATCTTTCTATTACAACTTGGACCATCCATAGATTTTGTAGGAATATTCTTTGTACTCTATTTTGTTGGACTTGATCTAGACCCAAAGAGGTATTCTTATTTAGAAATTAGTTGACATTGAGGCCTTTTTTGATCCTGCATCATATATGTATCAAAACTGCAGTCATTGAATAGAATAATTATTTCATCTCATCTTTAAACTGCACCTTACTCTCAGTCTCCGTCATTGCTCTTCCCTAAAAATAATACGATCTTTAAGCATGAATAGAATCTAAACCTGCAAAAGTTAATCACATAAAGAAAGGTAGATGACAAGAGAGGATTTGTTTTGTGTATATTTTTTACCATTTTAGGACATGGTTTGGTCCACCATCACCATCTGATTCTAATTGCAAATGAGTACTACATCTCTCTTCTAAAATTGCAGTATGCCTCCTAGTCCAAAAGCTAAGGACAACTCTATGACCACACAATAATCCCAGTAGATGGCGATGAAAGTGAACTGTAGATGGAAACCCTGTGAAGCATTATCACAATTCAAAATTTGAAAAGAAGTATCCAATTGCCGAGAGCATAGAAGTAGCCATATGTGATGTATGTTTCATTGTATTATCTATTAAACTTCCAAGTTATTAAGTTGATAACTTGTGTCTAGCGTCACGTCCGCTGCCACCATTTCACAAGCCTTTGGGAGTCAAAGACAGTAATAAAAAAACATGGGATTAAAATCATATTAATGCATGTCAACAGATCCTTACTCTCAAATGGCACATAGTTGTCACCAGCTGCAACAAGGACAATAATACAACCAGTGTTGGACGTAAGTAAAAATCACATGGTGCAAAGTCATGTTGAGCTTGGTCGCTTCTTGATAATGTGTTGACTTGTATTTACCAACAATGTTAAGCAATACATATTTTGATTCATGCAAAATGTTATACTTGATTTGTGATCTCAATAAGATATTTTAGACTAGTTATTTGATGATCAAATTGTTTATCTCAAAAAAATGATGCATTTAGTTTGGAACCAGATTCTTTACAGAGAAAAGTTATCCCTCTTTGAAGTGGGACACTGCATATTTGGCAAATTTGTCATTTACTATCATATCTTTGACTGTTAAAAAACTAAGGTAGTTGATGAGGTGTACTTTGATGAGGAATCAGTTGTATTCAAAGAAAGACAAGCCTCAAGCTTGGATCCAAAGAAAATGTCAACAACAACATGATAGGGCCCAATTTTAAACATTATTACATAAATAATAAAAACCAACATAGTGTTAGAATCAAAAGACAAATTGAATGAATTGTAAATTAATGGATTAGATCCTTGCACTATCAATTTACTGGAATTCAAAAAAATAAGACACGATTCCAAAGGTACTTGTAGTAATAAATAAATATAGCAGACTTTCTAGGTAGTTTATTGATTTTTCATGCTAACAACTTAGACAAAGTAAGAAGAGTAGCATAGTACGGACCTGATACAACGATTGCAGCTATCATGCCCCCATGTTTATTTGTGCAAGTTCTCCCCTCCAATCAGCCACCTCCTCAACTATCGTAGTATATGAGTTGGAATTCTGATTCAACTCGGTATGCATTTTCTTCTTCCTATGAACTTAAAATATTATTCTCCCTAAGAAGACTGGTAAGTATAGAGAAATTATTGTCAAATGCAAAATGAAAAATAAACATTGAATGTTTGACAACCTTGAAGGGGAGTCTGAGTCATATTTGTAATGGGTGGAAAATATGAAAGCAAAAATATGATCTATCTTTGATCTACTTTTTAGTGTGCATATGGGGTGGCTACAGAAAGTTGATATCTCATACAGAATTCCATGTAATCGACAATTGGGATTATCTTTAATTACCAACACACTATAATGTACTCATGTTGCCACGATAAGCTCCAACTCATTTATCATTAGCATGAGGTGATATTTTATAGTTTTGGCATCCAGCCCTAGTGTGTCTTGAGCTGAAGATCAAAATCAAACATCCCAGGTGGTCAGATCAGTTAACTTACATGTTAATCTACATCCTTCCTCTTGGTTGACACTTTACATGACAACCCAATAACTAAGCTCACAATTGCTATTGTTAATGGATTCAAGATGTCTAACCTTTCATATGGCATATAACTTGAAATTGATAATCTGTGTATACTGTGATGCAAACTTTATAGGAACCATACCACATTCACTGAATTCAGAGAAAGAGATCGCATGCTTTCATTGCTTTCTTTCCTTTTAGCCTCATGTTATTGCACATTCACCCTCACAACGTATATAAAAGAATTGAATATATCAAGTAATGAAAGCTTTGGTCATCATGTGCCAATATATATCATTAAGATCACATAGCATGTTGATCCATTATCTAGAGGATTGTCACAAAATGATGTATCATGTTATACATCACCACATTGACATCCAAAAGATTTTCCTTTTTCCTTATATTTCTAGCAATATATTTGATGCCACCATGACATAGGAGGTAGAAAAGATAAAAAGATAAAGAAGAAATGGAAGGCATAAACTCTCAAGTAATACTTATTCAAAAGATACCAACGAAAAACAAAGAAACCTACCGGGTGATGCCATACCTAGCTTCTCATGCATGTATAACTCCAAAGTGTTTCTATTTCTACATAGTAAGAGAAAAATAGTCAAAATGATAGATTGCATGAAAGTAGAAATATGAACCAGTGAAGTATAATGATTATAGTCAAAAGATATTACACACATTTGTATTTCCATATCTACAAGTAAAACAGAACAAAAATGAGTGGTTTCAACCAAGTTATGACATGTATGATCTGCATTACAAAATATAAACATCACTACATTAATTTCAACCAAGAGCACAAAAGCAAACATAGTTCTGCTAACACCTTTTGCATATTCTCTTGTCAAATGATCAATATTTGGTTTAAAATAATAACACACACGTCCAGCAAGTAACTAACAACAATCACATTAAGTACATTACTTAAATATAAGAAGGATATCTACATTACAGAATTAGAGCATTGGCGGATGATCATTAACCAAGAACACACTCAATTTTTGATTCAATGCCATGTGCTTTAGAAAGTAATTATTTGGAAAAATATCTACCTCCAAACTTCCATCAAGGGGCGTACACATCTTTCACTCTGTTATTTGATAAATGGTGGACTTCCAACATGATTAAGATAGGAGTTATCATAGATAATGTTAAATATCCAATCAATCTATTGCCAACTCACAAGGCTCAATCATGTAGAGGTTGTGAAAACTTCAATTGAAGAGCTATAGAAGAAATGTTAATTTTCAATGGAGTAGCATAAGGGGCTAGTATCCAAATGAACAACAGAAAAACCATGTGCTAGCTCACATAGAAACTAAGACCTCAGTACTAGTGCCTATCATTTGATACCTCAGTACTAGTACTTATCATCCTTTTTCAAAAAATATATATGCCTATATATTTTTTACTTACTATTTGAGGATAGAAATATCTAAATACCTATCACAGAGATATGACTTTCTTACAACTCTAACATGTCCACAGATCTCAACAAAAAAATGAAAAAAAATCCAAAATTCAGGAGTACATCTTTTATAGATGGTTTCACGTATCAAGGACGTAAGCTGGACGTGACACCTTCTAAGAGATATTGGAAAAAGAATTATAGAGATATGTAACAGATCCATCAAAAGATAAGATGCAACCTTCAGAAACAATCACTCCATCTTGGACCCCCCTTGACAAGAGAGAAAGACATGTCAATTTGGCTTCTCAACCTAATGGAAAATTGTAAATTTGCACCATTTGTGCTCTATAGCCATCTACATGATTTTACCTTAAAAACACTTACTATAGAATACAAAAACTATAAGATAGAAGACAGTTCGTTATATATGTGACACAAGACATAATATAGGAGGCATACCTTGCACTAAATTAATCTCTCTGTAAAGAATGCTCAGTAGTCATCACTAGATAGACGTGTGCTTTTTCTCAAAATCAAAATTTCTTGGATGTCAATGTGATCACACTTGCGACACGCCTATAGATGTTCTTTATGCTTGTCACAGACCTATCAACAACAATAGTCATAACTCATTGGCTCAAGAAAGCAAGTGTGGCAAACAAATGCAGAAGCATTTAGTGAAGCACAAACAAAAACATGTTCATTAACATATAGAGTCCTTCGACAACCACCTAATACTAAACAAGAGTGATGATTGTGCATTCATAAATGTATCAAAGGACAAATGCAAAAATTTGAATTCCACCGGGGAGGAGTCAAATTCCAATGATGAAATGATATGGTTGTTTGTTTAGAAATAAGCCTTCAACCAAAACCACATGCAGAACATCATTGCTTTTCCATTCATACATGTATTTTAGGCTAAGGGAACATAAATTGGTCCATGGTGGTTGGGATTCTAGAACTGTGTATGCCATCTGTTCAACACAAGTCATCTCATTATAGTATACTTCACAAGTACAAGATTGCACATAAATCAACTAGCCATATGCTTAATACTAAAGGAAAAAGTCCTCAGGTACCTGCCATATCCCTCAAGAAAAATGGAAAACAATTTGAGATGAATTGAAAGCAATTTAGAAATACAACATATATAGCAAACATTTATAGTACCACTCTTGGGTTGTCCCACTAACAACTAGGATGTTTGTCAATTGGAATCCCCATCTTTATCAGTAGCAATTGATAAGAAAGCTTAGCACTCTATCAGACATCCAACCTATCTGTAAGGAAGGAAAAAGAACTCCACTTTATGTAGCTTTACTTCGGTAAAAGATAGAAGAAAATCCAAGATTCTAGAACAGAGAACAAGATGTCTTGCATTGAATCTGACTAAATTTCCTAATAGTTGACCAATAACAAATAATGCCACAGGACAATCTCAATTTATTATACAAAGGATATAATGGAATAGCTCACTATCCAATCACTCTAGATGCATTTCTATTAGTAAAAAGGGAAGAAGGAAAGGTATTGACCCATCCTGATACAAAAATGTGTCACACATCTCATTTATAGAATGAAAAGAAACTACACCAGAATTTCCTAATCTCAGTTGATCAAAACTAGTTTACATATGCACCAGGTATTGTATCATGAATGGATAAGAGGGTGTGGATGCATCTATTGAACATCATTGGAGACAGTCTCAAGTGGGAGATGTAGATCACATTAAATTTACCGTCAGATCTGTGATTAACTATTAAACAATCATGTGACCATTTCATGGATTGGTAGCATGAAAATATAGGGTGAGAAGAAAACAATGTAAGGGACCATGTTTCTATGCTGACAGGTAGGTGAGTTTGGCCATCAAAACATGTAATAAGCCCAGTTGGGATTGTCCAGGACAAACATGAACATACGGACAATCAGCAAGCCATGCTTGTAATCACAATTCTTTAAGAGGTGTCTTTGGATCATTGAATATGACATCAAAATTTAAGGTAAGGATGAAAGGGTCATCACTTATCACACTCAAAACTGCAAATTTAGATCAAACAATTACATATGTCAACACTTAGATATCTTCTTATTAATTCCATTTGATTGTAATGGGATTTTGTGACCCCTTTGTATCACAGATACTTAGCTCTTTTTTTCCTTGTAAGTGTAGTGTCATGTCTCTTTCACTCACTGCTTTATTTTATTATTTTTCATATTTGTTCTTTAACAAATTTTGTGAAGTTACCATACATGTAATTCTTACTTAGACAATTTTTTTTAAAGGAGAAAGAATATTACCTCATTTACCAAAAAAATGCCATCACAAAGGATATCGACAAGAAATGGAATTCTTATAAAAGAGTGGTGGAATACTAGAATTCTTATCTAGAGACTAAATGTAAGAGGAAGAGTATTTATATACTGTTCGAAATATAAAATTTAAAATTGGTAGAGAGGCTCTTTAATGGCATTAATTTATATTTATTATGTGATTATCTAAGTCACAACAGAAGGAACAACATTGTTGTTAGGTGAATGATATGTAGGCTCAATGGCACAAAACAAATGAGAGACAATATCGTCTACCACTTAATAATGTTCAACTAGTTCAGGTGTGCTTTAGGCCAAAGAATTGATTGGGAATGAATGGTCAATGGAGTTATTTGCAAAGGTTGAAAAGAAGATTAGACAAAAAGAAGCAATGAGTATTTGGCTGGGTACTAAAATAAAAACTAGACAAAATAAACTACGAACCTTCATAGTTGTGACCCTAGTGTCACTATGATTGATCATTTTTCCTGACATGAATGATTAGATGTATATGTACTCAATTCTACATGGCAAATTCACAGTACAACCAACATACTGACATCCTCAATGACAAAGAGGGCCGCAATGCTATGTTGATGCATCTGTGAACACTATGCTTGCGGACTGGCCCTTCTGCCTTCTTTGTATGGTCACACATACTTAAACCTACATATATAGATCATTAAGTTGCAATAAATAAATAATAAGATCTAGAATAACAAAGATGAAGAAGCTCTTGTCACCAATGTTTCATCATAAGTAGAAGGAAGGTGAAATTTGTAGAAATTACTACATAGAAAAACTGACTTACTGCAAGCTGCAAGAGGTTTTGACCCCTGCTGTACTTGGCAAATTATTTGGGGATCCAAATCCAACCTCCTAAAGAAGAAACATTTGTAGCAATTCTACAATTGACATATGGACAAGTTTTTACAAACACCCAACACCCCTTCATCACAATGTGTAATGAAAAATTACAGAAGCTATTAAAAAAATGAAGCACCCTGAATTATATTCGTAGTAGTTGGATGTAGCTTGAATTTACTATAGGTGCATACAGACAAGGAACCTGAAGTCTAGTGCATTGAAATCTACAAAGTTGGCTGAAAAGTTAGTTGGGGAATGTGCTAATAATCAAGAAAAAGTTGAACTTGAAAACCGTTTCATAGAATCTTCAAAACTATGCTGGTATAGACTCTCGAAGAAAAAAAGTTAAAAGAATGTATTATAAGTAACTGACATTCTCAAACTTTATATCACATAAAAATACTAGAACTTAGATGGCATGCCTCAGATCAGATCTAGCACATCTTAGTCGGACCCTTGAAAAAGAATGGCACATGGCATCTTAGAGTAGGCAAGAATAGTGTATATTCATTTCCAAATGCAGGTTGTACTGTATGGGAGATAAATTTTGAATGCCATCTTGTTTTCCATACTAAAATACTTCATCCCATCATCATGAAAAAGTAGATTCAATATAAGAAAGAACAAGAAAATACCTTGGAATGAACATATTATACCTTGTAGCTAAGGGAGGGATCTTAAAGTTAGAAAGCAACTAATTGTATACCAAAATCTAGATATATTATGCACTAGCATGAAGATTAACATACCTTCAAATGAGAGGATTAGATTACTTAACCACCATCAGATAGGCGAGACTGTTGCTAGACCTTCTTCCATATACAATTGAGGCCAGATCAATGAAGGCATGCCACACTTCCTAAGCTTTTGTGCAATATCTCAAAGCATAAAAATATTAAATAAGTAGCATATAGAAGAGGGTTGTCAATATCCACAAGTACCACCTATAAACTTAATATAACTTTGGAAAACACTTGTTCCCCAGTGAGAAAAGCATAACAACATTATTTCGTGGTACTGAAGCTGAGTTACAAAGATTTATTTGAGATGTTTGCTTCTCTTTTCAGAAAAGATGAGTTGCAAAACCAATCTCATGACAAAGGTAGCATCTAAGGCAAAAGCAGGATGAGAATCTGAAATCAAACATACATGTACTTCACCATTTTCCAATATCAAATATTTTCACGAATATCTATGGGATTGATGTAATAAAGAAGTAATAGGACCTACATGATTGGATAAACAAATAGTTTTTAGAAAATCAAGCACAAGTATAAATTAGGCACAACTATATCATAAACCGTGCACATGATAATCATTTTTTGTGAAAAATATGAAGATCATTATAACTCAATGGTTTTTGGAGAGAAGAGAGCAACATCATTTGATTCTATCACATAAACAATATAAATGCATCAATTCAGTAATAAACAAAACTCTAGAATATTCATATCACGACCTTATATAGCAAAAGAAATGGAAAACAAGGTCTGATTATTCAGATGACAAGCTTTACATCAATCTAAAAACAATTATAAACTGCATAATTTGGATTGTTTGGATGAAAATCCTTTCGATATCCTACGAATTGACAATCTTTACATCAATCAAAAGCTATATTCTAAACCTATAAAAAAGAGGGAAAGTATCACCTAGAGAATTTTGAATGAACTTTTCGTGGTTGCCTCACTCCAAGCAGTACCTATAATAATAAAATAATTATCTAAAATTATTATATATACATATTACACTTATAGAAAAGTGAAAAAAATCACCGAACAATAAGTAACTTCTTTGGACAAGATATTATTGCCCCGTTTGCATCATCAATGATTTGATTTTTGTCAAATGGCCTAACCAATTGCTCTTCAGGTTTAATTGCCACACCAATGCAAATAGCAGCAAATGCAGACCCTAACTTTCCTTCTCCTATTACAAGGTAAGGATTCACACTTATCATTTGTCCTTGAGCTACAATTGATGTTCCATCATCGAAACTTAACAACCTCATGGCCTATAAGTTGTATGAATGACCATGTAAAATATTAGATATCAAGAATCAAAATTTTTAGGAGGACTTTTTATTTTAATAACCTGTCTTTCTGTAATGGTAGTTCCACTACAAGTCTTTTCACTACTATAGAAACAACATTCAGTGTCACTTTTCTGGGTGTCGGTTATTTAGGAAAACCGACGCCTATAATATTAGACGTCGGTTATTTATGCAAACCGACGTCTATATTCAAAGACCAGCCAGACACGGGTATCGCTTTGTATTTAGCGTCGGCTGGTTATAACAGACCGAAGCCTAAAACCGCCCACGAAATCCAATTTTTGAGTGAAAACATTTTAGGTTACCTACAGCGTCGGTCTTTTAACAATTCACTGACGCCTATTTAAAATGAAAATTTGCGCGAAAAGTCCCACTTTCAGTGTCGGTTATCCTTCGATAACCGACGCTGATAATGGTTCCTGCCAAATATTTTAGGGTAAAGGTTGTCTAGTTGGGCGTCGGTGTTTTACTATCAACCGACGCTAAATCATAATAGGCATCGGTTTTATAGATAACCGACGTCGTTGACCAACTTAATAATCTCGATCACCCGACTCTTCCCCCTTTCTTCTTGTTTCATCGCGATATTACTGTGATGCTGCCGCCGCTCTCCTGAAATCGCCCGACGACCCCGCTACTGCTTGCCGCCACAACTGCTGGTGCTTCTCCGCTTGCCGCTGCCACTGCTGCTGATGCGCCGCTACTGTTGGTGCACCTCTACTCGCCGCTGCCGCTGCCACTGCTGCTCTGCTCTGCTCTGCTCATTCCCGGTGCCGCTACTGCTGGTTCACCGCCCGCCGCTCTACTCTCTCTTCTTCCGCCGCCACTGCTGCCGCCGCTCACCGCCGCGCTTTCCACGCTAGCTCCAGGTAGCGCTACCTCTTTGCTTCCTTCTCCCTAACTATTTACCAACATGCAAGCACGACCATGGTTGTGTTGGCCTACCACGACCGTGTTGTCCAGCACAGCCGTGGTAGGACAACACAGCCACGGACGTGCTTGCTGTTGGTAAGGATATGAACAACTTTTTATGTAATGCTTTATGTAAATCCTAGGATATGAACAAATTTTTTTCTTGCATATATTTGTGCTTCTAATCCTAATGTTTGACTTAATTCAGTAAATTTTGATGCATGTTGAAATAAGATTTAAACTTGTCAATTCTAGCATCCTAATTTGATTTGATTAAACCTAACATTGATGAAACACTAACATCAATTGTGATGAAACCCTAACATTAATTGTGATGAAACCCTAACATGTACATATCTATTATTGTGTTTTTTGGCCTAGAAACTCATCCAAGATTTACTCATTAGGAGTAAATCTTGGATAGTCCCCGGTTTGGGACTGTTCTTGAACACCTAATCTCACTTAGGATGTAAGTGTATAATGTGTATTGAGTTTTCGAGAAAATTTCAGTAGCATTTCCCCGTTTGTTCTCTAAGTACATATGTACTTAGAGAACAATGGGAAAATACTGCCGAAATTTTCTTGAAAACCCAATACACATTATACACTTACTAGTGAGATTAGGTGTTCAAGGATGGGATAGGTGGTACACATTTATTATATATAAGAATGACATCACATGTGTTTGTTGGCCTAGAAACCCGTCCAAGATTTACTCATTAGGAGTAAATCTTGGATAGTCCCCGGTTTGGGACTGTTCTTGAACACCTAATCTCACTTAGGATGTAAGTGTATAATGTGTATTGGGTGTTTGAGAAAATTTCAGTAGCATTTCCATGTTTGTTCTCTAAGTACATATGTACTTAGAGAACAGCGGGGAAATGTTGCCGAAATTTTCTTGAAAACCCAATACACATTATACACTTACTAGTGAGATTAGGTGTTCAAGGATGGGATAGGTGGTACACATTTATTATATATAAGAATGACATCACATGTGTTTGTTGGCCTAGAAAGTGAACAATCATTGTTCTTTATATTACTTGTACATTGGTATAAATTAGAATGAACAATCACTAAATTATATACTATTTGTATGGAGTCCGGCTTCATTGTAGATAATAGGAGTAAATCTTGGATAGGATGTAAGTGTATACCCTAATCTTGTCCTAATATATACTTGTTTTCTCTTTGATCATAGAATGGATAGATCATGGATGTCCATTTGCAATCGCTACACCCCAGAGTTTATATCTGGTCTTGATCAATTTATTAGATTTGTCGAGGAACATAGGAAAAAACATACAGATAGGTTCTACTATCCATGTAGGCATTGCGGTAACAATTTGAAAGTCAACACTGGTGAGGAAATCAAAAGTCATGTCATGTGCAACGGGATTGTACAAGGCTATACATAATGGCACTGGCATGGAGAGATTTCAAACTCGAAACCAGTAGATGTCGATAGCAGTGCTTGGGTGGAAGAAGAAATTGCCTCCGATGACGTAGATGTGAACGAACCAGTTCCAGTAGACATCGTTGATGCGATACTGGATAGTTGTAGGGTAGAGCACACCGATCCACCTCCTATCTTTAGAAACATTGTGCATGATGCTGAGATACTGTTATACACAGGTTGTGCTAAGTTTACGAAGCTTAGCGCTGTGTTGAGATTGTATAAGTTGAAAGCTAACAATAGATGGAGCGACAAAAGCTTCACTGAATTGTTGACTTTGTTGAAAGAAATGCTTCATGGTAAAAGACAGTTCATTGAAGATCCTATAGATGAAGAAGAGTACTATGATAAGTATGATGACTCCAATCAATTCTCAGTTGGGTTGCCAACTCCACAAAATATAGAAGCTAATGATGACTTATATGTGCGCGGAGATCACAATGAAGGATTGTTAATTGATAAAAGATCAAAATTTTAGAGACATGTATGTTTATATTTTTTTACAAATGCTAGTTAATACAAATGCTAAATGTTTGCCTTTTTCTGGTTAATACAAATGCTAAATGTTTGCCTTTTTCTAGTTAATACAAATGCTAAATGTTTGCCTTTTTTTTGTTAATACAAATGCTAAATGTTTGCCTTTTTCTAGTTAATAAAAATGCTAAATGTTTGTCTTTTAATGACATTTTCAGATGACTGACCATGATGAGCATGATGTCCATGATGAGCATGAAGTCCATGATGAGCATGCTATCCATGACGAGCATGGCGAGGATACCAATGTAAGTTCTAAAAACATATCCTGTATTTCTATAAAATTCATTATCTTCTAGTTATGTCATATATCCCATATTTCTATATTGTGCTAATTCAGTGGGTTTATTTTTGTCAAATTTTAGGTTGATGATGCACATGTACCCACTGAAGCACCGGAGCAACTTGATGCGCAGCACCAAACACTTAACAAGAAAAGGGGCATTACTCTATTGAAGAAGTTAATAGCGCTGAGTGGTAGTGGATCCAAATTGGTTGTGGAGTTTGATAATGGAGGAAATGCAATTGGAGTGAACCGCAATAATTTTGTAAACTATCTTGGGTGTGTCACTCGAAGCCATTGTGGTGTTAAGTATGATAATTGGCATAAAGTTCCTCAGGGGAAGAAAGACTTGATATGGAAGGATTTATGTGTGAGTTATTATTATTTGCAATTCTATTTTGTGGATTACAAATTATATTATTTGCAATTCTATTTTTGGATACTAGTTAATAAGAATTCTATTTTACAGAATCTGTTTGCATTGGATGAGAAGCTGCATCGTAAAAGTGTGATGCAACGCACTGGAAAGATGCTTAGGAACTATAGGACAAATCTGAACAGAGAATACATAAAAGATGGTGATAAGAAGAAGAAGTCAGCCCTTGAGCAGTGGAACTTCTTGTACTAAGAAGATTGGGACAATTTTGTTGCTTCAAGAAAATCTGAAGAATTCAAGGTATTAGGCGTCACTCCCAATTTAATTAATATATGTTGTATTCACCTATTCAAGATTAACATTTAGTGCTACTAACTAAATCATTAATGTGCATACTAACTAGGCCCTCAGTGACACACAAAAACCAAGGTGTGCACTGAATGTGGATGACCACACTATGGGTCCAAAGGGCTATGCAAGTGTTCACCAAAGACTACAGGTGGAGTCTGCGGCTACTCAGGAGTCTGCTCCTACTCAAGAGTCTGCCACACCCATGCCTCGCCATGATATCTGGATAGTTGGGAGGCAAAACCAGAAGGGTGAAATAAAGAAGCCCGTAACTGCTGAGGCGGCTGCATAAATGGTGAAATACAACTCTTAGAGCAATCATTTGAATATTGATTATTTGTGGTGTTAACTTACCAATTTTTGTTGATGGTGATTAGCGGGAGCTACACGAGCAGAGGAAATAAGGCACGTTCATCCCTCAGGGCACAAGGGATGAATTGACAGTTGCTCTGGGTAACCCAAAGCATCCTGGACGTGTTAGGGGTGCAGGCGCTGGTGTGGGCATCAAAGCATTCTTTGGGCCATCCCAGCGCAAACCCAGAGCGGGACTTTCACAAGAAGAGGTAACCTATTCTTTTTTTAGAATGTTACTGCAAAAGGGAATTAAATAATAAGAAGCTAATGTTTCTTTTATCCATGTATAGGAGAATAAGAGAGTCGAGGATATAGTTGCTAAGAAGGTCAATGATATAGTTGTTGAGAAGGTCAAGGAAGAAATAGTGCGGTGACAGGCATCTCAGGCTTCCAATCAGCCTATGGCGACCCACTCTTCTCCTGATGCACAGACTGTGAGTAATCCTGGAGACCCATCGCCTAGAACGTCTGCTATAAGTATTGTTTATGACATTGTAGCTAGTCTTTTCAAGATGTTATGTTCGAAAGGTGATATGTATATATGTATAACATTCTTTACGTAAATTTGTAGGCATTGAAGCCATGCCGCTTAAGAATGCATGACTATGTTGTTGCAGAGGCGCAGGCTTACCAGTCCCTTCCTGGGGAAACGTTTCATGGGACTCCAATGCCGCAGGCTATGTTCGTGTGAGCCCGATATGTGTATTACCTGATTGGAGGGAAGCTGCATTGCCATATGCTCACCCAGATATTGATACACTTGGTGAGGCAGAAGGTGGGCTGATATTGCGGCCCAAAATAGATGTCGTCTACACTACTGAAATTGTAAGATAAATTTACATTACTTTAGATTGTTAATGTGTATATATGAGGTCAACTGATCTGAAATTATATATACAGGTTAAAAAGAAGACACCCAGAGCACCTAGGCCTCCACCTCCACTTCTTGCATTACCAAGTTGGGTTCCAATTGACCTAAAATACCCGTTAGGTCCTGCTTGTAGGGGAATGGCATGTTGTCTATGGGCACATAATATACATTTCCCTATAATTGTTTCTTTAGAAGCAGATTATGCAGGTCAATCATACGATAGCTCTTTATTTATACAAGATATTATTGAGTTGTTTATGTATGATTGGCTGAATACATCAATGATAGAGACATGGATAAGGTGAGATCTTGTTTATACATCCATATACCTTGTGTGAGATCCGGTGATCTGGTTTCTTATATATTAATGCATACGTAATACATGTTTTGCAGCTACTTAGTTGAAGATCAATGCAAGCAATTTGCATTTGATCATGTGGGATTTTTGATTCCATCATTGATTAGTATGGTAGCTAAAGACCCTGATAGTGTTCAACAATACTGTATAGATGCTTTTACAGTTTTCGGTCAGCAAAAGAAGACGATAATAATAGCTCCATTCAATGTCAAGTAAGTTTACTTTATTTATAATTTGGACTTAAGAAAATTCCATTTTTAATGTAAAGAGAACAATCAAGGGTTATCATCCAATGTGAAGCATCGTGTATAACCCTAAACAAATATGCTACATGACAATATTACATCTTTTATTATGCCTTGAGGAAATTCAGGATACCACTCAAAATTCAACTGACCACTTCTAAGTCAAAGTTAGTGATATACAAGATCTAGGAAGAGTCGTACTCCTAAGATCTTCTCTGACCCCAGTCAGTACAGGTCTGCCACAGTGACACATAAGGTCAAGCTGCTAACATCCTAGTCTATCTATGGTACAAGTCATGACACTAGTTAAAGGAGGTGGGTACGCATACCCTACCATCCAAGGTACAACCACAGTTGTCCTCCAATCTTGTCACATATATAATCACCGAGACACAACCGCAACCATTCTCAATCACATCAGATGTATGAGGCATGACCATAGCCAACCTTCACAACCTGCATTGTGGATGACAAGGATATATCCTCTACTTTCCACCCCCACATATTGAACAGTATGCGCTCCAAGTTTCCCTTAGGAATACTCGTTTCACCATCTAGAAAATTGTGACACTCAGATGGATCTATGGCATAGGGAAGTACATGATTAGAGTTGTACTTGTTTAGTTATGCCAATTGGGTGAATTCGGGCTGTATCAAATAAGTGGACATACAAACCCTAATTCACTTCTAGCAAGCATATAAATATCACAACTTTGAAAAGATATAAAATGTGTGAAACATAATTTCTCATCTCATCATCGCATGGTACTATTCACTTGCCATTCATGAGACCACACTAGTCATCATACTATCACAAGATATAAATCATTTTCAAAATATCTCAGGGTATCAACCCTTATCAAGATAAGAGGATTACAACTCGTTCAGGGCTCAATCATGCCCAAAGGTCATTAGGACTATCATATTATTCCCTACAAGATCATCATTATCTTTGCATTCCTTATAACAAGGCACACCACTACTACAGAAATGGCTTATAACGTCACTTTTAAAGGCGTAGGTTGTATAAATATACCGACACCTAAACAATAAAGCATCGCTTTATAAAATAAACTGACATCAATTTGTGAAGGGCGACCAGACACGGGTATCACTTTTATTCAGTGTCAGTTCCTTAATAACAAACCGATGCCTAAAATTAACCGCCAAATCTAAAATTTCCCATGAAAAAAATTACCTCCAAAATTTAACATATGGTGTCGGTTATTAACTAATACATCGACGACTAAATGTTATTTGTAAGATAGAAATTGGGCACATTTTGGTCGTCAGTTTTACAATAGTGACTGACGCTGATGGGTTTTCCCGCGCTATCCGCGGGAAATTTTTCACACCCTTTGAGCATCGGTTTTTTATATAAACCGACAACTATGGTCATTAATCGAGAACAATTTTTTTAATCGGCATATGTAGATAGATGTCGGTTTTTTTCTAGTTAAAACTGATGACTATCATTGAGAATAAGTGTCGGTTTTTCTGTAGAACCGACACCTTTAGTTTTATGTGTCAGTTTTATTTAATAACCGACACCTAATGTTAACTTAATAGCACCCGCGCGAGCCCGACTCTTCCCCTTTCTCTATTTCATTCATCTCAATTTTGAGGGTTTAAGCTCTGGCGATGATTCCTCTTCTCACCGCTCCTGTGCCACTGCTTGCCTCCACCGTCGCCGTTTTTTGGTCCTCCAGCCACTGCACTCCAGGCTGGCCGCCGCCCTAGCTCGATCGCCCGCCCTCTCTGTTCGCCGCCCACCTCGGCGCCACCAGTAGCTGCATGTGGTACCTCTCTGCTCGCCACCCTCTCTGCTCGCCCGCCCTCTCTGCTCGCTGCCCACCTCAGCACCATTACCACTAACCAGTAGCTATAGTGTCGGTGGCTAGTCAAGGGACAAGAGGCAACTTGGGTTGAGCCACTGGACCTGTGAAGGATCTTCAACTTTTGCAAGGTGGAGAGGAGCTTGTCCGCCTGGATTCTGCTTGTCGAAAGGTGAGGAACATGTTACTTTGGAACCTTCACCCTGCTCTTGCTATTTTCTTTACTTGATTTTTGATTCATCTCATTACAAAACAACAACCTGGAACTGATAGATTCAGTCCCTTCTTAGGGACATGTCTTCTTCAATTAGAGTGATCCCGAAAGTCTTACCTACTAAAATGCAAGCTTATCTGCCACAATGATTGGAGGAACATAATTAGCATATCTTCTTGCCTGCTGTTTGTATCCCTAGAAAATAACATTCTATGGTGTGACAGAGAGAACTAGGTATGGATCCCAAGTAGATGAAGTGGGTATTAGGGGACATGACATATAAATGTTGAAAGTTTTCTTATCTTTACTCTTTTAATGCTGAAACATGAGATCTTTCTATTGCTTTACTACCTTTCATGCATTAGATTTTAGTTCAAAGATGAGACAATTTACATTATAAGTAATCTCTTTCAAAGAAGAATGTATGAATCTATATTTACATTATAAATAATCTCTTTCAAAGAAGAATGTATGCATCTATATTTCAAATCAATGCATGGTGTTTCATGGTCTCTCTTCCTAATGAGTTTGGTTACAAATATCTGTATATCAGGTTAAGGACATGTTTATGTTGTGACATGTTGAGTTTTTTTCTATATTATACCCACCACGATTTGTGTTATAAAATAATATATTGATTAATTTAGGAAGGATTGATATGTTGTTATGGCTGTCCACAAGTGTTTTTATAAGAAAATTGTGTGTTGAATGAGGTTGTGAACAAGGGACTGGTGTTATATTATGTTGGCCTAGAAACCCATCCAAGATTTACTCATTAGGAGTAAATCTTGGATAGTCCCCAATTTGGGACTGTTCTTGAACACCTAATCTCACTTAGGATGTAAGTGTATAATGTGTATTTGGTTTTCAAGAAAATTCCGGTAGCATTTCCCCGTTTGTTCTCTAAGTACATATGTACTTGGAGAACAGCGGGGAAATGCTGCCGAAATTTTCTTGAAAACTCAATACAAATTATACACTTACTAGTGAGATTAGGTGTTCAAGAATGGGATAGGTTGTACACATTTATTATATATAAGAATGACATCACATGTATACACCCTAAAGTTTTAACCATAAACTCTAATCTGTTTACCCTAGACCCTAATCTTGTTGTAATATATACTTATTTTCTCTTTGATCATAGAATGGATAGATCATGGATGTCCATTCGCAATCGCTGCACCCCAGAGTTTATTTCTGGTCTTGATCAATTTATTAGATTTGCCGAGGAACATAGGAAACAACCTGGAGATGGGTTCTACTGTCCATGTAGGCATTGCGGTAACAACTTAAAAGTCAGTACTGGTGACGAAATCAGAAGTCATGTCATGTGCAACGGGATTGTACAAGGCTATACAGAATGGCACTGACATGGAGAGATTTCAAACCTGAAACCAGTGGATGTCAATAGCAGTGCTTGTGTGGAAGAAGAAATTGCCTTCGATGACGTAGATGTGAACAAATCAGTTCCAGTAGACATCCTTGATGTGATGTTGGATAGTTGTGGGGTAGAGCACACCAAAACTGATCCACCTCCCATGTTTAGAAACATTGTGCATGATGCTGAGATACCGTTATACACGGGTTGTAAGTTTATGAAGCTTAGCATTGTGTTGAGATTGTATAAACTGTAAGCTAACAATCGATGGAGTGACAAAAGCTTCATGTCATTGTTGTCTTTGTTGAAAGAAATTCTTCCTGAAGGAAACAAGCTGCCGATCTCAACATATCGGTTAAAGAAATTGTTGTGCCCAATGGGAATGGAGGCCAAGAAGATACACGCATGCAAGAATGATTGTGTATTATTTCAAAAGGACTATGTGGATTTGAAAGATTGTCCAAAATGTGGTGAGTCAAGGTAGAAATTGACGACTTCGGGGGAGTCCAAAACGGGTTCTCCCGCTAAGGTGATGTGGTATCTACCTATAATACCATAGTTTCAACGCTTGTTTGCCAATCCTATAGATGTGAAGAATTTGAGGTGGCATTCAGATGTTTAGAAAAATAATGATGGGATCCTACGACATGCGTCTGATTCCCCATAATGGAAGAAGATTGATTTATTGTACCCTAAATTCGGTGAAGAGGATAGGAATCTAAGACTTGGGCTTTGTACAGATGGGATGAATCCGTACGGGACATTGAGCAGCCAACATAGCACTTGGCCAGTTATGCTTGTTATATACAATCTTCCTCCCTGGTTGTGTATGAAAAATAAGTATGTTATGTTGTCGTCTTTGATATCGGGCCCTAAACAACCTAGAAATGATATCGAAGTTTATCTTGAACCTACGATTGATGACTTGAAGAAGCTCTAGGGTGAAGGTGTGATGACCTATGATGCTTTATGAAGAGAGACATTTTGTTTGCACACTATGTTGTTTTGCACTGTGAATGACTTTCCAGCATATGGGAATTTGTCTGGATATAGTGTCAAAGGATCTAAAGTGTGTCCTATATGTGAAGAGAACATTGATTCAATACGACTAAACACGGCGGCAAAACTGTATATCTTGCTCATCGAAGGTTTCTTCCAAAATTTCATCAGTATCATAGGTTGCGCAAAGCATTCAATGGACGAAATGAGGAACGTAGTGCACCTAAACCTATATCAGGGGAGGATGTTTATGAAAGAGTGAAAGGCATCGCCAATGAATTTGGTAAGAGATCACAATGTACGATGGCCACAAGGAGTGACAAGTCTTTATTCAAGAAGAAGTCGATATTTTGGGATCTTCCTTATTGGAGTTCTTTGACAATCAAGCATTGTATCGATGTCATGCACGTTGAGAAAAATGTATGTAATAGCGTCATCGGTACTCTGTTGAATATACCAGGTAAGACTAAAGATGGGATAAAATCCCGAATGGACCTACGTGAAATGGGAATAAGGACAAAATTAACAGAAGTAGTTAGTAGTGATCGGAGAACATACTTACCTCCTGCTTGTTACACATTGTCTAGAAAGGAAAAGAAAGCATTTTATGAATGCTTGGTAAATGTTAAGGTGCCATAGTGTTACTCATCCAACATCTGTACATTGGTATCAATGACAAATCTGAAGTTGATAGGTCTTAAATCTCATGATTGTCACACTCTAATGCAACAAATATTAGCTGTGGCAATTAGATCTATATTGCCGAAGCATGTAAGGTTTGTAATCACCAGACTTTGTTTCTTTTTCAACAGTCTGTGCAGCAAAGTTATTGACCCTGATACTTTTGATAATTTGCAAAGAGAAGTGGTTGTTACCCTATGTCATCTTGAGATGTATTTTCCTCTTTCGTTCTTTGATATCATGGTACATCTTGTTGTCCACTTGACCAGGGAAGTGAAAATGTTGGGACCAGTTTTCTTGCATTGAATGTATCCCTTTGAACGATACATGAGCGTTTTTAAAGGTGATGTTCGAAACCGTTATCGGCTTGAAGGGAGTATTATTGAGGGTTATGTGGTGAGAGAGGTTATAGATTTTTGCAATGACATTCTGAGTGGTAATGACGCTCTCATGAATGACAATAATATTGAGGAGCATTTTAGCAAAGGAGTTTTGGGATCACAGGTGAAAGTAATCAGCCATGAGCAGTTGGAGCAAGGTCACTTGTATATTTTACACAACATCGACGAAGTGGGTGTTTATATCGAGGAACATACCAATTTCATCAAGAGACAATATCCTCGATCCAATTCAATGTGGCTTGCTAGAGAGCATAACAAGACATTTATTAAGTGGTTTGAAGATAAAGTCTTACATCAACTATCTCAAACACCAGATAATCTTACTGAAACCATCAAATGCCTCGCCTTTAAACCAAAATTGAATGTTATGTCTTATGAAGGGTTTTACATAAATGGTTTCTCATATTACACAAAGTGTCAAGATGATAAGAGTGTCGTCCAAAACAGTGGGGTCACCCTTCAAGCGTCTTCATTATTTTTTGCAAGTACAAAGGATAAAAGTCCACGTGAAGCTAAAATGTCATATTACGGTATCATTGAAGACATATGGGAGTTTGACTATGTAGACTTTAGAATTCCACTATTTAAATGTAATTGGGTTGACAACAATAAAGGAGTTATAGTGGATGAATTGGGTTACACGTTAGTGAACTTTGAAAAGATTGGCGAGAAGGGTGAACCATTCATATTGGCATCACAGGTGAAACAAGTATTTTATATCGATGATCCTGCAAATGATAAATGGCCGGTTGTTCTTCATGGTAAAAGACGGTTCATTGAAGATCCTATACATGAAGAAGAGTACTATGATAAGTATGATGACTTCAGTCCATTCTCAGTTGGGTTGCCAACACCACCAAAACATTGAAGCTGGGGATCACAATGACTTGTATGTTCGTGGGGATCATAATGAAGGATTGTTTATTGATAAAATATCACAATATTAGAGGCATGGATGTTTATATTTTTATTATGTTTTATTTTTCTGAATGTGAACTTTACAATGTGAATGTGGAATTTACAATGCGAATTACTTTACAATGTGAATGAGAACTTTACAACATGAATGTGAACTTTACAATGTGAATTACTTTACAATGTGAATGTGTACTTTACAATGTGAACTTTACAATTAGTGTTACTTTACAATGTGAAATTTATAATTTGAATGTGAACTTTCAGATGGCTGAGCATTCCCATGATGACTGTGTTGATGATCACCGTGAGGGTGAGGATGTGATTGCTCTGCCTGACAATGTTAGTTAATTTTAATTATGAATATATCCCTGAGGTTTCTATCTATATGTTCATTTATAATTATATCATGTAAGTGTGTTTTTTTATCAAATTTTAGGCTGGTGATGTACCCCCTGAAGTTGTTACATCACTTGATGAGCAACAAAAGAAAATTGAGAAAGTGAGGTGCATCACAATGATGAACAAGTTAATACATAAAAGGGGCAATGGACCCAAATTGGCTGTGGATTTCGATCAGGCAGGAAATCCATATGGAGTGAACTGCAACTCATTTGTTTCATATCTTGAGGTTCTTACTAGCAGCCATTGCAGTCCTATCCTAGAATCATGGCATAAAGTTCCTAAGGGGAAGAAAGACCACATATGGAAGGAACTATGCATGAGTTATTATTATTTGTAATTCTATTTGTGTAGATTACTAATTTTTAGGATACTAGTTAATAGCAATTCTATTTAATTTGAAAAGTATATTTGATCTGGATGAAAAGCTGCATCGTAAATGTGTGATGCAACGTTGTGGGAGGGTCCTAAGGAACTATAGGACCAATCTCACCCGAGATTACATATGCAATGGTGAGAATAGGTTCTTGATTGATTCCAATTCTAGAAATTGATCAGTATTTCACTAACTCTACACTAATAATTTTTGTTTGTATTCTCTTTGAAAAATAAATATAGGAAGAAGGAAGCCACAGAGCAATGGAACTACTTGGACCCCAAAGACTGGGAGGAGTTTGTTTCCCAAAGAAAATTAGATGAATTCAAGGTATTAAGCGCCACTCCCAATTTAATTAATATATGTTTTTATGTATTCACCTATTCAAGATTAACCTTTGGTGTTACTAACCAAATCAATGTGCTAACTAACTAGGCTATTAGTGATGCTCAACGAACAAGTCATGCACTGAATGTGCATGACCACACAATGGGTCCAAGAGGAAATGCAAGCGTTCGCCAAACACTACAAGATGAGTCTACTCATCCTACTGCTACTCAGGAGATTGCAAAGTCCTCTACTGCTGCTCTCGCACCTCTGCCTCACCATGCTATGTGGATAGCTAGGAGGCAAAACAAGAAGGGAGAGATATTGAAGCCCACAACCACTGAGGTGACTGCAAAAATGGTAAAAATCAACTCTTAGAGAAATCTATCAATATTGATTATTGTTATGTTTACTTACAATTTTTTGTTGATCGTGCTTAGCGGGAGCTGCACGAGCAGAGGAAGGAAGGCAAGTTCATCCCTCAGGGCACAAGGGATGAACTAACAGTTGCTCTGGGTAACCCAGAGCATCCTGGATGTGTAAGGGGTGCAGGCGCTGGTGTGGGCATCAAAATGTTCTTTGGGCCATCCCAGCACAAACTTGTCCCAAAAGCGGGACTTTCACAAGCTGAGGTAACTTATTATTATTTTAGAACGTTATTGCGAAAGGGAATTCAATAATCAGAAACTAGCATTTATTTTATCCATGTATAGATAGATTCCTTAATTGATAGGAGAGTCGAGGAAGTACTTGATAAAAGACTCCATGAAGCAATTAACAAGTGGCAGGCGTCTCAGACTGCCACTTAGACAGTACCTATGGCAGACCTCTCTTCTCCTACTGCTCGTACTGCAGAGGTTGGGAGTAATCCTATAGACCCACAACCTAGGACGTCCTCTGTAAGTATTTTTATGGCATATATAATAGCTAGTCTGTTCATGATGATATGTTTGTGTATATATGCATATAACATTCTTTACGTAAATTTGTAGGGGTTGAAGCCATGCCGACTAAAAAGTGAAGGATATATCGTTGCAGAGGCATCGGCTTACCCACCCCTTAAAGGGTGGGGAGTCCAGTACCAGATAGCATGGTACGTGTGAGCCCGATACATGTACTCCCTGGCTGGACGAATCTTGCACTGCCTCATGCACACCCAGATGCTGAAACACTTGGTGAGGCAGTAGGTGGAGTGATACTGTGGCCCGAAGCGGATGTCCTCTATACTGATATTGTATGATAAATTTTCATTACTTCAATTTGTTAGTGTGTATATATATATGAGTCAATTGATATGAAATTATATATATGGGTCAAAAAGATGAGACTCGCTACATCTCGGCCTCCACCTCCTCGGCTACCAAGTTGGCTTCCAGGGGACCTACACGCCTCGATAGGTCCTAATTGTAGGAGTGTGGCAGTATGGATCGGTGAACATAATCCAAATTGCCCTATAAATGTTACTATTCCGGAGAATGCTACAGGTAAATCATATGATAACAATCTATTTATACAAGTTTAGCATACATATTAATGTATACGTAATAGAAGTTCTGGATACGTATTAATGCAGGTCAAACATTTGGAAACAACATATTTATACAAGATATTTTGGAGTTGCTTAGTTATGAATGGATGAACACATCTATGATAGAGTTGTGGATATGGTGAGATTAATGCATACGACAATCTAGTTTATACATCCATATACCTTGTTTTATATACGACAATCTGGTTTCTTATATATTAATGCATATGTAATACATGTTTTGCAGCCACTTACACAAAACATGTACAGATTTTGGGTTTTCCCATGTTGGATTTTTGGTTCCATCTTTGATTAGTCTTGTAGATATAGACCCGTATTCAGTTACTTCATATTGCTATGATGCTTTTGAATATTTTGGTAAAAATAATAACACAGTGATAATAGCTCCATTCAATGTCGAGTAAGTTTACTTTGCTTGTAATTTGGACTTAAGCAAATTACATTTTTATTGCGGATATTGAATTATTAATTTTCTACTTTCTTACCTATAGTGCTAAGGATTGGGAGTTATTAGTTATTGTCCCCAAGACATTCACCGTCTATTATCTAGATCCTGAGGGAAGTGAGTTGGATGTATTATATGGACATGTAATTAATAGGTCATTATTCTCGTGAGAAATATTTTATGTTTTTATATCTGTTAACATATGTTACTTCATTACTATTTAATTATGTAATTTAATGTGTTACATTAACATATATAAGGCTTTACAAGAGAATAAAAAAGCTGGAGGAAAGGTCCCCAGGAAAAAAAATCTAACACTCATTTGGGAGAATGTGAAAGTAATTTCCTGACTCTAATGTATATATTATTTATGTGAACTTTGCTTATTTGTATTTTTGAATATTTTGTATGTTTCAATTTATAGTGTGCTACACAAGACAACGACTGGGCATCTGCCTACTATGTGATGTGATTTATGGACCTAATCGTCAAACATGTCGTATTGGAAATCGATAACATACAACAGGTATTATACATAGTCTCATTAGATAATATGAAATATATGAATCTTATTATATATTATTATAATTATGTATATACGTCATTCTCTTTGTAGGTCTTTAAAATTGAGGACTTCAACACAGGTGCAAAGCATTTCGATGTACATGCTCCCTATACGAGAGATGAATTAGATGTTGTAAGAGAAGATTGGGAAAAAGCCCTGCAAAGAGTGGGAATTTTTAAATATAATTTTTTTGACAATGATGACAATGATGCCAATGATGAATAAAGAATAACTTTGTTCTCACAATTAATTTTATGTGAATGTGAATGAATTTTTATGAATTGTCATATCTGTGTGAAAATCATCAATACATGAATGTTTCTACATGTGTCTGAATGTGAAAAGAGATGAAATAAATGGAACTGCAGGTTGCTACTGGTTTCTATATGCGTGTGATGAAAACATAATATGAATTCAATGTTCTCATACATGAGTGTGAATCACATATATATAATATTGTCCATCATGTTAATTTTACAGGTTTGTCGCCTGTTGTTCGCTGATATCAATGGATGTCGTAAACCTGTAGTTTAGTTCCACTGAACTACAGGTTCTCATCCTGCGACCAGCCATAGTAGGCCTGTAAACTGATAAGAAAAAAAATCAAAACATAGGCGTCGGTTATTTGAAGAAAACTGACACCAAAGACATATCGCGGAGATTTTGCACTTAAAACCGACATCTATTTGACTGTGTTGTTAGGGGATATGACGTCGGTTAATGTTAAAAACCAACATCTTTTCATCATATGTGGCGTCGGTGTCTTTTCAAAAACTGAAACCTATAATCCCTTTGCTGGTGTGTTTTTGGTGGCGGGAAGAGTTTTGGCGTCGGTTGTTTAGTAAACAACTGACGCCTATAGTCCCTTTGCTGGCGCGTTTTCAGTGGAGGGAAGAGTTTGGGTGTCGGTTTTTACTAAACAACCGACGCCTATAGCCACTTTGGTGGTGCATTTTCGGGGGCGGAAAACGTTGTCCAACCGACGCCGAAGGTGTCCCCCTTTAGCGGCGCCCACTTGGGTCTCGCTTTGAAACCGACACCTAAGGGCTTAAATAACAAACGCTAAAAGGCTTTTATGTAGTAGTGCAACAACATAACTTACATATTATACACCAGATCAGCACAATATTGCATTAATGAGCTAGGAGAAATTCATAAACAATCATAGTAGGGTTATATTAACATTAAGAACATTCCTTTATTACATCAACATGCGAGAAATCTAGATATGATTAACCCTCATCATATTCATAATACACATGTTTCGCATAAGCAAGTATCAACCATTTGGCTATGACAACCACCAATTAACACATTAAGGTTATGATCTTGTTAAGGAGGTTATTTCACCATCATGCCATCATATAAGAATGTTAAACATGAATACTCATCTTTATCTATTTGCATTAGAGTTAGGTTCAACAAGATAAATTATATTAATGTTACTAATCATCACTTATACCCAAACCCTAACTCACGACATCCCCATTGGATCATAGATGCATAAGGTGAAGCATCACCATAACATTCCATACTATTATCAAGTATGAACCCACACATAAATCAAGGTGTAACCATTGGTTTATAGCATACTAAGGTTTTAGCATTAGTAACAGAGTACTCCATGATTGTATTAGTCATTCAAGGATATTTATACCCAATTACCATCATTTAGTTATACTAAAGCTAGGTATAACAAACAATACCTTGTTAGGGTTACATATCAGCACAATATGATTATCATCCCTTCTATTCATATGAGTGAATAGGTAAGACTACCTTGTTAAGCGTAACCCTCCATTTGTTCCATCATCATTCAACGCATATCACCATACCACAATGTCACCCAGAACCATTGGATGTTTAAAAGGTAAGACCATTAGTTGTTTACATAAGTAAACACCTTGGATAAACCACCTATGAAGACCTTGATTTGTGCCCTAGAAAGAGTCACCATATAACCCTAGACATACCTTTATTAAGAACACAAAAAGTTCCATTGAGAGTAGGGTAAAACCCACAATCAACTATTCATTTAAAATAAGCCATCCATTGTCAACAAGTAAGCTCCTTAAGTTGATCATATAAAGGAAACCATATAAACCACATTATTAGGACCAACATATTACATTAGCCATCATTACACTTTATTGGAGGAATAAACATTATATCTTTACCATTGGGTCAAGTTAATATGTTAAAACCATCAATTGCAATATAGGTCCGACCATTACATCAAGTGACCCAAGAAACTATTGGTCTAAGGCTTAATTCATGATACAACTACAATGCTTAACTCACCATAGGTTATAGAAACCTGATCCACCATCATTAGTAACCATTAAGTCACCATTGGTTGTTAGATCAACACTATATTCATTAATCAACATAAAAAATTAAGTTAATGTCATCATTGATTGATAACATCAGTAGGGTACTTAATGGTTGATCATTAAACTTCTAATTGATCCAAAACCTGGACTAAGGGGGTGACCATAGGTTGTCAGCAACATATGACACCTTTGATCCTGACCATCAGTTGTCATGGAGACAACACCATAGGGTTGTTGCAATGGTACCATCATCGGGTCATGGGTTTATAGAAGAAATCAACTTAAACCCTAAAATTGACCATTGGTTGATAGGTGCTTAGCACCATAGGTTATCAAGACAACCTGATCAAAGTCATATTATACCTTATGAATAATATACACATGATCATAGGTTCATCTAGAACTGAAATCAGAATAGGGAACATTATAAAAATTGAAATCCAAGTCAAGCATAGTGTTCTAGTGCATGAATCATCATTTTCAAGCAAGTACATGACCTAGAAATCTAATGGTAAGAAATAAACGTGGTGAAAGTTATAAAACTTGCCTATAATGAGAAGATGAAACCCCAAACAGAAGAAATCGCGAGCAAGTAGGGTAGAAAATCCAAGCATAAGCTATGAACTCGTCCATCTAGAACCTTTCTTCATCAAATGAGCAAACCATAAGCATAAGGAGCAAGAAAGGTAGGGTTATAGAGATTTAGAGCAATTTCTACCATGGAACAGCAAGGTTTTGACCTGGAGGAACGTATAAGGAAGGAGAAGAGCAATAGAAACGGAGAAGTAAGGAAGAAAATAACTTGTCTTGTTCGAAATCCCTAGAAGATGCCCTTGGAAACCCTAAGTACGGCTAAATGGAGCTCAAGGAGACCTTCTTCTCCAAAAAGAGGTTGTCTTATACCTTAGAACACTTGGTTCCATAGAAAAACATATTGGATTCATTGGTCTAGGTTATAGGAAAGAGAAAGAAAGCAAAGTTTTGTACTTGGGCAAAGAAGAGGTAAATACAGCCCATGGATAAGGATGGAAGCAAGCATGAGGTGTAAAAGTAGCTTCCCCATGTGTCTATGGCCTTAAACTATTAAGAATATACAAGAACACACACAAGAAGATCCCTTACCATCCATATAGACCTTATTATCTTTCCTTTGTCGAATTTCCCAGCCAATCACATAATTCATTAGTTGATAGCTGCTAAAGGTAGCTCATCCATGAAGGTGTAAACCCTAAAATACCCTTAGAGAAAATACCTTCAAACCAAGGATTAAATAGGTTCCCCATGGATCAAAAAGCTCAATAAAGATGAGATAATATCCAAGGAACATAATTCAAGTGATAAATTGCAAATAAAACCTCTCAATTGGGTAAATTGTAGAAAAGTCCAAAATGTGCATAAAATGGCATAACTTGCTCAAACAGTGTCCAAATTGGACCAAATTTGAAACTTAAGCTTGTATTATGATTTAAAAGCATATAACAAGGTTATATTAGGGTTATAAGAATTTAAGTATGGTAATTAATCTTATTGAACTCATTAAGCAAGTTCAGGGGCCTTACAACTATATACCCCTAATAGGAATTTCCTCCCTAAAATCCAAGGTAAACAAAGATGGGTACTTCCTTTGCACCTCATCCTATTACCTTCACATGGTTACTTGCATATCATGGTGATGTCACATAATTCATACATATATCCTCTTGGGTCAACACAAAAAAACCCGACCTAAGAAGACATTCTCAATATGGAATGTAGAAACTTGTTGTGTCATCTATACAACTCTAATAGTAACTTTCAACTTTAAATTTTAGCTATCATCTGGAAATTATTTCTATTGTATTAACACATTACTCAAAATTCATACTTGCTAGATTTTTACAATCATGTCATGTGTCCCATACCATTCCTTGAAGCATAAAAAAAGACGATGTATCCATCCTTTTTTTTCTAGATACACTGACATTGGAACACTTGTAAGTTCTTTTTTTCAGCATCATAAGAAATGCTGACGTTTGCACCTATCATTCCATACAATGAAACATCATTCCTATTCAACCTTGTTAGGGGTGAAACAAAAACACTATCTTCACCCTACTCAGATTTACACAACCTACTTAGAAGACATATCATGATCCCATATAGAAATTTAATCAACTCCATCTCACTCTTGTTCAACTTGTCTCATAGCTATTGCTGCTTTAGAAACCTTAAGGTTTTTGAAGAAATATTGATCATATTTGAAATACTTTGACATGTCATCATTCAAAGCTCGATATAACTTGTATGATATGACTAGAACACTCTGTTCCTCCTATTCATAAATTCTATTTGTACATTGGTTAGTCTAAAGGACATAACTCTAAACTCATCATGGTAATGTGAATTATGTCATCCAATATAACTATTATGCATTGATATTTGATCATCGGTTTATCTTAAAGGAACACAATATCACATATCTATTGACTAACAACCATCTATCCTTGATAGTGGTCTTTCCCAACTATCATTGAACCATACACAACATTATAGAATCACTTTTATTTTTCCTTCCAAACAACATTTATATGATCATCATCAACTCTCTCTCTCTATCTCTCTCTCTCTCTAAGGGGAGGAACACTTGGGATGTTTATTTAATATACATCTCCAACCTTCACAGACTTCCCATATTGTTGATACATCTTGGATACTAGCATTCATTACCTTGGTATCCACCTCATGTGCTATAAGGAACTCACGTCCTTATCTCATACACTTTTATCAACATAAAAAATATCAAGGCATATAAGAGGAGTCTTCCTAATTATTGGAAGGCTCAAAAGCAAACTTATTACAAACTTTATTGTCTTGGAACCATAGTCTAAGCAACCTTATACTATAATAAGCTATCCACCCTCATGTTTGCAGTGAATCCACACATACCAACTGGTAATGATCCACTTGAAAGTTGTGCCCTATAATGGAAAGACACAAAGTGAAACACACTTCCCATACCATAGTAGTATTTTTCAAGGGTCACTAGAAAAAAGGTAACCAATTCTATTTTCATTATGCAGGTTACAGTTTCTTATGTATCATTTTACCTTTTTCATTTTGGGTTCCTTGCCATTAGAATAGGAATCATCATGATTAACATATCTCATTACTCCTTCCTTGGTGACTTTTTATCACACTTGGGTATGTTCTCTTATTTTATTATGTTTTTCAACCACTTATCAAAAGGTAAATCATCATATTCCACATTTTCTTCATTAAACATGGATCATCTCCCTTAATTTCTTTCACATGCCATGCTTATTTTACATTAACTCTTTCTTACACACATAGGTTGGTCTGAGATTAACTCGGGTTCCACCTTATTCCTTTGTCATTGTTCTCATTTATCTTCTCATTTTCTACTTATCATTGGAGTTATCTCCATCTTATGTGGATTTCATACCTTGAATCACTTTATAAGCATAGACTTATCTATCTTTTACTTTATTATCTTCTTGAATCACATCTTCAAGAACTCCTCTTTTCCTTTTTTGTATTCAGATTTAAATTTCATAGTGTTGTATCTTTCTCTTATAGTTACCAAACATTCAAGTTTTGATAGATAATGATGCAATTATCATCTTCTTTAAGGTAGGATTGAGATATTCATACCATGATTTCTTATTCGTTATGCTCTTTAGATTGTCTCAAAATGACTACTTGACCAGATTAATAAAAAAGATAACAATCTAAGAGTTCCATACTTACTTTTTCTTCAATAATTGAATACCTAGCCAGGGCACCCAAATACTGAGATTAGGTAGTATGCACCATATTTTTATGCCATATTCCTAATTTCGACATCATCCTAGTCCTAAGTCCTAGTGTCCCTATAGATTTAGTGAACCTAAAGCTCTGATACCAACTTGTGAGAACCCGTTACACTAAACTAGATTACTCAAAACATAAAATACAATCAATCACTAATTAATCACATACCCAAAAATATGAGTAGAATAAAACCAATTTCAACGTTAACACCCGCTCAGAAACATTTGCATAAGAGCCCAACATTTTTCTTATAACCATACTATGCCAAGAATTTGATACAAATTGTTATATCATCTTAGCCACCACATATATACACAGGAGAACAATATTTGTATATGCCACACAAAAAAGTATTAATATGCTAATAAAAGTCTAATTCGTTTGAAACACCATATACAAACTTTTTCTAGCCCAGACCTGAGAGTACAGGGACAACTCTAGGACACATTAGACATCTAATCAACTTTCTCAAAGATTCATTACTATAGCTCCTCTTTGCTTCCACATGTTTGTTTTTGTCACTTCTGATTACCTAAAAAAATGTGGCGAACCACAAGGGTGAGACCCATGTCCCAGCAAGAGATATAACCTCCAACAACGCTTATTGATTACAATATTTTAGGTAATGAGACAATTTAATAAGTTTAATCATATATAAAAATAGGCTCAACAACACTGATGATTAACAAAATACATAAAGGAGCTGATAACAATTATCATCATCAAGCTGACTATCATCATTTTCCTTATTAACCATATAAGAGATTCAATAGCATATGCATAACTAGCATAACCAAGTCTAGTAGAATATTATCTCTATTAACATGAATAATACTAGCATCATAAGCATATCTAACAACATTAGCATGTCTAACAGTTTGAACAAATCAATATCATAAGCAGATCTATCAACATAAGCACGAGTATTTGCATAAGCATGATTAGCAGTATATGCATTTCTAATTATAGAGGCATGGCTAGCATGCTAAACATAACTAACAACATGATATAGCTAGCATCCTAATCATAATTAGAAGTAGCAGTATAGATATTAAAATAAGCATGACTATTGTATGTACACATTTACAATCTTATGCATATCCACAACATAAGTATAAATACTATCTCTTTATTCCACTAATCATCATCTTTATGTAAAGAGAATAAATAGTAGTTATCATCCAATGTGAAGCATTGTGTATAACCCTAAACATATATGCTACACGTCTGTATTACATCTTTTATTATGCCCTGAGGAAATTGAGGATACCACTCAAAATCTAGCTAACCTCTACTAAGTCAAAATCAGTCCCATACAAGATCTAGGAAGAGCCGGACTACTAAGATCTTCTCTTCCCCCAGTCAGTACGGGTCCGCCACAGCGACACATAAGGTCAATCTACTAACAGCCTAGTCTGTCCTTGGTACATGTCAAGACATAGTGAAAGGAGGTGGGTACGCATACCCTACCATCCGAGGTACAACCGTATTTGTCCTCCAATCTTGTCACATATATAATCACTGAGACACTACTGCAGCCATTGTCAATCACATAAGATGTATGAGGCATGACCATAGCCAACCTCCACAACCTGCATTGTGGATGACAAGGATATATCCTCTACTTTCCACCCCCACATACTCAACAATATGCGCTCTGAGTTTCCCTTAGGAATACTCGTTTCACCATCTGGCAAGTTCTGACACTCAGATGGATCTATGGCACAGGGCACTACATGCATTATTAGAGTTGCACTTGATTAGTTATGCCAATTGGGTGAATTAAGGCTACATCAAACAAGTGGACATACAAACCCTAATTCACTTCTAGCAAGTATATAAATATCACAACTTTGAAAAGATATAAAATGTGTGAAACATAATTTCTCATCTCACCATGACATGGTACTATTCACTTGCCATTCATGAGACCACACTAGTCATCATACTATCACAAGATATAAATCCTTTTCACAATATCACAGGGTATCAACCCTTATAAACATAAGAGGATTACACCTCAAGCAGGGCTCAACCATGCCCAAAGGTCATTAAGACCATCATATTATTCCCTGCAAGATCATCATTATCTTTGCATGCCTTATAACAAGGCTCAACAACATCACTTACATATAATACACCAGATCAACACAATATTGCATTAATGAGCTAGGAGATATTCATAAACAATCATAGTAGGGTTTTATTAACATTAAGAACAATCCTTTATTACATAAACATGCAAGGAATCTAGATATGATTAACCCTAATCATATTCATAATGCACATGTTTCACATAAGCAAGTATCAACCATGTGGCTTTGACAACCACCAATTAACACATTAAGGTTATGATCATGTTAAGGAGGTTATTTCACCATCTTTCCGTCATATAAGAATGTTAAACATGAATACTCATCTTTATCTATTTGCATTAAAGTTAAGTTCAACAAGATAAATTATATTAATGTCACTAATCAACACTTATACCCAAACCCTAACTCACAGCATCCCCATTGGATCATAGATGCATAAGGTGAAGCATCACCATCACATTCCATACTATGCTCAAGTATGAACCCACACATAAATCAAGGTGTAACCATTGGGTTATAGCATACTAGGGTTTCAACAATAGTAATAGAGTACTCCATGATTGTATTAGTCATTCAAGGACTATTCATACCCAATTACTATCATTTAGTTATATTAAACCTACATTTAACAAGATATACCTCATTAGCATTACATATAACACAATATGATTATAATCCCTTCTATTCATATGAGTGAATAGGTAATACTACCTTGTTAAGGGTAACCCTCCATTTTTTTCATCATCATTCAACCCATATCACCATACCACAATGTCACCCAGAACCATTGGATGTTTAAAAGGTAAGACCATTGGTTGTTTACATAAGTAAACACCTTTAATAAACCATATATTAAGTCCTTGATTTGTTCTCTAGAAAGATTCACCATCTAACCCTAGACATACCTTGATTAACAACACAAAAAGTTCCATTGAGAGTAGGGTAAAACCCACAATCAACTATTCATTTAAAATAAATCATCCATTGTCAACAAGTAAGATCCTTGAGTTGATCATATAAAGGAAAGCATATAAATCACATTATTAGGACCAACATATTACATTAGACATCATTCCACTTTTTTGAGGAATAAACATTAGATCTTTACCATTGGGTCAAGTTCATATGTTAAAACCATCAATTAGAGTATAGGTCCGACCATTGCATCAAGTGACCCAAGAAACCATTGGTCTAAGGCTTAATTGATGCTACAACTACAATGCTTAACTCACCATAGGTTGTAGTCACCTGATCCACCATCATTAGTTACCATTAAGTCACCACAGGTTGTTATATCAACACTATATTCATTAATCAGCATCAAATATTAAGCTAATGTCATCACTGATTGATAACATCAGTAGGGTACTTAATGGTTGATCATTAAACTTCTAATTGATCCAAAACCTGACCTAAGGGGGTGACCATAGGTTTTCACCATCATATGACACCTTTGATCCCAACCATCAGTTGTCATGGAGACAACACCATAGGGTTGTTGCAATGATACCATCATCGGGTCATGGGTTTATAGAAGAAATCAGCTTAAACCCTAAAATTGACCAATGGTTGATAGGTTCTTCGCACCATAGTTTATCAAGACAACCTAATCCAAGTCATATTATACCTTATGAATAACTTACACATGATCAAAGGTTCATCTTTAACTGAAATTATAATAGGGAACATTATAAAAATTAAAATCCAAGTCAAGCATAGCTTTTTAGTGCACAAATCATCATTTTCAAGCAAGAACATGAGCTAGAAAGATTATGGTAAGCAATAAACATGGAGCAAGTTATAAAACTTGCCTCTGATGAGAATATAAAACCCCACACAGAAGAAATCTCGAGAAGGTAGGGTAGAAAATCCAAGCATAAGCTATGAACTTGTCCATCTAGCACCTGTCTTCATCAAATGAGCAAACCCTAAGCATAAGTAGCAAGAAAGGTAGGGTTTTAGTGCTTTAGAGAAAGCTCTACCATGGAACAGCAAGGTTCCGAACTGGAGAAAGGTCTAAAGAAGGAGAAGAGCAAGAGAAATGGAGAAGGAAGGAAGAAAATAACTTTCCTTGGTCGAAATCCCTAGAAGATGACCTTGGAAACCCTAGGTAGGACTAAATGGAGCTCTAGGAGACCTTCTTCTCCAAAAAGAGGTTGTATTCTACCTTAGAGAACTTGGTTCCACATAAAACTAGAGTGGATTCGTTTCTCTAGGTTAGAGGAAAGATAAATCAAGCAAAGTTTCGTACTTAGGCAAAGAAGAGGTAAATATAGCCCATGGATAAGGATGGAAGCAAGTATGAGGTGTAAAAGTAGCTTCCCCATGTGTCTATGGCCTTAAACTATTAAGAATATACAAGCACACCCACAAGAAGATCCCGCACCGTCCATATAGATCTGCTTAACTTTCCTTTGTCGAATGTCCCAGCCAATCACATAATTCATTAGTTGATAGCTACTAAAGGTAGCTCATCCATGAAGGGGTAAACCCTAAAATACCCTTAGAGAAAACACCATCAAAACAAGGATTAAATAAGTTACCTATGGATAAAAAAGCTCAATAATGATGAGTGAATATCCAAGGAGCATAATGCAAGTCATAAATTGCAAATAAAACCGCTCAATTAGGTAAATTGTAGAAAAGTCCAAAATGTGCATAAAATTGCATAACTTGCTCAAACAGTGTCCAAATTGGACCAAATTTGAAACGTAAGCATGTATTATGATTTCAAAGAATATGACAAGGTTAGATTAAGGTTCTAAGAATTCAATTATGGTAATTAAGATTATTCAACTCATTAAGCAAGTTCAGGGGCCTTCCAACTAAAGTCAAGATGGTCAGGTCCCTTAATCGTATCCAAGATATATTCATCAGGGATGATGGAGATTTGTGACAAAAAGACTGGGACGTTCAAGGTTAATTGACACAGAGTGAAGAGGTACTACGAAGATGAAGCATTTGTGAGAAAATCAAAACTCCAGCTTGAGATTGCCCACCAGCACCACCAGAAGAAGTTTGAATGAGCTAACTAAGAGAAAGTAAAGCTAAAGACTATAAATTAGAACTTCTTGGGAGGACACCCAAGGACTCCTCAACTATATTTCATTATTTTCTAGTCTACTTATATCTTTTTCAGTAATTAGATTTCTCATAATTGTCTAATCTCCAGTTTCATTCTTAGTGTTAGAAAATTTATTTTGTTTCATTATTTTTAGTGTACATAGAATAAAATTAAGAAACTTTGAGATTCAATTTTTCATTTCAAGAATCATATACAAGAATTATCGGTTCCTTGAAGGGAACCATTATATCATGTTCATCTAGTCTAGCCATCAGATTTCATGTTACATTGTCTGACCGTCGGTTTGTAAAGAGGATAGAGTCACCATTGGAAGGTGCCATTGCATGTATAGCCAGTAGATGCAAGCAACCAGACCACCATCAGATCATAGAACAACTAGGTAAAGGGTATTCCGACAAATATCGAGTTACAACAACTGATGGTTTAGACTAACTATTGAATTAGCATACCCTCAAATATGGAAAACCATAAATTTTGACAAGTAATACCATTGGATCTTGAACATGGCACCCTCACATATGAGCCATTAGATCACTTCATCATCGAAAGGTGACATTTGATGGTCCCTCAATACCTTGTTCACAGGACCCCTATAAAATGTCTTGAATAGACCAATGGATAACACACTTGCAAACCCTAGCCATGTGAATACTCAAGAGCTAAGGTGATCAAAGTCACCTTGTGAAAGACCATCAGGAGGTGCCATACCCATCCTCAAGCCATCAGTTGATGAATCACCAAGGAAAACTTTGTTCAAGAAGTTGTCAATCATTATGGGAGAATGCCAAGCTACGCCACCGATCATCATCAACAATTATCGACCTAGACGCCAAGCAAAGCCCTTTTCAGCATGAGTGATAGACATGATATACAAGGAATGTAAAGCCTGGGAATTGTTAGTGGTGATTGATAAGAATCCTAACTCCTTACCTTTCGTCTCCATTTTATGAGCTTGTTGGATTTTCCACCTCCCTTGCTTTAACCATCTTCTATGTGGCATCTACTCCTATCCTTTATAGGTCTCCCAAAGCCATTCAAAGATGCTTCACCTGCTGCTGACCCTTGATTATCAATGACCATTGGATTTTGCCACCATGTAGAAGAAACCATCAGTTCCTAACCCACCGGCTGTCAACCATCACTTCCCAAATCACTAATATTAGCATACCTTCCAACCATAGATTCCCACCATCAGTTGCTAACTCTCAATCATAGCCATAGATTATTGACTTCACCATTGGTGGTAGACGCATCTGTGGCAACCGATGTTATTAACCCTAACCCAAAGTCAAAGTCATCAGTTCTTAGCGTAAGGTAAAAGAATCGATTTGTTTATAATCATTTCTCTTCCTATTAGCCATTTGTTTCTCAAACTCTTGATACCCATTGACAATTATCTTATCTAGGCAAACAATTAGTCTCATAGACCTACTACACTCATATTATTGGATTAACCTTGCTAGAGATACTTAAGCATCTACAAAGCAAAAGATGGTAGGAAACCATGACAAGAACCAAGTGATTCAAGAGTATGGAGAGATCCAAAAACTCAAGGCAGCCATGACTCTAGAGGACATGAATCATATCAAAAGAAGGAAAGATGAAGTAGTAGAATACATGAGGTTTCATGGAGATGCTACCTGAGAAAGCATCAAGGAAAGTTTCAAAGCAGACAGTTGCAAGAGGATAGCTGATCCAATCCTTGAGGAATTTACAAGTGTTGGAAGAACAAATAGGGATCGAGGCTTTCTGAACACACACTTTTCACGGATGTTAGAACTGAAGAAAAAGGGTTGCACCAAGTCTCGACCAAGTGAGGCCTCAAAAACTGGCTAAGGCATCTACAGAAGGCATAGATATAGAAGTAACAATGCCTCCACATATGGTGGCCACTGGCATTGAACCTTAGACAACAAATATAGTCTATAAGGAATAGCCTGACACCTACTTCTTGGCCAGAGATGATGAACAAAGAAAACTTGGGGCAAGATTTTTACAAAGAAAAACTTTAAGGAATCCAGGTTTGGTGATGTAGAGATGCTGGAGAATTTAGGAATCTATAATGGGGTGAAGCGAATCCTGGAGAAGATAAGGATTAAAATTTTTTTTCAACAAATAGACTTCCTATGATGATCTTAACTTAGAATTTATGTCATCCTAAAAAAAGGTTGTCGATGATGAAAGAAGAAGAAAAGGAGTGTGGGGGAGATTATAAACTACAAGTGCACACTATCAAGGAGGAATACATATTAAAAAAATGGCTCAATTCAATCTCCACAGACTCCGATGAGAAAGTCGAACGAGCCAATAAGGCATGGGGAGACACAGATGTGTGGGGCTTCCTAACATATAAAAAATGGGAAAGGTTGTTAGGAGACTATCAATATAGTTTTGGTCAATCTAAAGCTGCCATGATGCACTCATGATTTATGAGGGTTGTACACAAACTGCACACTAATACCCTAATGTTCAGAGCGAATATGAGAAATGTGACCAAATTGGATCTCCAGATGCTATGGATTATCCTAGAAGGCAAGAGCATCAATATAGGAAGAATTCTAATTGACAATCTAGCAGTGGCATTGCAGTCTGAAGGCTCCATTGATTTCTACATGGGAGGCATGATTACATACATTGCATATTGTCTGGGGTACTCTAGAGATCTGAGATTCCTCCTCAGGCTAGATGGATATGTATTGATTGATTCAAAATACCTAACTACAACAAACCATCTGAAGAGGTCTAGGCATTCGTAAAAGTAATAATATAGATTATGTATATCAAAACACTATTTGCCCCTCCCAAAACAAAGTAACTATGATAGCAACAAACTCATATTCAAGGAGGAAGAAATTATAAGGATGATATCTCAATCAAATATGAGTGTGAGTAATCCGGCTAAGAAATGTGGAAAGCAACTGAAAGAAGTCATTACAAAGCAAACCACAAGAAAGATGGTAGTATTATGCCTTACTGAAAGGTTGGCTGCAAAACCCCAGATAAAGGAACCCACTGCACCTAGAATAATAGACCTAGAGGAAATCAAAATAGAAATTTCAAAGGCCTCGCCTGTCATCACCATCCCAGAGACTAGAAGAGGGGTAGAGGTTGAACCCAAGACAATCGTATAAAAACAAAATATATGGGAGGGGGTCGTCCTAGCCCTGAAAAAGGAACTAATGCCAGAAATGAGTATTTCGTCCCACCATAAGGGACATGAGGGGGTAGCGATCAACAATAAGGGAAACACATATTTGAACGCATTTGAAGGAAGGTTCCAGAAGGAGCTACTCTAGAGAAGGATAAACCACAACCAGGGAAGAAAAGTGTCTCATAGGAGACAACAGAGAATCCACAGAAGCAAGTAAGTTGGATAATGAAGTGAGATCCATAAGCAGACCAAAACAACAATGTCAGGATCTAATAGAAAACAAGTTCATCAAGATAGGGTAAGAGATCAACGACCTTTGTGAGATCATCTCAACTTCTACTCTAAATATTTTTAATTTAATTGTGAATATGTTTGCATTAACCTCACAAGCATAGAAAATAGCAGGTGATATTCAACCAATACAAATCCTACCACAATAGATGTAGAAACTGGTTGTTAATCAAGTAAAGGTTATGCAAATGTTGGAAGGAATTGACATCCATCTTAAAGCATACATGCTACTTGTTGTAGTACAAACATGCTAGCATGTTATTCTAAGAGGAAAATAGACTTCAAAATGCTTTGTATCGCTAAGAGAGGAGGAATATAAGGAATACAAGGAAGTGCCCACTGGGTAAGACAATCTCACCACTTCCCCAGCCTCACTAGGGAATTCCACCAATAATAACTAAGATGGGGAACCTAGAGCATTGCTAAATCACAATGTCCTATATACAATCCTCACCAAAGATTTAGAAGTCTTTGACGAGAATGAATTCACATTGAAATCTCCTTACACAAAAGGGGAGGCACCGTAGACTAACAAAGATGTTATGTATAAGCTTGATCCATTTTTTAACTACAAAACCCTACCACCACCATCTGACTATAATAGATTTATGAAACTATTGCTATTGTATGAAGCAATTATAGGAGGAGAACTCCCCATTCCTTTCAAAGTAGAAATCGAGCAGTTAACAACTGAAGATGATGAAGAAAACTTGGACCACATGTTTGATGACGCACTTTCAAAGCAAGCCAAACTTAGTGTTTCATGATCCACCCACAGTCTACTATATAGACAACTCAAGTCCAATAGTACCACCACCGTTGTCGTGTAAAATAGCTACCATGGACATTAATTCTATGTCAGGGATGTTGTTACGTGACATCCATGTCCTAACTAGAATCTTGGATGATGAGAAACCCGGATAAGATATAATCTATAGCAACAATCTAAACACTTTGACAAGGAAAGATCTGTGTTCATGTTTAGGCAGGAAGAAAATATAAGAAGAATCTTTTTGAAAGTATGGTGTGGGACCATTATATAAGAATTTATGTATACAGACAAAACTAGGCCAATTTCTAATGCAACATCCAACCCGGTAGTCCAGTGTACAAAGAAAGAAGTGATATGTCATCAGTCAAAGAGATTCAGGACACTCTAGACAAAATGAAAGCCTTAAAGTTTATAACATTAGCATTCAAGGATTTCAATCACTAGCTCCTAACAGTGGCTAACCTTTCAATGAGAAGATTCATTACCTACAACTTCATTGCAAAAGACCTACCATGCAGGAAAATGGTCTTCGAATAGCTAAGGCATTGAACCATTCAAGAGAACCTGACCTGACTGAAAAAGGTTATCCAAGGAGTCAGTGGATGGTATCGTACAAATTGGAAAGAGAAAACCATGGACTGCAACATGCCTCGAGAAAAGGAAAAATCAAGGGATAGTGCATTTATAGCACTAAATATGATAGCATCCATAAATAGGGGAATTCCAATTGAGAAGATAGTCAATGAAGACTTCCATGTGTTAAGATGAAAATATGACATTGATATATTCCATGGAAGATGATTTTTCTATGATGCACATATGAACAATATCCCAAGAAGGATGTACTTTCTCATCCTCTTACCTATAAGAATCCCATGGAGAGAGCAACTGGAGAAACTTCAGGAAGCAACAAAATTTCTACTCCAGAACAAAGCACAACCATCCTGGTAGTCCCTCCCTCCAACTCAAAGAAAACTACATCCCCACCATAGGACTCAAGTATCCCTCCACCACTACCACCCTCAAATGAAATCAACTTTAATGTCACTATTGCACCTCCTCAACCAAATATTACTGCAACCACTACTTCCCCTGAACAATAAGTGGATCCCATAAGAAACAAAAGAAGAAGATGCAACAAACAACACAGAAGATGAAGCCCCCATCCCGTCCAACCTAGGGGTCAAAAAAGAAGAAAGGACACAAGAGGTAGATGTCGATGTCCCAACAACAACATCCAACCAAGAGGCGGTAGTCCAAGATGAAGAAGATGCACACGATGATTAGCCAACAGACGGGTCAAGACCGACAGACATAATCATGCACATTTTCAAAAACTTTGATTAATTGACATGTTATGGGTTGTCAGTTAAAGAAGTCACCTTTCTATTGAATGAACTGCCACCATGAGAGAAAGAGTTCATAACAATCTTTGAATGAGAAAATGTTCAATTATTGTTGCCAAACCTTTGGGACATCTTAACAACTAGGGGTTACATGATCGTAAACGTCATAGCATCTTGTCAGTTACTTCCATCTAACGAGCTCCTTGATGTGTACATGCCAATCTACAAAATAATGGGGTACATTATCATGAAGGACTCTGGGGAAATGTAGAAGTTGATTGATAACCTCAAACACAATGTCCCAAGGAAGATATTTGTGCCCATTCTACATGAGGGTCACTAGGCACTATTGACGGTTGATACAATGAACAGAGCAACCATCTTTTACAATACCTTAGATTCCACGATTAGCATGAAATAGACAACATATCACAAAACAACTAACAACACAACGAGCAAAAGGCTGCCCAAGTGTCCACAAAGATTTTGGAGCCGATACAAATGTATGGACGTGGCGTACCATATGCTTTAGAAGCCACATTTCTATCCACAAAGCATTTTAAGTCGATACAAACATACAGACGTGGTGTACCATATGTTTTAAAAGCCACATTTCTGTCACAAGAGCTCACAACAAGAACCTCTTTCAAACAACTGCGGTTTCTACATTCTATTCTAGATGCAAATGCTAAAGACACGTCAGATCAGAAAGTGGAACACTACCAAGATGACTATTATCACCATCTTTAAGACCAATACGCAATGAAGATCTTATCTTTGGAATGGACACTATTTAAAGAGCAACGCGAACTCACCTATTTTAGATCAACCTTATTCTATTTGAATTTCTAGAAATAGTTTCAAAAGAAGAAGAGACATCATTCTGATGTGATCCTATTGGATCACTATTCTAATAGAAGAAGAGACATCATTCTGATGTGGCCCTATTGTATCTCCATTCTAATTTAAAGTAATAAAAAACATTTATAAGTTATCTTACTCCATAACCGAATACACTTAGAAAATCCATGTGGTTTTTATTCTCATCGCCCCATAAAAACAATAGGAATATGATACAATCATTTAGAAGACCATATATATATATATATATATCAATTTGTAAAAATACAATGTTATTAAAAGAACTTTTTACCTTCTCCCTCCTATAAATGAATAGTAGTATAATCAAGAACATAATGATGATCTTTATCCAAATTTCCATCATTTACATTGTCAATTCTTACCTCTTCATTTTTAGCATCATTTATCAAACTTTGCATACTTGATCTGATAGGCACTCCTTGATGACTTGTTTTGTCTAAGTTTGTATTTGGAATGACTACCTTCCCTAGCATTATTTGACATTGATGACATGCATTTTATCAATGGTACCAACTTCATTATTAAACACATAGGGAACTTTTTATTTTGTAAGGTTAACATAAGCACTTCTATTGTTGTTTACAGTTGACCCTACCAAAGTTTTACTATTTTATATCCTAGTTTAAGAATTGGACACCTCTGATCAACATGTATTGAACCAATATAACCTCCGTTTGGCCATTTTAAAATTCCTGCAAATGAAATGATGACATGAGCAATTCTGAAAAACATATTTTAGGATATAATGATTTGTGAATGTACTTATCATACCCCATGAGTTACTCCTCTATTATAGCCATCATCAGTAAGTGGAGATAGTAGTTGACTACACCATTTTTTTATTTTGAAAAGTGAATTCATATAAACAATGTTGAATTACAAACTAAAAGCATAACATAAATTCTATATTTGTTGTGCTCTAACCATCCTTAAAATGTCAATAATATTCATATTCCTGATGAAGCCAAAATTCAACAAGCAACCAAACAAAATGAATAATGTGGATATCTAGTTTTATCTAGAAATTGACTTCAAGACAACATTTAAGGAGAACTTCTTAATTCTTCTTTCCACCAATTAGGAAAGATCTCTATGAAATTTATGATCCTTTGGAAGGAACCTCTTCTAACTCATGAAACATGTTTTCTTACTATATTGTAGTTGGAGAGACCATGTGTCCTTGTTGGAGAAAGGGCATGCATGATGTCCACTAGTTTACCAACCATATAGATAACCATATGCAGGGAAATCAATCATCGTGCATAGTAAGGAAGCATGCAACTTGTTACCTCTTCAGGGTCCACATCATAAGTATCAACACCAGCTTCCCATAGTTCCTTTAACTCTTTAATCAATATTTGTCGGTAGACATCTATCTTCATTCCTGTTTAAGTTGGACTAGGAATAATCATGGAAAGAATAAATGTAAGTTGTACGAAATAAATAAAATGTGGCCAAATGCTATATAAAATACTCATAAAGCCAAAAGGATAAAAGTTCCATATGAATTTAATCCAAGACGAACATTGTGAGAATCAGAAGCAAACTCAAAGTGCATGTTATAAAATTTCTTCCATGCCAGAAAATCTTCTAGATGTTTGAGAACTCCATCCTTAGTTTAACTTCCATTATTCAACTACATTACAGTTGTCAATTTCAAAAACACAAACAATATCTTCAACCTTGGAGTCAAGGTAAAGTAGTGCAAAACATTGCAAGGAACCCCTTCTTATTCATTCAAATATTTTGTGCACCCACATCATCAATTCGTATTTCTTTGTATCTACAAGTTCCACATCTGGGGCATGAAGTTATTTGTAAAATCCTTGTGATACAATATATGGTGATTTATGCAAGCATCCATTTTATCATAATAAAGTCCAAGGGACCTGATCATTTCTTGAATTCATAATAAGATCCAGGCAACATCGCACCTCAGGTAGCAATTCCTTTAAAATCTCAAGGATCTCAGTAAATGACTTATTACTCTAATTATCGATACCTTTTATGTGAAACAACCTCACAATAATGTAGAACATAGAGTACTTATTACTTCTAGGGTACAATTCATGTGCAACAATCTCTAACAATTTGTAAAATTACTCAGCTTCTACATCATTAAAAAATGCAAACTCATGGTCATCATCATCCATATTCTATCAATCACGTTATACTCCATATGCATCATGCCACATGCCTCTCATGCCATCTTTCAATGTGTCATTTTTCATAGGAAAAATGTCAAAGCTATCAAATGAACCCTTGCCATGAAAAATCTAGTTAGTGTACCTGGTCAATAATCCAGTTTGTCACTAACACTTAGTTGCAACTTTACAATTCTTCCACTATCCAGTTAAGCACTGCTTGCAAGGATATATGATAGTCCCATCTCTGCTGCATTTTGCAAATGCATGCTTTATAAATTTAACCACCTTAAGTAAGTACTTTGTGCTTGATCAATGTTATTCATGAATCCAATTTATATCTACAATGTCTACCCATGTCAACCTAGAAAGGTAATAAAAATTATGTATATAAAATATTAGAAATTTATTTCATAACTTAGTTTCAATATAGTAAAATTGTATTGTATCCCTTACAGGTTGGGAAACCCTTGCTAAATTTCTTCTTGTCTCCCAAGAAACTTACACAACGCAATCCATGTTGTTACCAATGTATATTTGTGATAATATAGATCTATTGATGAGACACTTCATATCAAATGGTAACGAAACTAACTATCACATTAACCTTGTTCCTTGGAAGCACTTGGCTAAACTTTATAACGAAGGTGGCCCATGGATAAGACTCACAAGGGAATTCAATAGAGCACTAGCTATGAAGTTGGTATGGGACTTTTTATAGGCTAATAAGATCCCTTGGATCATTCTTGTGAAGCAAAGTAATCGAGTGTCAATGTTTTCTATGATTCAATTTTTCATACATAGATGAACCTACTATCTTGCCACAACAAAGTTAAGGCAAACTCAATAAAGACAATTTTATCAGGCACAAACACCCCACAGTTTGGATAAATGAGTGGATAGGGGAAGGCATTACCCCAACACTCAAACCTAGAAGGATCGTTCACAAAGACAATCAAGATATCTAAGTCTCCATACTTGTCACTATTAAAGATACATGGGGTACAAGTTTCCTAAATGAGTGGTTCGCTAATAAAACTATAAGAAATATGATAAGAATGCCTACAACAAAACATTCTTTTACTTCAGACATCTATGTTTGGAAGATATCTTCTATAGGATGTTTCTCAACCAAATATGCATATAAACTTTTAAATCAGACCCCCAACACACCAGACGACATTGGCTATTTCAAGATTATCATCTAGGATGAAACACTTCCTCAAAGATACAAAGTTTTTCTCTGGATGGTACACCACAAAAGAATAATGACTAATGCTCTATGGTTCTAAAGGCTTTATGACATCGTCTTATACCTTCACAGACTACCTCCTTATTTGACATAGTGATCCATTCTCAATGGATAATATACAACTTGACTTCCTTCAAAAAATAACTAATTGGGTTACTTTTCCTAAGATGTGTTGGTTTTAATGGAAAAATGAAAAAGGACACGGTGTTCAACATCATTCAAATATCCACCAATCATATGTTCTTTGTTTTTCATTCTAAATCTGCAACAATCCACTTGGATATGAATAATGTAGTGCCTACTTATTCAGGAAATGAACCAAATTCTTTTGTCTTGTGGAAATCAACTCGATACAACATTTTTCTCCTTAACTATGAAGAAAATAGTAACTCGGGTAAAAATGCAACTTGCACTAGCAACTTAATAAGGGACCAAGAAGGAAACAAGATCCATGGAAGCATAATGTGGATAGAAGGCTCAGAACCCTTTAATGGGGAATTATATGTGATCTTATATGGGATTATTCAAAATACAAGTTTCCTAGATCTTGTTGAGATATCACTAATTCCAGAAAAACATCTAGCATTATCAATAATACCATTTTATGTCCAAGAAAATATAGGTTGGTCACTAAGGAGATCATATAGTGCACCAGACAAACCTATATCCACCATATAGCTCATTTGAAAAGAAATCAAAACTACTTGACAGATCAACTGGGCAAACATTGTCTCAAGCAATTTGATGACCATGGTCCATGGTCACAATTTTGAGAGTTTCTCAAAGAAAACTATCTAAGGGAGAAAGAAAGCCTCTTACGAGGATCTCAAGATGTGATGGCCACTACAGTCATGGATTCACATGTAACCAATTAGTTAATAATTGGCTAGTTATTTCAATTAAAAAATGTTAATTAATAGAAGATACTTGTCTTTAATGGAAGACAACAAATCTTAAATCTTTTGTGTTGATATTCTTCACATTCAAAAAGGTTCTTTGGTGTTGATGTTAAAGTTTTTAATTCTGGATACTTTTATTCACACTAGTTTAACTCTCATGTATTAGGGTTGTTAACTTTCCTTTCTCCTTGACAAATAGTGCGATCTTTTCAATAAAACCTAATTTCATCTATCAACTTACTCTTGTCAGATTTGAGGATCGGTTAGTAGATTGATTCATGAATTTAAATGGTTGTTGAGTACAAATTTATGTAACAATATAGGAATATATGGCATGCATCTTGCTTTAGGGGAACCATTATATAGTCAACTAAGGGTGTGAGAACCTTTGTATATATGTGTGAGGTTCTATGAGTAAATTGTCATCTTGTACTCTTCTTATATATAAATAAATACAAGTTGACATGAATAAGGCAAACTCTACAATATTGCATTTGCAACACATATGGGTCTCCCCAATATATAGTGTTGTCAAAGCTACAAATAAACTCCAGAAAACCCTTTACATCAGTTGTATATATAATGTATCTATGTATAGAAAAAATAAAGTATGTATGTGTAGATATGTATGGTAGAAACCACAATATATTTCAGTACATGTGGTACATTTTTTTATAAATAGATGAGTTCTCATTCATTTAGTAAATGTACCAGACTGGAATCTAATTCATCTCGGATTATACATATCAATTATATTTTAAAGAATTGTTTTCCTTACTAATACAATCTCAGCCTTGCATTATATTCTATGAAGCACATATTTATAAATGTCTATCTAAGATGCAATTACACTTCGAAATAACTCTTTACAACAACTATTTCCATGTTGCATGTCCAAGACATGTTTAGGAAGTGTCCAACTATGTTCAGGATGCAAATAAGGATGAAAAGGGACTGGACACATCCTCACTACGTATAAAATGTTTTTGGTTGTGTCCAATATGTGTCTATGTCCATTTCCAAAATATGTCAGACACAGACACACATATTGTATAGAAGTGTCCATGCTTCCTATGTATGGCATGTGTACAACCACTTTTTATGTTCTTAAGTGAAACGTCATGCCTCATTTTCCTTGCTTGGACCTTGCCTTCAAAAATTAATTTAAAATGCTCCTCATATCTATATTTTGTTATTAACCCTCACTTTGTGGTTGAAAATTACATGAAAGAATAACAATCCCTTCAGATATTATGAATAAGATCCATGGCTAATATTATAGTTTCTAGTGACATGATTCATCATTTTTAAATTATTTGAAGAATGTAAAGGCAAATTAGCCTCAACTGACCATAAATGTACAACCCTGGGTACCATTCACTACATAATATTCATTTACATTAGGCATTTATAGAAATAAAACTTCAAGATACTTGTAGGTTTCTAAAGGGTTTTCCCTTGTCTCAATAAACCTAGACAAAACAAATTAAAAATAAGTTCATAATACTCAAGAAAGGAATTTTTTATATGATGGTAAAATTAAGTGAAGCATTTTTCCAATTTGTGAGCTTGTGGGGAGTTTTTGCCTCATTTTGAACTTGATTGGAGTAAATAAATGGAAAGAATGAATAAATATTCAATAGGGTGTGCTATTACAAATAGGAAATGAATGGTAAAAGCTTGAACCTTGGTTATGAAAATATCATGCCTCTAAATCCCTTATATTTAGTTGAGGTAGAAGTCAAAGTTAGTACATGGATGGAAAATCCTTTAAGGGAGATTATAATAGTTGCATTTTTTTTTGCTATAGTGTACTTTCTAATTGGTGATGTCACATTGGTATATATTATGCATCTTCATACATGTATCCTTGCTTTGATCACATGGTACCATATTGTAAGAACAAAGGACATTGAGAGGATAGTTCAACCAAATACCATTATGATCTCAATATATGAATAATAACATTGTTCATAATTTTGATCCTAGATCAGTTACTATTCTACAACTAGACCACTAGTGCCTTAGTAAATAAACCTCATGCAGACATGTTGTCCATGGACTAGCCTTGTGATAGCATTTACACTACCAGATGTGGAACAGGGGTGACTTAACAACCACATGTCTTGTCTTAAGATTTACTCTGTTGTGTTGGGTCTAATGTGGGCCAACCTAGGAGGGGATCCTCATCATAAATTTCACACAATATTATTGTTTCATTAAAAGAACTACAAGATATAGTTTTTGTATTATAATAAGAACAATATCATATGAAGCCACATAAAGATACCAAATAATAGATGTATACAACATGGAAAACAACCTAATGGTATATATTGGCTCCATGCAAAACACCTAATTGGTGGTATGATTTTAGGTTGTATTTCACGCCAGTGTTGATCACATGTGTATATCCCTCCATTGCCATCCCCACCATTGATCGTGTGGGAATGGTATTAGTGAAGCCTTGGTCATAGGAAATAACATAGTGACATTGACTATTACACACATTGGCTCTATTTACGTATGTTATATAACACACAAGAAGGGTAAAAAGAAAGTAAGTCTCATCATTGAATATTTACAATAGCCTTGCTAAATTTATTTTGTACACACACATGTAGTTCAAGACTATTCTGATTTTACTGGAGAATGGCTTGTATTTTTAGGTTTGTGTGAAGAATTTAATGTTTGTTCATTGAGTGATAAAGATTGTGAGGTGAAAGATTCTTTTCCTAGTTCATCAAGTCCTTACCAATCATCTTGTTCTTGTATGATTCATTATTTAGAATCTAAAAATTTAATATATTAAAAGGGTCCATTCATATCACCATCATGAAGGATGTTTACTTGAAATTTATTGTATCTGGGATGGAGCTGAAGAAGTGAAGAGGTTCTTATTTCACTTGGACAAGGGGAAGAGATTCACTCATGCTTTTTCTATGCTAGATAAAACCCTCTATCGTACTCACACTGGGGACCTAAAAGTACTCATTTGATCTCTATAGTGGAAACAAAATCCTAAACTTTTCTAAGATGAGGTATATACTTGAAATCTCATATGTTTGTGATCGAATTGATCTATTTAAATTATAGAATTAAAAACAATGAATTTATTGAATGAACTAATGTCACACGTACTCTTTGGAATGCTCCTAAAATGATATTATTAGAAATGCCAAAATACTATCATATTCATGAAGAGGAGACATTGATTCACTACAATTAGAGTGTAGTAAATATTTAAATGCCTATTAAAATATTTGATACAAGTATGATGCTAGAACACTCAATTAGGGGGGATAACACAAATGATATTTTAGGTTAGAATAAAATACCAAAAGTGGAACCATCAATTTTAAGTGCTCTTATTGTCATGCCAGATCAATATAAACAGGGATGGGAAGATGATATCGACACTATCTAGACAAGAATCACATTGGTAAGACCTTATTGATATAAATGGCTTTCTCTTTTTTCACTTCCATCCAATAAAATAATTATTGATTTTTTAAATTTGTATAAGCTACTTTGAGGGTTGTGCATTTCCACTGACATGGTTTGGGGTTCAAAACAAGGAGGGGACTAAGGTGGTTTCTCAAATTTTGTATACTTTAGAGTTGTGAATCCCAAAAACTTAACAATGAGGGGTCATATATTTGGATTCAGGGGATTCTATGGTTGGATGGAACTTCAACTCATATATTTTTCAATCATATAAAAAATGTATATGTGCCCATTTTTTGACACCCTAAAGCACTTCAGATTTTGAGAATCTATAATAATGCACCTAAACACACATATGCACTTTCACTTATTTAGATATTGATGAATTAATTTGTGTTGAGTTTGAAACTCATTCAGGTACTTTTAATGAGTACAAGTTCATTTTCTCTTTATGTAGGTTGGAAGAACATCTACTGGACACCACCTATATTGAAAGAGGAAATATGGGATCTATAAACAAACACAAAGAGACTATATTGGACTTAAGAGAGGATGATCAAATAGACACCCAATAGGTGACTTATCTTCCATGGTCACAGACATGTACATATATTATGTTGACTAAAAGGTGCCCACACTATCCATTAAAGAGTAGAATCAACATTCATAAGGTAGGATTAGTGACGGAGTTCAACAACACATACCTGGAATTAAAAATCCAGATGCAGGGAGTTGAAGAGGATTGACTATGGAGAAGAATAAAAACATAGAATAATTGAGGAAGTAACAAGGAAGCATTGTGGAGGACAGTAGGTGCCTTGGAGGAGGTCTAGGGACATCATGGAGAAGGACAACAGGGAACAATGCCATGGAAGATGGTCTAATTCGCACAATAGTTGGCAATGATGTGGGATGGAGGGAAGTCTATGAGTGTACTTGGTTAATAGGTAGAATCATTCAACTTCAATGCGGACCATAGGTAGAATCAATGACCACTACGAAGACCATAGGCAACATTGATATGGGAGGAAGGGAAGTTTGTAAGAGCACTTGGTTAATGACAAGACACTAGTTGGTGACGGAGATGGGTCTAGTTGATAGAAGCGATATGGTTCACAAGAGAGCCAAGGCAAGTTAATGGGTTCACATTGACTAACAGTGGACATGGTTGGTTGATGTGATTGAGTGGTTACAATCTACACCTTTCTTGGCAGAGAGATGGAATCAGGTGAATGAGTTGAAAAAAAAATCTAGGTTATCGTAGAGTTATAACATTGACGGATGAAAAGAGGACTCTATGTGCTTGAAAAGGGGACATTGTTTTTATCAATATTAGCTACAAATATTTTGTTATACTTAAATAAATAAGGTGGAAATGTATCTAGGGTTGAACTATTAAATTAAATTCATTTATAATGATTACATTTACAAATTATGTACCTAATATAGTCCTAATTACATATATAAATTATATGTAACTAAAACAATTTTGGTTTAATTATCTTTTTGTGGTAGTTCTAAATAATAATTATGTGAAATGATGACTAAAAGATAGTACTGCCTATGTGACTGATAGCTTCAATGACATGTGTGCAGATGATGAGGTTATTATTTATGTGTAGTCACATGCCAGTCAGCCCCTACTTATACTCACATTGATTGAGATGAGGTTACATCTAAAGGAGACTAGCTAGATAATCTTAATACCCACTACAACCTTCTAGAATACTTTGTACTCACTATATAATAGTTTAGGAGGTGCACCCCAGCTAATAGAACCTTAATTATAAAATATATGATCCATTTGTGTTTCCTTACATGTGTAGTATGCTACTCTATTACCTTTACTACTCTTGTGTACCTTATACACATGTTGTGGATTTACTTTTTATTATCTCTACCCATCAGATACATTTTTCAAAAAGTTTCTTGTAATCATAAGATTTCACAAATTAAAATACATAGTAGAATTGCATACTTATAATACTCTATATATGTTTTATATCTTTATTGAACTTTAGTATCACCCTTATGGATCATCACCCTTTTTAGTTTTTCAGCACCTACCTAGGAAGTTAGAAGTGCAGTTCCACCTCCTCTTGGTAGTAGTGAGAAGGTGGGACTTGAGACTTTTTGTAGTGATATTAAGAGTCATACCTACATACTCGGGACCAATTAGGGTATTTTATATGGATTTATCTACAACTAAGTTATGCCATGTACATGATGTTATCTTACCATATATATATATATATATATATATATATATATATATATATATATATATATATATATATATATATATATATATATATATATACAAACATATATATATACATATATATATATGCATATAGATACATACATACATACATACATACATACATAAGAAGATAATTGCGTAAGAAGAGGGTGACCTTGGTCATATATGATGAGATTTGTTGAATTATATATTTGTATATAGATAAAACTAAAGGTTCTATGATCTTATATGTAAGTGGTGTTCTAAAATATTTAGGCATTTCCTTTCCTTTATGATATTAAGTATGATAAGTTTGGTTTTTTTATGTTTCTTATTTTTAGCCATCCCTTTGTTTGGGTATCACAATTTTAATTCTAAAGTATTCCAAGATCTTATTTTTTCTAATAGCAATATCAGATATACAAAACCTTTTCTTAATTGATTAGTTGAAGAAATACCATGGTTTTGCAATTCATAAAAGAAAATAGGGACTCCTTGGAGTTCTTATGAAGGTAAATTTCACCTAAATGTGAGGGTCCTAGGATCATAGTTAAATAATGGCATCTTATACCTTGAAGGAGAAATGATTTTTAGGGGGAGAAATAAAAATGTTTACAAAAGAAAATCCTAATTACTAGGGTAAGGTGGTCACAATGGAGGCTCATAGGATTCTATTGGACCTAGAGTTGGTCAAGGTACTTCTACAGGACAAGATATGGAAGGTATTGCGAGACGGCCAAAACAAGAGGGTAAGGTGGTCACAATGGAGGCTCATAGATAGAAGTAAAGGGGATATTAGACTACAAATAAGATTCTATTGGACCTAGAGTTGGTCAAGGTACTGCTACAGGACAAGCTATGGAAGGTATTGCGAGACGGCCAAAAGAAGAGGGTAAGGTGGTCACAATGGAGGCTCATAGACAGAAGTAAAGGGGATATTAGACTACAGATAAGATTCTATTGGACCTAGAGTTGGTCAAGGTACTGCTACAGGAAAAGCTATGGCAGGTATTGCGAGACGAACAAAAGAAGAGGGTAAAATATGAGGTACTTTATTACTTAGTTTTCCTTTAATGGAAGCTTTAATAATTACGGATTGGTCGTAGCATTAGCACTTTTATTTGTGAACCCTTTTGTCTAATATTCAATTTTTCTAATATTAGAAATTTGTTTAATACTAAAAAAATGTGTTACGTACTTAGGAGAAGGATACATGTGCATGACAAGGTTCAAAGTGATTTTTTCCTTTTGTAAAAAGATACAACTATATAATACCTACTTATAAGATAAAATAAAACAATACCGTATAATTTTAGTTTAATCTATATGGAGGGGATTATATGGCTCAACATGGATGTAGAATTTTAGAAGAAGAAGACTTTTTTCTAAAGTTCTAGTTGCATGAGACTCTTTCAGAGATTGTTACCCATTTGGGTTTTGTAGATGAGGGTGAAGTACACTTTGTTTACTTCACACCCTTAATCCTTTTCTATTCCAATGCAATTTACAATTATGGTATCATAAGAGATCTTCCTCGATGGGTAAAATATATAGGTTTTGCATTAATAAAATGGATTTAATCAATCTTTAGGTAAGATTGATTCAATACCACCCATTGGAGCCTTTTACACCATGAGTACATCAATTTTGTGAGGAAAAATAACAAATGTCTGGCTGGTCTATATAAGTGACAAAGATAATGGCATTTTTTATAAAGGTGAAGGGTGCATAATATATTTATAAAACATATCTCAGGTAAAAACGAACTTATGGTTCCTTTTTAGCCATAAAATTCATCATAGTCAGATGTAAAAAAGGATATTTATTATTCTTGATCATGATCTTGTTTTCCAAAAAAAACAAAACCTTATTTTGTAGCCATCCTTGAACTTCTAGGTTAGAATTTGAAGGTGGATATAAAAATAGTTGACAAAAAACAATGCCATCTTAAAGAAACAACAATAAATTAGTTTGTCTTCCTTTGATATCAAATACTATACTCCAACCTCTTCTCACATACAAAGTCCTCTAGTTTGTTCACATAGATGTAGGGAACCCTCAGGGTGTTATTGTGTCCTACATGGAGAAGGATCAAGAACACAAATGCATTGGTGTCTTCCTACCCACTTGCTTTTGTGGGGTGACCGTTAGGGATGTCATTCTCTCTGTAATATGAAGAAACCCAACTTCGCTATTAGTTGTGTGTGTCATAACCTAGACGTCACCCCCTTTATATAGGGGAGCCATACAATAGAGTTTCATAAGACCTAACTCCTTTTCATATTTCAATCTCCAATTAATCACAAAATAGGAAAAACTCAAACAACATTTGATTCGATCAACATGACAGTCAGTCAATCAATTGGGAAGTGCTATATTGTGTAGATTACATAACATCCAGTTGATTCATTGCTCAATTCATAGTTTTAACATTTCAATTGGGCATTGGACATGTGAAGGAATCATTTGCAAACTTTGCTAATTCATATAACAATGAACCAATTCAGATTTAGTTGATTTTTTTGGTATATTCAGAGATTGCAAATTGAATGACATTGAATGGATTGATCAATCTAATCAACTATTTTCAACTAACTAACACATCATCTGACTAGTTAGATAAATCTTTAACCTATAGATAATTTAGTACCATTATAATTATGATTGTTATTGCTGACTTATTTTCCCTTGATCATTCTATGCATGTGACCCTATGGGTTCCATGTTACATTGGCAATGATGTCAATGACCTCACAAGAAATGAGTATTATCCAACAACACATCATTGTTACCAAAGTAATTGGAATATGTTGGATAATAACTTCAATCAAAGTGTGACAATTGGTATATCCCTTTGTTGCATATATCTAGTGTATGGAGTGGAACCAAACAGGGGAGCCACTATCATACTTGAGTGAATAATAGAAATGTATCCAATACCAAATGTGATATATTATTACAAAGGATGATGAATTAAAATTCAAGTATATGATGTATCATTATGCCAAAAATGTAGCAACAAAAGTAAAAATATAACTATCATAATTATCATTTATAGTGCAATTTCATCACCACGTAGGGTGAATACAAAAACTAAAGGAAACCAAACTAGAGCTAAGAGGTTGCATAAGGAAACCTATCTACTTCAATCTATCTCCAAGAAAAGACTACTCATGTGTAGGTTGTAGCTTGGGGTTACCTATGGAAACATCTTCTTCGCATAAGGGGTTGGGAACACCGCCATAAGAGAAGACAAGGTGGAATTTTATTAGCAAAAGAAGGTATGCATCTGTAATAGGGATTGGAAAATCATATAAGAATAATGTATATTAAAATAAAAGTAAAATGGATTCCAATGAGAAGGGTGGTAGAACATCCCAATGGATATCAAAATAAAATCTTCATATATTAAGACAAAGAGATTAAATGAAGAAATAATAAAGTTTACAATTAACATTTGTTTCCTTTAAATCTCACATTAGAGAAATATATAATAAACAATAAGATGGTTTGCATGCAGATTAAGTACTACACTACAACCATCTAAAGCAAAGGTGAAACACTTTCACATTCAGTTCCAAACAAGTAGGTGAGAGAACCCACAATACTCTATATATTGGTATATATATCAGGTGAGAGCACCTGTGTCTTATGTGAGAGCACAAAAATCCCATTTGTGGGAAAAGTTTTACAATGGGATCCAACCCCATATTGTTATGCTACTAATAAATAATAACAATCTTAACAATTAAACATGCATTAATAGAGAGGCAGGATAAGTTTAGTCCAAGAAAATCTTCAATTTAGGGTTTGCATTGTAAAATGGAACAATAAGATGCATAATTTTAATAAGAGTTGCAAGTTCAATAATTATCATTAAGAATGAAGAAAGTAGTTTAAATTAGGACTTTCAATAGTCAAATACGATAAACTTCAGTGAACTAGACCTGACTAGGTCAAATTGGTATCACCAAATGGCATTTAAATCATTGTGTCACAATCAAAGGAAAAATAGAGACAAAAAATATAAATTATTGTCGAGAATGACTCATAAAGAGAAGAAACATACTCAACTTGTGTATCAATGGTAAAAATCCAAACCTAGTTCCAAATTAGGGTTTTAACTACCTACTCAATATTTAGATGAAATAGGATTCACCTCTTTAAACAAACCCCCAAATATCAACTTTTTATAGTTACAGATTCATGTTACAAAAATCACAAAATCAGATAGGTTATAATTTCATGATTTCTAAACATATTTATTATTAATTTCTAATTTATGAATCATTATATATCAATTTTACAATCAAGGTTAAATTAGAAAATTATTTAAATCAAAGGAGATCATGGGGCAGACTGTGAATGCTATTCATCTGAGAGGTTGGATGATTAGAGCTTGGCGGCCCAAAGGAGAGCTGGAGGTCTTCAACATCCCCCACAGGTTGATCCTTACCAGATTCGCCAATGAACGGGATCTCCACAATGATTTGAACGGAGGACCGTGGTTCTTCGACGACCAGTTGGTCTTGGTGCGGCGATGGACTCCTATAGCAGATGTGAGAAGAGCGGCCTTCAAGACCTCCCCGGTGTGGGCCTCCTTACCGGACGTTGGAAAGCACTGGTCGGCACGCGCAATCACCACGATTGCTCATGTCATTGGGGAGCCTCGTTCTATTGATCGACGGGCTGACGGTTCGCTTCTAGGGTGTTCGCGCTTTTGCGTGGGCATTTCGGCGGAGGAGGAACCACCCTCGGTGGTCATGGTTGAACTGCCCAATGGTGACGAATGGGAGATAAATGTGAGATACGAAGCACTGCCTGATCGGTGCAAGACCTACAAGGTCTTTGGGCACTCGGATGGTTACTGCCCGGGTGAGAGAGACCCCACGGTCCATCTGAACCCCCCCCATCATTGCTAAAGTTGGCCAAAGGCTGGGTAACAGAGCGAGCTCGAGACCCCCGTCCAAACGCCGCTTTGCTGATAGGTACAAAGATAAAGAACCTACCAACAACAACAGGGGGAAAGAGGTGATCGGTCCTGCAAGGGGTGAGAACCCGATACCTGAGAAGACGATACACAATCTTGAAGAAGGTGAGATAGTAGCTGTCAGCGACACCCCTGTGGTTGGTGCTAACTAGATCCCGCCTGAAAGAGATGGTACATCCAGTGGGAAAACGGCTGAGAAAGAGAATGACAATCCCTTCGCTATCCTAGAGAATCTTGGGAACGAAGAGGTTACTGAAGGCCCCAACAGGAGCAGAAGTCCAAGGCAGACCAGAAGGTCAGTAGTGAAGGAGAAGACAAGGAAGTTGCCTGAATCCTCTGCAAGGGGAGGAGGGAAACATAACAAATCCTTATGACTATACTCGCATGGAATGTGCGAGGGGACTCTCTACCCAAAACTCAGGCGAGACTGAGGAAGATTCTAAGAAGGATTGGAGCATATATCATCTTCTGCTTTGAAACAAAAATTAGGAGAAACACAGTGGATAGAGTGAAGATGATATTTCCTTTGACTTGGGAGTGTATGGATAATCTACATGTTTGCGATGGAGGTAGGATTATCATGGGTTGGGATCCGAACATATGGCATGTGGAGCCTATTGCCATATGTGACCAAATGATGACGGTAAGCTGCTTCAATAAAGGCAGTTTCTCGTGTATCATCTCAGGGGTGTATGGAGAAAACTTGGAAAGCAACAGAGACAGACTGTGGCACTCTTTAAATGACACAGCTCAGAAGGACATCTCATGGATGGTCCTAGGAGACTTCAACAACACCAGAAGAAAGGGTGAGAAGGTTGGGGGCCTAGCTGTCCCTGATCGTATTTTGGATAATTTCAACAATGTTGTTGATGATGCTGGTCTGTTGGAGATGAACAGAATTGGGGGGTCATCTCTTGGTCTAACAAACAGTGGATTAAGATCATATCTAGCTTGTTAGATAGGGGCTTTGTGAATGAGGCATGGCTGGACGTTTTTCCTAATCATGTGATCAAGTTGGGTTCACATCACTTTAGCGACCATTCGTGGATGGAGGTGGAATTAGTTCACAAGATAGAATACCCTAAACTGTTCATGTTCTTAAATTTCTGGTGTGAGTGGCAGGGATTCATAGAACTGGTCATGGAAGATTGGGTGTTCCCTGTTGAAGGGAACCCAATGTATGTAGTGATTAAAAAACTGCAAAGGCTTAAAAAGAAAATCAAGAGATGGGCTAATTAAAGAGAAGGTCAATCTGGACAACTTGATCAGTGCTGCAATGAGAGATTATGAGAAAGTGACTATTATAATGAGAAACAACCCGACTGACAAGAACACTATGAAGGAGATGTGCATTAAAGAGAAGAGAGTTAATGAGTTCGAAAGAGCTCAGGAACTCTATTTATGGCAGAGGAGTAGGACGAAGTGGGTGAATGGCGGTAATAGAAATACTAGATTGTACCATGCAACCATTAAGAAGAGGGAGATGATGGATACTGTCCACGAGTTCATTGATGAGAATGGACAAAAATGTAATGGCAGAGAAGAAGTGGCTGCTCGTGTTGTTCAACACTTCATAAATTTGTATAATCAAACTCAGTTTGAGACCAGGGACTGGGAGTATAGGCCTGAAAGGATGATTAACTCTACCATGAATGCCCGTTTATGCAGGGATACCACTGAAGAGGAGATATACAAGGCACTGAAGTCCATTCACCACTCCAAAGCCCTTGGTCCCGATGGATTTAATAGCAAGTTCTACCATTATATGTGGGACACGATTAAAGTTGATGTATGTAAAGTTGTTGACTGGATTATTAAAGGTGGTAGAATGGTTAGAGCGGCTAACCATAGTTTCATTAAGATGATCCCAAAATCAAAAAACGTCAAGGACATCACTGACTACAGACCTATTGACTGCCGCTCTGTTATATACAAGATTGTCTCGAAGCTCTTGTCTGCTAGATTAAAAGAAGTGCTACTTAGTATTATATCCAAAGAATAGAATGCTTTCATAACTGGGAGGAGGATTGCGGATTGCTTGCTCCTGGCTACTGAATTCCTTAACGACTTCAAAGTGACCGACTCTAATGCTAAATCTTGTCTTAAAATAGACATCAGTAAAGCGTATGATCATGTAAACAGGGGTAATCTGTGGAAGATGATGGTTAGCATGGGTTTCCACCTTAGATGGATTGAGTTGATGAAAGAGTGTGTGGAAACAACCTCCTTTTTCATGCTTATCAATGGCTCCCCTGTGGGCATGTTCACTGCCACCAACGGGCTTAGGCAGGGGGACCCGTTGTCTCCCTTGTTGTTTATCATGGAAGGGTTGACGTATTAGATCCATAAGGCAAAACAACTAAATTTGATCAAACTGTACAAAGTTAAAGGTACCAGAGTCTTGTCCCACCTCATCTTCATGGATGACATTCTTCTTTTCTCTGTGGGTCATGCCAACAGGTTGCGAACTGTGTATAAGGTTCTCTGTCACTTTGGCAAATACACGTGGTTATACATCAACACTATTAAATCAAGGATCTTTTTATCTCGGTCCTGTGACAATAGAAGAGGGAGATTGAAGATTGTTGCATGGATGGATAGGGACAAGCTGTCGACCACCTATCTTGGTGTCCCTATTTGTAGTGGCAGAAGCCATGCTAAAGATTTTGCGTCTTGCAAAGATAAGATTCGGGACAGATTTGAAGCGTGGAACTGTTATGACCCGTATCAAAGTTAATGTGTAAGTATCATGATTAGTACATAATTAAGTTAATTGAGCTAACTTAAGTACTCATGTGGTGGTTAGTGCATCATCAAGTTGATAAAGTTGAATTAAGTAGATAAGATACAATTAGGGCATCATTAAGATGATTAAGTTGAGTTAAGTAAACACAGATGCAATTAGAACTTTGAATCAGTGAAACACTCCAACTAGCATGCATTCTTGTCTTGAGGTTGTAGTGGACCTCGTTTTTGAAGTTTTGCAAAAGAAATCATGCTATTTGGACCTCTGAGGAAAAAGTTATGATGATTTTCATTTTCTGGGGTCAATTTAGCAATTTTTCCAAGATTTTCACTTTATAAACGTTTCTTTTCTTTTTCTTCCTTTACGCTTATCTTCATTCAGCGACCGTCTTCCTTAGGTGGCGCACAGTAGAGCCGCGACTCACAGGAGCCCGATTGGGCGAAATCCAGAAAGGAGCACCGGAGCTCCATTCCCAACAGCTTATCCTCCCTCTCTGCTTCTCTTCTTCTTCTACCTCCCTTCCTCTTCCTCTTCTGACCAGCAGCTCGCTCTGCTGCTTGGGCGGCTAGCTTGCAGCAGCTAGCTGCTGCATACGGCCATCAGCCAGGAGCCGTTTGGGGCGGCCAACACCAGGAAATGGTGCGATGGAGCTCGAATCTGAGGTGTTAGCAGGAATCTGCAGCCCTAGCTACAATTTGGTTCCCAATCGAGCGTTTCTCTTCAATCAAAGCTTGAGCGTCAAGCTGCTGTGAACCGTGAATAGAGTTAATCAAAGGTTGAAGACAACCAAATCTTGCCGGGAATCAGGCCCTGGACACACTTTCGGACAAATTCGGGCATCCTGAATCACTGTGAGTAGGGTTTCATTCATTTATCATTAATAAACTCAGGCGTTTGAATAATTTTTGTTTTGTGCGCGAATTACGCTGATAACATGCGTTATCAGGCGTAGGGCAGCGTTTGGCGTCGCCCGACTTTTTATTTCATAAACTTCTTCTAGACACCGTTATATGATCAAATGCAGTGTGGATTGAATCGGTAGATTTATATTGTTCATTGGAACCTAAATTGCTTATTTGAATGTTGAAATTAGAAATTTATGTCTGAAAATGGTATGGTTTGGGTATAAACCCAGACAATAAGGATTTCTGATAAATTATCAAATGTACGATTTTAAAGTTGATATGAATAAATAAAAATATGCAATAAAACCCTAAATTGCATATATCTTTTGACGTTAATATGTGTAAATTGATATTTACATGAAATGGCACATTTCTATGAAATATTACCAGAAATTCTCAAGTATTGTTATTAAAATGTGTTGTGATAGGTAATTAACTCTTAATTGAGTTAAGTGATGCACAAACCAGGATTAGGGTTAATGTGCACGTTTTTCGAGAATTTCAGAGAATTGACAAATGTTACGTATGAATTCTCATATGTGAAGTAAATTACTCTTAGCAGTGCACTAAGATGTACAATTGAATGAATTCAATATGCATGTGCCAAATTGACCTGAGTTTGGGATATTTATGAATTTTAAATCTGCCTGCATGCATGATATAAGGATAGGGTGTTGCCATGTGATAAGTGAATGAGGTAACTGAAACCCTAAGGATAGGGTGTTCAATGAATCATGTCATGGTAATATGAAAGGTCTCGATATGAGATGTGGTGATACTTAACTGTTGAATTTTATGTTTCTAGTGCATTTAACTTTATATGCTTGTTCTCTCTGAGTTGATATCTACATACTGCAGGGCTTCTTATTTTCAATACATATCTCGTAAATTGCAGGTGATGAGATATGACATGCCCTAGAAAGGGATGTTACTGAGACATGATATATGTTGAATACATGAGTTATGATGTTTCTTATGATATGATATGGCAGGCCGTGTGAGCCTTGTGAGAAATGTTAAATGAGTTATGATTTCTGTTTAAAATGTACCTATAATGTTAATGTTAGAGTTAGGTGCCCTGAACACCGTAGAACCCCTTTGAGAGGTCTGCTTCTTAGGGATGAAACTCGTGTTGCAACAATAACCGTGCGGAGTCACGGTGGCACGAGGACAGAGAGGCAGTGTCCAACAATAATCCGTGTGGAGTCACGGTGGTAACCCAGTGAGACTCTCCGCCTGTGTACTCAGGTTAGAGGAGGAGTCTAGAGCACTCGGAGTTAGTGCATTGAGGCCGGAGAGCCTGTGGTCCTGTAGCAGAATAGGGCTGGCAGTCAGACTTAGCATTTCCTAGGTGTGTCGCTAAGTCTTGTACAGTGTGGCCGTAGTGCACTGCGAGTCTCTATGCAGAGTACACTGCATAGATCAGGGCATAAGCTAAAATATGATCATATAGGTTCACAGAGTTCCTTATAAATGAAAGAGTTAAGGAAGACTAAAGCATAGTCTTCTAGTAGTTATTCTTTGGATGCAATATTTACATTCTTTGTTATTTCAATTATATTGTTTTAGAACTGCTCAGTGTAGTATTTCTTGTATATTAATCTGAATAATAAACTTGATGAGTTGTTTAGTGATAGTTAAATGAAAAACTATTCACTGAGCGAGTAGGCTCACTCCTCTACTCAAACATTTTCAGGTCAGCAACAGTTCCAGGAATCTGAAGGATCTTTCCATCCTAGTTTTTGGCAGTAGAAGGTATACGTAGTTAGTTTAGTTAGAGGTCTCTTAATCCTTTCCCCTCGGTCCTTGGGACATGGTGTGGGTGAGAGAGAGTATGTATGGCGAATGAGTAAAAGATGTAAATTAACTGTTATGTTTTACTTTCTGTTAAATAATGTTACATGTTGTAAACTCTATTTATGTTCTCTAGCCAGTTTAATTGAAATGCTTCCGCAATAGTTTATTATGTTTTAGTTTACAGCAATAATCCGGATATCATTACGAGGTTTTAAAAAGAAAAAGTTCTCAGTGATTTGTTTATGTGATAATCCCTCTGTCGCGCCCTAATCTCGTGATTAGTGGTTAGTGTGAGATCGGGGTGTGACAGGAACCGTCTTAATTTATCTCTTGCTGTGACAGGAACCGTCTTAATTTATCTCTTGCTGGAAGACTTGTTCTTATTCGTTCGGTCATACAGAGTACCATACGCTACTGGACCTACATGAGAGATGTTCCCAATCAGGTCACTGGCTCTCTGAAAACTTTGACGGCCAATTTTGTGTGGGCGGGGAAAAGCCATGCTATTGTCTGGAAGACCATAGCTAAACCGTTCAAAGAAGGGGGCTTAAACATCATTGACCCTGCTGAGCTGGTCAAGATTAGCACAAGAAAAAGAATAGACAGATTTCTGTGTGAACCTGAGGGTATCTGGTCTGAATGGATGAGAAGAAGATATGGGGATCGCTTAATTCTGAACCATAGTGACAAACCGTCTACTATTTGGAGAAGGATGTGTAATGAATTCCAAGATATCCATCAGTTGTATATTATTGATGGCTCTGGTGGGTGGCGGTGCAATTCAAGCCAGCCACCATGGATCAACAATATGGGTACTGCTACAATAGATTGGGATGAGATTGCTTGGGGCAAGGGGCATAATCCAGTTTGGAGCACCTTGCTCTACAAAATCAAGAAAAAGAGGATTCCGACCATGGACAGAATGGAGGAATGGGGGTATACGGTTGACAGAAGATGCATGCTTTGCAGGAGAGAGGATGAGTCTATAAACCACTTTTTCTTTGAATGCTCCTACACCAGCCATGTGTGGAGTATTGTCAACCTTAAGAACTGTTGGGGGGCCCAAGTTCCGAAAGGCTTTGATGATGTTACAGAATGGATTAACAACCAGTTCAGACTCGACAGGAGCAATCTTTGGTTTGCTGGCCTTAGCCTGGCTTGCACCTGTTTCTCCATTTGGAATGAGAGAAATACGAGAATACACAAACATCATGATATATATGTTCTTGCTTTGGTTGAGGTGATCAGCTGAAACCTTAGACTAAACTACAGGTTGAGAAGTAGCATATTTTGTAATGTAAATGCTCTCTCAAAAACATATTGGGGTTTCTTGTAAATAGCCCGGGTGTGTGTTTTAGGGTCTGGGTTTTCAGATGCCTCATTTTGTTTGTATAGCTTGCTATACCCCCCTTTTGGTAATACATTTACCTATTTCCAAAAAAAAATTATTTAAATCAAGTATTTTATTTATTGGAATTTGGTTATAAAACATTGACCAGTAGATAGGGTTTGTTGTCTTGCAACCAACAAGTATTTATTTTTATTTTTTATAATTGTAGATTAATTACTACAAATTTTCAAAGAAATATAATCTACTAATTTTATAAAACAAGACAATCCAAAAATTAACCCTTGCATCACCCATCAAAAGCTTGAAGCATGATAGGGTACACCAATACAATTTTAAGAATTGAATTTGCATGCTAGTGAAATAAATAGAAGTAGAAAAGACTGGTATACCCATTGTAAGCGTGACAAAATCAAAATCAAAGTAAGGACATCACTTAACACCAATTGAGGGTCATCTTCCTCGATTTCCCATACATGGTATGAAAACACAGGATCATTCACATCTCAACTACAAAAACCCAAAAGACAAATCGGTGAGTAATCACATGAAAAAACCACACTCACTATATTGTGCAACTTTCAATAGTCTCAACAAGACTCGAAAGAAGCCATAATATGAGTTGAAGATCATCCAACAGTTGCTACCATGGTTGGCTTGACGAGGTGGATTGGGGGGACACCAAAGAAACTAGGATAATATATGTTGACCCCTGCTAAGAGTTTAAAACAATGTCACAAAGATAGAAAACACAAAGGTGAGAGATTAGGATCATGGAAACACCTAGATGTTGTAAAAACTCAACATTGGGTTGGAAAATATACAGAAAGGGGATTTGTGAATATATCTAACGCCAGTGACATCTAGAAACCACAATCTTGTACATGACCAATGGAGAGTTTTAGCATAGTTTTTCGTGATTCTAAAATCCTCACCTTGTCACCAGAATCGATGAAGGTTCCTCATGATTTGGGAGTGGGTGGATAGGATGCAAAGGGATAGGTGATATAAAAAGATAGGTCTCATTCTTGATGATTGAGTGGCAGTTTCTATATATATTTTGAGGAATATGTGGAGGGTTTAGGGTCATTATTTGCTGGCAATGGTGTATGATGTCTCGAGAGTCCCAATGGGAACTAGAACCAGGGGAAAGAGAGATATCTAGAAGTTGAATTAGAGTTTGGAGAGATGAATCTTGATCAAATTGGGGATCAATAGATTCATAATACTATGAGGAAGGTGATGGACAAACCCATGTATAATGAGGAGGAAATATGAGAGGGAGTGAGGTAAGGAAAATCAAGTGGACTTGCAGAGTCATGGAAGAAGGGAACTCGAGGTAGAAAGGAATAATTTTTCCATATGATAGGAATCTACATCTATCATCGAGCCAACATTTTAGGCAAATTTAAGACACCTGCCTAACCATGAACACACAGAAAAAATTGAGAAACAAAATGCAAGAATAGATAAATGGGAAATACAAATCAAATAACATATAATCTTATTAAATTGAGATTTCATTTATAAGAAGTATCTTTCCTAATCAAATTAGGATAGAAAACATTATATAATTGGGTTGAAACTAGGTATCCAAGCTATTTAAGACCCAAGAAATCAAATTCTAAGATTATATTTAACTTTTCAGATTCCCTTATATGATTTTTATTACAATTCGAGTTTAACTTAATTATCTTTCTATTAATTATTTTACACCACATCAACTGTTAATATTTAGGATTTTGAGTCCAATTTGCATCATCTTGGTACCATGAAGGTCATCTGATATTATATTATACGAATTATGTCATTTTACGTATTAATTCAATTGTGTCTGCTAATTTTAACATTAACTCAAATAATGGCACACTAATTATATTTACTTATATTAAACATCCATTTATTGTCACATTATATCAATTTGTCGCATTATTGTCCATATGAATCACTCCATCACCTTATACTACTAGTTACATTCATTTTTTTCATTATGTATATATTAGAGAATGAGGTGACATATTTACATATTTATCAAACTCATTTACATATCAAGCCATGGTTAGGTTATTAGGTACATTCCATGTATATTCTGATATGGTATGTGATTAAGCACCTAGTACTACCAAGGTATCATATGCAACATTAAACATATATGTGTTAGTTTAGATGACTACAACTTAATGTTTAGGTCAACATGATCATTATACATCACATACACCTCATCAACAGACATGAAGTCCAGGTTTAGGTTCCATATATCGAAAGCATGATGATATCAGAGTTCACTTATGCGAAATATGGTCAAGGTCACATGTATCCATAGCAAGGATTTATATTTGAGCTATTCATATTTTATTCATTACTTGTAAAATCGAGATGTATTAGAGTATAAGCTTAAGCCTTTTTTGGATGATTTTGAAGATCCATGCATGTGAACTTCTAATCATGAAATTAACATATCTAGAGTCAAGACAGCCAGGTATCATTACATTATAGGAATCCACCCCTTAAGAAGTACTTTGGCCCCGAAATCAGTATATCTCCACACCAAACTACTATAGTCCACCTCTCAAAAAGGTTAACGTAACATGTCAAGAGAATCCTACATGTAAAAATATGAGTCCGTATAAACCTTATGTAACATCATCTATATAAACTTTCACTCTCCATCATGAAATGAAGCAACATGGACCAAAGTAAACATAACTATAAAAGTCAGGTAAATTAGAGACATAAGGGTTATCTTCATCATTATCTTCACGAACTTCTTCATCACCAGTGATGTTGAGAAGTCCCATATGGATCTCATCAAGTATCTATTAATGAAGTTGAGGGTGTCGATGTTAGATATGACAATAGTCTACATAATGGTTGCATATGATCTGATCATCAGGTATGGTAGGACATCTACAAGGGGAGGCTTCGTCTGACACCTAGAGCATACATCAGTCTTGGAGTCTTCACTAGAGATTTTTTATTATTGTTGTTCCTATCTTAATAAATAGGGTTATCTTTTATACCTATATCATTACCCACCATCTATTAGAAGGTGAGTGTTACATAAGGAACCAACCTTCATCCAATGTTACATCACAAACCATTCAAAAACATACTTGTCTATCATACTTCATTGAAACCTTTAGCATAATGGTCAAGTTGGATGAACTTCGACACATGCTTTACCACAGTCATGAAGTTCTATCATACATTATAGAAATTAGAGTCCTTCTATCTTACTGATACAAATAATCAATATTTCTCTCTGAATAGGGTTAGAAATGACTCTCATATCAAGGAAACTACATACCAAGTCTTTTCTATACTATCCCATGAATGAAGAGCTGGCCTGCTAAGCATGTATGTGGGAAAACAAACTTTCTGATCCCTAGGTGAAGCCATGCCTTCAAAAGTTTGTTCATTAGTGAGAACTCAGTCATCATCTATTTCCACCATGTGTACTTCAATCTCACCATAAAAGTGAGTACAACACAACTTTATGAAAGTTGTGAGCGGACACTCCTTAGGCTTCAAAGTAGCATTCCTAATTTGCATTAATAAAAAAAGTACTTGAATATTATCCATCTCTTGCTTAGTGGGAAAACTCAAATTTAGAGTAGTAAAAGATGGTGTCCAGGTAGATGGAACTACTTGAGGTTGACTGTAAACTGTCAGGGGATCTTGTGACACAAGAGGTGTAGAAAAGGGATCTACCATTGAAATCACTTTCCTTGGATCCTAATGTGTTTCAAGACAATATGGGTTGTCAATACTAGAATTAACTCCAACCATATTGATAAGCCTACACAAGGCAAGAGTATACTATATGAAACTAATATGATAGGTAAAATCCTAAGGGACATAAAGATTGAAATAGTCAGATTAACTGACTTCCTGGGCTCTAATATCATACTTGTAAGGAGTGGGACCTGATAGGGGAGGCACTATCATACTCGAATGAATAATAGAAAACCATCCAATGTCAAACATGATAATAACTTTTCACAAAGTATGATGAACTAAAATTAAAGTATGTAATGCATCATATACAAAAAATGTCGTAGTGAAGTCAATACCTAACTATTACAATTATCATTTCTATTATAGTTTTAGAAACACACATGATGAATACAAAACAAAAGGAAACCCAACTAGAGCTAATAGGATGCAAAGGTGAACCTAGATTCTCCATTATATCTCCATGAAAAGACTACTCATGTGTAGGTTACAACTTGAGGTTACCTATTGAAGATCTTCTTCACCTAGGTAGTTGGGAACACCCCTACAATAGACGACAAGGTTGAAGTTTATCAATAGAAGTTGGTATTCCGTAGTAATAGGGATCGGAAAATCATATAAGCACAAAGTATATAAAAAGTAAAGTAACATGGTTCCCAAAGAGGTGGGAGGTAGAACATCCAAATGGATATCAAAATATAACTACATATAGTATGACAGAGTTTATATGAAGAAATAAGAAAGTTTACAATTAACAATTTTCTCCTTTAAATATCAAATTAGCGATCGTCAAATTAACAATAAGATGTTTTGCATGCATATTAAATATTAGATTAAAACCATATGAAAGAAGGGTTGGAACACTTCTACATTCCATTCTTGTGAAGGAGGTGAGAGCAAACATGATCCTCTATATAATGGTGTATTATTAGGTGAGAGAACATGAGGCTTACTTGAGAGAACCAAAAGTCTGTATATGGGAAAAGTCAAACAATGGGATCCAACCCCATAGTGTATGGCTACTAATAAATAATAATAATCTTAACAATCAAAAATGCATTTAATAGAGAGGAGAAATAAGTTTTGTCCAGAAAATTTTCAATTTAGGGTTTTCATTAATAAATGGAACAATAAGATGAATCATTACAATAAGTGCTGCAACTTGAATAATTATTTATTATATTATAGAAAGTAGACCCAACTTGCACCATCAATAATCAATAGGATTAACTTTAGTAAATTGGACCCAACTAGGTCAAATATGCATATCCAAGTGACATATAAAGTACTTCCACAATCAAGGCAAAGAGAGACAGAAAATATAAATCATTATACAATATGACTAATAAAGAGAAGGGGCATACCTCAACATGTGTATCAAACGTCAAAGTCTAAAGTTGGTTACAATTCAAGGTTTGAAGCTACCTATTAATATTTTAGATGAATGAGGTTTATCTTTGTATAAACAAAACCTTATAAATAACCTTTTTACTATTATAGATTTAGGTTTTGGAAATTACATAATTATACAGATTATAATTCTAAAATTGCAATATATATATATTTATTTATTTATAACATATGAACCATTAGATAATAACTTTAAAAATCAAAGATAATTATGAAAAATCCTAGAAACCATGTATTTATTTATTGGAACTAGGTTATAAAACATAGGCCAGTAGATAGAATTTATTTTTGTGAATTCACTGAGAATTTATTTGTGTTCTTCTGAACTATAGATTAACAACTACAATTTTTCTAATATAATATCTTTTACATTTTTTAAAACAATACTATCAGATAATTACTGAGATCCTCTTACATTACACATCAAAATCTTGATGCGCTGTAGGGTAAATCAGTGCATGTTAATGATTGAACGCTTCATGATAGTGAAATAAATAGAAGACAAAGAGATTTTTATGCCCATTATAAGCATGAAGAAGAAAATCAAAATCAAACCAGGGAAGCACTATAAACCACCCATCATCATCTTCCTTGATTGCCTAGACATGGGGTGAGAACACATGATCATCTGAGCTCAACTACAATAAAACCAATGCACAAATAGGTGAGGAATCACATGAAAAAAACCCACTCACTACATTATGAAACTCTCATCAATCTCAGCAAGCCCAAAAACAGGCCAAATATGAGTTGAAGCTCATAAAACATATTCTACCTTGGTAGGCTTGAAGAGGTGGATTGGGGGAACACAAAAAAATGGAAAAATAATCGTTGACCCCTACAAAGAGTTCAGAACAACAAAAAAGACATAAGAAACACAAAATTGGTTGATTAGGATCACATAAATGCCCAGATGTTGTATCAATTCAATAGTAGACTGGAAAAGATACATAAAGGGGATTTGTGAATATACCTAAAATCAATGACATTAGAGAAACCACGTGCTTTGATATGATCAAGGGATTGTTTCCAGATAGTTTGTAGAAACTCTAAAAGCCTCATCCTTATCACTGGAGTTGATGATGGTGTTGCTCGAGATGGGAGTGGGTAAAAGGGCACAAAGGGATAGGCAATCAAACATGATTTCTCTTTATTTTTTTGATGATTTTGTGGATTTTTCTATTCATTTTTACAATGGTGTGGATGGTTTACAGCCGTTATTTACTGGTTAGGGTGATAGGAGTATTGGGAGTCCCATTGGGAAATGGAACCAAGGTAAGGAGAGAATTATTGAAGTCTACTGGAAGATTTGATAGAGGAATCCTAATCAAGTTGGGGATTAATGGATTTGGAATACTTTGAGGAAGTTGAAAGAAAAACCCATGGATAATGAGGAGGAGAGATGAGATGGGGAAAGAGAAGTAAAACCATGTAGATTTGTAGAGTCCTAGAAGAAGGGAACTTGAGGTAGACGGGAATATTGATTACTTACAATATGAACCTACGACTGCCATCTAGACCACATTATAGGCTATGTCAAAAAACCTACGTGACACGGAACACATAAGAAAAATTGAGAGATAAAATGCATGACTAGATAAACTGGAAATAAAAAATCAAATAACATATAGTTTAATTAAATTAATAGTCCATTATTAAGGATTATCTTTCATAATCTATTTGGGATAGAAAACATTATCTAATTGGGTTGAAACTTGGTACCCAAAATAATTAGGGCCCATGGAATTAGATTTTAAGTCTATATCTAACTTTTGAGATTTCCTCGTATGATTATTAGTACAATTAGGGTTTATATCTTACTATCAACTATCATGCATGACATTAATTTTCAATATTTAGGATTTTGAGTCCAAGTGGGATCATCTTGCTACCATGAAGGTCACGTGATATTATACTGTACAGATTATGACGTTTTACTTATTCATTTCATTATGTCCAATAATTTCAACACGATGGAACATTAGTTACCTCCACTTGTATTAAACATCCATTGACTTCATGTTTTATCAAATAGTCACATTGTTGTCCACATGAATCACCCCATCTACAAATACTACTAGTTCAACATATTTTGTTCATTATGTGCATATTAGTGAATGAAGTGACATATGTGACATGTTTAATGAACTGATTTAAATATTAATCCTTAGTTATACTATTAGGCCCATTCCATGTATATTATGATATGGTATTTGATTAAGCACCTAATACAACCACAATAGCTTGTGCAACATCAAACATATATAGGTTAGGTTAGATGATTACAACTTAGGGTTTAGGGTAAATGTTGGTGAAATGCACTAAGAGCCAATCATAAGATGATTGTAATGGAAAATCTTGTAATTGGTTTGATTATTAATAAAGGGAATTGTGGTTATTATGGTTGTTTACAGATGAGATAATGAATAAACATAACAATGTTCAAAGAATGTATTCATAATGACATGTGAATTTAAGTTGAGGACTTGAAGATGAGATCATATGTATATTAAGAGTATATATTATTGTCTTAGTCCCTAGTCAGATATTATTGTGGATATTAGGACAACAATAATACATCAAGACTAGTATGCATATTGATTGATGATTATGTCTTCTTAATCATGATAGTGGATACCAAATCAAAAACTTTGGTACTTGTTATGAACAAATGTACTGGACAAACCCACTTTGAATGTGCTATATGGAAGCCAATTATGGTTGTCAAATCACATCTCAATGTGAGAGTGGTGATTTTGCTCGTTAGACCTGAAGTCACTAAAATGATTGCATGTTGTTCAATGTTCTTTAACAGTAATCAACGTAACCTCTAAAAAATTTGCTATACAAGTAATGATTAGGTGAATTGTGACACATGTGGATTATTTTGAGTGATGTAGATGGAATTTGATCCTCCCATTAGAGTGAATACCTAGCCACTTGATGAGTGAGACTATGAAATGCATGTCCATCCTCATGTGAGTCAATATATGATATTGAGTTCATGTGTATCTCAATACTCTACTCTTGAGAAAGGAACAAAGATTGAACATTAAGAGGATGCCATTTCCATGGCTCGAATTCAATATGGATATCAAAGATAAAGGGTTATACAATGACTATTACACTGGTCACGATACTAGGTTAAGTTGTTCTCCAACTTCGCCAATTACTTGGGTAGCAATGAAGTCTTGCTGGATAACAATCATTACATGTAAAGTCATATTTTTACTATAATTTGCACTAGAATAGGAGTATAAATGTGGACATGAATGGAAATTTTCCTAGTCAAATTGATTAATAATATATTTAGGTAATCAACCAGAATAATATTGGAATATAATCCAACATAATTTGTTAAAAGGTATAATCCAATTAATTAGATGTAAATTGTTGACTCATATGATAAGTTGACAGACTAACCACCAGTGATCAGTTAGAGTCAAAATTTAGGTGAAGAAAATTAATAATCAATTAATGTAATTAATTTATTAATGATATTATTATAGAATATATTAATTGCCTATTTGGCAGTCCACTAGCAGCCCGCTTTAAATGCAACCACAAAATTCATTTTATAGGCTTTTTGGGAAATCTTGTTTCCTTTTGCTCTCCTATTTAAAGGGGCATGATGGATCATGAGAATCTCTCTTCTACATGAACCATAGCTTTCATTGTCCCCAATCAAGAGATAAGGAGATGGACCATGATGCTATAATGTCACCAAGAGAGAGGCTTATCCTTCCCTTCTTCTCAGGTAGTGTGACAATGAGTTCCAGTTCATCCTTGTGGACTATGTAGAGATGCAAGCGTTGTGTACCTACATTCATAAGACATCGACAAGGACCATCCATGCACACAAGGAAGGTGACACACCACTACATGAGGAGGACGTCATTGGACCTACTTCACAATAAGGTATACCTCACACAAGTTGAATCTGAATATGTCATTGTCGATGAGATATACTTGTAGGATACATGGACATTTTTTTGTTTCTGTTGTGTTTGCCACCTCCCCAATTCCTAATAGTAACATGATCAATATACATTACGTAGACCCCATCAAAAAACATGAATTCCACAATTAGGTTCCATATACCCAAATCATCACCATTTTCGAGTTCACTTATATGCAACATGGTCAGCCTCACCTATATCCATAGTTAGGGTTTATATTTGAGTTATTCATATTATGTGCATTACATGTAAAATCAAGATATATTGGGGTATAAACCTTAATCCCCATTTTTTCAATTCTAAAGATCTAATTATACAAACTTCCTAATCATGGAATTTGGGTTTCTACAATCAAGATAGACAAATATCAACATGTTACAAAACTCCACCACTTCAAAAGGATTTTGTCCTAGAAATTAGCATATCCCCATGCCAAACTACTACACTACACATTTTAAAAAGGTGTAACCTAACAAGTCAATCAAATCATAAAAGTGCAAAGATAAGTTCATCTAAACAACATGTAACATCACCTATATAAACATTCACTCTCCATGAATAAACCAATCAACATGGAGAAACTACAAATCGAAGTTAATTAGAGAAATAAAGTTTACCTTCTTCATTATCTTATGAACTTCTTCACCAAGAATGTCATTGAGATATCCCACATGAATCTCATTAGGTATCTCTTCACAATGTTGAGGGCATCGAGGCCTGATATGACTAGACTCTTCACAATGGTGGCATATATATTGTCCATCGGGTTTGGGAGGAGATCTAGCATGAGGATGCTTATTACCTAGATCATACATCAATCTTCAAGTCTTCACTAGAAAATTTTATCTTTTTTTTTCTTAGATTAATAACCATTGTTGTGGGCTATGATCTCCAAAGTCCGAGATTAACATATAAACTTCGAAGTAAACATAGCGGAAGCGATTCGTTTAGCAGTGGAATACCAAAAATCAGCAGAAATTAAAACTTTTTGAGATAAGACATTGAAACCATAAAAACTCCTTTCATAGATTCAAGATATTCTGTTTACATCTCTGTTAATTACTTCTTGAGTAATTAAACACAACATGCTACAAAATCTCAAGAGAAGAATCAAAACTCAGACCATGACTCCAAGGACCTGAGAGTACAGAGGACGCATAGGACTGACTATCTATCTATATAACTCAGCAGTCTGAATCTCCACTTGGGATTTACTGTTGCTCTGGGTACTGTTGCTGCTGATACTGGTCACCTGGAGATTGGTCCCTTCGTCCTTGGCGACCACCTAAAAAGTTGAAATCTACGGGGTGAGACAATTTTAAAAAAATTGTCCCAGCGGGAGTTATAACTCTTCGCCAGAAACATGATTATTATAGAATAAGAGAATAACAGTACACAAAGAAGTCATATATATTTTAAGAGTAGTTAGAACAATGTTTCATAGATTGTAATATATTCCTCCTACTAGAAGCAAAGCATCTCTAAGTCAACCCACATATCTCTTTTCTTTTAGAAATAAAAGGACATGTATAACATTTATTTATTATAAATCCATCATCACCACACTGGCTCTCTTCAGGCTTAGATCATATATCCATCACCTGGCATTATAATAAGGGATATCATGGCCTGTAGCCATACCCTTTTCTACAAGGTGTTAGGATTCCAAATCCACAACATTACTGTATGATTAGTACACATGAAATCATACTTAACCATACTCAAGTGACACAAGGGTTATTTACATTCATCACCCATAAGTCTGCAGTTAAGCCTTTCATAGGATTATCTTGTAATAGAATTTCACATAGTAACACTCTATACTAGGATCACATTTCATAATTTAACATTGGGATATCAATACCTAAACATCTTATCACTAAGAATCCGGAAAGTGAGAGTCCAAATCCCTGGACTAATTATAACATTTATTACCAATAACATATTATTTTATCTGGTCATCTAAATAATATGACCTTTGATGATCATCAGTGCATATTACTCATGACTCATTCAACCTATTAAACTCATAAGTTATCACTTATCAGATAACATACATGTTCTTGAACATTAAACATTAGCATAGTAGCTATGAAAATAGAATACTAAATGTAACAAGTCTAACTTACATCAATTATCATTTCCCAATTAGCTCATCACAAGTCATCTGTCAAGCATGACCTTGATGATACTCATGGCTCTCACAGCTTATCAATTTCATTAGATGCCACTTGCTAGGTAACAGAGTATTTCACTATTCATAAAGTTAATATCATACTTTCAATGAATATGAAATCATTATCATTACCTGAATATGATCATCCTCATATAAGAACCTGCTTGGTTAATTTAACTGATAACAGTAAACAATTCATTTCAAAGAAGTTGTACTTTCCTACTATTATAAGAGTTAGGTTCCCTGAATCTCATCAATTAGGGTTTAATATTCACAATACATGTCATCATCCTAGAATTAGGGTTTACTATTCACCTATTGGTGAATTGATCTCATAACATCACCATGTATGAGAAACATCATCATTAAAGTCTTCAGATAAGATTAAGATTCATCAATTATCATAAATAGGGTTTTCATGATCTCACATAGGTGGATCATACCCTAATCATGTACATTCATATATATTGAAGGTATTTTACTTGGATTTCAACCATAATTGGGATTTTCTCTCTCCTCTTTCTCATAGGTGATGATTACATCCCTCTAGATTGGGTTAGGTCTAATCAACATTGATAAGCCTAGCCAAGTCATCACCATTGTAACCATTGGGGTTTGCATGATAAAAAGGGGTTACCTACTTGAATCCATAAAGGGTATTTTGGTAAAGTTCACCATTAATCATAACATGGGTTAATATACTAACCACTTGACCCTTAATGTCCCTAGGTATCATTAGGTTTTAGGTTGAACAACCATCAAACCATCTAAGCCTTCAAGGCATTAGGCAGACTTATCCTTAAAAAATCCCCAATGGGTTTCACACCTTCAACCTTCAAACGATCCTGAGATCGTTTAAGTTTGTATACCGTTTAGCTTTGGTTGACTTCAAGACCGCATGACACTCAAGACCGTTTACCCTTAAACGATCTTGAGGTCGTTTGCCCATGATGGGGTGAAGACCGTTTAGTCATAGTTTGACTTCTGAAGTCGTTTCAGCTCATTCGGACCTGAAGTCGTTTGAACTCATTCGGTCCCGAAGTCGTATGAACTCATTCGGTCCTGAAGTCATATGAACTCATTCGGTCCTGAAGTCGTATGATCTCATTCAGTCCTGAAGTCGTATGATCTCATTCGGTCCTGAAGTCGTATGATCTCATTCGGTTCTAAAGTCGTATGATCTCATTAGGTCCTGAAGTCGTATGATCTCATTCGGTCCTAAAGTCGTATGATCTCATTCGGTCCTGAAGTCGTATGATCTCATTCGGTCCTAAAGTCGTATGATCTCATTCGGTCCTGAAGTCGTATGGTCCTAAAAGCTCAAGATCGCATGGACCTCCAAGGTGATTCAAAGGGTAAACTCGATTAGGGTTTCCTATGTTGAAGCCTTCAATTGGTCTCAAGATTGCTAACCACTTATCAATTGAGACAATTAGGGTTAGCCTTAACCAATTGGTCACTCAATTGATCCTTAATTGATATCCAATTAGGGTTGGAGTTGGTTCAATTAAGGTCTATAAACCTTCAACCATCAACACTCAACAATGTGAATCAAATCGAAGTTGATCCCATCAATTGACCTCCAATCGGGCTCAAACTTGGCCCAAACGGTCTTGGGATCGTTTGGATAACCTCCAAACGGTCTTGAGACCGTTTTTCCAAGAATTCATCAAGATCTAAGTTGATTTGATAGGGGTTGAACCTTAATTAAGTCACAAATCAGCAATTTGATTATTTCAATAACCCACTATAATTGGGCCCTCAATTGATCAAATTTCCTTAACCCTAGACCTCCAAACGGTCTTGGGTTGATACCAAACGGTCTTGAGACCGTTTGGATGAGTTCCAAACGGTCTTGAGACCGTTTGCCCATCCATCCTTTGGACTCTAGTGAAAATTCATCAAGGTTTGATCTATTGAGTTGATCATCACATCAATACTTAATTGCAATATGATTTGGTACCTTTGGACCTTCAATTGGTCAACTATACTTGACCCCAGACCTCTAAAAGGTCTTGGGTGATCCCCAAACGGTCTTGAAACCGTTTGGATGATTCCCCAAACGGTCTTGAGACCGTTTGGGCTAATCAACCCAAAATCACTAATTAACTCATTGGAATTTCAGCACTGATTTCAATTAGGATTTGCCATATTAATCAACCTTCAACTCATAACTCGTTTGGAATTAATCCATCAAATTTGGTGAGTCATTAATCAACATCATTATGAACAGTAATCCCAAACGGTCAACGCTTGGTCAACCATCTTAAATGGTCTTGAGACCGTTTTCCCAAAAAGGGCAATTTAAACAGATTGAAAATCAGAACTTAATTCAATTGGATTTTCTAATTGATTTGCTTATATCTCAGGATTCCTTTGGAATTAACCCATCAAATTTTGTGGGTGATTAACCTACATAATTATAAACAAGATTCCCATACGGTCGTTGCTTGGTCAACGTGACCAAATGGTCTTGAAGGCCGTTTTCCTTCATACGACCCTGAAACCGTTTGCCCACCAAACGGTTGTGTAAACCGTATGGGCAATTGGTGGAGGTCGTTTGGTAAAGTGGAAATCCGTGGATAAGCATAGGAATTAACGCCCTTATCTTCTACCTCAATAACAGTAGCAGTTCTTCAGGATTTTGCTTGCAAGGATGCAAGGGAAGATAGGGAAGATAGGGAAGAAGAAGAACTAGCAACTATATGCATAGAAAAAGATGTATAATCAAAGAATAAGGTTTAGAGTTATAAAACCCGCCTAAAGGTTGTTCCTTGAGCACCAAGATTCCAAGCTTCAGGTCTTTAATGGCGTCTTTGAGCTCCATAGGTCGGCCAAGGTGAATTCTCCAAGGAAAAGTTGGAAAGGAATGGCTAGAAAGATAAAGCTAGGTGAGCTAGCCATGAATTCAACCTTGAAATCGAGTTTTCTCCATGAATTCAAGCAAAAGGGATGATCCAAACGTACCTTGAACTCCCTGGTCGTTCTCCTATGCTCCAGAGCTCTGCCTTAGTTGGTTTGAGCAAGGGGGATAAGTGAGGGAATGAAAGAAACGTTCCTTTGCTTGCAAAGGAAGGGTGTATTTATATATCTTGGGGTCATTTCCAACATAAGGTCAACTAGTTTCTCCTTTTCTCTACTAGGTCCCTCCTTTCTTTTAGGCACGTCCCTCCTCCTTATTTCTAAGGTAAAACTCCTTTTAAAAACCAAGAATTAAAGGCAAGGAAGGTCAACTTATCACTAAGGTGCACATATACATAAGGGTCTCCTTACTTACAACTTGGTGATTTAATTACAAAGGTACTCCTTATTATATGATTATTCAAAAGAAGTGCCTCCTTCATTATAATAACTTTAAATGATGTCAAAAGTCATAAAAGATATTCTAGAAAGTGTATTTTACAAGTTGCACCCCATAATTTGGGTAAACTACATTTTACTCCAAATTAGGGTTTTTAAGCATAAGGATCATTCCATAAGCTGCATCTTGATACCCAAGCTTGGAAAAATCCATCATGCCTCATCAGATTCACTCTTATGATGTTTCATCATCAAAGGTACATCTTAACCTGTGAACTCTGCACGTTAAACCTCTTAACTGGATAATTGCACATAGGTCCCTGCATTGCAAAACAATACTACAACATTGTTCCTAGGGGACAGGAATGGAAACATATGTTCCTTAGGAGCTTTTATTACCTATTAAAAGATGATTACATGTGTTTAATTACCTATTTAGGCAAAACTTCTAGGGTTAGGTTATAACCCAAGTCAGGGATGTTACGAATTATAAACCCCTAACAAGGATTTCGTCCTCGAAATCTCAGGGAAAGGAAGAACAGATTGATCATTATGATGATATTATGGGTTTGTAATTCATACAAAGTCCCTTTTGTTAATCACTTCTTATCACTGTTTATGCTTGTATAAAGCATAAACCCCTAACATAAGGTGTCCATACTTTTTGGAAAGGAAAAAGCATAAAAGAACATTCTTCCAATATTACTCAAGAATGCTTACCATCAGAGGAACATACATACCTTAACACAGATATTTTACTCAGTATATTGTCTCAAAGGCTTCACTGAAGGAGTTCATTGAGTATGCTTACTAAGTAGTTAATGAGGAAATTCACCGAGTATATTCACTAAGTTTGTTCACTAAGTATATTCACTAAGTATTCACTAAATATATTCACTAAGTATTCACTGAATATATTCACTAAGTATTCACTGAGTATGTTCACTGAGTATATTCACTAAGTATTCACTGAGTATGTTCACTGAGTATATTCGCTAAGTATTCACTAAGTATGTTCACTGAGTATATTCACTAAGCATTCACTGAGTATGTTCACTGAGTATATTCACTAAGTATTCACTGAGTATGTTTACTGAGTATATTCACTAAGTATTCACTAAGTATGTTCACTGAGTATATTCACTAAGCATTCACTGAGTATATTCACTAAGTATTCACTGAGTATGTTCACTGAGTATATTCACTAAGTATTCACTAAGTATGTTCACTGAGTATATTCACTAAGCATTCACTGAGTATGTTCACTGAGTATATTCACTAAGTATTCACTGAGTATGTTCACTGAGTATATTCACTAAGTATTCAATGAGTATGTTCACTGAGTATATTCACTAAGTATTCATTGAGTATGTTCACTGAGTATATTCACTAAGTATTCACTAAGTATGTTCACTGAGTATATTCACTAAGCATTCACTGAGTATGTTCACTGAGTATATTCACTAAGTATTCACTGAGTATGTTCACTGAGTATATTCACTAAGTATTCACTAAGTATGTTCACTGAGTATATTCACTAAGCATTCACTGAGTATGTTCACTGAGTATATTCACTAAGTATTCACTGAGTATGTTCACTGAGTATATTCACTAAGCATTCACTGAGTATATTCACTGAGTATATTCACTAAGTATTCACTGAGTATGTTCACTGAGTATATTCACTAAGTATTCACTAAGTATTCACTGAGTATGTTCACTGAGTATATTCACTAAAAAGGTTCACTCAGCTTTTCTCATTTAATTTTTCCTATACTCTCTAGATTGTTTTAGAATAATTACCTGATCAGAGTAATCAAAAGATAACAATCTAGGAGTTTCATACTTGCCTTATCTACAATAACCATATACTGGCCAGGGTATATGAGCATTGAGATTAGGTAGTATGTATTTTGCTTATCATCATATTTCTCGTTCTTCATATCATTATACACACAGAATTTACCATACAAGATTATTCTTCAGGTATCACACCTATATTTCATCCTTTTCATACACAGTTAAGGGAGATTATAAATTGTTTTAAAGAATACTGAGTAAGATACAAGTTCTTATCTCCCTTGTGTTCTTTAGGGACTTAGACAAGGAATTCAAAAGTAGAAAAATTTACATATCTTTTACACATAGAATCCCGATATGTAATATTAAAACAAAACTTATGTCATCTGACCTGTATGGGACGTTTGTCCACGTCCTCTATTATTATAGAGCCTCCCTTGTGAGCCTTGCAGACTCTATCCTTGGGGCTGAGTCATTATTGTATTCCTGTCTGGACAATTCCTTGCCAGGTGTCCCGGCTGTCTACATAGGTAACAGATCCTGGGTGCAAAGTGTCTATACGATCCAGTTACCGATGTTGATGCTATGTCGGAGGGTCCTCTTGGAATACTACTATGATCCCTACTTCCACTTGACACCCATTGTCTCTGGGTAGGAAATCCTGACAAAGCTGATGGTGTAGAAAATCTTGGTTTCTTAAAACTTTCAGGCCCTTATTCTTGAGGCTGGGTGTACATCTTCTTACTACTTGTCTGTTGTTTCATGGTTTCTGACCTCTCTATCCTTCTTACTGAATCCACAAAGGTGGCAAACCTTTCTCTATTCTCTAGAGCAGACACAGGAGTGGCTAGTTCAGAGTTCAAGCCCTTTTCAAAACGTCGAATTCTTTCTTCATCGGTAACTGCCATTTGTGGACAAAACCGTAGTAACTCCATGAACTTAGCTTCATACTCGCTAACGTTCATGTGTCCTTGTGTGATCTTCTCAAATTGAAAGATCTTCTCATCTAGATACGTCTTATGGAAGTATCTATTGATGAATTCTCGTCGGAAAACCTCCCATCCTATTTCTTCGCCTGGTCTCTTATCCTCCTCTATCATCCACCAATTACCATAACTCCCTTTTAGGAGGTATACCGCATGTTTTACCTTTTCAGCTTCAGGAATATCAAGGATCCTGAAAGCCTTTTCCAGCTCTGTCAACCATAGATCAGCATCTGCTGGGTCAGATGTACCAGCATAGTCTATGGCTCCCACCCGGCGAAGTCTCTCGAAAGTCTTGCCAGCTCCATAACCTTCCTGATGGGCTGGTACCCTAGGTGCAGACGGTGGCACCATATCTGCTATGTGTGTTATGGCTGTCAGAAACTTATCAAATAAGGCATGGACAGCTGGGTTTTCTATCTCAGCTGGGTCAAACTGGGGTGGCTCCCTGGGTTGCTCAGGTAAGGGTTGCTCCATTTATGGGTGCCTTGCACCTCCCTGTGGTGCAGCAACGCTACTTTTCGCCACGTACTCTTCATGTGGGTCAGACATCCTTATATATCTTCACCTCCTGAGGAGAAGAAGGTTCTATTACATAAGGAAGGAACACTAAGGATAGACTCGACATCCTAAGTCCTATGTCTCTGTAGACTCAGCAAACCTAGAGCTCTGATACCACTAATTGTGGGCTCTGATCTCCAAAGTCCGAGATAAACACATAAACTTCGAAGTAAACATAGCGGAAGCGATTCGTTTAGCAGCGGAATACCAAAAATCAGAGGAAATTAAAACTTTTTGAGATAAGACATTGAAACCATAAAAACTCCTTTCATAGATTCAAGATAAACTGTTTACATCTCTGTTAATTACTTCTTGAGTAATTAAACACAGCATGCTACAAAATCTCAAGAGACAAATCAAAACTCAGACCATGACTCCAAGGACATGAGAGTACAGAGGACGCATAGGACTGACTATCTATCTATATAACTCAGCAGTCTGAATCCCCACCTGGGATTTACTGCTGCTCCGGGTACTGCTGCTGCTGATACTGGTCACCTGGAGATTGGTCCCTTCGTCCTTGGCGACCACCTAAAAAGTTGAAATCTACGGGGTGAGACAATTTTAAAAAAATTGTCCCAGCGGGAGTTATAACTCTTCGCCAGAAACATGATTATTATAGAATAAGAGAATAACAGTACACAAAGAAGTCATATATATTTTAAGAGTAGTTAGAACAATGTTTCACATATTGTAATCTATTCCTCCTACTAGAAGCAAAGCATCTCTAAGTCAACCCACATATCTCTTTTCTTTTAGAAATAAAAGGACATGTATAACATTTATTTATTATAAATCCATCATCACCACACTGGCTCTCTTCAGGCTTAGATCATATATCCATCACCTGGCATTATAATAAGGGATATCATGGCATGTAGCCATACCCTTTTCTACAAGGTGTTAGGATTCCAAATCCACAACATAACTGTATGATTAGTACACATGAAATCATACTTAACCATACTCAAGTGACACAAGGGTTATTTACATTCATCACCCATAAGTCTGCAGTTAAGCCTTTCATAGGATTATCTTATAATAGAATTTCACATAGTAACACTCTATACTAGGATCACATTTCATAATTTAACATTGGGATATCAATACCTAAACATCTTATCACTAAGAATCCGGAAAGTGAGAGTCCAAATCCCTGGACTAATTATAACATTTATTACCAATAACATATTATTTTATCTGGTCATCTAAATAATATGACCTTTGATGATCATCAGTGCATATTACTCATGACTCATTCAACCTATTAAACTCATAAGTTATCACTTATCAGATAACATACATGTTCTTGAACATTAAACATTAGCATAGTAGCTATGAAAATAGAATACTAAATGTAACAAGTCTAACTTACATCAATTATCATTTCCCAATTAGCTCATCACAAGTCATCTGTCAAGCATGACCTTGATGATACTCATGGCTCTCACAGCTTATCAATTTCATTAGATGCCACTTGCTAGGTAACAGAGTATTTCACTATTCATAAAGTTAATATCATACTTTGAATGAATATGAAATCACTATCATTACCTGAATATGATCATCCTCATATAAGAACCTGCTTGGTTAATTTAACTGATAACAGTAAACAATTCATTACAAAGAAGTTGTACTTTCCTACTATTACAAGAGTTAGGTTCCCTGAATCTCATCAATTAGGCTTTACTATTCACAATACATGTCATCATCCTAGAATTAGGGTTTACTATTCACCTATTGGTGAATTGATCTCATAACATCACCATGTATGAGAAACATCATCATTAAAGTCTTCAGATAAGATTAAGATTCATCAATTATCATAAATAGGGTTTTCATGATCTCACATAGGTGGATCATACCCTAATCATGTACATTCATATATATTGAAGGTATTTTACTTGGATTTCAACCATAATTGGGATTTTCTCTCTCCTCTTGCTCATAGGTGATGATTACATCCCTCTAGATTGGGTTAGGTCTAATCAACATTGATAAGCCTAGCCAAGTCATCACCATTGTAACCATTGGGGTTTGCATGATAAAAAGGGGTTACCTACTTGAATCCATAAAGGGTATTTTGGTAAAGTTCACCAATAATCATAACATGTGTTAATATACTAACCACTTGACCCTTAATGTCCCTAGGTATCATTAGGGTTTAGGTTGAACAACCATCAAACCATCTAAGCCTTCAAGGCATTAGGCAGGCTTATCCTTAAAAAATCCCCAATGGGTTTCACACCTTCAACCTTCAAACGATCCTGAGATCGTTTAAGGTTGTAGACTGTTTAGCTTTGGTTGACTTCAAGACCGCATGACACTCAAGACCGTTTACCCTTAAACGATCTTGAGGTCATTTTCCCATGATGGGGTGAAGACCGTTTAGTCATAGTTTGACTTCTAAAGTCGTTTGAGCTCATTCGGACCTGAAGTCGTTTGAACTCATTCGGTCCCAAAGTCGTATGAACTCATTCGGTCCTGAAGTCGTATGAACTCATTCGGTCCTGAAGTCGTATGATCTCATTCAGTCCTGAAGTCGTATGATCTCATTCGGTCCTGAAGTCGTATGATCTCATTCGGTCCTGAAGTCGTATGATCTCATTCGATTCTGAAGTCGTATGATCTCATTCGGTCCTGAAGTCGTATGATCTCATTCGGTCCTGAAGTCATATGATCTCATTCGGTCCTGAAGTCGTATGATCTCATTCGGTCCTGAAGTCGTATGATCTCATTCGGTCGTGAAGTCGTATGGTCCTAAAAGCTCAAGATCGCATGGACCTCCAAGGTGATTCAAAGGGTAAACTCGATTAGGGTTTCCTATGTTGAAGCCTTCAATTGGTCTCAAGCTTGCTAACCACTTATCAATTGAGACAATTAGGGTTAGCCTTAACCAATTGGTCACTCAATTGATCCTTAATTGATATCCAATTAGGGTTGGAGTTGGTTCAATTAAGGTCTATAAACCTTCAACCATCAACACTCAACAATGTGAATCAAATCGAAGTTGATCCCATCAATTGACCTCCAATCGGGCTCAAACTTGGCCCAAACGGTCTTGGGATCGTTTGGATAACCTCCAAACGGTCTTGAGACAGTTTTCCCAAGAATTCATCAAAATATAAGTTGATTTGATAGGGGTTGAACCTTAATTAAGTCACAAATCAGCAATTTGATTGTTTCAATAACCCACTATAATTGGGCCCTCAATTGATCAAATTTCCTTAACCCTAGACCTCCAAACGGTCTTGGGTTGATACCAAACGGTCTTGAGACCGTTTGGATGAGTTCCAAACGGTATTGAGACCGTTTGCCCATCCATCCTTTGGACTCTAGTGAAAATTCATCAAGGTTTGATCTATTGAGTTGATCATCACATCAATACTTAATTGCAATATGATTTGGTACCTTTGGACCTTCAATTGGTCAACTATACTTGACCCCAGACCTCTAAACGGTCTTGGGTGATCCCCAAACGGTCTTGAAACCGTTTGGATGATTCCCCAAATGGTCTTGAGACCGTTTGGGCTAATCAACCCAAAATCACTAATTAACACATTGGAATTTCAGCACTGATTTCAATTAGGATTTGCCCTATTAATCAACCTTCAAATCATAACTCGTTTGGAATTAATCCATAAAATTTGGTGAGTCATTAATCAACATCATTATGAACAGTAATCCCAAACGGTCAATGCTTGGTCAACCATCTTAAACGGTCTTGAGACCGTTTGCCCAAAAAGGGCAATTTAAACAGATTGAAAATCAGAACTTAATTCAATTGGATTTGCTAATTGATTTGCTTATATCTCACGATTCCTTTGGAGTTAACCCCTCAACTTTTTTGGGTGATTAACCTACATAATTATAAACAAGATTTTCATACGGTCGTCGCTTGGTCAACGTGACCAAACGGTCTTGAAGGCCGTTTTCCTTCATACGACCCTGAAACCGTTTGCCCACCAAACGGTTGTGTAAACCGTATGGGCAATTGGTGGAGGTCGTTTGGTAAAATGGAAATCCGTGGATAAGCATAGGAATTAACGCCCTTATCTTCTTCTTCAAGAACAGTAGCAGTTCTTCATGATTTTTCTTGCAAGGATGCAAGGGAAGATAGGGAAGATAGGGAAGAAGAAGAACTAGCAACTATATGCATAGAAAAAGATGTATAATCAAAGCATAAGGTTTAGAGTTATAAAACCCGCCTAAAGGTTGTTCCTTGAGCTCCAAGCTTCCAAGCTTCAGGTCTTTAATGGTGTCTTTGACCTCCACAGGTCGGCCAAGGTGAATTCTCCAAGGAAAAGTTGGAAAGGAATGGCTAGAAAGATAAAGCTAGGTGAGCTAGCCATGAATTCAACCTTGAAATCGAGTTTTCTCCATGAATTCAAGCAAAAGGGATGATCCAAACTTACCTTGAACTCCCTGGTCGTTCTCCTATGCTCCAGAGCTCTGCCTTAGTCGGTTTGAGCAAGGGGGATAAGTGAGGGAATGAAAGAAACGTTCCTTTGCTTGCAAAGGAAGGGTGTATTTATATATCTTGGGGTCATTTCCAACATAAGGTCAACTAGTTTCTCCTTTTCTCTACTAGGTCCCTCCTTTCTTTTAGGCACGTCCCTCCTCCTTATTTCTAAGGTAAAACTCCTTTTAAAAACCAAGAATTAAAGGCAAGGAAGGTCAACTTATCACTAAGGTGCACATATACATAAGGGTCTCCTTACTTACAACTTGGTGATTTAATTACAAAGGTACTCCTTATTATATGATTATTCAAAAGAAGTGCCTCCTTCATTATAATAACTTTAAATGATGTCAAAAGTCATAAAAGATATTCTAGAAAGTGTATTTTACAAGTTGCACCCCATAATTTGGGTAAACTGCATTTTACTCCAAATTAGGGTTTTTAAGCATAAGGATCATTCCATAAGCTGCATCTTGATACCCAAGCTTGGAAAAATCCATCATGCCTCATCAGATTCACTCTTATGATGTTTCATCATCAAAGGTACATCTTAACCTGTGAACTCTGCACGTTAAACCTCTTAACTGGATAATTGCACATAGGTCCCTGCATTGCAAAACAATACTACAACATTGTTCCTAGGGGACAGGAATGGAAACATATGTTCCTTAGGAGCTTTTATTACCTGCTAAAAGATAATTACATGTGTTTAATTACCTATTTAGGCAAAACTTCTAGGGTTAGGTTATAACCCAGGTCAGGGATGTTACAATTGTAAGCTTATATATATATATAGACTCATCCACCATCACTGAGAAGTTCAGTTGTATCTAAGGAACCAATCTTTCTCCAATGTTGTAGCACAAACCATTCATAAACATACTATTTTCTTTACTTTTACCTTTAGCATAACGCTCAAGACAGATGAAATTCTACTCATACTCGTGCACACTCATGGAGTTCTATTGTATATTGGAGAAATCATACTCCTTATTTCTTAGTGATATGAATGATATATACTTCTCTCTAAGGGCTTGTTTAGTACACGGTGCATGGGGGAGGGGAAGGGAGGGGAAAAGGTTTTAGTTGTTTGGTTGGACAAATTGATGGTGAGGGGAAGGGAATGAAGGGAAATGGAGAGGAAAAAACCAAGTTTATTTTCAGTCACTTCTCTTTCATTCTCTCCCCACAAAAATTGGAGTGTAGACAAGGGGAAGGAGAAAGACTCACCGGGAAATATATTACAAAGTTTAGAGGAACATATAGATATGACATAAAAAATAGGCAAGAAAAATCAGTGCAACCTACAACTATTGTGAATAGATAAGTAGTATGTCACTTACCCAAAAAAAGATAATTAGTATGTTACATATTTGTTACATTACTTGATTGGACATATGAAACATTGGATGAGTATGTAATAAAATTGGTGGAATTTTTTGTGATATAAAAATAAAAGAAAAGAAAACCAAAATAAATTGTTATATATAATTTATAAGGAAACTTAAAAGTTTATAATTTTTTTAGAAAAGTTAAATTTTTTGAGATTATTATGCAAACATAAGAAACAAAAAATATAGATTATTGACGAAAACATGATGGGTTATGGCGGGAAGTACTTAACTATGTAGACAAAAAGTTATTTGTATATACAAAAATATAAAAAAGACTAATTCTATAACCACAACTTTAAATACATATAAGAAATTTGTATTCCCATTTTCATAAAAACAATCTCTTCTATGGTGATCTTAATACATAAGAAATAAAACCATATGCTATGTTGTATACATATTCTAGTTTCATTTTAGATCTATAATCTTTGCCATCTAGAATTGTCAACAAGTTTTTTTCATGCCTTTATAATTGTTTTTTTATAAAAGTGTATATTTGAATAAATATATAAATATAATTATTATATGTACAAGTATTTTTATATCATTAATGTTCCACGGTGTTACAATTTGTTATGTTTATATTGTATACTGTGTTTTCCTTCCCTTCCCCTCCCCATGGTAACCAAACACACTAACGTAAGTGTCCCCTCACCTCCCCTCCCCTCCCTTCCCTTCCATTCCCCTTCCCTCCCCTCCCTTCCCTTCCCCTCCCATTCATTCACCATGTACCAAACATAGCATAAATAGTGTTAAAAACTACTCCCACATCATGTAAGCAATATCAAGAGTCTTGTCTATACTATTTCACCATGATATGCTGGCCAACTAAGCATGTATGTGGCAAAATAAACTTTTTGATGCTCGGGGAAAGACATGCCTTCAAAAATTTGTTAAATAGAGGCAATCTAGTCATCAGTTGTTTTCCACCATGTGTACTTCACTCTCACCATAAAAGTGCATCGGACACACCTTCAAGAAAGTTGTGAGCATACACTCCATAGGTAGTGAAGTAGAATTCCTCATTATGACTGAACAAAGAAGTACTTAGAGTTAAGCCAACTCCTGGTTAAGGTGGAAACTCAAAGTTAGAGTAGTTGAAGATAGTTTCATGGTAGATGGCACTACTTGGGGTTGACTCTCAAGAATAAGGGGAGAGTCTGACATAGGAGCTATAGAGAAGGGATCCACCCATGGCATCTATTGGCTTTGATCCTGAGGTGACTAAAGACCAAATGAGTTATCAACAATGATATTAACTACAATGATGTCGGTGTTCCTACACAAGGAAAGGGTATAAAGTGTGAGAAGCCTATAGGTAGGTAAAAAACTAAGTGAGATAAAGATTGAAATAGTCAGATTAATTGACTACCTTGGCTCTAGTAATCTACTTGTAAAGAGTGGAACCTGATCGGGGATCCACTCTCTTAGTAGAGTAAAATAATATAAAACCATTCAATGCCAAATGTGATAATCTATTTTAACAAATGTTTATGTAATAAAATTCAAGTATGTAATGTATCATATGCCAAAAATTTAGCAGCAGAAGTAAATATTTGTCTATTATAATTTTTATAGTATTATCACCACACAGGGTGAATAAACAAAAATCCAAGGAAACCAAAATAATCTTAGAGTTAGCAGAGGGCAATCGGGATACTCCAATGCATCTCCAATAAAAGACCACTCCTTTGTAGGTTGCATCTTGAGGTCACCTATGGCAAGATATTCTTCACCTAAGGGATTAGGAACACCCCCTCAAGAGAAGACAAGGTGAACTTTTATTAGCAAAATTTGCTATGCTCTTGTAATCGGGATTCAACAATCATATAAGAATAAAGTATATCAAAAGTAAAGTAACATGGTTCCCAATGAAGAGGGAGGCAAAACATCCCAATTTGTATTAAAAGGAATCTTTATATCGTAAGACAAAGAGATTATATGAAGAAATAGTAATGTTTGCAATTAACAATTCTAACATTTAAATTTCAAATTACAGAACAACAAATTAAAAAAACATATTTTTCATGGAGATGATGTATTAGACAATAACCATATAAAATAAAGACTAGAAGTGGGAGTGGGTAGACAAGTTACAAAGGGATACTTGACTCTAAAAGGAGGGATAAAAGTGGGAAAGCCTCGACCTTATTATCACAGTTGATGAATGTGTTGCCCAAGATGGGAGTGGGTAGAGAAGTTGAAAAGAAATAGGCGGTCAACAATGATTGCTCTACATTTTTTTGATGATTTAACAGATGTTTCTTTTTTTCTTAGGAATATGTAGAGAGTTTAGGGTCTCTATTTATAGGTTAGGGTGTCTGGATTATTAGGAATCCTGGTGGGAACTGGAACAGGGGAATGGGAGTAATCCATAGGTCAACGGGGATTGTAGAGAGGAATCCAGATCAAATTGGGGATCAATGGATCTAGAATACAATGAGGGAGGTGATGGGAAAACCCAAGGATAATGAGGACAACAAATGAAATAAAGAAAGGGAAGGAAAACACTGCTGACTTGTAGATTCCTGGAAGAAGGGTACTCCACGTAGAAGAGAATATTAACGCCCTACGATGTGAATCATATGGCTTTCATGAGTCTGCATTATAAGCTAAATCAAGAAACCTGCGTGACACAAAACACCTAGAAAAATCGAGAAAAAATATGCATGACCAGATAAATTGAAAACACAAAATAAAATTAATCTAGTTGTAAATTGTTTCTACCCCTTGTGATCATAATGAGGATTTGAAGATGAATTGTTGAGAGATTTCATGATGAATTTATTCAGGTTCGTAGATTTTCTTCCCCTCCAAACCTCAATAAGATGGTGATGTAGAGTGGAATAATATATATTTACAATAAATGAATTGATCATGATTTATAAATATATGGTACTTCAAATACATTTTGGGTCGAAGACATAAGTACATCAAGTTTTATTCAAAGTTTGTTTTAAGTTACCTTATTATGAACACCACCTATGAGTTACAACATCATAGAACATCTTATATTTATTGTTTTTATGTATTTTGTTTCACTTGATTTGTTCTTAAAATAAAAGAGGGATTGAACAAATTTGATTCTATATCTTACAAATTTTCTTGATAATATTCTCTATAGCCAAGCATATCTACTTTACAATAGGGGGCATGTTAGAGTAGAGGGATCTGTCCATGCCAAATTATAGGACTCTACCCTACACATAAAATATGTTTAGTTAATGAAGGGGACATAATTACTCATCATAAAGAACTAACCATCACAAAAGATGGCAAAGAGGTGGTGATTTCTCAAGAAGATCAATTGGCAATGTTGTAGAAGAAAGACGATATTCAATTCCAACTAGAAGAACCCTTTTAAAAGGTCAACAACAAATCACCGCTAGGGACCAACAAAACAAAAGTTTCATCTCAATGTTGGAACTGAAGTCCATATAAGAAGCCATTTTAAGATCGTGATTGAATAATAGTGTGATGCTATTCGTCACACAAAGTGAGATTACTCAAAACAAAGCATGGAATTAACACTAAACATTCAGATTATCATAACGCACAAGATATTAAAATTGGTTTCACATAACCACAAAAGTGGAAACATTTTATATCTATTTCCACATGAAGCCATACATATTACATATCATGTCACAAGATGATACATATCTCTATTCACTTAGCCTACTTACCACAACTTGTTACATATGATAATTTGTTCATATATATACAAATCATGTCTATACAACCATGGTTTACTGTCAAAACTCATATCGTTGTACAAAAACCTCCCCAAGGAGTTGAGAGTACAGGGAGGGCGCATAGGACTCTACTATAAAATACTAGTAGCATATCCAACCTTCAAAAGGAATCCAATGGTTTAAGGATCATGGTAACCAAACCCAACATGAGTAGAGAAAGAATGACCTGCGCCGCACGTTAGGGTTGCCGCTCTCTGGCGACTGAGGAGGCGACGTCCGCGTCTCCTTCCAGAGAGGGGAGTCCCTCCCCTCTCTCCGACCACCATAGCCGCGACGGAGACTCCTTCTGCTGAGCAACCTTCTGCCCAGCCCTCCTTCGTCAAGAAAGCTTGGAATCAGGTTCTCCGCGGCATCGACACCAGCAAGGAACTAGCTTACGATCTGCCAGAGAAAGTCGAGGGGAAGCAGTTCGTCACCATTGATGAACCTACATATGAGGCCATGGAAAAATGCTGGGAGCAAACTGCTATCTTATACGTTATGGGAAAGTGCCCTTACTATCACCATCTACTGGCCTGGATACATCGTGTATGGAAACCCAAGGGTGGGTTCGACCTCTTCTCGAAGCCTAACAAGTTCTTTCTCCTTAGATTCAACTCTGCCGATGATAAGAAGAGCATCATAGAAGGTGGACCTCGATGGTTCAACAATAGACTTGTGGTTGTCAAGGATTACAAGACCGGAGACGATCTTCAGAAGGATTTCTTTAGTTCTATTACCGTTTGGATCAGTATTCCCATTATGGGAAGGAACTGGTCGCTAAGAGCCGTCAGGATTGTGGCCAGCGGCGTGGGCAAGCTTCTTCGAATTGACTATAAGTCTATTGGCCTTGAATCCCTTGGCAAGGCGAGGGCGTTGGTGGAGGTGGAAGCTAAGGAAGAGCCCCCGGAGGAGATCTGGGTTAATATGCCCCGTAGAGAACCTGCCCCGGTCCAGATCCATTACGAATACATACCTAAACGATGCTCAGAGTGCAAGGTGTTCGGGCATGATGATAACGACTGTCTGCTCAAGCCTGTGACTGCTGTGGATTCAGTTCCGATTACAAAACCTTCACAGGTTTGACAGGTCGTTGGACGCAAAGGCAAAGCTATTGCTATGGAGGAGGGGGCTGTTCCTTCTGATGGCGCTGCAGATCAGGCTGGTGACGGTGCTTCAGATCCGGTTGGTGTTGGATTTCCGTCAGGTGAAGGATCATCAGGTGCTGCTGTGAGCGATGGTGTTACTGCCCCCGGTGGTGTTCCTTCTGTTGTGAGAGATGGTGCTACTGCCTCCGGTGGTGTTCCTTCTGCTGCCTCCGGTGGTGCTGCCTCTGTTAGCGACAGTGTTGCGGGTGATGGGCCACCAGTCGTCAGCGTAGAGGTTACTTCTGTTGGTGTTGCTTCTACGGATGAAGGGTCTGATATTGCTGCTATCGTGGGCGCTGATGCTTCTGGCGCTGTGAGTGCTTCTAGCGTAGAGGTTACTCCAATCAATGCGTCCAACACCTTGAACCATACGATATTGAGCTATCGACTGATTGAGTGTTTAATTGAACTACTAAACTCCTTTAGTAATCAATCTAAACATTGCTTTGTGGACAAAACTCCTCTTCCAGGTTAAATCCTATGTGTGTGACCCTGCAGGTCCATTTCACGTTGGCAGTTAAAGTCCATAACACTTATGACTTCACAAGCAAAGAGCGGTGCCTAGTCACACATCAGTGCTACCCAAGTGAAAGTAGAAAGTTGGAGAACAACTTTCATCCTACAATCCGTGAATGGTGTTACAGCGAATGTATAATTCCTTTGTCCCTGATATCCCGAATGAACTCGAGGCATGGAACAGTCATCCTGTCAACGTTCATTCACTTCCTTGATCTCAGAGTAGACTGGAAGAGATATGTATGACATCAGTATCATATACTGATTCACACATGCGTGCACTCCTTTCTCAATCCTACTCATCAAGTGGCCATGGATATCAAACTCCCTCAGGAGGGACAAATCCCATATCTATCACTCACCCCTCAAAAGCCCCATGTGTCAAAGCCACCCAATCATCACCATTATAACAACCCATGTTTCAGGACTGCATTTGATGATGTCACAGTGTGCCCAACGACATGTGTTGAGTGCAGTGATTTCAGGTCTAAGAATCACACTCACCACCATCACTGTGAGTACTGACTGTGACTACCATCTCATGGTTCCATGTGTCAAACTCACGGTGGGTCTGTCCGGTACACTTGTTCTCTAACAAGTACCTATGTGTTTGGTTTGATATCTCTATATCATGACTAATGAGATTATGTCATCAACCAACACCACAATCTAGTCTTGTGTGTCATTGCTGTCTATCTACCTTCCACAATGACATCCGACTATGGACATATCAAGAATGTACAAACTCTTATCATCTGTATGATCTCATCGTTCAGGTCATGAACCTGAAGGCATACGTCATTGAGTACTGTCATTCTCTAGACATTCAATCTATTCTATCACTATCTCATATGACTGAACCAAAAAGAATTGAAAGCTCACCTTTTATGTTTATCAAATCAATCTTAATGTATCCCACCAATCATCACATGATTGGCTCTCAGGGCATACATACCAACAGACTCCCACTTGCACTGCGATCCAATCACCCATGAATCATATTCATAGTGATCTTCAAACATGTCCCACATGTTACTGTGTTGTAGTGACAACATAGTGAGTAATGGCAACACCTTGCCAAAGTCTGTATAAATTGCATGTCTCTCATCTCTTCACTGTACGTCACACGTATGAGATGGAGTTGCCGTAATATGCGATCTTGTATTCCATTTGCTAACCTTTAGCCACATTGCATGATCAAGGATTCCAGACTTGTCATCAATGAGTGGAATATAAGTTCATCTCATGAACTTTCAGATCCATATAGTATCCACTGTTGTTCACTAACACATAGATACTCGGCATTTCCCTTTTAAATGGCTTTATTGGAACACTTCCAATTATCAACAAACATTCACTTTTATACATCTCATGTATATATATTGCGATTAATTTTCTGTCCTTTCGGAAGTTTGCATCAATGTAACTCTTTACATCGAACTCTTCTCCATAGAACTAGTGCTTCACAAGCACTTATCAAGTTCTCATGGTATTCCAGTAACACTTACTGGAAGCAGACAGGCATCCATTCGTCATGTCACACATACGAGTTATCAGGATGAGCACATCATATTGCCATGTCCTACATACAAGATGATGAATGCATTTTATTCTTGCCATGTCATACATGCAAGATAATGGGATGATTACATACATGATAGATCCATATCTATTCTTAGTGTTCCCATTCTTCATAAGAATTGGACACTTGGCCTTGGGATACTAATATCCATGTAACATGGACAAGTTTTCTCCCACTGAATCTGTGCATACTGAACACTTCAGTACAGATTGCCAATGTATGCTTTCTCTTTCCAGGTCAAGAGATTTTCGAGAACTATCTCTATAGATCTCTATTCCTATCACATAGGAAACATCTCTATCTTCCTTAAAGATAATTTCCACTTTTGGATTTCCATTCTAGAACAATTCCATTTCACATCAATATGTGGAATGTGAATACGCTCCCACTAAATCACAGATCACTTCTTTATCTTTGACATATCAGTCAAACCCTTTGACTATATTATCAAAATAAAGATCCAATTTTGAGTTGCTTGTACTCAATCAATCACATTGATTAGTCCATTGTAACTTATAGACTTCATTTGCATTAGTGGATTCATAAACCTTATAGGTTGTGTCACGTACACATCCTGGTTTTATTCCTCATAGGAATGTGGTTTTAGTATCCATATGCCAAATGTCTTAGTCATTAAGTTGCAATCAACAAGCATCATCCTTCTCAAAATGTTATCCATGTGTCTTAACACTTAAGACTCATCTGCACTTATGGATATGATCCAATGAGTGCTACCATCAAGGTCATACCTTATAGTTCACATGGAAGTCATTTAGGATGTAATGGTTTTAAACTATAACTCAAGATTCGGTTCCTCATATTCATCTTGATAGTTGACTCATCACATGAAAAACTCATCACATAGATAATTGAGGTGTATCTGTTAAAGATATAAGAACTCACAACCCTTGTGATTCTTAATTTCTTTTATTAGTGTGGGGTATTCTTTTATTAAGAAGAATTCAGTTATTTGATAATCATTCTCTAACTCCTTAGAGTATGATTCCTTCTTGATTCAGACATCACCATGCCTGAATCATGAGTTCACTATGATACACTATCATAATCACTCATAAGGATCTCAAACATTTGGTCCAAGTATTTCATTCATTGATCTCATCAAGAATTAATACTTTACCAAATTTGTACTTCATTTATGATAATCTTGAACATTTCAAGATATTCATATTGGTATTTCTCTAAACACCATTTGAAGTATTAGCATTTATTCCAATAGGTATGTAAATACATCACATGTATTATACCTAATAGGATAATCACTCTTCCACTACTTTAGTGAAGATTGATTAATCATGTCCAAGATATTCATGTCCCTTACTGGTTCTCTAACTAAAAGAGTCTAGTTTTATCCATCACATGGAAACTAGAAATGAATTTCTCATGATTAATGCTAATTAAATTGTTTGAGTTATCTATAACTTTTACGTATCGTCTTATCTTATGCAAATCAAATATCACAAGATAAATAGAGCATTGCCACAAAGATCACATCTTTATAAATTGAAACATCTCTTTATTAATTGCCATCATTGTCACACAATATGCAAAAATAAAGTGTTTCTATTTATTGGCAAGTATGAAATAGCAGTTCATAACTGTATTACATGCCTTATTGGCTGAAAATAAACTAAAGTATTCCTATCTATAAAGGCAACACTTGCCCCAAGTAAGAATGCTTTACACTTTACATCTTGATATCATATATCTCAAAAGTGTTACAAGTTTACTTTCATGACACCTTTAAGTAGAGGTTTCAGTCGCCTCCTTCTTCTTTTGTTCTTCCAGGTAGAGAGGACAATTCCTTTTCCAATGTCCTGGCTTTTGACAATGGTGGCAATTTCCTTTCTTGGTCACACCTCCCTTGGCCTTGAGAGCTGAAGATGGCTTGGACTCCTGGCTAGCTTCAGAACCTTTCTTAGCTTTGCCCTTGCCCTTGCGCTTGGACTTGCCTTTCTTGCTCGTGATCACCATCACGGACTTAGGCTTGTCCTTCTTCATCTGTAACTCGGTTGTCCTCAACATGCCCAACAACTCTGACAGTGGCCTATCAAAGTTGTTCATGTTGTAGTTCATCACAAACTGACTACAAGATTCTGGCAACGATTGCAGTATCACGTCAGTAGCCAACTCTTAGCTCAGTGGAAATCCCAATCTTTGCAGGTTCTCCACATACCCAATCATCTTGAGTGTGTGAGGACCAACTGGATCTCCTTCTGTCATGACGCACTTGAACAGTGCCCTAGAAACATTGTACCTCTCTTGCCGTGCCTAATCTTCATACATGTTCCTAAGATGCAGAATCATCTCTATGACACCCATGTTCTCATGTTGCCTCTGCAACTCATGGTTCATTGAACATAGCATCAAGCACTTTGCATCAATGGCATCATCAGAATGCTTCTTGTAAGCAACCCTTTCTGCCTTTGGTGCATTAGGAGTGGGTTCCTCTGGAATTGGAGTATCCAGGACATAGAGCTTGCGCTCTTGAGTGAGAACAATTCTCAATGTCCGATACCAGTCGTGGAAGTTTGTCCCATTTAGCTTGTCCTTGTCAAGGACCGATCGCAAAGAAAAGTTGTTGTTGTTTGTTGCCATTTGAACTACAAAAAGGAAAATATGCAATTTTAGTCCAAAACTCATTTTTGACTTATTTGATTGATTTGAAAGTTTGACAATATAATTAGGCCTTTAATTAATTATCGCTCCCACTATTTTAGTTCAAATTGATAGCCCTCACCATCAATTCGGAAGATTGCAGCGTACAACCTTCTAGTGGGCAAGATCCTGAAATCCTCTAAGTCATGGACCAGCTAGGGTTGTCACCCACAACATAGATCTCTCAGGTAGGCAACTTTTGCCAATTGCATCATATGCAACTCTTGATAAGATGTAATATACAACTCCTTGCAATGATCATCTCCATGCCTCAAGGTACTAGATCCCATCTAGATCACCTTGTTAAGTCCAACCCAAAGCAAACACGATGAATACGCACCCTACTAGGGCAGACCCACACATTCATCCTTCACGCTTCCACGAGATAGACGGTGCACCACGCTAGGGCGTGCCCACACTTGGTCGATCATGCTTTTCACGTGTGTCGCATTTGGAAGGCATCTAAAACTTAATATTTTAATGAGGGATTTGGTTTTTATATACATATACATATCCAATCACCAAAATACATAGTACGTATCATATACATGCTATATCCCACAGAAAACATGCACAAGCGATAAAAAGCGATGATTATGGCCATCCTAATGTGATTCCTCGAGCCAAGAGGAATCACGGTCATCTAGGTCTACATCACATGCAACCTGTACAAGATGAACTATGTGCCTTGCCATCCGAGTAGATCAACTCATCACATGAATGATCTGTACTCTCCAGCCGGTCGTCTGGGTGCCACCAGCCGATCGGTTGGCTCCTCTAACCGATTGGTTTGCCTAGTCGTCGTGCATCTCGTCATGTCCGCCACCCGCTCGTCTCGCTCTTCTAACCGGTCATCAACTGATCGGTCCACTCCTTGAACCGACCTTCTGAGAAGTCGTCTTGATGTCTGCCGGTCTTTGACATAACAGGAAATAAAATCTATCCTATTTATTACATTGCTTTAAAAGGGAAACCCCGAGTTACATTCGGGGGGAGCAAAGGTAGGAAAGAATCTCAAATTATTTCGAGTTACATCAGGAATAGGAGAAGGAAGATCGGTGCGCAGACCGAGATGCAAGCAACCACATACAACCAATCACAGATATGGGTTTATAGGCCATAATCATGCTACACACATCCACCACAAAACTCGTTTAAGGGCGATGCGTATCGAGTGCATTAATAATACATATCATATATGTAATTAGGGATTTGTGGATTTAGGATTGGACATGCATAAAGCCGATATTATTTTCATCGCATGCAATAAATAAAGGCGACAAACCAAAATCGATTATATCGATATTCCTAAAATATAGAGCAGCTGACGTGGCTCTGATACCACTGTTCAGTTTATAGGGGAGACAGACAAGGCAGCGGAAACAAAAAATTTCTCCCCAACCCATACCGAGGAAACGCGTCAACGTCTATATAATAGGAAAGGATGGTTTGCGGAATCATACCTTGTCCCGAGGCTTGCTCGGCGACAATACCTCGCGCAATGCACGGTCTTCAACTCTGGACTTTGACGATGTCTGTGCAGCTCTTGGTCGAACCGAGACTGACAACTCCTACTCGAACCGGACTGTCGGATGATAGTTGTCCTCCTAAGCGGCAGTGTCCTCCCGCCTCTGTAGTAGTCCACACGGACCACCTGGAACTCCACACTCCTTATCCCACAAGGAAGTGGAAGGAGTCGCACCCTCCTGTTGACGTACTAGTCGCCAACACGCTCTCCTGCCTCCTGTTGCAACTGCAGTTGTCCTTCCCTTGCTACACCTCCCTTTTGCGGGAAGCACTTGCTCGGGCTCTCTCACGGTTACCAAAACCAGAGAGAACGATAACTTGCAGAGCAACTGGTTGCACTGAGTTGTACTTTGAGAAGCCCCCAATACCCCTATATATATAGGAGAGTCATGGGACAGGGTTCTCCATCCCGGGCAATGCGGGACTAATGCAGGAGTAGAAGGGTTCGAGAATTTTCCACAAAAAGCAACTGGTTCGCAACTTGAAATGATCGGTTCACAACTAAACCGATCGGTTTGGCCATTGAGCCGTTCGGTTGGACCTGAGCCAATCGTTTGGGGCACTCCAACCGATTGGTTGGTGCCCTGAACCGATCGGTTCATGGTCCTAGTCCGGCTCAAAAGACTTTCCTTGTTTCTTTCCCAATTGGTATCGAATACCAATATTATTCCCAATCGAATTGGCAATTTGAAACCAAAGGAAAATTCTTTCCGACATGACTTTTCCCAACTGGTCGGTTGCACCAGTTGAGCCGATCGGTTCAACCCTTGAACCGGTCATTTCAACCTAGGTATGAGCCGATCGGCCTGGACACTCCAGCCGACCGGTTCAGCAACCTCAGCCGACCCGTTCATCACATGAACCGATCGGTTGGGAGCACAGGTTGGGCAAAATCAGTCAATTGCGATTTCAATCAATCTGATACTCCAATCAATGCGTCCAACACCTTGAACCATACGATATTGATCTATCGACTGATTGAGTGTTTAATTGAACTACTAAACTCCTTTAGTAATCACTCTAAACATTGCTTTGTGGACAAAACTCCTCTTCCAGGTTAAATCCTATGTGTGTGACCCTGCAGGTCCATTTCATGTTGGTAGTGAAAGTCCATAACACTTATGACTTCACAAGCAAAGAGTGGTGCCTAGTCACACATCAGTGCTACCCAAGTGAAAGTAGAAAGTTGGAGAACAACTTTCATCCTACAATCCGTGAATGGTGTTACAGCAAATGTATAATTCCTTTGTCACTGATATCCCGAATGAACTCGAGGCATGGAACAGTCATCCTGTCAACGTTCATTCACTTCCTTGATCTCAGAGTAGACTGGAAGAGATATGTATGACATCAGTATCATATACTGATTCACACATGCGTGCACGCCTTTCTCAATCCTACTCATCAAGTGGCCATGGATATCAAACTCCCTCAGGAGGGACAAATCCCATATCTATCACTCACCCCTCAAAAGCCCCATGTGTCAAAGCCACCCAATCATCACCTTTATAACAACCCATGTTTCAGGACTGCGTTTGATGATGTCAAAGTGTGCCCAACGACATGTGTTGAGTGCAGTGATTTTAGGTCTAAGAATCACACTCACCACCATCACTGTGAGTACTGACTGTGACTACCATCTCATGGTTCCATGTGTCAAACTCACGGTGGGTCTGTCCGGTACACTTGTTCTCTAACAAGTACCTATGTGTTTGGTTTGATATCTCTATATCATGACTAATGAGATTCTGTCATCAACCAACACCACAATCTAGTCTTGTGTGTCATTGCTGTCTATCTACCTTCCACAATGACATCCGACTAGGGACATATCAAGAATGTACAAACTCTTAGCATCTGTATGATCTCATCGTTCAGGTCATGAACCTGAAGGCATACGTCATTGAGTACTATCATTCTCTAGACATTCAATCTGTTCTATCACTATCTCATATGACTGAACCAGAAAGAATTGGAAGCTCGCCTTTTATGTTTATCAAATCAATCTTAATGTATCCCACCAATCATCACATGATTGGCTCTCAGGGCATACATACCAACACTGTTGTCGTTGGCGCAGATAGTGATGGCACTGCTAGTGGTACACCCACTGTTGTTGTGGTTAGTGACGCTGCTACTCCAATCAGATCAAGCACCTCTGGTGCTGCTTCTTCTTCGTCTCATATTCCGAAGTCTTCTAAAGGTGGCGGGTCTCGTAAGACTCTGTCCTCTTCTAAAGGTCTTTAATGACCTTCCTCATGACCAATGTTCGTGGCTCGGGGAAGCCACGTAAAAATAAGGAAGTTAGAAGGACTATCTTGGATAATAAAGCTACTGTGGCCGTTCTTGTTGAAACCAAGATTAAATCACATATGATTCATACTTCTGATCGCATGTTCCCTAAAGGATGGCTTTGGGTTTCCAATCATTTGCATGACCCTAATGGACGCATTTATATCGGTTGGAATCCCAATTGCTGGGTTACCACTTTATCTGAGATGGATGACCAGCAGGTCACTATGAAATGTACTAATAAAGGTGGTCTTAACATATATATTACTGCCGTCTATGCTAGGAATTTTTTTGCTGAACGCTCGATCTTGTGGGATTCTCTGGTTAGAATTGCTGGCACCATTAATGAAGCTTGGCTTATCACTGGTGACTTCAATAACATCAGGAAGCAAGAAGAAAAAGTGGGAGGTCGTGAGGTTCCATCTTCTATTCTTAGCTCGTTTAACGCTGCCTTAGATAATGCAGGTCTCACGGAATTACCTATCATTGGTAAGGAGGTCTACACATGGCATAACAAACAAGGTGTTGCTAAACGAGTTGCCTGTAAACTTGATAGAGCTTTTGTCAATGATGCATGGATTTCTAAATTTCCTGGTTCCAAAACTAAGTTCATCACCTGCTCCTACTCTGATCACTGTGCCTTGAACATTAATATGAAGTCTATTTCCTTTAAGAAGAAACCTTTTCGATTTCTCAACTTCTGGATGGACTGGGAGGGCTGTCGGGACATCATTAAGGATGCTTGGGCTTCTGAAGTCATTGGTAATCCTCTTTATCAATTCTGTCGTAAGCTCAGTATTGTCAAGGATAAGTTGAAAGCTTGGTCCAAGAAATATGTTAATCTCAAAAATCTGATTGCTAGGGAAAGAATGGAGCTTGATGATATTTCTGCTGTTATACGACGTTGTCCCCTTGATTCCGATCTTATTCTTGCTGAAAAACAAACTCTAGCTAGATTGGATGTTCTTCTTAAGGCTGAGGAGGTTTATTTCTGGCAACGCAGCAGGATGGAGTGGCTTTCCAATGGAGATAGAAACACCAAAGTCTATCATACCATTGTCAAGAAGAGGGATGTTATTGATTCTATCACTGAGCTCTTTGATTCACAAGGTAATCTTTTGCAGGATAGTGATGCCATCGCGAATGATACTGTTGATTTCTTTGAGCAGCTCTATAATCAGCCTCTCTTGGCTTCTAGTTCTTGTATCCCAGAATGGACTCCTCTTGTCTCTAGCAATGATAATAACATGCTTTGTTCTACTCTGAGTTTGATTGAAGTTCGTGCTGCCGTTTGGAGCATTGGACCTCATAAAAGCCCGGGTCCGGATGGCTTCAATGGATATTTCTATAGACATAACTGGGATATTATATGTGATGATCTACATAAGGCTGTTAAGTGGATTTTTGAAGGTGGTAACATGGTAAGGCAAGTCAATCATGTTTTCCTTGCTCTCATTCCTAAGAAGGACATGGTCTCCTCTCCTACAGATTACAGGCCCATCTCTTGCTGCTCAATGCTTTATAAAGTCATTGCAAAAGTCATATCCAAAAGGCTAGCCAATCTTTTACCTAATATTGTTTCTCCTTTTCAAGGCGCTTTTGTTAAAGGTAGAAGTATTGAGGACTGCTCTCTTCTTGTGGCTGAATTTACTCTTAAATTTAACCGTAAGAACAGCCCGCCTGCTGCTTGCATTAAGTTGGATATCACTAAGGCTTTTGATTCTGTTCGCTGGTCTTATTTATGGGACTGTCTTCTTGGTCTTGGCTTCAATGATAGGTTCATCTCTATTCTTAAGCAATGTGTGGAAACTACGTCATTTTCTCTCTTGTTGAATGGTTCCTCGGTGGGGTTTTTCAAAAGCTCTAATGGTCTTCGTCAAGGTGACCCTTTGTCACCTTTACTCTTTTCTCTGTCTATGGAAGGATTCAGTAGATGCATTGAGGTTGCTTATGACAACAAGCTTATTCGCAGCTATCCTATCAACAGGACCAAAGCTCTCAGCCACCTTCTGTTTGCAGATGATGTTCTGATTTTTTCTGAAGGTCGTATGCGCAGCCTTGTCAATCTCAAGAAAATTCTGCATGAGTTTGGTGCTACATCTGGTATGAAATGTAATCCAAATAAAACCCACATTTTTCTATCTTCTTCATGTCGCAACAAAGATACCTTGATCAATTGTCTGGGTATGCAGCAAGGCACGTGGCCATCTAAGTATCTGGGATTCCCTATGGCAGGTGGTAATCTTAGAAGGCGTCACTATCATGAATGTTTGGACAAATTGAGAGATATGATACAAAGATGGTCGGGTTCTAAAATCTCTATGGTTGGTCGCATAGTCCTTATCAAACATTGTGCTATGGGTTTGATTAGCTATTGGCTTCGTATGGGGGATATTCCTCCTGCTGTGTTACGTAGGATGGAATTACTTCTCTTGGATTTCCTTTGGGGCAGCTCCACGCATCCTTCTTGTTGGGCTCGCTTGGCCTACCCTCTTTCTGAAGGTGGCCTTGGCTTCAAAAGACTTGATGAGCTTGCTGATTTCTACACTTTGCAACGCATCAAAAGATTCACTCAAACGCAAAGCATATGGAGCACATGGATGTCTAGCAGATATGGCAATTCTTTGACTGTACCTTCTAGTTGCGGCTCTACTTGTCATAAGCGCATGGTGGCCCTTTGGCCGTCTTTCTCCTTGTGGGCGGGCAATGATCTCTGGAACAATTGCAGACAACGGCGACCTTCTGATAAAATCTTTGATAATCTTTGGTCTTCCAGGCACTATCCTAGGTGGAGCCTTACTTGCTTTAGAGCTCTTAACAACGTTCTTCCTACATGGGAAAAAATCTGCTCTTGGTCAGGTGCCCCCGTCCCTGCATGTTTATTGTGTGGTTTACACAGTGATTCGACATCTCATTTGTTTGATGGCTGCAAATACTGGAGATATATCTGGGGTCGAGCACAACTTAAACTTAACATTAGAACTTCTTATTCTCTTCATGAATGTCTTACTGAGCTCGGCAGGAGATCCAAGCATGCTAGAATCATTGAGCTTTGGGCTATCACCGGTGCAGCTCACCTTATTTGGACTGAACGCAACAATAGACTACATAATGGAGGCTCCTCGGACTTCATTATCATCTTCAATCATCTTGCTTTGGAAATCAAGAGAATGTACTTTTCTTTTAGATCAACGATTGATGTACCTCCTATAATTGCTAGGAATTGGGATTTGCTGTAACCATTTCCTAGGAGCTTGTAGCCACATGTTAGGGTGTGGCTTTTAATTTTGTCCCCCCTTGGGGGTTTTGGAATATACTTACCCAATTTTCCAAAAAAAAAATGGTTTAAGGATCCAAATTGCCTCTAGATGACCCACATTAAAATACATCCCTAACGTAAGGGATGAGATATTGAAAATAGAGTCTATCAATCAAGCAAGATCTAGATGTGAAAGATTAATTATCTTAATTCTATGAATTTGCATGGTGTCATTAACATGTAAAATATATATATATATATATATATATGTATATATCCAATCTTTGAGCAAGTTGCAATCTTTAAAACAATATAGTTAGAATGGTAAGATGATGTAACAGGATATATCAAAAATGTGGGTTAAGAACTTGATATCTATGTGAATTATGTAACTAGATTATCATGTGAAAATCTAATTGAAGAATTATGATCCAGATTATTAGAGTAATGATGTGGTGAAATTATTAGACAAGCTTCATATATGATCATGAACAAGTAAAATATTGGTTTCCTAACTTGATAAGTATTTTGTATTATGAATAAGTAGAAAAGGTAAATAGATATATTAAGTTTATCAAATACAAGAAGTAGTTAAAAAAAATTAAAAAGTATATAGATGAAAAACTAAAACAAGTTTCAGCTTGATCAAGAACTAGTAAAACAATTAAAGTATGCAATATATTGATCTAGACCTGGTAAATAGAGCAACAAAAAGGATAAATTGAACTATATCTAGAGTCCCCTTGTTTTTTTAGATAATCTTTCTTGGTATTGATATTGTCTCATGTAAACCGCAATAAGTCATAGTTTACATTCAATTGTTACAAAAAATGATAGTAAAGAAGTACTGAAGGGATATGTTCACTAGGGGTGTATCCCCAGTTGTTAATAACATATCATCAAAATGGGTGGTGTCCCCTATTACATGATATATATCACGTGTCCTGCTAGATATAATGAGATGTGTGGATGATCTCAGTTTTCACCACCACCTTCAATCAGGTGTTCTATCTGCACTCTCGTGATGCTAGGCTCAGTGACCTAGTTGTATAACTCCTTGTGAACTATGTCTCCATTGTAACATGTCATATAGGAAATTGTGATAGTTTGTATCCACCTGTTGGAGTACTTTTTGTATAGATAGAATATGTTTATCAAATAATATCTTATTATGAGATATCAATGTGGACAATATGATTGCAGCAATCAAATTATCATGTTGATTGTATTTATTTGTTCTGCTTCTAGTGTTTTGAAGCCTATGGAAGGTGTTGAGATTGGAGTCGGGTAAGATGATGGTGGTTGTGGTGTAATGTGTCCAGATCTGTCTTGATATGTGACATCCATAGAAAAGGTGTCAGGTTGTTTCCTCTTTGTCTTTACATAATGGACATCTAGATGGTTCCTGGAATCCTTTGTTTCTCATAATCATGTCAGTCGGTACTCTATCATGGAATATTAGCTAAATAAAGTTGTGTATTTTGGGTGGACATTGTGTCTGCCATATAATCTTGTAATGCCTGATCTGTCCTCCGTATATATATATATATATATATATATATATATATATATATACATATATATGCATGTTTGGCAGCATATCTAGTTCCCCAATGCCATGTTTGGCGGTATATCTAGAGTCCCCTTGTTCCTCCTTTCCATTTATGCATCTTCATGGTTTATCAAAATTGTTGAACTAGAAGAAGGATCTTCTACATAGTTGTACAACAGTAATAAGAAAAAGGTACTTCACTCTCTAGATTTGGGAGATTCAAAGGGGAGAGGGTTGATGATGTGTGTGGGGTTATGTATAGTTGTTTTTAGGGTCAATTAATTCATCATGGAGACAATAAAAAATTAAAAACTAGAACACTTTGTGAAAATGGATAGGAAATTAAAAATCACAATAGGGCTCATATGGCTCATAAATTGCAACATTCCATGGATAGCGTGCATTGAGGAACACGAGACTCCTCCATGAGTATATCCTAGAAGAATGTTGCAATCCAATGGGTTTATCCCCAGGAAACAAAAACCATTTTTCCTCTCAGAGATTCTAACTTTCCAAAAGTTTTTGAATTCTTCTTACACTAAAATTTCCTTTTTTTATGAAATTGTGTCTTGAGAGCTAGAATTTCAATAAAAATATAGGAAAGAGGTAACAATATAAAGGCCAAATATTCCCCTTTTTCCTTTCTTATTAGAAAAATAGGAAACTAAATTGAAATGTAATTAGGATTCAAAATAAGATGTGGCATTGAATTGAATATTATTTTCTTTTCAAATAATAATACATTGTTCAAAGAGAAAAAAAGGCAACTAATTTCCAACAGTGACTGAAATTGAAAATTTAATTTATGGAAAATCCAATTGATAATATTTGAAAAGGTTTGTAAAAATCTCAAATTAAGGATAGATTATTCTTTTCATAAAAATAATATATTTTATTGATAAACCCTTGACATAAAGAAAATGGGTAGATGATGGATCTAATAGGTTGAAAATATGTGGAAAATGCAGAAAAAAGGGAATAGATTACATACTTACCTAGATCATATAATATCAATAAATGATTGAGTGATCAAAAATGTGGTGTCAATAGTATTCTCTCTGATGACAAGGTTTGAGGTATGAGTTAACATGTTGGCTTGAGCATGATAAGTCATAGTTTATTGGTGATGAAGGGCCAAAAGGTGAGACACATCAAGTGCTTCTATAGAGCATGAGTCTAAAAGATAAAATATATTGGCAGCATGATTTTCGAAAGTTTATCATCTATGTAAAACCCTACAATTATCATTGACTATGTTTAGTCAATTGATGATAATTTATGGATTGTGTGGTGATACTACTTCAATTTTAGAGTTGGAGTTGGAGTAGTAACCATGAAATGGAAAAGTGCATGAGTTGTCTATATTTTAGGGGGTTTTGTGAGGGGGTGTAGCAAAAATACTAAATATGTTAACAAAACCCTTTCTAGTGTATCCATCATAGCCATAAAATGATGATATGTAAGATACATAAAAGGGATATTAAAATTACCTTTGCATGCACTAGTTTGCCAACAACCAGACATGTTTCAAGTCAATGTTGATCTTGCAATTCAGGATGTGTAATTTTTGTTAATGTGTAGCCACCTTGTCCTTGCATCAACACCTCATAGAACTCTTCCCCCTTGAACATGTAGTTTGTTCAAAAGTCTCTGCACAAAGTTCAATGGTCTTTATGTCAACCACGTATATATTGTAGGTCTTAGAGCACCACCTTGTCCTCTAAGATGAAGTGGAAGCAATGTTTTTGACATGCTAACATCGTGTGATCCTCTCCTCTTCCAATCATAAGAATCTCCCTTGGGATGGATTTCTATCTTTCTCTGCTCTCTCTCCAAGATGAAGAAATTGTGGGTAACTAGTGCCTCATCCCTTGAATATCACTAACTTTATATAGAAGAGGTAAAGGATAGGGTTTCATGAAAACCCAATCTTTTTCCTATTCTCAATGCACAAATAGACACATTAGAGGAAAGCTCAGACAACCTTGCAATCAACTGGGCCCCAATAGCAAGATGGACTATTTTGGCAAGTCAAGAATCAATTTAAATAAGGAATTAGATTCCTTTGTCAATTTTGCTTCATAACCATTATCAATTATCTAGACAAATATTTTTATGAAAGAAAATTATTCATCTGATGTTTCCATAGGAGTTGATCATAGCACACGAGAGAAGCTATGTGTCCATAAAGTTTATTGTTAGCATATTTTTTCTAATTTATTTAACTAGATAAAACAGCGTGAACATAGTGTTTCAACTAGTTGCATATGATGTTATGATCTAGAACGATGTCATGCTATAATGAAAACACTTATCATAATTGCAGCAACTATATGTTGAAGAATTGATCAATTCGATGATATTTAACCATCATGGTTAAATCCAGTGTCTTAAGGATCGCATTTATGGAATTGATAAACAAATTTCACCCTTTTTCTTATTTAATCCTCAATTAATTAATCAACACAACTCAACTTTTTGTTAGTTGATTGGAGGTAGTTAATAGTAGTTTCTAATTGACCCAACTCTCATTGTTCGACAATTAGGGACCTTGAATCCCTATACTAGTTGGGTTGTACACCTTCCTTGACTTGCATAGTTTTAATTCCAGGACTCTACATGTAAACCTTTCAAAGTTTAACCCCTCTTCCTCTTAAATATATGATTGTGGTCAAGAAGGAGACTTGAAGAATGAATTTTAAAAGGTGAAGAAGTATCACTGACACTAAGACAACAAAAAATAGAAGATAATTAAAAGAGAAAATATAAGTAGGAAAAGAAGCATAGGGAGCATGCAGACAAATCTTCTTGGTATTCATCTAAATCTATCATTATCTCAAGCCATGATGAAGATGAGTGTGGTGTTTCAATTGTAGATAGATAAAATAAACATGAATATGTAAATGAACTAAATCTCAATGAGCTTCATAATAATATATTAATTGAAATGTTTCTTTATTCTTATGTTTATTTATATGCAAACAAATTTAGAAAGAAAAAACAAGAATTTGGATAGAATTGTAGATTTTCTATATGTAAGTATAAATTATTTTAAAAAATTATAATATTATGTAGAGTAGAATTTAAATGGTGAGGACATAACTAACTGTGTTAATATTTTAATTTTATTTATATTAAAATTAGAATTTTTCCTTGCTTTCCAAAGTAAATGTTGTAGGATCTCAACTCATCTTCGTTAATAGATAAAAATAACTTGCTTCTATTTTATGGTAAAGGAATTATATATGACCAAGTAGCTTTGTTTAGAAGTTGATTTATTTTATGTTGGTAGTCTCTGGCCAATATTTCTTCAATATTTATCTAACTCTTACCAGACATATGTTGAGAACTTATCTAAAACAATTATGGGTGGTAGGAAATATATTGATGTAATACTACACAATGCTACCAAAAAACTTGCTATATTGTGAATAGAATATGGATATGAGAACAAAAGAACAATAAGAAGAAGAATAAGAACAATAAGATCTCTCCTTATACATCAAAAGGTTATTCTTCTACCTCCCAATCTAGCATTTCACTTGATTTGTTCTTAAAATAAAAGAGGGATTGAACAAATTTGATTCTATATCTTACAAATTTTCTTGATAATATTCTCTATAGCCAAGCATATCTACTTTACAATAGGGGCATGTTAGAGTAGAAGGATCTATCCATGCCAAATTATAGGACTCTACCCTACACATAAAATATGTTTAGTTAATGAAGGGGACATAATTACTAATCATAAAGAAGTAACCATCACAAAAGATGACAAAGAGGTGGTGATTCCTCAAGAGGATCAATTGGCAATGTTGTAGAAGAAAGACGATATTTAATTCCACCTAGAAGATCCCTTTTAAAAGGTCAACAACAAATCACCGCTAGGGATCAACAAAACAAAAGTTTCATCTCAATGTTGGAACTGAAGTCCATATAAGAAGCCATTTTAAGATCGTGATTGAATAATAGTGTGATGCTAGTCGTCACACAAAGTGAGATTACTCAAAACAAAGCATGGAATTAACACTAAACATTCAGATTATCATAACGCACAAGAAATTAAAATTGGTTTCACATAACCACAAAAGCGGAAACATTTTATATCTATTTCCACATGAAGCCATACATATTACATATCATGTCACAAGATGATACATATCTCTATTCACTTAGCCTACTTACCACAACTTGTTACATATGATAATTTTTTCATATATATACAAATCATGTCTATACAACCATGGCTTACTGTCAAAACTCATATCGATGTACAAAAACCTCCCCAAGGAGTTGAGAGTACAGGGAGGGCACATAGGACTCTACTATAAAATACTAGTAGCATATCCAACCTTCAAAAGCAATTGTTCTTCTTGCTGCTCAGCCTCAACTGCACGATCTCTACCTCATCGTGCATGACCACCTAAAAGATGTAAAAACCCACGGGGTGAGACCAACATCCGAGTGAGAGATATAACTCTCCTCCATCATCTATTATAAGCATGAATGTTCAAAAGCAGGAAGCATAGCATTATTATCATGTTCACAAGATTCAGTTAAATGATATGAACAAGGCAGTTACAACTACTTAAGTAGTTTAAGCATCTATAACTGGGTTGCTGAGTAGTAGAACTTCTTATACTTTTAGAAGGAATATGAAGATCATGTATAATAGTTTATTTCTCTTACTGCATTATACTTCAAGAAAATAGTCAAGATATAAGGCATAGGGTCATCTAACTTGAGTCATGTTTAACCCTAAGAAAATATACTACACGGTTTTATTATGTCTTTTCTTGAAGATTTGAGTTGTACCACCCCAAATCCAACTGACCACTATAAAGTCGAAATTAGTGCTATACCAGATCAATGGAAGAGTCAGAATCCATGATCTCACCATACAACTCTCGGTCAGTACGAGAGACAATGCAGAGACGTAATAGTCAATTGCCAACAGTGATATATAGCAAGTTGAAAAGAAACAACTAGTGTGGCCTTGGTACAGGTCACGGTACTAGATAACAGTTCATGCATGGCCATTCAAAAAGAGGCAATCATGTATTTATATTGCTGCATGTCACAAATCACATCACCACGAGGCATGACCACAGTCATCCTCTAAACCTGTAATTGTGGACGCATGGATATATTATCAACTTCCACCCCCGCATATTCAAAAATATGCACTCTGACTTTTCTATAGGAATGACTCATTCCCCACCCAGCAAGTTCTGACAGTGGAATGGATCTATGGCACAGGGCATCTACACAATTAGGATTTCACTTAATTAGTTATGCCAATTGAGCATCTTTTAGTGCATCAATCAATTTAAAACGTACAAACCCTAATCAAGTTTTACAAAAATAGTGGTAAAGGCACACCTCCAAAACATATAAAGTTTGAAGCATAAACTTTTCACATCATTACGTGATACCACTTCCATACAAGGACACCAACATGATTATATCATTAGGGAATAACAATCCCTCATCTCATCACTAGAGGTTACCGCCTCACATTAGGCATAAGCCTCTACTAGGTCATAAGACTCAAAACACATCATTATCATCTCATCATGCCTTAATAAGGCCCATAATCATTCACCTTGTGTCATGTCAATCACACCATAGCATTCACTAGCTATATTATTTAGTTCCACCTTTTTTTTTGAAGCTAACCACCATCTATATTAAGAACTATCAGTTCGAGCTACATCAAAAATAAATTGGGGGACGTCAAGTACTTCCCTTGAAGAGCTCACTGTGCCCTGAAGGGCACATTTCGCTATTTCATGGGCTAGTCTGTTCCTTGATCGTCGAACAAAACAAACAGAAAAGAAGGTAAAACAGTTTCCTACTGACTTAATGTCATCCACCAGAAGACCAAGGTAGTCTCCCCTCTTGGTCGGCTCCCGAACAGGATCCGCCACCATCTTCGAGTCTGTCTCCACCTCAATGGCCGAATATCCCCATTCCCTAGCTCGATTCACAGCAACCAGGATGGCTTGTGCTTCCGCAATTCGGACATCACCTGAGCTTTGCATCCTTTCCGCCACCAGCGCCTTCAAGTTGCCATTAGCGTCACGGATGGCTCCGCCCAGGCCGAGCAAGCCTCCTTGCCCAAGCACAGCGTCGCAGTTCAGCTTGAAACTCCCCAACAATGGAGGTGTCCATCGCGCCCCCTCAGCATCATTCTCCCTGTCACCTGACCTCTGTGTCCACTCATTTGCTCTTTCAAAATCCTCACAGAAGGTAATAGCCTACCGGATGAACTGGTCCGGCGACGCACTGCTGTTCTCGAACACGAACTTGTTCCTGTGAGTCCAAAGCCCCCACAGAATCCCATATGATCTCATGCAATCCGATCGGCTCATCTTTTCATGCATCTGTCGCACGGCCTCCGCCGGGCTCGACTGGTTCAACTCGTCGGGCTGGACTTGTAACTTAGCCGCTGCCCACATCTCCCGCGCTGCTCTGCAGCCGAAGAACACGTGAGGGATAGTCTCCTTAGGTGCATTGCAGCGGGTGCAATTGCCGGCATCAATACAGTGTCTGTCCCACAACCGGCCTCTCGTCGCCAAACCTCCCGTACACATCCGCCATAGAAAATGGGCGAGCTTCGGCGGTAGCTGTGACTGCCAAACTGTCTTCCAAATCTCGTCCCTGTCTGCTCCTCGTGACGATCTATACCCCGCCTTTCCTAGAACGCTCAGCCAGTAAGCCGATTTTACTGAGAAGAACCCTTTGTCCTCCGGCCACCAGTATGGCGAGTCCTCTTGGAGACATCTGCTGATTGGCGTGCGCAAGATAGCAGAACTCACCTCCGGCGGGAAAGCTTCAGTAATAAGCTGCCTATCCCACCCCCCCTCGTCTGCCAATATGTCCTGGACCATACCCAATTCATTTACATGGCTCGGGTACAACTCTTGGAAATTCTCCTGCTGTTCCAACGTCCACCTATCCTTCCATATGCTTATGCTTCGCCCATCACCCACTCTCCAGTTAACCCCCTCCAGAAGAATCGGTTTGGTGCCCCAGATGCTTCGCCAAGTAAAGCTTGGGTTGTAGCCACGTCTTGCCTCCAGGATACTCGACCTCGGAAAGTATCTTGCCTTCAAAATTTTATACGCCAAGGAGTCTTTTTTAGTGAGCAGCCTCCATAGTTGTTTTGCGAGCATGGCCTGGTTGAAAACATGTAGATCTCTAAATCCCAGACCCCCCGCTCTTTTGGGCTTACAAAGGCCCTTCCAACTCATCCAAGAAATTTTCCTTTCATTATTTTTTGCACCCCACCAGAACCGAGCAATGCAGCTTTGTATCTCATCAATTAGGCCCACCGGTAGTTGGAAAACATTCATAACATACATTGGGATTGCTTGCACTACCACTTTGATAAGCACCTCCTTCCCCGGTTTAGATAGAAATTTTTCTTTCCACCCCTGCAGCTTTTTCCAAACTCTCTCCTTGATATAGCTAAAGACTTGCTTCTTTGATCTTCCCATGGACGCCGGCAGACCCAAATATTTGGTATGTCTCTGTACCTCTTTTACTTTTAGAACGTTCAACAGCTCCTCTCTTTGGTGATGCGGTACTCCCTTGCTAAAAACAACTTCAGTTTTACTTAGGTTGATTCTTTGTCCCGATGCCTGTTCGTACTAGCTAATGATATTAGCTAATATCAGGCATTCCTCCTTGGTTGCTTTAGTAAAGAGAATACTATCATCTGCAAAGAAAAGGTGGGTGATGGAGGGTCCATTCCTGCTGGTCCTGACCCCCCTTATAGATTTATTTGCTAAAGCTAAAGAAATAGATTTTGAGAAGGCTTCAGCACAAAGAATAAACAAGTAGGGGGAGAGGGGGTCACCTTGCCTAAGGCCACGGGATGGTAGTATCTTCCTGGACCGGTTACCGTTGATGGCAAAAGAAAAATTAACAGACGATACACAATCCTGAACTTTGCGTCTCCATAGTCTTCCGAACCCCATCTTCTCTTGGACCACATCAAGGAACTTCCACTCCACCCTATCATATGCTTTTGACATATCCAGCTTCAGGGCAAAACTGCCTTTTTTGTTTTTTCCTTCAGTCTTCATTTTGTGGAGAACTTCAAAAGCCACCAAAGCATTGTCAGTAATCATTCTCCCTGGTATGAAGGCACTTTGATTCTCAGAAATCAGACTATCCATCATCGGCTTGAGTCTATTGGCCATGACCTTAGAGGCGATTTTGTAGACCACATTACAAAGACTAATAGGTCAATATTCATCTAGGCTTTTAGGCTTCTCAACTTTAGGAATAAGGACCACCACCGTAGAGTTCACTTTCCCAATATCCTCCTATCCTTTCCACCACCCTTTGATATAATTTGCAACATCCTTTCCCACAACTTTCCAGTAGTGTTGGAAAAAAAGTGGTTTCAATCCGTCTGGCCCGGGCACTTTATTAGGGTGCATGTCAGCCAAAGCTTCTTCTATTTCCTTATCTGTGATGTCTTTTTCCAAAGCCACATTCATAGACATGTTAACCATTTCATTTAACCCCGAGACTACCTCTTCCAGATTCTGCAGATCACTAGAGGTGAAGAGCTCCTCAAAAAAATCCACCACCACTGATTCAATCTCTTTCTCTTCTGTTTGTAGAACATTATTTCTATCAAGCAACTGGTCAATTTGGTTTCTTTTCCTTCTATGGGATGCCTTGTGATGGAAGTATGTCGTATTTTGATCTCCCGACTTCATTTCATTGACACGTGCCCTTGCACACCAGTACTCCTCATCCCGTCTATGCCATTGTTGTAGTTCCTTTGCCAGCACATCACAGTTTCTCAACACTTGGTTATCTAGTGGTTTTTCTTGCTCTTCTGCCAAAAGTTTTTCTGTCTCCCGAATTTTTCTCCTGATATTTCCCAAGTGTGTTGTAGCCCAACGATCAAGCTTTTCCCCGCATCCCACAATCTTGTCCACCAGGCCTCCCCTGTAATGGTCCCCCCATGCACGCTGTATAGTCTCCAGGCAACCCTCCTCGTGTATCCACAGCGGCTCGAAGCGGAAATAATGTTGCCTCCTTTTCTTTTCCTTCTTTGAGTGATCAGCAGAGATGACTACCGAACAATGATTAGACATATAGAAAGGAAGATGGATGACTTTACAAGAATAGAAAACCCTACTCCATTCATAATTCGCCAAGGCTCGGTCCAATCTTTCCCTCACCTGATTATCAACCCTTTTTCCTCTTTCCCAAGTGAACGGTCTACCAGAAAAGCCCAAGTCGAACAAACCACAATCGTCCACCGCATCCCGAAAATCCTGCATCCAGCTATCTAGCCTCGGTGCCCCCCCCCACTTCTCCTCATTGGATAGAATTTGATTGAAATCCCCGAACATGATTGTAGGAGCCTCACAATTGGTCATGACCTTTCGCATGAGATCCCATGTGCGATATTTATTCTGTTGATCCGCCCAACCGTAGATGGCTACTGCTTTCCATTTCACCTGATTCGTACCCTCTTGGACCCAGCATTCTATGTGATGATCTGAAAAGCTAATAACCTCCACAACAATGTCTTTCCACCAAAGACCCATACCTCCCGATCTCCCGTTGCTTGAGAGACACAGACCGTCATTGAAGCCACAGAAACGTTTTACCTCCTCTAGCTTTGTGTCAGCAACCATGGTCTCAGCTAGAAACACCAGGTTGGGGCTTTCTCTTCCTACCCAAGTACGAAGAGCTCTCTTGCTGTCGAGTTTGCCCATGCCTCGACAGTTCCAGCTGAAAATTTTCATTGTTGTTCACGGGTCTGGTCTACGCCAGTACCCGCTAATGTAGAATAGGAGGATGGTGTCGCCTCAGCCCCTTGCCCCTGTTGGACCATGTGTCTTTTGTGCACGAAAACAGTCTCCAAATCTGTGTCTGCAACTATCACAGTATCATCCGTCCTGACTCTCTTGCCCAACTGAAGACCTGCAGCGTACGTTTTCTCCTGTTCTTCGACCTCTTGCACCTCTGCTCTGCGACGGATATGGACTCTCCTGCCCTTGTTGTGTTGTCCCACTGGTGATTTTGAGTCATGATACGTTTTGTTCCTCATCTTTATTCGTTGGCCTCTCGTAACTCTCCTGCTCTCCCCGCTTCCATTGCTGCACTGCATGCCCTTAATTTGCCCTTCTCCAGCTTGCCCGCCTTCTTCCCCTCCATTCCGCCTTAGATCGGACAGAATGCTAGAAAGGATGTTAGAGACAGTAGACTCCTTTTCCTGTGAATCTCCTCCCTGCCTCTGTTTACAGTGCTCTTCCCGACGATCCTCCCCAGAGTTACGACTGTTATCCCTGTCCACCGTTCGTGTAACAGGCATGTGTTCTTCGTCTACCTCCGGTTCCCCTGCCTCGACTAGGTTTTCTTCGGTAGCTCTTTGAGTGTGCTGCTTCCCCAATCTGGACTTGCTAATATCTTCGGTATTACTTTGGTCTTTGTTCCTCCAGTTTTCGAGATGAGCCCTGCTGTCCGTTCCTCCCCTCCGCCCTAGCTCCCTCGGACCTCCTGCCGCCGATAGCTCCTCCCCCCTCGACCCTCCGCTTTCCTCGCGATCCCCGATTCGCTTTGGTTTGACATGGAACTGCAGAGCTTTCTTTGCGCTTCGTGCTCCGTAGATTTCTTCAACTAGTGATTCTTTAGGTTTCCGTGGAGACGCCCGGAGCCAGGATCCCCGCCCTCTTTGAATCGTGTCGTCATCTTCCTCCTTAGGGCAGTCCCGATCCACATGATCCAATTTCCCACATATGTAGCAGTAGTTGGGCAACCTTTCATACTTAATCTCTACTTCCGTCACCACCCCCTTGTTATCTTTAACCTTCTGTACGCGCCGCAATGGCTTCGACACGTCCAAAGCTAGTCGGATTCGGACTGAAGAATCCCACCCAAGGTCATCTTTGTCGAGTTCTACCAGCCTCCCGATTCTCTCAGCTATCGACGTAATATCCTTCGTGGATCTTTGCCCCAGCGGTAGTCCATACAGACGTGCCCAGAAGATACATTCCTTGAAGACAATCTGCCCTGGTACATCTCCGTCGTCGACTTCCTTCGTGAGAAGCAGCCGGTTATCGAAATGCCACGGACCGTTCTCCAGTACCTTCTGCTTGTCCTTCCAATGGAGGAACTGGATTACGAAGGCCTCCTTGTCTAGTTGTTTGAAGACGATGCTTTCCTTGAGCGACCACGCTAGGGTTAGGGTTCTTTTCATTGCCCAGAAGTTGTACGGGCGATCAGTCAGTAATCGGGCCACCAGCGCTAGCAAAACATGATCCTCCGCCTCTTCTTGACCTCCGCTAGGAAGATCGAGAATCGCCTCCTCCTCATCCTCAAGTTCCAGTCTTGCGTACCTCTCTGCTAATTCTTCTGCCATCTCTGGTCGTACCTAGTCCACGAGAGACTACCAAACTTGACCTGCAAGAAAAGGTAACCACGAAGGAGAAGAACGGCGCCACTAGGGCGATGAAGTATCCCAGCGTCGCAACCCTAATCGCCGGAGCGGTTAGAGAGTCCTCCACCTACAAGGTTAGAGTTACACAAGTAGGAGATAGAAAATATCATCTCATGCTAGTTGCTCGAGCAAGCTCAACAATTATAATATGCGTATGAGAATTAGGGTTAGGGTTTTCTCATGTAGCCGATTAAGGTTTCCAATTCAATAATCATCATATAACCCTAGATACATCATCTCCCACTTTCTTGGAACACATAGTTTAAACATTATTTCATTAAACATGTAATTCTCATTATGTAATTAGTAGTGTGTATTGACCCCAAATCATCACTCCTGCATGTGTAGCGACCATCGTGTATAAATACATACGTAGCGACCATCATGGCTCACACATTGGGGAGACCATTAGCTTAGGTCAATGTAGCGACCGCTAGCAAAGGTGTCACCCATGTGTAGCAATCACACATGATACCAACATCATAGCAAAAAAGTGTTACGACGACAACACAACGTTGACTGTGTAGGGACCGCAACACTTCAAAGCACTACAACTACAACCCACAAACCAACCAAGAGTAGTGACCAACATAACCATCCTTGATATTTCAACCAAAAAAAACAGATAGAGTAGCGACCAACACAGGCACAAGGTGTAGCAACCAACAACGGCACAAGGTGTAGCGGCCAAGGGTGTTTAGGGTCAGCCAAGTAGCACCTGCAACACCTCACCCATAATGCATGAAAACACCTATTCGAAACCAGAATTCATCGGCCACAACAAGGATCAGGAAATAGCATGTCGACTACAACCAAGCCAAACCAACAACTTGTAACGACCAAAAGCTTTAGAGTGAGTGTAGAGACCATCAAGGTCAAACTACCTCAATAGCACATATTCAAAACCAAAGATAAACCATGATCAAAATAGATGATGAAACTTAAAAAAACCAAGTGTCATTAAGGAGGAAACCCCACGTAAAGATGAACAACATAGCCCTAAAACCAACGTCACAAAAAACATGGAAACCCATGATAATAAGAGGAAAACCATGTGTCAAGCTCATGAAATCCAAGATCAAAACCTCCAACATCACATAATCATTATGACCAAAGATCATATTGCATGTAGGAATCAACCACTTCGTCATTACTTATAATCAGGTACAAAAAATTAGCATTTAGGAGAAAGAGTAATCCATGAAAGAATACTTCACAATCATAAATCACATATAATGGTATAATTATCTAGCATCTTAAATTCACATTTTAGATATGAAATCAACAACATGCAAGCAAGAATATAGTGCAGTTATAGAAGAGAGGAAACTTATATAACCCACCTTATGAAGAGATCAAGCTCCCAAGATCACAAGCTCCAAAATATATGAAGAACTCAAACTTGGATCAACTCCTCGGCCACAAGGTCACCTCAATAAGATAAGAACACCATGGTCAAAGAAAAGCTCAAGAAAGGGGGTGAAAACCCTAGGCCCAAAAAAAGAAGAAGAAAGGAGAAAGTGAAGAAAGCCTCATCTCACTTGGGTACCACCATGGTCAAACCATAGTCTATGACCCTTGTAAAGAGAAGTTTCCCCCAAGATAGCCACCATGGTAGATCCATAGTCTCACAGCCAAAAAGGAAGAGATAGGGTGCAAAAGAAATGAGATCATGGTGATAGAGCCAATTACCAAGAAGAGAATCACCAAGGATCACCACAAAGAAGATGATCAAGCTCAAGATCACCACATGCAAGGATGATCGGCCACCAAAGCACCAAGATCAGCCTTCTCTAGCTCCACCAAGCTCCAAGGTCGAACACAAAGAGAAGAGAGGGAGAAAAGAGAACTAAAAGGATTGATTACATGTAAAAGAGAGAGCTTATATACTCAAGGTTATGAGTGAGGTAAAGATATGAGGTGTCAAGACATAAGAGCACCAAAAGGACACTTTTCCCACAAAGGACCGACCATGCAACCACTAACACAAGACATGCAACATATGGTGATAAGAATAAGGAAGTGCAGTGACCATTAGGGTCCACGACACCCCTTCGGTCAAAGCAAAGATAGGGGAGGGCATTGTAGCAACTGCTACACAATGCCACTCAACCCAAATGGTTGAAACACTAAAACACAACTCAACCCTAGCAACCAAATCCAACGGAAAAGCATCTAGGTCAAAGAAAATCAGACAAAACAAGGTGCTTCAGTCAAAGCACACCCAAGGCACAAAGCCCATCTGTCTCTACACTCAAAGAACACCACATGGTCGACATCAACACTTCAAGCAAAACCATGCAAACCTTCATATCACCTCGAGGTGTCACTCCATCAACCAAGGATCAAATAATGTGCCCCATAGAATCATCTTCTCTCTCATGAGGATAAGGCATAAAAAGCACAACCTACATTTGATAAATTGCAAAATAGACCCTCAACATGGGTAAATTGCAACTTGGTCTAAAGCAAGCATAACTAGCTCAAACATCAACCAACCAGGACCAAATTGAAGACATAAAATTGTCACATGTTATCAAGCCATATCAAGAGATTAGATTAAGGTTCAAGCATCTTATTAAGCAAGGCAAGCACAATCAAGAACTAAGCTTGGTCAGGGGCCTTGCATCCATATAAACCCCTAATAAGGATTTTGCCCCCAAAATCCTACGCGAAAATAGAAGGGTACTTCCTACGCATCTCTTCATCAAGATCCTATGTGGCTTCCTCCACTCCATGGTGATGCCACAAAACCTTAATCAAAATGATATCATTATTCTTCAACTTCTTGATCCTCCTATCCAGGATCAACACGGGACCCTCCACATACAACACATCCTCATCTAGATCAACCTCTACTGGCTTCAAAACTAACTTAGTGTCAGGGTGACACTTCCTCAACATCAAAATATGAAACACTGGATGCAACCTATGAAACTCAGGTGGCAACTCCAACTTATAAGCCACCTTCCCAACATGTTCCACCATAGGGTAAGGTCCCATATACCTAGAGGCTAACTTACCATTCTTCCCAAACCTCAATATGCCTTTCCAAGGAGAAACCTTGAGATACACCTTGTCTCCCACATGGAAATCCAACGACCTATGACAGTTATCAGCATAAGGCTTCTGTCTATCATGGGTTGCCTTCAACTATTGTTGAATCGTCCTAATGTTCTATGTGATCTGTTGTACAAGCTCATGACCTAGAACCTAATGTTCTCCGATCTCATATCAACACAACGGAGATCTGCAACATCTTCCATATAAAGCCTCATAGGGCACCATATCAATACTCCTTTGATAATTGTTACTATATGCAAACTCTATCAAATTGAGATATACATCCCAACTACCCTAAGACTACAAAACATAGGCTCTCAAAAGATCCTCCAAGGTTAGTATAGTCCTCTTAGACTGTCCATTTATCTACGGGTGGAAAGAGGTACTAAACCTCAACTGAGTACACATGGCTGCATGCAGACGCTCCCAAAAGCAACTAGTTAACTGAGGACCTCTGTCTAACACTATAGTCATTGGGATACCATGCAAACAAATGATCTCATCAACATAAACCTGAGCCAAATTCTCTACCGTGTACATTTTCTTCACATGAAGGAAGTGAGTTGACTTTGTCAACCTGTCAACAATCACCCAAATGGAATCATGGCCCTTGGTTGTCCTAGGAAGTCCAAACACAAAGTCCATCGTGATATGATCCCATTCCCACTGTGGTATAGGCAATGGTTGCAAAGTTCCTACATGTTTTTGATGCTCTTCCTTAACCAGCTGACACACTGTGCACTTACTCATGAACTCAACTACATCACGCATTAAGTTAGGCCACCAATATAAATCCTTCAAGTTCTAGTACATCTTGGTGAAACCTAAGTGCATAGCATACATAAAAGAGTGAGCCTCTTCCAAAATGAACTTCCTTATATTATCAACATCAGGTACCCCTGCTCTACCATGATAGCATATTGTCCCATCTTTTGACTCATGGAAGCCATCACGCTTCTTACTGCCAAACTCGACTAGGATCTACTGAATCACAGTATCATGACAGTGTGCATCTCTGATCTGCTACCTTAATGTAGGCTTCACCTATAGATGTGCCAACAATCATGCTAACAAGGACATTTCTAACTTCACATTCATCTGACGCAAGGAGACCAACATATCTCTCTTAGGGAACACCATGAAACACAATTGTGCCTTATCCATAGATGATGACGAAGAAGATTTCCTGCTCAAAGCATCTACCACCAAGTTCACCTCCCCTGGATGGTAGTCTATGGTGTAATAACAATCTTTAATCAACTCCATCTAGTGTCTCTGTTGCATGTTCAACTCCTATTATGAGAAGATGTAGTTGAGGTTCTTGTGGTCAGTGAAGATCCGGAACTTTTCATCATAAAGGTAGTGCCTCCATATATTTAAGGCATGGACCACTGCTGCAAACCCCAGATCATGTGTAGGGTAGCTCTCCTCATGTTTCTTAATCTATTGCAGAGCAAAAGAAATCACGTTCTTGTCTTACATCAGCACACAACCGATACCATTCTTCAGAGCATCATAGGAAATTGTGTGTCCTTTTCCTTTCTTAGGAAACATTAACATTGAACAATGACACTTGTCATCCTAGATAAAAGGCACATCTTTCCTCATCAGCTTTTTTAGGGGTAATGTCATTGTGCTAAAGTTCTTGATGAACCTCCTATAGTAGGTTGTTGACCCAAGGAAATTGTAGACTTTCATTGGTGTTTGTGTTATTGATTGCATATCAGGTACCATATTGATCCCAAAATCAATATCTCTATGTGGGGAAACACGTCTTCAAACTCACAAACAACTAGCACTTCCTGAATAATAGGATTCCTTGCCTTAGTTTCAACCACATGTGCCAAGAATGCATCACAACCCTATCTCATCTGCTTCTCTACTGTCATCACTGATACCAGATACATCAGAAGAATTTTCCTATCTCCTTGGAAGATCCACAAAACATCACTGTCATGAAACGTTGCCACCTTGGCACTACAGTCCAAGACTAATTGATACTTATCAGAGGTATCCATTCCAAGGATCACATTAAATCTATGCATATTAAGTGGTATAAGATCCACTTATATGTTGCGTCCTGAGAAAGAAATAATGCATGAAGGAAATTTGTAACATCCCTGACCTGGGTTATGAACTAACCCCAGGTGTTTTTCTTAATCATGTGATTAAATGCTTGTGGTTATCTATTGATAATGTAGTTAAAGCTTCTGAGGAACATATATTTCCATTTCTGTCCTTTTTAAACAATATTGTAATATTGTTTTGTTAAAAGTGGACTTATGTGCAAATTACCCAATTAGAGGGGTTAATTTGCAAATTACACATGTTTATATGTTCCTCTGATGATAATACATCATAAGAATGAATTTGATGAAGTATTATGGATTCTCCAAGCTTGGGCACCAAAAGGTAGCTTGTGGAGCAATCCTTGTGCTTTAAACCCTAGTTTTGGTGTAAAGTGCAATTTACCAAAAACATGGGGTGCAACATATAAAATATACCTTATAGAATATCTTTTATGACTCTTGGCATCAATTAGAGTAAAAATGATAAGGGGGGCGCTTCATTTGAATAAACAAATAAGAAGGATAACCCTTGTAACTAAATAACCAAGTCATAAGCATATTGACCCTTTTATATGTGTACAAGTTAGTAGGATGTTTGGCTTCCTTTTCACTAGACTTTGGTTAAGAAAGGAGTTTTGCTTAATAATAAGAAGGAGGGGTGTGTCCAAGAAGGAGAGAAGGACCCATATGAGAAATAGAAGAAAAGATTGTCCTTATCTTGAAAACATGCCCAAAGTATATATACACCTTTCTTTTACAACCAAGGGATCGTTTCCCTTTCTCTCTTCACTTATCTCTTGCTGTGGCCTACTAAGGAAGGAGCTCAGGATCCGGGGAGAATGGTCAAGTAGGTTTGGGTAAGCTTTGGTTATCTTCTAGCTTGGATTCATGGAGGAAATCATAATACAAGGTTGGTTTGCTAGTTTTTCTTACTAAGTTCTTCTTTCTAGCCATCCTTTCCAACCAATTCTTGAAGAAGAAACCTTGTACGACCAGTGGAGCTCAAGCCACCATTAAAGCTTCGAAGCTTGGAGCTCTAGAGCTGGTTCTAAGGCGGGTTTTATAACTCTAAACCCTTAAACTTTGTTATGCATCTTTCTTTCTTGCAAAAGTAGTTTGTTCTTCTTTCCCCCATCCTTCCTTGCTTTCTTGCAACTAAAACCATGAAGAACAGACCTGGATCTGGAGGTAGAAGAAGGGGTCGTGATTACCAATGTTACTTTATCATACGGTCTTGCCCCCCCCCCTTTTTGGCCAAACGGTTTGGGGCAAACGGTTTGCAAAACCGTTTGAGGGGCAAACGGTTTCACAAGGTCGGTTGGAGCAAACGGTCTCCAAGACCATTTGGTTGAGTTGACCAAGCGTTGACCATTTGAGATTTCTGTTCATACTTATGTAGGTTAATAACCCTCCAAATTTTATGGATTAACTCCCAAGGAATCATGAGTTAAAGGCTAATTAATTAGGTAAACCTAATTGGATTAAGTGCTGATTTTCAACCTGATTAACTTGACCTTTTTGGGAAAACGGTTTCAAAACCATTTGAATGAATTGATCAAGCGTTTACCGTTTGGGATTTCTGTTCATAATTATGTTAGTTAATAACCCACCACATTTTATGGGTTAACTCACAAGTAATCGAGAGTTGAAGGCTAATCAATTAGATAAACCTAAATGGATTAAGTGTTGATTTTTCAGCTTGATTAATTGAACTTTTTGGGCAAACGGTTTCAAAACCGTTTGAGTGCGTTGACCAAGCGTTGACCGTTTGATATTACTGTTCCTAATTATTTTGGTTAATAACTCACCAAATTTGAGGGGTTAATTCTCAAGGAATCATGAGTTGAAGGCTAATCAATTGGGAAAACCCTAATTGAAATTAGTGCTGAAATTCCAATGAGTTAATTTGAGATTTTGGGTTGATTAGCCCAAATGGTCTCAAGACCGTTTGGGGATCACCCAAACGGTCTCAAGACCGTTTGGGGGTCACCCAAGACCGTTTGTAGGTCTAGGGTGAAGTATGGATATGTGTTTGAAGATCCAAAGATGTGGTATGAACCCTAATCGGCTAAATACTGATTTTGCAAGTGAATGAGATGATGTGTTGGGTTGATTGGCCCAAACGGTTTCAAAACCGTTTGGGGATCACCCAAACGGTCTCAAGACCATTTGGGGATCACCCAAGACCGTTTGGAGGTCTGGGGTTAAGTATAGTTGACCAATTGAAGGTCCAAAGGTACCAAATCATATTACAATTAAGTGTTGATTTGTTGATCAATTTGATAGACCAATCCTTGATGGAATTTCACTAGAATCCAAGGGTTGGATGAGCCAAACGGTCTCAAGACCATTTGGAGCTCATCCAAACGGTCTCAAGACCGTTTGGAGCTCATCCAAACGGTCTCAAGACCGTTTGGAGGTCACTCAAGACCGTTTGGAGGTCTAGGGGTGAGTATGGTTAAGCAATTGATGATCCAATGTTACTAAGTTAAAGTGTAGTCAATTGCTGATTTGGTGATCAATCCAATGATCCAAACCTTAATTAGTTGACTTAGATTTTGATGAGACTTTGGGAAAACGGTCTCAAGACCGTTTGGAGGATGTCCAAATGATCCTAAGACCGTTTGGGCCAAGTCATGTCCCAATTGAATGTTAATTGATGGGTTCAACTTCATTTAGACTCATGTTGATGGACATTGATGGTTGATCGATTATAAACCCTAATTTAATTGGTTCCAACCCTATTTGGCTATCAATTGAAGGTCAATTGAGGGTTCAATGGGTTAAGGATAACCCTAATTATCTCAATTGATAAGTGGTTAACATATATGAGGTCAATTGAAGGGTTCAACCTTGAAAACCCTAATCGATTGTAAGTGTTGATGCACTTTCTAGGTCCATGCGGTTTTGAGACATTTGGACCAAACGGTCTCAAGACCGTTTGAGTCCAAACGGTCTCAAGACCGTTTGGGGGCAAACGGTCTCAATACTGTTCGGGCCCGAACGGTTTCAAAACCATTTGGACTCATGCGGTTTCCAAACCGTTTAAGGTCATGCGGTTTCAATGGTGATTTGTTCAATCGGTTTCAAAGTCAACCATGTCCAAACGGTCAACATGATGATATAGTTTCAAGACCGTTTAAGGGCAAACGGTCTTGAGTGTCATGCGGTCTTGAAGTCAACCCTAACCAAATGGTCAACTCTTCCAAATGGTCTTAAGACCGTTTGGAGGTTGAAGTGTGAAAACATTTGGGGACTTTTAGGGTTAAGATTGCTTAATGCTTTGAAGGCTTAGATGGTTCAATAGTTGTTTAACCTAAACCCTAATGATACCTAAAGATATTAAGGGGATAAGTAATTAGTAGCTTGACCCATGTTATGGTTAATGCTGAACATTACCAAAGTACCCTTGAAGGGTTCAAGTAGATAACAACCCTTGATCAAGTAAACCCTAATGATTATAATGGGATGTCTTAATCTATGTAAATCAAAGATGACTTGACCTAATCTGACCTAGAGTGATGTAAACATCATCTAGTAGTGAGAGGAGAGATAAGGCTCCTAATATGAATGTGAATCAAGTAACATACCTTCAATATGTAAGAATGTACATGATTAGGATATGATCCATTAAGGTGAGATCATAGAAACCCTAATTATGTTGTTTAATGAATCTTAAACTAATTTTAGGGCATCAATGATGATAATTTTCATACATAATGATGTTATGATCTCAATTCACTATGAAGTGAATAGTAAACCCTAATTCTAGAATAATAACATGTAATGTGAATAGTAAACCCCAATTTAGGGTGATCTGATAAATGGAGTAATTCAGGGTTATGCCTTTGGGTATGAAACCCTAACTACAAGTTGTAATATGAGGAATCGTTATGCCTTGTGAGCTAAGAGGTTCAATAACCCTAGGTTGAAGTGATTTAATCCAAACCCTAGAAATCAATGGCGATATGCTGATTCTCAGCACGCCCGTGCTAAGGAGCACGTTCGTGGTAGCTTTACTTTGCACGACCGTGCAAGGTGGCACGGCCGTGGTGTTCTATGAATAGATTGAAAACAATTGGTATTGTGCTGATATTGTTATATATGCATGTCTTCAATTATGCTAATCATGCAGGTTGCTAGCAAAAAGGTAATCATAGCCAGGCAAGGGTTATGATGTTTTATTCATTAAAAGCATTCTATAAGCTTTATGAATGATGATATACTATGTTGCCTGGTTCAAGAGATAACATATGAGAATGATGGGTTGTAAGAGCCTTGAGTAATATTTACATTGTTACAATTAAGGTCATGCTATTAGATGACTTATGATGATTTAAGGGTTTGAACACCCCTGTTCTTGAACCATAATGATGAGATGGTTATGAAATGATAATTGTTATGAAATAAACTTTATACATTTAGTATTCTTCTTCTATAGCAGATGTTTTAATTGTTTATGTTTGGAAACATGCTTGGTAATAAAAGAATACTGAAATGTACCTAACGAATCAAGTATAATCATACCATGTAGGGCCCTGACCATAGATCCATCATTGTCAGAGACCAAATGATGGTGAAACAGGTTTTCTTAAGGGAACTCCTGGAGCATATACTTTTGAGTATATGGGGGTATATGGACGTGAATATCCTTACGTCCTAGTGTAGGAATTGATGTAGATGTACTTTAATCTTTCAACCCTTCACTATATATATTCATATCAGGTGATGTACCACAAATCTCCCGAAGAAATTATTAATACTGCATCGATGAGAGATAAACAAGAAATCTTTCGATGATGATGAGAGTTTAGAACTCCACTGTAACTCTATAGCTAAGTTTCCAGAATACCCTGGATAGCTACTACAGCAGAGACACAAGATGTTCTGCAAGTAAATCCTCTTACTGACTGAGGAAGATGAGGTCATAAGAATCTGGCTCTTTTGATGACCTATGTATGGTACCGATGCGATTTTTATAAATGGTCGGTTGGAGTATGAGCGGTATACCTCATCTCCGCAGGGCATAATAATGTTTGAAAAATATAATCAGCCGTGTAGCATAATTGCTTAGGTTGAACTATGAGAAACAAATGTTTGATGTTACATAGTTTATATATGTTCCTCATATTCTTTAATGAGATATGATTTGATATCCAATTAGATTATAATTGAAATGTTGTTTTACTGACATTAAACCTGCTGTTAAATGTTAATAATCATACTGCTTAATGTTATTCCCTATTGAAATAACAAAGCTTCTGGAGGAGAGTTATAACTCTCGTTGGGACAATTATTTAAATTGTCTCAACCCCGTGGGATTCTTCTTTTTAGGTATACGCCGAGGACGAAGGAATCCATTTAAGAATGAGCAAAAACAGCAACAATAATATTAGGGGCAGCAGTGAATTTCAGGTGGAGATACTGACTGTCAAGTCTTGTAGATAGTATGTCTTATGTCGTCTATGTACTCTCAGGTCCTATGAGTCAGTAGGTCTAAGGTTTTTGGCTTTAAGCCTCGAGATTTTGTTGTATTTTTCCTTGTACAGATAACAGGGCAATGAATGCATGTAATCACTTGAGAGGTGATCCCACAGAGATGTAATGTTAAAACATGATGTAAAGTGTTTATCCTGTTTCTTATAAAGAAGTTTTATGGTTTAAGGATCTTTTCTTAAAAAGTTTTAATTTCTAGTGATTTTTCATTATTCTGCTGCCAGTTAAACAATCGCTTCCGTAGAGTTTACAGCTTCCGCATTAGTTAATCTTGTTTTCACGAGACGGTCATCACAATTTAGTGGTATCAGAGCTCTAGGTTCGCTGAGTCTACATAGACATAGGACTAAGGTAGTAGAGTCTGTTCTAAGTGTCATCCAGTGTATCTGATGGTATCTTCTGCTCACATAGGAGGAGAGGAACTTGAAGATGACTGGATCGGATGAGGAGTTTGCTGCGGAGAGAAACAATACTGCACCAAGAAGAGGTGTAGAGGAGCAAGCAATAGAGGGACAATTACCTGAGATTCCCCTAGCTAACCCAACCATGATAAGGAATTCTTCCTTAGGAATCACTGTTGGGGAATTTAGGGCTACTATGATGTATCTAGTGGATCAAGCACTAGCAATGCAACCCAAATTACCAGCTCCTAATGATGATGTTTTGGATATCAACAGAATATATGAACCACGACAGCAGGATGAAGCAATAGTAGATGATGAAGCTTTGAACTTAGAGAAAGCTTGTGCTCGACCTCATTCTGATGAATCAGTATACAGTAATATAGGGGTTAGAATACAACCAGAAACCAAGACCTTCTATAGGTGTAGGAAGCCTGGACATATCAGCTATAATTGTCCAAAACAGAAATATAAGGGAAGAAATGAGAAAAGGCCTATCCAAATCCAGGAGCAGAGACATGGTAGTTATAAAAGGAAGAAGTTTCTGGTGTCACCAACACAACCAGGACCTAGTGCACCAAGGCAATGGTTATCCAGCAAGGGTAAGGAACCCTTTAGACCACACCGGGAACTCAGAACTTGCTATCAATGTGGACAGGTAGGGCATCTGGTAAGAGATTGCCCAGCCGGAAATGTTATGGCAAATCAACCTCTGAAGCAGAATCAGCTTGAGACAATGAATGATCCTCGAGTCATGACAGGTTAGACGAAATAAATGTTATTCTTATATGTCTTTTTATGATCTCTTGGACAAAACTGAGAAAGTAATTGATTGGATTTTTCTTGATTAATCCTATAAGGACTTATAATGTTGTATAAAATAGATGTTTCATGTTACATGCTTACCTCCATAAGAAAGATGAGGTATTAAATAATTGGTCTGGATAGAAATTCAGTAAGATAAATACTTATATTTATAATGATAAGAAAAGAGAAGGAATATGGTATATACAAGTGCATATTACCTTATCTCAGTATTTATATACCCTGGCCAGGTATACAATTGCTGATGATAAAGTAAATATAGAAACTCTTAGATTGTTATCTTTTTTATTGCTCTGATCAAGTAGTCATTCTGAGATAATCTAATGAGTATCATGAAATAAGAAATATGGGAATAAGGGAGGTTAACACTGTCCAGTAAAGTTGTAAGAATAATAATAAAGATTCTCCCCATGATGTGAAAATGTGATGAGACCATAAGACCTTCATGAATATGTTAGATAATAACAAGGAAAGGAACAATGCCATGTAATCATCCTTATAAAAATTCCTATGCTAGAACAAGGAACTGAGGATGAGATGAGAGGTAAATGTTTCATGAATGGTTGAAAAATACATGAAATAATATGATTCCTTATTCTCTTTCCTACTAGGAACATGGCAATCAAGTGGGTTTTAGGACACTTGATGTGCATAATATAAAGATTTTTATGTAATGAGTACTTATAAAAGTGTTAGTTTATCTTGGACTTTGGTTCCAAGGTGAGAAAATATGTAATAAGTAATGTTCCAAGATGAAAGGAAGATAAGATGTAATGTGTTGATAACACATGTAATAGGTAACAAGATAAGAATGTAATAATATATCTGATGAATTATGTTGATTACCTGGAATAGTCAACAATAGAATCAAAGTAAACATGTAAAATATTATGAACATCACTTGTTAGGGGTTTATGTTTTTCATAAACATATCTTTCTCCAAGATATCTATCAAATAAGTCCTTGATTGATAAGTAACTTTTCCCTATGATAAGAGAATGTACAACTAATGAGAGAATTAGTGCAAATAATAAGGAAAGTTAATATGGTGTTATCAGATATGATAACACAATCAAGGTATGAAAGGACTTATATAGTCTCAAATAAATGATAGAGTATAATTGTGATCTTAAGAAATGTTGATCTAACTAAGGAACATGAGAGTATATGTTCCATATGAATCTTTCCATGAAAAGTTTGTGTGGAGTAACTATGTATTGAACAAAACTCTATGATGTTCCATAATAACGAAATGTCACTTGAAGATATAATGGTATAATGCTTAAATAATACCTGCTTTCCCTTTTCTTTCTAGGATTTCGGGGGCGAAATCCTTGTTAGGGGTTTATAATTTGTAACATCCATGACCTGGGTTATGAACTAACCCCAGGTGTTTTTCTTAATCATGTGATTAAATGCTTGTGGTTATCTGTTGATAATGTAGTTAAAGCTTCTGAGGAACATATATTTCCATTTCTGTCCTTTTTAAACAATATTGTAATATTGTTTTGTTAAAAGTGGACTTATGTACAAATTACCCAATTAGAGGGGTTAACTTGCAAATTACACATGTTTAGATGTTCCTCTGATGATAATACATCATAAGAATGAATTTGATGAAGTATTATGGATTCTCCAAGCTTGGGCACCAAAAGGTAGCTTGTGGAGCAATCCTTGTGCTTTAAACCCTAGTTTTGGTGTAAAGTGCAATTTACCCAAAACATGGGGTGCAACATGTAAAATATACCATATAGAATATATTTTATGACTCTTGGCATCAATTAGAGTAAAAATGATGGGGGGGGCTTCATTTGAATAAACAAATAAGAAGGATAACCCTTGTAACTAAATAACCAAGTCATAAGCATAATGACCCTTTTATATGTGTACAAGTTAGGATGTTTGGATTCCTTTTCACTAGACTTTGTTTAAGAAAGGATTTTTTCTTAATAATAATAAGGAGGGGCGTGGCCAAGAAGGAGAGAAGGACCCATATGAGAAATAGAAGAAAAGATTGTCCTTATCTTGAAAACATGCCCAAAGTATATATACACCTTTCTTTTACAACCAAGGGATCGTTTCCCTTTCTCTCTTCACTTATCTCTTGCTGTGGCCTACTAAGGAAGGAGCTCACAAGCAAGGGAGAACAGCCAAGTAGGTTTGGGTAAGCTTTGGTTATCTTCTAGCTTGGATTCATGGAGGAAATCATAATACAAGGTTGGTTTGATAGTTTTTCTTACTAAGTTCTTCTTTCTAGCCATCCTTTCCAACCAATTCTTGAAGAAGAAACCTTGGACGACCTGTGGAGCTCAAGCCACCATTAAATCTTCGAAGCTTTGAGCTCTAGAGCTAGTTCTAAGGTGGGTTTTATAACTCTAAACCCTTAAACTTTGTTATGCGTCTTTCTTTCTTGCAAAAGTAGTTTGTTCTTCTTTCCCCCATCCTTCCTTGCTTTCTTGCAACTAAAACCATGAAGAACAGACCTGGATCTGGAGGTATAAGAAGGGGGCATGATTATCAATGTTACTTTATCATACGGTCTTGCCCCCCCCCCTTTTTTTGGCCAAACGGTTTGGGGCAAACGGTTTGCAAAACCGTTTGAGCGGCAAACGGTTTCACAAGGTCGGTTGGAGCAAACGGTCTCCAAGACCGTTTGGTTGATTTGACCAAGCATTGACCGTTTGAGATTTCTGTTCATAACTATGTAGGTTAATAACCCTCCACATTTTAGGGATTAACTCCCAAGTAATCATGAGTTAAAGGCTAATCAATTAGGTAAACCTAATTGGATTAAGTGCTGATTTTCAACCTGATTAACTTGACCTTTTTGGGAAAACGGTTTCAAAACCATTTGAATGAATCGACAAAGCGTTGACCGTTTGGGATTTCTGTTCATAATTATGTTAGTTAATAACCCACCAAATTTTATGGGTTAACTCCCAAGGAATCGAGAGTTGAAGGCTAATCAATTAGATAAACCTAAATGGATTAAGTGCTGATTTTTCAGCTTGATTAATTGAACTTTTTGGGCAAACGGTTTCAAAACCGTTTGAGTGCGTTGACCAAGTGTGTACCGTTTGAGATTACTGTTCCTAATTATGTTGGTTAATAACTCACCAAATTTTAGGGGTTAATTCTCAAGGAATCATGAGTTGAAGGCTAATCAATTGGGCAAACCCTAATTGAAATTAGTGCTGAAATTCCAATGAGTTAATTTGAGATTTTGGGTTGATTAGCCCAAACGGTCTCCACATCATTTGGGGATCACCCAAACGGTCTCAAGACCGTTTGGGGGTCACCCAAGACCGTTTTTAGGTCTAGGGTGAAGTATGGATATGTGTTTGAAGATCCAAAAATGTGGTATGAACCCTAATCGGCTAAATACTGATTTTGCAAGTGAATGAGATGATGTGTTGGGTTGATTGGCCCAAACGGTTTCAAAACCGTTTGGGGATCACCCAAACGGTCTCAAGACCGTTGGGGGATCACCCAAGACCGTTTGGAGGTCTGGGGTTAAGTATAGTTGACCAATTGAAGGTCCAAAGGTACCAAATCATATTACAATTAAGTGCTCATTTGTTGATCAATTTGATAGACCAATCCTTGATGGAATTTCACTAGAATCCAAGGGTTGGATGAGCCAAACGGTCTCAAGACCGTTTGGAGCTCATCCAAATGGTCTAAAGACCGTTTGGAGGTCACTCAAGACCGTTTGGAGGTCTAGGGGTGAGTATGGTTAAGCAATTGATGATCCAATGTTACTAAGTTAAAGTGTAGTCAATTGCTGATTTGGTGATCAATCCAATGATCCAAACCTTAATTAGTTGACTTAGATTTTGATGAGACTTTGGGAAAATGGTCTCAAGACCGTTTGGAGGATGTCCAAACGATCCTAAGACCGTTTGGGCCAAGTCATGGCCCAATTGAATGTTAATTGATGGGTTCAACTTCATTTAGACTCATGTTGATGGACATTGATGGTTGATCGATTATAAACCCTAATTCAATTGATTCCAACCCTATTTGGCTATTCATTGAAGGTCAATTGAGGGTTCAATGGGTTAAGGATAACCCTAATTAGCTCAATTTATAAGTGGTTAACATATATGAGGTCAATTGAAGGGTTCAACCTTGAAAACCCTAATCGATTGTAAGTGTTGATGCACTTTCTAGGTCCATGCGGTTTTGAGACATTTGGACCAAATGGTCTCAAGACCGTTTGAGTCCAAACAGTCTCAAGACCATTTGGGGGAAACGGTCTCAAGACCGTTTGGGCCCAAACGGTTTCAAAACCGTTTGGACTCATGCGGTTTCCAAACCGTTTAAGGTCATGCGGTTTCAATGGTGATTTGTTCAATCGGTTTCAAACTCAACCATGTCCAAACGGTCAACATGATGAAACAGTTTCAAGACCGTTTAAGGGAAAACGGTCTTGAGTGTCATGAGGTCTTGAAGTCAACCCTAACCAAATGGTCAACTCTTCCAAATGGTCTTAAGACCGTTTGGAGGTTGAAGTGTGAAAACGTTTGGGGACTTTTAGGGTTAAGATTGCTTAATGCTTTGAAGGCTTAGATGGTTCAATGGTTGTTTAACCTAAACCCTAATGATACCTAAAGATATTAAGGGGCTAAGTAATTAGTAGCTTGACCCATGTTATGGTTAATGTTGAACATTACCAAAGTACCCTTGAAGGGTTCAAGTAGATAACAACCCTTGATCAAGTAAACCCTAATGATTATAATGGGATGTCTTAATCTATGTAAATCAAAGATGACTTGACCTAATCTAACCTAGAATGATGTAAACATCATCTAGTAGTGAGAGGAGAGAGAAGGCTCCTAATATGAATGTGAATCAAATAACATACCTTCAATATGTAAGAATGTACATGATTAGGATATGATCCATTAAGGTGAGATCATAGAAACCCTAATTATGTTGTTTAATGAATCTTAAACTAATTTGAGGGCATCAATGATGATAATTTTCATACATAATGATGCTATGAGCTCAATTCACTATGAAGTGAATAGTAAACCCTAATTCTAGAATAATAACATGTAATGTGAATAGTAAACCCTAATTTAGGGTGATCTGATAAATGGAGTAATTCAGGGTTATGCCTTTGGGTATGAAACCCTAACTACAAGTTGTAATATGAGGAATCATTATGCCTTGTGAGCTAAGAGGTTCAATAACCCTAGGTTGAAGTGATTTAATCCAAACCCTAGAAATCAATGGCGATATGTTGATTCTCAGCACGCCCGTGCTAAGGAGCACGGTCGTGGTAGCTTTACTTTGCACGACCGTGCAAGGTGGCACGGCCGTGGTGCTCTATGAATAGATTGAAAAAAATTGGTATTGTGTTGATATTGTTATATATGCATGTCTTCAATTATGCTAATCACGCAGGTTGCTAGCAAAAAGCTAATCATAGCCAGGCAAGGGTTATGATGTTTTATTCATTAAAAGCATTCTATAAGCTTTATGAATGATGATATACTATGTTGCCTGGTTCAAGAGATAACATACAAGGATGATGGGCTGTAAGAGCCTTGAGTAATATTTACATTGTTACAATTAAGGTCATGCTATTAGATGACTTATGATGATTTAAGGGTTTGAACACCCCTGTTCTTGAACCATAATGATGATATGGTTATGAAATGATAATTGTTATGAAATAAACTTTATACATTTATTATTCTTCTTCTATAGCAGATGTTTTAATTGTTTATGTTTGGAAACATGCTTGGTAATAAAAGAATACTGAAATGTACCTAACTAATCAAGTATAATCATACCATGTAGGGCCCTGACCATAGATCCATCATTGTCAGAGACCAAATGATGGTGAAACAGGTTTTCCTAAGGGAACTCCTGGAGCAAATACTTTTGAGTATATGGGGGTATATGGATGCGAATATCCTTACGTCCTAGTGTAGGAATTGATGTAGATGTACTTTTATCTTTCAACCCTTCACTATATATATTCATACCGGGTGATGTACCACAAATCTCCCGAAGAAATTATTAATACCGCATCGATGAGAGATAAACAAGAAATCTTTCAATGACGATGAGAGTTTAGAACTCCATTGTAACTCTATAGCGAAGCTTCCAGAATACCCTGGATAGCTACTACAGCAGAGACACAAGATGTCCTGCAAGAAAATCCTCTTACTGACTGAGGAAGATGAGGTCATAAGAATCTGGTTCTTTTGATGACCTATGTATGGTACCGACGTGATTTTTATAAATGGTCGGTTGGAGTATGAGCGGTATACCTCATCTCCGCAGGGCATAATAATGTTTGAAAAATATAATCAGCCGTGTAGCATAATTACTTAGGTTGAACTACGAGAAACAAATGTTTGATGTTACATAGTTTATATATGTTCCTCATATTCTTTAATGAGATATGCTTTGATATCCAATTAGATTATAATTAAAATGTTGTTTTACTGACATTAAACCTGCTGTTAAATGTTAATAATCATATTGCTTAATGTTATTCCCTATTGAAATAACAAAGCTTCTGGCGGAGAGTTATAACTCTCATTGGGACAATTATTTAAATTGTCTCACCCCTGTGGGATTCTTCTTTTTAGGTAGACACCGAGGACGAAGGAATCCATTTAAGAATGAGCAACAACAGCAGCAACAATATTAGGGGCAGCAGTGAATCTCAGGTGGAGATACTGACTGTCAAGTCTTGTAGATAGTATGTCTTATGTCGTCTGTACTCTCAATCCTAGGAGTCAGTAGGTCTAAGGTTTTTGGCTTTAAGCCTCGAGATTTTGTTGTATTTTGCATTGTACAGATAACAGGGCAATGAATGCATGTAATCACTTGAGAGGTGATCCCACAGAGATGTAATGTTAAAACATGATGTAAACTGTTTATCCTGTTTCTTATAAAGAAGTTTTATGGTTTAAGAATCTTTTCTTAAAAAGTTTTAATTTCTAGTGATTTTTCATTATTCCGCTGCCAGTTAAACAATCGCTTCCGTAGAATTTACAGCTTCCGCATTAGTTAATCCTGTTTTCCCGAGACGGTCATCACAACACACCTCCTGCAACTCGACAGATTGACCAATGGGTTTTGTAAATGAAGATTATCACGTCTATGATTAATTGGCAAAGAACAACTAGTAATCACTTCTCTAGTGATAAAAGAGTGTATCACACTCGGGTCAACCAAAAAAGATATAAATCAATATGCAGACATATCATAATGAAATAACTCCATATGACATGTCACGACTTATGGGTTGGCCACTCCTTTAAGCTGACTCATAGCATAGAATCAAGTCATTGCATGTTGTCACCCCTGTCCTCTACTGCTTGTCCAGAAAAACCATCTTGTGATGCCTGACCACGTCCTCTGCTTCCACCACTGCCAAACTGACATTGTTGTGACCCTTGTTGACTCTGTCTTGGCTATTGTGTCACCTCTTCATCCTTCATAGGACATGCCCTCCTCAGATGTCCTACTTACCCACACTTGTGGCAAGTCTTGGTCTCATATTGTGGCCTAGACAGCCTTGTCACTGACACTGATGCAGCACTATGAGCTCCTATCAGTGGAAATGTATGACCTATGTGTTGGGATTTGTGGAGAAAACATGCGCGGCGGAAGCGATAAAATCCACGCAACCCGTAACAGGATCTCGTCGATAACAGCGTATTCGGAAATAGGTTTGCGGGATATACCTTATCGCGGAGCAAGTCCGGTGATGTCCCGCTGCACGACGGTGCAACACTTCTTGTCAAACACGGACGGATCTTCTCTCCCGTTCGCTGTCGCAGGTTGATCCGGAAATGCTCCTCTGCGGCAGTGATGTACGTTGCTCGCAGCACGTACAGGTGGTCGTCGACGTCCTCCGAACGCAGGCGTCAAGGCGTCTGCGTCTCTACTTCGTCCACGCGGATGGACGGAACTCCATGTCGCGCTTCTCAAGCCGGCGGGAAGGAGCGTGTCTCTGTGGCGGCGTGCTAGCGCCGCGTTGCTCTCCTTTCTCTCCTAAGGATGACGACGGCTAGGTTTTGTACGTGAGAATAACCTAAAAGCGTCTCTCTATATCTTATATAGATATTGGCCGTCTATCCTCCTTTAAATAGGATAAGAAGAGAAGTAGGGTTTCCTAAACCCATCGGTAAACAGAAATGTTGCGTTAATTAAAACGCTCGTGGATTAATTAGAATATTTCGGAATTCATTAATTAACCAAATAATCGCATTAATTGATTAATTAATATCTGACTCCATGCAATCGCTTGGGATGGCTCTACGGGCATACATATACCAACACTATGTCCTTGCTCGGTGACCATTGAGACTAAATTGCCTATCTTTGTTGTGACTGAGGTGCCAAAATCTAGGCTTCATGAAGCCTCCAATGACTGTCCTTGATATTGTGTAGGTCTCTTCTTGGCATTTGCCTCTCGCTTCTCCACCATTGACTACTCTATCCTCTTGACTAACTCCATAAAGGTGGAAAACATCTCTCTGTTCTCTAAAGATGACACCAGCATCATCAACTCAGAGCTCAACCCCTTCTCAAAACACCTGATCCTCTCCTTATTTGCAGCATCCATATGCAGAAAAAACCTCAAAAGTTACATGAACTTCACCTTGCACTCGTTGATTGTCTTAGATCCCTATCGGATTTTATCAAACTGGGTAATCTGCTCATCCAGGTAGGACTCTAGGAATTATCCGCTCACAAACTCTCTTTGAAAATCCTCCCAACCGATCACAAAACCGGGCCTTTTCTCCTCCGCGATGGCCCATCCATGGTCAGCACTCCCCTTCAACAAATACACTGCATGCTTCACCTTATCCTCTTCAGGGATATTATGGATCTTGAAGACCTTCTCCAACTCTGTCAACCACATGTCAGCATCAACTGGGTCTGACATACCCACATACTCTAATGCTCCAACACGTCGAAGCCTCTCAAAGGTCTTCCCTGAACCCAGAGATTCTACATTAGGGATAGATGTCCTGGCTTGGGGTATGGGTATCCTATCTACCATATGCATCATCATGGTCATGAACTGTCCAAACAAGGACCAGAAAGTAGGATTTTCCATGACTATAGGGTCAAACTAAGGCACATACAACACTCCATCATCTCTTTCCTACCTCTTGGCACCACCTCCTGGTGCAGCAACACTACTCTCTAAAAAAACACTAGAGGGGGGTGAATAGGGTTTTATGATAATTTTAAAAATTATTTAAGCAAACAACCACAAAACGATTGCAGAAGGAGGCAAGGTGTTTAGAGTGGTTCCACCCTTAACAAAAACTAAGGGAGTCTGTCCACTACCTGGTTGTTCCCAATCGAGATTTTGAAAGCAATTGTATTTTATTACCTCACAAGGATGTTACAAAAGATACAACTACCTTCACAACCCTTAGGATAGCCTTCACCTAGATGTAGTCCCACCAACCTTGAAGCAGCCTTCCTAGAAGTAACTCCAAGCTCCCCCTTGAAGTAGCCTTCCTCTTGAAGTAGCTTCCCATTGAGACAGCCTTCTTGAAGTAATCCTAAGTCCACCAAACTACCTTCACCACCTGAAGAAGCTCCAACAACCTCCTTTCTGTAGCCTCCAACCTAGGAGTCACAAAGGAGAACAAAATATAATAGAAGGAACAAGATTGGAAGAAAGAAACAATGTTACCAATTGAGGACAATGTTTTGATCCTATATCAAGCGTATTGATCTCCTATCCACTGTGGATGAACGTGGTAGTGTGGTGTCTAGGAGATACTAAGCTATAGGATACTAATGTAGAACATAATGCAAGTGTAGCTCAAGCTTGGTGCTCACAAGGAATGATTCTCAAGTGTAATTGTATGCACAAGTGATGCCTTAGGTGTCCTATAGCTTGTCCTATTTATAGGAGTAGTTTGTTGATGCTTGGTGACATTCTAGACACCTTCTAGGGTGTTCTTAGTGCTCAACTAGCCGTTATGTTTCCACTAATTACATTGCAACGGCTAGTTGTTTAATGCTGAAAAGTGTAGTCTAGAACCTTTCTCGGTCGAGAAGTTTGTCGACCGAGAGTTTTTATATTGTTTCTCCCCCTTTGTCATTTTAAAAAGATAGCCAATATAACCAAGACTTTTATTATTCCCCCTTAATTTTATGCTTTGATGCTCCCCCTTAATGAGATATTTAGTTTTAAAAGCAAGGGGTTAAATGCAAACCGCTTAATTTTTTATGTGAAATTTAGTCATAATTTATTTCTCAATCATTTGCAAAGGATGTTAAGCCTTGAAATGATATGAGATCCTTTTAGGTTCATGGCATATGTGTTTTTATTTCTCAATCATTTGCAAGGGATGTTAAGCCCTGAAATTATATCAGATCCATTTAGGCTTATGATGATATATATTGATTTCTCATCCATTTTACAAGGGATGTTAATCCCTAAAAATGATATGAGATTATCTTTACGGCACAGTAGGATCAAGAAATATATCTCTAATCAATAATGAGGGATGTTAGGCCCATATTGATATAGAGAGTCCATTTTAGATCAAGATAATTCAATAATCCTAAGGTCATAGCTAGTTTTTAAAGTTTGATTTGATAAAGATTTATCATAATGTTTACAAAATTTTGTGAGCTCCCCCTTAATCTTATAATCAAGATAATTTAAGAATTCTAAGGTCATAATAAGCATTAGAGTTTGAGATAAAACTTTATGAGAGATTTGCACTAAAATCTTGTTTTCAATAGGATGAACGAGTTTTGGATCAATATACTAAGATTGAGTGCAAAGAAATGATTTACAATTAAGCATTTTGTCAAACTTGATTTCGACCGAGAGGCAATTCCTGTAGATTTCCAGTTTAAGCATTCACAATGATCCACTTGTTTGAATATAAAGCCTTTATGTAACTTAAACAGGTGGATACCAATTTGAAAGAGTTTATATCAATTTTATAGCTTAGGATCAAGTTTGTGTATAACTAAATTCATGTGAGAAATATTTGATTTTGAAATGGTGTCTTGCTCTGACATAAGGTCAAGTTTGTCTTTTCATGATAACATTCTTGTAATTTTTCTTAGAATGAGTATTAAATATAATATTGATGTATATATTCTCAGCAAGGTTTTACAATTCTAATTAGACATGACTTTTATACCAACCCATGAAGCGTTGTATACATGATCACTTTTACCATTAAAAAAATTGTACCTTAAAAATAGGTTTGATTCTTATAGTATTTAATGACTTGAAGCCAGATTTTTAATTCATATGAGTTGTAACATTTTTTCCTAGAACAAACAATTAGATAAAGCATTAACATTCTTGTTCTAAAAAAGATATTAAAATCAAACAATTTTGCTTGCCCTTTTCTTCATAGATGATTTTATATACAAAACATAAAACTTGAAGTCTATCGTGAAAATATTCATGCATCACAAAGATGATATCCTTTTCCTCAAGATAATCATTTAATATGTAAAGATGCATTTGAGCCATAGAGATTTACCTTAATGCAATAATGGCATTTTCAATTATAGCATCATCAATGATCTAAATCACTATAATCATTTTGATGATAAGAGAAATTTCTAAGCACATGGTTTATATATAGATATAGACTAGGGATTATTTTAGACAAACCACAATAATCATGATGAAGCAATAGAAACATATCCATAATTTCCTTGATTAAATTTTCTCAAAACATGATTCATAATTTTAAGATTGACCATGTATGCTTAATCATCTTTTTCAAGAAAGTAGAAGTTGAAATTTGATAGCATTTGAATTTTCAAAGACAGTATGTCCAATTTCAATTTGCATAAAGTTCAGAATCACACAAGTTGTAATTTGCACCAAGTTCAATAAGGATGTCATTAACATATATGTAATGATGCAATCTACCAATATGTTTGAGAAGTTTGTCTTCAATATTTATGACTTATTTTTACAATAAAGCATGTCTACTTGCAGTAAGAGTATAGATTTCCAATCAGCGTCATTTTTCTTTGTAAGCAGCAACTTGAGTAAAAGCATCATATACATTATCTCACAATTAAGGTATGATGCAAATATATTTTGATTTGAAAAATTTGTCTCAAAGTTCTTTTCTTCAAAAAGGTTTCCTTTAATCCCACTAATCATCTTAGTTAGGTATATTGATAGCAAACTGAATCAATTAAATAGGTTCAGTAGGACTTGATTCGGTCGAACTTTTCTTTGATCGAATACACTCGGTCAAAGATTTTTTCGACTACGTTTTTTACTATTTTTATAGGTTTTATCAGGTTGAATCATTACTGGATTCGGTCCACTATTTTTCAACTGGGGATTTTCTCGTTTGAAATCTAATTCGACCGAATAAGTTAGTGTTTTGCCAGTAATTTCAGGTTCAATGCAGAGCCCTCGTTAGTCGAATATTTTCTCGACCGACTTACTTTTGGTCGAATTCTTTATTGACCGAGAGTGTCTCTGTAGGTTGTTCATAAATAAGTTTGTTCAAGTTATGGGTTAATTTCTTTGATTTATTTTTTTATTCTATTGTGTTAAGTTGAGATAGACATAAGGATGTTCAAATCAATATTATTGACATATCTCAACTTGATTAATTCATATTCATTTAGTTTGGGGGTTTTGGAACCCATACTAACTCAACATCCTTTTTCTTGTACATACATGAAAAAGAATAGTGTCCAAGATGCAAGCAATAGTGACAACAAATGGAATCAATTTCATTTCTCTTTCTAGGATTTTGAGTTGATTTGTTCTTGGGTACATACATAATTTTCATCTTGGGTGCTTGAATTCTCCTAGGTTTAGGTTGATAAAAGTTTTCCTTTGGAACATATCCTAAACCTCTTCTTCCAGTATTACTAGAACAATCTTTTAGAATCTTATCAAGAATACCATTATCTCTCAAGCCACTAATTTCTTTTTGTAATTTAGCAATCTCATCCATTCTCTTTTTAACATTTAAACTTGTTTTCTCTAGATTAGACAACAAACTATCTATTTCTTTCATAATAACATCATAATCTACATGAGTACACAAAATAGGTTGACTTTGAAGATCGTTCAATTTTGCAAGTAGTTCAACCTTTTCTTGAGAAACAATATCATAGTTTGTTTCTAGAGTAAGCAACTTTATATTGCAATCATTGAGAGATGAATTCAAGATAGAATTTTTAGAAATAATACTTTCCTTTTCAAAAGCAAGATCATTTAATTGAGCATACAAATCCTCATTAGTTTTAGTGACTCTTTTTAGTCTCTTTTTACAATCAATATATTTGTCATGCATTTCTTGAAGACTAACAATTAAATCTTCTTTTGACAAGTCAAAAAGACTTACCTCTTGTTCTTCTTCATTTGTAGTAGTAACGAAGCATTTACCTCTTTATGCACCTCTTCTTTCTTTGACTTCCTTGGACAGCTAAGTGTTGTGTGTCCCGTTCCTAAACACCAGCTATAGCTTGTTTAAGGTTGGTCCAAGTTTCTCCTTTGCTTGAGGTTGTAGACACCACCACCCTCCATCTTCAAGACTCGATTAGAGATCATTGAAGCCTACTCTGATACCAATTGAAAAAATACTAGAGGGGTGAATAGGGTTTTATGATAATTTTAAAAATTATTTAAGCAAACAACCACAAAAAGATTGGAGAAGGAGGCAAGGTGTTTAGAGTGGTTCCACCCTTAGCAAATACTAAGGGAGTCAGTCCACTACCCAGTTGTTCCCAACTAGGATTTTAAAATCAATTGTATTTTATTACCTCGCAAGGATGCTACATAAGATACAACTACCTTCACAACCCTTAGGATAGCCTTCACCTAGAAGTAGTCCCACCAACCTTGAAGTAGCTTTCCTCGAAGTAACTCCAAGCTCCCCCTTAAAGTAGCCTTCCTCTTGAAGTAGCTTCTCATTGAGACAGCCTTCTTGAAGTAATCCTAAGTCCATCGAGCTACCTTCACCACCTGAAGAAGCTCCAACAACCTCTTTTCCGCAGTCTCCATCCTAGGAGTAGCAAAGGAGAACAAAATACAATAGAAGGAACAAGATTGGAAGAAAGAAACAATGTTACCAATTGAGGACAGCGCTTTGATCCTATATCAAGCGTATTGATCTCCTATCCACTGTGGATGAACGTGGTAGTGTGGTGTCTAGGAGATACTAAGCTATAGGATACTAATGTAGAACATAATGTAAGTGTAGATCAAGCTTGTTGCTCATAAGGAATGATCAAGTGTAATTGTATGCACAAGTGATGCCTTAGGTGTCCTATAGCTTGTCCTATTTATAGGAGTAGTTTGCTAATGCTTGGGGACGTTCTAGACACCTTCTAGGGTGTTCTTAGTGCTCAACTAGCCGTTATGTGTCCACTAATTACATTGCAATGGCTAGTTGTTTAATGCTGAAAAGTGCAGTCCAGAACCTTTCTCGGTCGAGAAGTTTGTCGACTGAGATTGTTTAATGCTGAAAAGTGCAGTCCAGAACCTTTCTCGGTCGAGAAGTTTATCAACCGAGAGTCTCTCAGTCGAGGAATTTGTCGACTGAGTGGGAGTCTGAGTCAATATGTTGTAACGTTCGATTCCAACTCCCAACCACTTTTCTAACTCACTCTAATGACTAGGAGGGTCTATTCTCAGTCGAGAACTTTGTCGACCGAGAGTGTCTCGGTCAAAGTTTTTGTGGACTGAGAATATCCCTAATTCAATGTATTCATTTACTGAGTGTGTGTATCAATGTGCAATTGTGACGCTAACTTAGGAGATGACATATCTAAGTGTTGTGTGTGGATAGGGAATATCTAAACGCTTTATTTACATGATATCTAAGTACTTGTACATTATATACTTGTACAAGTTTTTTTACATTGATTACAATCATGAAAATTAAACAAGTTTGAGCATAAGGATCTTCCAAGTCTTTTCTATCCACCACCTTTTATGCTTGTCCCTGAAACACTCAAATAGCAAGTTAATTCCACAATAATGAAATGTTTGTGATCATAAAAATAAAGGGATTTATAATAATGTCCAATTTAGCCAACACTCTCTACATGTTAGTGTGACAAAGTGGTTTCTGGCTTAATTCCGAGGACAGAATTTCTTTTAAGGTGTGTAGGATGTGATGGAGTGGACTTTTGAAATCTCTAAATGTCCAATGACACAAGTGAAGATATGTATGCTGAGTTGTTTTGAGAATCCCAAGTGTGTTAGTAAAGTTGGAGTGTTGATTGAGGATTATATAATGATTTGGATCCATAAGTTTATGTATTTTGAGGAATTTAATTGAATGGTCAAACAGTTGAGTTTTGACACCAAAATTCATGTACAGCGTACCTTGAGTAGTGAGGTAGATCTGGTTAAAATTTGGTGGTATTTGGAGTATCCTAGAGGGAGTTATTTAGGTTTGAAATGTATGAAATAATGTGAATATTTATGAATGATGAACCAAAGTTCTGAGTAATTAGTCTAAGTTCTGATTTGCAGCCAGGTCATGTGCCCTTTAGTTTCTGGATGGGCTGCGAGGAGTTTTATGGCCCTGGATCTCCGATCTAGTGGCTGCGACCTGTGAGAAGGGAAAGCCACGGATTCACTTAGTGAGGGGGGATATTTCGAGCCCTTAAATGAGATCTGACGGCCCAGCCACCATCCTCTACCTCTGGACCAGCCGGGGTCGTGGGGCAGTCAGACACCGTGAGCTCCCAGTCACTACACGTCATGATCATGGACCGAAGGGGGGAAATGAAGTAGACAGTTGCATTCGGCTCGAGCAGAGGAGTGAGGAGACCCCTTAAATGAGATCCACAAACACTTCAGTGGAGAGAACCAACCATCGTCCCTCACTGCTTCTCCACTACGGAGAATAGGTGGTAGCGGAAGGTATTCTTGGAGATATAGAGGGGAATCCGAGGAAGATGAGTAGGCGAGAAATGAAAATCGAGGTCAGATGATTCGCAGGAGGTCATGTGCCACTTGTTGTAGCCTTAGATCAGAGATCTGTGGAGGAAAAAGGGAAGACACCTCTTTTCATCCGTTGTGCTGTAGTGGCTGTTGCCGACAAGCCAACCCGGATGGAGCTTCGGAGGCACAAAAGAGGGTGCTTGAAGCTGAGGGAGCTTGGAACTTGAATCTGAAACTGATGGTCTCCTTATGGGGTGATGAGGAGTTCTTCTACACTATGATTTCTCGTCGGTGTAGAACCTCTCAGCGGCGCTGACGGCAGCTTGGGCAGAAGAGTAGAGCCCACTTCTGCAAGGACTGAACAACGGGTGAGAATGTGAAGAAAAGCAAAGAAATAAAGAGGATCATGCCTACCGTACTATATAGGTGACGCAGACTGATCGATTTCTTGTTCCATGAGGCAGGATCACCATGGAAACCTCACGGAGAGGCTGCTTGAGGCGGACTCTGTTTCACAGAGGAAACAGAGGCTTCGTGACTTGGAAAAGGTGGAGACAGCGAACCGGGCCCAGTCGCCAGATGGCCGAAACAAAGAAAGTCGACCGGCTCAGCGTGGGCACAAGATGAATGAGAAGCACCCATCAGAGGGCACATGGCGACGCCTGATTGGCCGAAAAAGGTAAACCCCCAGATTTAGTCCAGATCTTATATAATTCGTAGAAAGTATCATGTTGATCAGAAAATTACAAACAATATACCACAATGTTCAGAAAAATGAGTAGAACACAATTAAAGAAAAATATCAAGCTTTTGATGCATGAATATCAGTGATATCTGGTTACTTTTAAAATGCTTAATTGATGGATAATAAATATCAAATGTTGGCCTAAAATTATGAGAATATGTCAGTAAATCAATATTCATGCTTATAATCCAGTGTATGTCAGTGATTATGATGATGATGCACAAAATCATGTAATTTACTCCATATGGCTAATTAGGGCTTTTAAACCTAAATAAAATGCAATAAATGCACACATGCTCAATAAATGATGAAATTCACAGAGTAAGCTCATATCAGTATATGAAACCTCAGTTTTAATTATGAGATCATAATGATAAACATAATTCATGTTATATGAAGAGCATCCTTAATACATGTGATGTCACCCTAATATGGTTAAGGAAAGTGACATAATGTTAAGTATGTTCTCATAATAATGTGATACATGAGTATATCCTGTTGATGAACAATAATCTGTAATATGACATCAGTAAGATAAATATAAGACAAGAATACAAGTAATAAAGTACATATCCTTATGAGTTGAGTGATACCCTAATGAACATGTGTAGGGTTAAGATGAGATGTAAGACGATGAGAACCTGATGATAGTTTATGGTCTTGTCTTGATCAGGTTTGACTAAGCTTATATTTGACATCAGCGATATGTGATTAGGATATCTCTTTGGAAGGTACGCCATTACCTCTTACTTGGTTTATTATACAATATGCTTGTGTTATATGCGTAGTAAAATACTTGGCATATGGTATTGGATGAAATGATTGTTCTTGTATGATATGTTGCTTGATTTTCCATACTTATTGCTATGAACACATGATACATAATATATATGTTCCATTATATCCAAGCACTTCAACTCTTTGGTAGTAAAGTGCTGGAAAAGAAGTACTTCAACTCTTTGGTAGTAAAGTACTCAGAAGTGATCCAACTCTTTGGTAGTAGATCACATTGTGAAATGATCCAACTCTTTGGTAGTAGATCATAAAGGCCTTAATGCATTCAACTCTCAGGTAGTAAATGCATGGATGATATAATGGAAAATGTGCATAAAAGACAGGTGTTCTCTTTTATTAATAAACATCTTTGTTCGAGTATATGCCTTTTGTTATATTTCTTTTGTTACTGCCAAGTATTAGTTTTATCTTATTGCCAAGATATGATGAGAGGTATATAAAAGACACGTAGGCGTACTCAGTACAATATTCTTGAATATTGTGCTGACGTGTACCGCATGTAATCTTTTGTTTAGGTTGTGGTTATGCTCTTGAAGATCGAGGATAGTTGTGAGTTGTGTGGCGAGCTGATGTTCAGGTGGACCTATTGTCTTAAGATCATTTTGTTTAGCTGCAGCACATGTATATGTTTAGTAGTTTTCTGTTCAATATGTAATATCAAATGTTGTAACAATTCATGTTGTAATTATATGTTGAATGGTGAACATGTGTATATGGTTTTATTATTGTTCATGTGCATGTGCTACTGATGTGTTTCCTTCTGACTCCCTTGATTTTCTTCTTCTTAGCCTAATGTGGGGTGTTTAAATTGGGATTCTCACTGAGATGAGGTTTCAATTTGGACGTCACACATCAGATTAAGTTTTAGAAAATTCGGGGACGTCACAGGTGGTATCAAAGCATGAACAATAACAAAGCCTGACATTTTCTCATTATGAAACTTAAAACTAAAGAACCTTGAACTTAATAATCTTTAGGGTTAGATTGGTCATCTTTTAGAGACTAGATCTGACCTAGCCTCTAGGTTAGCACCTAGATGTCTGAGAACTAGGTCTAGACTGGTGCTTGTTGAGTAGCAAGTCCTTAGATGTCGTTCTTTCCTTATAGTGCAGCGGTATGGGACGTTGCACTATTTGGAAATGACGCGCATCAAGGGAAGTGAAACCCTAGACATATTGTGCACGATGTCTAGAGTAGCTACACTAGTCTACCCCTAGTTCTCACCCTTTTCACTAGTTTTCATGACACTGTACTCTATACTATGTGTGGGACACTCGTTTTCAGGATTTGGTTTTTTATTCCAATAGGATCGAACAGTGATAGTTTTCTCTGACATTTGTTTTATCAGAGAAAAACTATATAATATTTAATTATGTATATGTATTACAAAAATGTGTCCCCACACATGTATGAGTAGGAAGTGGTCATGCAACCTAAGTGAAAGTGAATGACATCAGTCTAGAAGAGAGAGTAGTTCTAGATTAGATGTCTAGAGCCTTGTTAGAATATATGATAGATAGAATAGATTATATAAGTTTTGATGACATGATGTGAGTCTTATATAGATGATATAAGATGGTTTATGATGATATATGTTTGTCTTTGAGGACTTAAGTTCAGTTTTGAGGATTTGAGATAAGTTCTGATGATGCAAGTAACTAGACTTTTATGAGGTAAGATAAGCTCAGCTAAGACAAGGATGTGGATCAGCCTGAGCCTCAAGCTCTTTTATAAAGGAGGACCTCTAGTGTTGGGACTAGTTTTAGGGTTAACTCTAGAGAGAGCGAGACCCATTGGGAGAAGGTTAGAGAACCTAAACTCCATAATATGAGGATTCTGAGATATGTCCTAAACTAGAATACTCCTGAGTGATTGATTTGAGTCGCTTTATGAATGATCGTTATAGCTTTGTTGAACCCTAGATGTCCTTGGGAGGACCAAACCCTAGAGACAGAGGTTGGTTATATATGTGCATATGTGAGTATGAATATGAGTGCCTACCATCTGGGTAAGGGAGAGAGCCCAAGACCCTAGAGGAGGTAGCTATGCTAGTTTCTATGAAGCCTCATGCTCAAGTTGGTGGTTCCCCACATAGGAATCTAGTGGTGTATATAAAAGTTTTATGTAAGGATGTTTCATGGTTAGAGATCTATGAAGAGTATATCATGTCTTGTTTTGGTTTGTGCTTATGTGGCTAGAGCTTATAAGGTTATCACTAGTGCCAATGAGGTAATCTAAGAACCCTAGACCAGGAGAGGGAAGATAAAGTATGTGCATATGAGACACTCATAGAGTCGAGTTAGCTCAGAGAGACTGAGCATGGAACTACCCTCATGATATGGGTTAAGAGAACCTCAGTTGGACTAGATAAAGTTTGATATATGTTTGATAAGCCACTTATATAAGTTTGTTTAGCACAACAATGAGATATATATATTGGGATGTGATATATGATCATGACATGATGGAAAACCTAGAGATGGTTTAATAAATATCAAGGCATAAATGGTTAACCATATACGTGAATAATGATGATAATGTGAAATGGTTGGTTAATCTTATGACGAAATCACTAGTAGATGTTACAATATACTTTGAACAATGAAATAAGATCGTATAAATGAAACATGTTACATGAGATGCTAATCTTAGTGCTTAATAAAGATGAAAAAATATAGTTTGACAGTTAGCACAACATAATGTTGATGACACCTTGGTATAATGGGTTAACTTTAGTTAACTCCTTTAGAACATGGTAATATGATGTGGGAACCCTAATGCATGGCTAAAGATAAGGAAGAAAATATAACATATGAGACATGTAATGACATAACCTGAGTTTCTAAACCCTTGTTTGAGTTTCCTTGAAGTGATGTTTCACCTTAGATGCTTAAAACATCCTGGTAGCTTGGGTATAGTTCTGGAGCTTTGTTTTTGGATATGTTTCACATAGAGTGGTTTGCTACATGTGGATGAGAGAAAGATAAGGTTTTCCTTAGAAGTATGAGTATGGTGTACTTTCGAGGACGAAAGTTCTTTTGAGATGTATATGATGTGACAAAGTGGTTTCTGGCTTAATTCCGAGGACGGAATTTCTTTTAAGGTGTGTAGGATGTGATGGAGTGGACTTTTGAAATCTCTAAATGTCCAATGACACAAGTGAAGATATGTATGCTGAGTTGTTTTGAGAATCCCAAGTGTGTTAGTAAAGTTGGAGTGTTGATTGAGGATTATATAATGATTTGGATCCATAAGTTTATGTCTTTTGAGGAATTTAATTGAATGGTCAAACATTTGAGTTTTGACACCAAAATTCATGTACAACGTACCTTGAGTAGTGAGGAAGATCTGGTTAAAATTTGGTGGTATTTGGAGTATCCTAGAGGGGGTTATTTAGGTTTGAAATGTATGAAATAATGTGAATATTTATGAATGATGAACCAAAGTTCTGAGTAATTAGTCTAAGTTCTAATTTGCAGCCAGGTCATGTGCCCTTTAGTTTTTGGATGGGATGTGTGGAGTTTTATGGCCCTAGATCTCTGATCTAGTGGCTGCGACCTGTGAGAAGGGAAAGCCACGGATTCACTTAGTGAGGGGGGCTATTTCGAGCCCTTAAATAAGATCTAACGGCCCAGCCGCCATCCTCTACCTCCGGACCAGCCGGGGTCGTGGGGCAGTCAGACACCGCAAGCTCCCAGCCACTACATGTCGTGATCATGGACTGAATGGGGGAAATGAAGTGGACAGTTGCATTCGGCTCGAGCAGAGGAGTGAGGAGACCCCTTAAACGAGATGCACAAACACTTCAGTGGAGAGAACCAACCATCATCCCTCACTGCTTCTCCACTACAGAGAATAGGTGGTAGCGGAAGGTGTTCTTGGAGATATAGAGGGGAATCCGAGGAAGATGAGTAGGCGAGAAATGAAAATCGAGGTCAGATGATTCGCTGGAGGTCGTGTGCCACTTGTTGTAGCCTTAGATCAGAGATCCGTGGAGGAAAAAGGGAAGACACCTCTTTTCATCCGTTGTGCTGCAGTGGCTGTTGCCGACAAGCCAACCCGGATGGAGCTTCGGAGGCACAAAAGAGGGTGCTTGAAGCTGAGGGGGCTTGGAACTTGAATCTGAAACTGATGGTCTCCTTATGGGGTGATGAGGAATTCTTCTACACTATGATTTCTCGTCTGTGTAGAACCTCTCGGCGGCACTGACGGCAGCTTGGGCGGAAGAGTAGAGCCCACTTCTACAGGGACTGAACAACGGGTGAGAATGTGAAGAAAAGCAAAGAAATAAAGAGGGTCATGCCTTCCGTACTATATAGGTGACACAGACTGGTCGATTGCTTGTTCCATGAGGCAAGATCACCATGTAAACCTCACGGAGAGGCTGCTTGAGGCGGTCTCTATTTCACAGAGGAAATAGAGGCTTCGTGACTTGGGAAAGGTGGAGACAGCGAACCGGGCCCAGTCGCCAGATGGCCGAAATAAAGAAAGCTGACCGGCTCAGCGTGGGCACAAGATGAATGAGAAGCTCCCATCAGCGGGCACATGGCGACGCCTGATTGGCCGAAAAAGGTAAACCCCCAGATTTAGTCCATATCTTATATAATTCGTAGAAAATAGCATGTTGATCAGAAAATTACAAACAATATACCAAAATGTTCAGAAAAATGAGTAGAACACAATTAAAGAAAAATTTCAAGCTTTTGATGCATGAATATCAGTGATATCTTATTAGTTTTTAAATGCTTAATTGATGGATAATAAATATCAAACGTTGGCCTAAAATTATGAGAATATGTCAGTAAATCAATATTCATGCTTATAATCCAGTGTATGTCAGTGATTATGATGATGATGCACCAAATCATGTAATTTACTCCATATGGCTAATTAGGGCTTTTAACCCTAAATAAAATACAATAAATGCACACATGCTCAATAAATGATGAAATTCACAGAGTAAGCTCATATCAGTATATGAAACCTCAGTTTTAATTATGAGATCATAATGATGAACATAATTCATGTTATATGAAAATCATCCTTAATACATGTGATGTCACCCTAATATGGTTAAGGAAAGTGAAATAATGTTAAGTATGTTCACATAATAATGTGATACATGAGTATATCCAGTTGATGAACTATAATATGGAATATGACATCAGTAAGATAAATATAAGACAAGAATACAAGTAATAAAGTACATATCCTTATGAGTTGAGTGATACCCTAATGAACATGTGTAGGGTTAAGATGAGATGTAAGACGATGAGAACCTAATGATAGTTTATGGTATTGTCTTGATCAGGTTTGACTAAGCTTATAGTTGACATCAGTGATATGTGATTAGGATATCTCTTTGGAAGGTACGTCATTACCTCTTACTTGGTTTATTATACAATATGCTTGTGGTATATGCGTAGTAAAATACTTAGCATATGGTATTGGATGAAATGATTGTTCTTGTATGATATGTTGCTTGATTTTCCATACTTATTGCTATGAACACATGACACATAATATATATGTTCCATTATATCCAAGCACTTCAACTCTTTGGTAGTAAAGTGCTGGAAAAGAAGTACTTCAACTCTTTGGTAGTAAAGTACTCAGAAGTGATCCAACTCTTTGGTAGTAGATCATAAAGGCCTTAATGCATTCAACTCTTAGGTAGTAAATGCATGGATGATATAATGGAAAATGTGCATAAAAGACAGGTGTTCTCTTTTATTAATAAACATCTTTGTTCGAGTATATGCCTTTTGTTATATTTCTTTTGTTACTGCCAAGTATTAGTTTTATCTTATTGCCAAGATATGATGAGAAGTATATAAAAGACACGTAGGCATACTCAGTATAATATTCTTGAATATTGTGCTGATGTGTACTGCATGTAATCTTTTGTTTAGGTTGTGGTTATGCTCTTGAAGATCCAGGATAGTTGTGAGTTGTGTGGCGAGCTGATGTTCAGGTGGACCTGTTGTCTTAAGATCATGTTGTTTAGCTGCAGCACATGTATATGTTTAGTAGTTTGCTGTTCAATATGTAATATCAGATGTTGTAACAATTCATGTTGTAATTATATGTTGAATGGTGAACATGTGTATATGGTTTTATTATTGTTCATGTGTGTGTGCTACTGATGTGTTTCCTTCTGACTCCTTTGATTTTCTTCTTCTTAGCCTAATGTGGGGTGTTTAAATTGGGATTCTCGCTGAGGTGAGGTGAGGTTTCAATTTGGACGTCACACATCAGATTAAGTTTTAGAAAATCCGGGGACATCACAGTTAGTGTGTTCTCCAGACATATCTTTTCTTCTCTTCTTCTTCTTCTGCATAAGTAGAAGTTACCATTAAATATGTCAGAGGACACTAGAATAGATGCAAACCCTAGTCCTATGTCCTTGTAGATTCAATGAATCTAAAGCTCTGATACCATGCTCGTCGCCACACAAAGCAAGATTACTCAAAACAAAGCGTGAAATTAACACTAAATATTCAGAAGACCAGAAAGCACATGAAATTAAAACTGATTTCACAAAACCACAAAAGTAGAAACATTTTACATATGTGTCCACGTGAAGCCATATGTATTACATATCATGTTACAAGATGATACATATCTTTTTTCACTTGTCCAACTTACCACAGCCTGTTACATATGATCATTATATATATATATATATATATATATATATATATATATATATATATATATATATATATATATATATATCATGTCTGTACAACCACAATTTACTGCCAAAATGCGTATTGATGTACAAAAACCTCCCCAAGTATCTAAGAGTGCAACGTTGACACGTGATTCTACTGCAAAACACTAGCAGCATATCCAATCTTCAACAACTACTGTTCTTCTTGTTGCTCAGCCTCAACTACATGATCTCTACCTCATCATATACGACCACCTAAAAGATGTGGAAACCCATGGGGTCTATTATAAGCATGAATATACTAAAGTAGGAAAGATAGCATTATTTTTAGGTTGAGAAGATTTAGTTAATGATATGAACAATGTAGTTAACACTACTTTAGCAGTTTTGGAATCTATAACTAAGCAGTATAAATTATTATACTTTTATAAGGAATATTAAGAACATGTATAACAATTGATTTCTCTAACCGCATTATAATTCAAGAAACCAGTACAAGAAATAAGGCATAGTGTCATCCAATGTGAGTTGTGTTTAACCCTAATCAAGTATACTACACGGATGTATTACGTCTTTTATTTGCCCTAAGTATTTGAGTTGTACCATCCCAAATCCAACTGACCACTATAAAGTTGAAATCGATGCCATACAACATCAATAGAAGAGCCAGTTGCCATGATCTCACCACACAACTCCCGGTCAGTATGAGAGACAAAGTAGAGACATAACAGTCAACTACCAATAGTGATATATAGTCAAGCTGAAAAGAAACAACTAGTCTGACCTTGGTACAGGTCACGTCACTAGAGAACAGCTAATGCATGGCCATTCAAAAAGAGGCAATCACGCAGTTATATTGTTACCTTTCTCAAATCGCATCACCTCGAGGCATGACCACAGTCATCCTCCAAACTTGTAATTGTGGATGTAAGGATATAACATCGACTTGCACCCCCACATATTCAAAAATATGCACTCCAAGTTTTCCATAAGAATGACTCATTTCACCACCCAGCAAGTTCTCACATTAGAATGGATCTATGGCACAGGGAACCTACACAATTAGGGTTTCACTTGATTAGTTATGCCAATTGAGCATGTTTTAGTGCATCAATAAGTTACAATGTACAAACCCTAAACAAGTTTTAAAAAAACAAGGGTAAAACCACATCTCCGGGAGATATAAAATGTATGAAGCATAAACTTGTCACATCATTACTTGATACCACTGCCATACAAGGCCACCAACATCATTATATCATTAGGGAATAACAATCCCTTGTCTCATAAGTAAAAGTTATCGCCTCACATTAGGCATAATCCTCTGCCAAGTTGTAAGACTCAAAACACATCATTATCATCTCATCATGTCTTAAAAAGGCCCATAATCAATCACCCTATGTCATGTCAATCACACCATATCATTCACTAGCTATGTTATTCAGTTCCACCTGTAAGGTTTGAGTTACACAAGTAGGAGAGAGAAAAATATCATCTCATGCTAGTTGCTTAAGCAAGCTCAATAATTATAATATGTGTCTTAGAATTAGGGTTAGGGTTTTCCCATGTAGACAATTAAGGTTTCCAATTCAATAATCATCATATAACCCTAGATACATCATCTCCCACTTTCTTGGAACACATTAGTTTAAACATTACCGCCTTAAACATGTAATTGTCATTATGTAAATTGTAGTATGTATCAACCACAAATCATCATGCATGCATGTGTAGCGACCATCATGGCTCACACGCGTGTAGCAACCGTTAGCTTAGGTCAATGTAGCAACCGCTAGCAAAGGTGTCACCCATTTGTAGCGATCACACATGATACCAACATCATAGAAAACAAGCGTTATGACCGCAACACAACCTTGATCATGTGTAGTAACCGCAACACTTCAAAACACTTTGACCACAACAAACAAACCAACCAAGAGTAGCGACTAACATAATCATCCATGATACTTCAATCGAAACAAATACATAGAGTAGCGACCAACAGACCACAAGGTGTAGCGACCAATAAGGGAACAAGGTGTAGCGGCCAAGGGTGATTAGGGTCAGCCATGTAGCGCCCTCAACACCTCACCCACCATGCATGAAAATGTCAACTCAAAACCAAAACTCATCAACCGCAATGAGGATCTGGAAATAGCATGTCGACCGCAACCAAGACAAACCAATAAATTGCAACGACCAAAAGCATCAGAGTGAGTGTAGCCACCATCAAGGTCAAACTACCTCAACAGCACATAACCATCTTCAAAACCAGAGATAAACCATGATCAAGACAGATGATGAACTTCAAGAAAACCAAGTGTCATTATGGAGGAAACCCCATGTAAAGATGAACAACATAACCCTAAAACCAACGTCACAAAACACATATGGAAAATCATGATAATAAGAGAAAAACCATGCATCCAGCTCATGAAATCCAAGATCAAAACCTCCAACATCACATAATCATGATGATAACACCAAAGTTCATATTTCATGTACGAATCAACCACTTTTTCATTACTTATAACTAAGTACATAAAATTAGGGTTTAGGAGAAAAAGTAATCCATGAAAGAATACTTCACAATTATAAACCCTATATCATGGACTCATTATAGCATCTTAAATTCACATTTTAGAGATGAAATTAGCAGTATCCAAACAAGAATATAGTGCAATAATAGAAGAGGGGAAAGTTAGATAACCCGCCTTATGAAGAGATCAAGCTCCCAAGATCACAAGCTCTAAAAGAGATGAAGAACTCCAACTTGTATCAGCTCCTTGGCCACAAGGTCACCTCAAGAAGAGAAGAACACCATGGTCAAAGAATAGCTCAAGAATGGGGGTGAAAACCCTAGGCCGAATAAAGAAGAAGAAAGGATAAAGAGAAGAAAGATTCATCTCACTTGGGTACCACCATGGTCAAGCCATAGTCTCTGACCCTTGTGAAGAGAAGTTTCCCCCAAGATAGACACCATGGTTGATCCATAGTCTCACGGCCAAGAACGAAGAGATAGGGTGGAAAAGAAATGAGATCATGGTGATAGAGCTACTTACCAAGAAGAGAATCACCAAGGATCACCACAAATAATATGATCAAGCTTAAGATCACCACATGCAAGGATGATCGGCCACCAAAGCACCAAGATCAGCCTTCTCTAGCTCCACCAAGCTCCAAGGCCAAACACAAGGAGAAAAGAGGGAGAAAAGAGAGCTAAAAGGATTGATTACATGTAAAAGAGAGATCTTATATACTCAAGGTTATGAGCGAGGTAAAGATATGAGGTGTCAAGACATAAGAGCACCAAAAGGGCACTTTTCCCACAAAGGATCAACCATGCTACCATTAACACAAGACATGCAACATATGGTGATAAGAACAATGAAGTGCAGTGACCATTAGGGTCCACTACACCCCTTCGGTCAAAACAAAGATAGGGGAGGGCATTGTAGCAAAGGCTACACAATGCCACTCAACCCAAATGGTTGAAACACTAAAACACAACTCAAGCCTAGCAACCAAAGCCAAGGGAAAAGCATCTACGTCGAAGCAAATCAGCCAAAACAAAGTGCTTTAGTTGAAGCACACCCAAGGCACAAATCCCATCTATCTCTACACTCAGAGAACACCACATGTTCGACATCAACACCAAGCAAAACCATGCAAACCCTAATATCACCTCGAGGTGTCACTTCATCAACCAAGGCCCAAACAAGGTTCCCCATAGCATCATCTTCTTTGTCATGATGATAAGGCACAAAAAGCACAACCTACATGTGACAAATTGCACATAGACCCTAAACATGGGCAAATTCCAACTTGGTCCAAAGCAATTGTCACTAGCTCAAACATCAACCAAACAGGAGAAAACTAAAGACATAAGATTGTCACATGTTATTAAGGAATCTCAAGAGATTATATTAAGTTTCAAGCATCTTATTAAGAAAGGCAAACACAAGAAAGCACTAATCTAGGTCAGGTGCCTTACAAATAGTTGTGTGTGAGGAGTGGGAATAGTTGAAAAAGAATTAACATTGGATACTAGTGCCATGGCCTATTGACTATAAGATCATAGGCACCAATTGTGTTCTGTTAAGCATAATAGACAATTATGAACAAAGAAAAATTATAGCACAAGGGTATAATCTGCAATAAGGTATGGCTTTTAATGAATATTATGCTTTTGTAGTAAGGTTAGAATATATTACAATGTTACTTCCTTTTCTAGTCATAACAACTTTTTACTATATCAAATAGATGTTAATGTGTGACTTTTAATGGAGAGACAGGGTATGAAGTATATGTATCTCAACCTCTTAGATTTGAGAATGATAAGTTATTACTTTGTTCTTTAGATTCTAAATCAAGCAAACTCCAGATGGAAACCTCATCAACCAAATTAGTTACACAATTGAACTCATGAGGTGCTTTGGGATCACAACCCAATTTATGCACTAATGTCTAACACCAAAAAGTTTTAAAATGATGAAAAATGTGAGAAGATTATTATAATATTTGTAGATGTGTGGTTAAGAAAATACTTAACTACTTCTAGATATGGTATCATGTTTAGTGCAGGCTTTTGTGCTCGCTTTCAATCTTTCCCTAGAAATACTTATGTTATAGTGGTTAAGATTATTCTTAGGTACCTAGACAAAACTCATATTTTTGGTTTTATGGTACCTATTGACACCTTCATTTTTTCCCACTCAATAGATGTTCATGATTAATGTTAATTCTCTAGCTACTGATGGTGGCCATTCCACATTCCCCACAAGTCTAGATTTTGTTTTTTTCCATATTTTTCCATATTTATCCGCCTATTAATCCACTCACTTTCACTAAGTTTTACCTAATCTAGGACTTTGTGTTTAGAAATACCCTATTCCTACTAGAGGTGCAATTTTCCCATAAACTTTTAATTTTAATAAGCCTTATTCTCAAATTTTCAATTGAATTATCATGAATGAATATGCCTTCTCCTCATGAAAATGTAATTGCTTTAAAAAGTTATTAAGCTGAGGAATGATCATAAACTCTTTCTCTCTCCTTCGTTATTTAATCTACAATTTTTTATGATTTTTTTGAATAATATTCTTGAAATAAGTAAAAAATTAAAAAATATGTGGCATCTCACTCCGGCCACCCGGCCGATCAGAGAAACTCATCAGTGACTATTGTAATATCGCCTTGATTTGTGCACCACACCTACTTTCTGCATTTCCAAAATGCATTGCCTTTTGAGAAGGTTCTTTTTGCATCTAGAACTCTAAAATTTACCTATAAAACAGCACCTCCCATATCCACCATATTCTGGCCCTTTCGAACATCCTGAAGCCATGGGATCAACTACCTTTCTCTTTACCTTTCTGCATTACTCGTGATTACATGATCCTTCCTCTGACACAGCCTACCTTTTTGCATCGTTAGACTGCACAATGGTAATCAAATTGTGTTCTTAACTGCCAATTTGAACTCCTTTAACTTCTTATAATTGTCCCTATTTGCTTATCTACTCAAGTAATATATGTATTTGTCTTAATTTATCTTGTATGGACCCATCCCATGAACAAATGCTAAGTGATCATTAGGACAAGTCCCACAAAAAACCTAACTTAATAACTGGTAACTATAAAAAATGAGTTGAAAATTCCAATTAAATAGTTCACATAGATATCTGATAACAAATGATCATCGTATAAAATCCCAGCATGTCTTATAAAAGTGTATTGTTTGTTATTTAAATTGTCTCAAGAGTACACAAGATAGGAATGCCACCTCAAATATATTTGTTAAATTCAAAAAATATTTTACAAGATGATCCATATCTATGAAAACACAAAAATATTAGATGTCTAACTCAAGTTGCAACTTGTAAACATAAATAAACATCAAGGATAGAAACCCAACATATATAAGATAAACTGCCCACCCATCACTCAAGAAAGTGAGAGTACAAGGATAGCTTAGACTCAACTATTTTATATCTTGTTATATCTAGATCACCATGTCCTTTCCAATGTGCTAACATACCTCAAAACATTATGGAAGAACTATGTGAGACTTTAAAAGAGTCCTAACAAGAGGATTACACCCACCAAGATATAAACATGCATCGATAGCTTTTAAGATGGAGTAAGAGTAATAGAGAGAATTTGATTTATCATTTGAGTTCTAATCATTCATGTCACTCTATAATTCATATTAAGGCATATTTACGATAGATTTATAATATATTTCATATTAAAAAAACAATTTTCACAGTATAATGATCTTGAATACAATATATACAACATTACTTGTAGTTCTTTAGGTGGTCCCTGCAATTATAGAGAATTCATAAGGCATAACAAAACTTGTGGATGATAAGAGCACACCAACAACATCCAATATTATTTGCCAACAAATACCCTAAGTAGATATAGTACATGGGTAAATTACATGTTTTACTAAGTCATGGGTAGTTTGAGGTGTACCACTCAAATTAGTAGCTAACCACTGCAAAGTCTAAATCAGCCTCATTTAACATCTTAGGATTACCCAATTCCTAAAGATCTTTTCTCATCAGTCATTATGAGTGATAATATGTAGTGGCACAATGGTCATTCCACTAGAAAACATGGTTTGTCTTGGGTACACAGACCACAGCACCAAAAACTAGGGTACGCAACCCTCAAAATTGAGTTAGGATCGGAGTTGCTCTTAACCACATATCTTGAGACACATCTATAGTTATATTCAAACACCTTGAAGCCAAGATGACAAAGAAAACCCTCCATGCACCCGCATATACTCAATAGTAATGACTTCAAGCGCCTTCTCAAAATATGGGATTACTACAAAAGAACTCCTTTCACCATCCAGTAAGTTCTAACACTGAGACATCTCTACAGTTGCATGGCACTACAATATTAAGGTTACACTTGATTAATTAATTCAATTACTCATTTTTTTATTCCATCAATCAAGTTACATAAAAGATTCATATATGTGATTATAGAAATTAAGAAATTATAACAACTCCACAAGATATAAATGGTATTGACAGATATCAACTACTCAAATCAGAACTTATGTACCATTGATGACTATAGAAAGGCCTCAATACATTACATTGGGACACAACTAGGCCCCAACCTATAATCCTTAGCCACAACAAGGCCTAAATTATCTAGTCAAGCAAAGTAACATAAGCCTTGGACTAGGAGTCATCATGGAATATTTATCCTTAACTATGATTCATTTCCAACTTGCATATAGGAACACAAAAATACAATTCCACTGATCCATAATTATTATTTCTCATAATCATCATTTAGATCAATGATTCTAATGCAACAAGGCTAACCATCATTATGCTAGTTCTAGGGTTATTAGGAGGAACTATCATATTAGATTGTTTCTAAGAAAATTTAATTCAAGTCAGCAATCTATCATTTCATACTCTTTTAGGTCTTACTTGGTTATAGTAAAGCACATATATAATCATTTAAAAGAAAAGTTATTAAATCTTAAGATCATAATACTTCTTCCAAGTTAAGAATTTTACCATTTTATTCATCATCTTATCTCTTAACCATATCACAAATTAACCTTAATATTTGAGCCCTATCATCATCCTAAAGATGATAGCCATACCATAGCACTCAAGGCATCAAACCCGTGGAAGATGAAGCTACCTATAGGTATCACATATACAAGATCTATCTTACTATGTCAGTTTTTGTCGCATTCTTTTTTTTTGTCGGCAAAAAATCGTGTTACTATAATAAAACCAAAAACTTTAGGTACAAGAGTTCCTCAAAATAAAACTAGATCTATGTGCCTCCACGTAGGAAGAGCACATCAAATCAGAGCCAAGAAAAACACCTCAGATATCCAAAAACTAAGAGCATCATAGAGACCTATCAGAAGAATAGAATTAGAAAAGAAGAAGAAGATCACACAAAAACATTAACCACACCCACAAAAATATCTATGTGATGCTCCTAGCTAATTTACTAGAGACCATTCGCCAGATACATCTTAATCCTGCAACTTGAGTTGGCAGATACCTGATAAATGCACAAGGAGCTAATGAGAATTGCATGACCTATCATATCTTGCAATCTCCCTGGAGATAAGTGAACTTCCACTTATAACCCAGCTCCATACAGAATAGGCAACTATTCAGGTGACATATTCAGACTAAAAGAGCCTCATCCAGGACATACCTAGGTCTTCAGCATCCATCCATCGTCAATTCATGAACACTGATAGTCTACTCACCCATATAGTTGTATTACATGAAGAGAGTCCAACCAGCCACTTACAGACCAGGCTAATCAACAGAGAACAATCTCACTTCAGTCTGGGTATTACACCTGTTTAGATACCAGCACACCCATCCATGGAAGGATCATAAAAGGGATATTAAACAGACCCATAGAAGTCTATCATGGGAATCTCTTCGGTTCCAGTCCCAGGATGTAAACATTCATCTAGGATTTGGGACAGAGCCCAAATCAGCAGCATCTCGAGGAGACTTCAACAGCCATGACACAAGCTAACCACACCTGAGCGAGGTAGAGAGATGATGAGATCCTCTTGGTGATGTTGTTAACCTCCCTTCACTACCTTAATCTCACCCACAAATTGTGAAGAAGAGAAACTAGGAACCACCCTTACAATCAACATGATCTCTCTAACTGGCTATGGCAGCGCAGTAGCAGCTTGTCGAAACTTCAAGATGAATGTCGCAAGATCATATGTGGAAACATAGACCAAAGAAGAGAATAGTCCTTCAGAGCCACTTGAACCTACCTGCTCTACGTGCACAGAGCATTTAAACAAACACCCTAAACCTCCAAAGGAGGAACTGGGGTCAAAGACCATGGCCAGGGCCATCCTCATGTGATCGAGATCCGGAGGCGCCAGGACCCAGAAGGGGGCGCCACCGTTGCACCATTGGGGGAGCCCCGCCAAGCAAGTTGGAGAAGACCCAACCCAGTTGAAAGAAGGAAAGGGGATCATCATCAGCCTCGAAGGGGGAGGAGAAGGAGCATGTGAAGGAGTAACCCCCTTCACATGTGATGACGGAGCAATGGCCAGTTACAGATCCAGATGGAAGCGCCTTCTCCCTCCATCACTCTTGAACGGAGAGGAGCCGATGTAGTCGAATGTGAACCATGGAGCCGAATCTGACTCCATGATGCATGTCATGTTGCCTCTCGACCCACACAGTCGAGGGAGAGATCCAGCAATTCCCCTTCCTCTAGGTCAGCCGAGAGGAAGCCCTCAGCCGCAACTACTCCATGAATTTGCACTGAACTTCAATCGGACCTCGTCGAGGATGTGTGGTAGCCAGGGGGGAGGAAGACGCCAAGGAAGCACTCCCTCCCCCCAACGGCGGCCACTGGGAGCCCTAGAGAGAAGGGAGAGTGGGTGACCTAGAGAGAAGGGGTCGGGAATCCATTTGATATTTTTTTTGTCGCATTCTTATACAAACCTTTTTATTATATAGAGAGAAGAGATGGAATACATATTCCACATGTAACTAAGATAACTACTAGATTAAGATTCTATATCATTACAAGAATTATATTTGTTTTTGAAACTTATATGGAATTAGGAAACCCCCAACCTTTCCCATTCACCTTGTTTATTTCCTTAATAATATATGACATTCATAGTTCCATGTTTATATATCCAGATTCATAATTCACATTCAAATTTAGTACTAACTTATTTTAAGGTACACTACTTTAGGAAGTATAATATGAGTCATACAATAACTCAAGGTACCCATTTAGGACATAAACTACCCAAAATATCAAAAAAGACAAAATAGTAATAAGTCAACATAGGAACCTTAGAATGACCTGAAGATTTTCATATATCTTCATATAATATAGATAGTATACCACCCAAAAATTCAAACTAAAATTCCAAACAATAAAGTTATGTGGTATTCAAGAATTAGGAATTTGAATAGTCAATCCTTGCATAAATGAGCTATTTTTGGATTTAAAGGTATCACTTTTGACCTCCAATTCAACCTTTATAAGGTTTCAGTAGAGTATCAGTACAAAAATAATCTATTTTGCATCAGATATTCATTCTACAAGAAGAAGAGTGGTCTCTAAGGTACTTAAAAAACCCTAAAAGTTCCACATTTAATCATAAGAACATATATTTTGAATTCCCAACCCACAAGAGTTAGGATAACAGCATTGTATCAACATGCATCGTAATAAGAATAACATTAGCAGTACGAAAATTTGTGGCTGCACTAGTTTGTACCAAAATACATCACAAAGATTCACCTTGAGGCAATTTAGGTTCTCTTTTCTTTTTAAGAGCAAGGTAGGCATTTCAAGGCATAAATAATTAGATTTCAAAATTGTAGTCTCATGTGATGAGATAGAATGATATTCTGATCAAAAATCATTTCAAGAGAATATGTAAGACTAAAAAATTTGTGATTACACCATAAAAAGGCAAATTAGTAGACAAAACCTTTTAGGCATAGAACTTAAAATTATTCTTCAAATTAAGCCATAAAGTAGGTTTAAATCATGGAAGGGACAAGAAACTCACCTTTCCCTGAGAATAAAGCCTTCTTCTTTGATATATACCCTAGTTCAACCTCTAGTTTTCATTCAAAGGTTGAAAAAACTTCTATCTAGCTTGATTTAGCAATTCCTAGGGCAAGGAGAGAATAAAGGAGAGTCATTTAGTTAGATGATCCATCTTCTACCATGGAAATCCATAGAGCTCAGACCAAGGAAGAATTATATTATATAAAGGGGGATGAATAATAAGAAGAATATTACATGATTTGTGCATAGGATGAAGCTATCTACACAAGGAGCATCCAAAGACCTTGATTCCTCAACATGCATCAACAAGCATGAATGGAGGACTTTCACCCAAGACATGACCGTCCCTCTTTCTCCAAACCCATTCCATAGGGCTCCCATGTTACCAAAAGCGTCCAATAATAGTAAGGGTTCAAGGCCAAATGTCTCATTTACATCCATAGGGAGAAAAACTTCTATACCCTCACCATTTTAGAGAAAAAGACTTCAAACCATTAAACAACCCACATCCTTGGTCTATGGTCACCTGAACAAGGTTCAAATGGTATAAATTTTCATGAACACGTAGAAAAATATATGGACACATATAATATGTACTTAAATTCCAAGTTAAACCCCCTAATTAGGGTGTAATTGCAAACTAGACCACAAATGTTCATACAATTACATATCATAACAATTAGAGTGCAACTGAAATCAAATCAGGGCATGTCCTAGACAATTTATTATAAAAATTAGACAAGCATGAAATACATAATTATAACTATGTTGTACACAATTTTTCCGTTATGTTCTCATGTTATGGTGTTTTGCAACTAAGTCCATAATTTATATAAAAACTAAAAATCCAGGCATCCAAAGTGAAAATTGACTTTATTTCAACTTATTCAATTGAGAAATTATTCTCATTTGATCATATAACCAATATAATACATCAATATTATAGATAATATTAGTATTAAGCTATGTTCATGGTATCATAGTCATAAACCCCTCAAAATGATTTGCATCTGAAATCCCACTATTAGGATAGAGAACAACAACAAGCGACCCATATCTGGATCTTGAACGTGTTTAGATATGGATTATATTACCTTATTTATTAGTGCATACTCATCAAGGGTTACTTATAATTTCTTAGCATAAATTTTTTTGGGGGTATATTTTAAGTTTCAATTTTTCTATTATCTGTTGACTTATTCGGTTTTCTTAACATATGTTTAAGGATTAAAGATGTCTTCATACCTCATATTTCTTTTATATTACTTATTAATTCTTCTTGTACCTTTTTTCTTATAATAATACTTATCATTTACATATTAGGGGTTGGTTCATCATGTATCATATTCATTATTAGGTAATTACTCTTACTATCAGCTTTTTGTGTACATGAATTCTGACATTAAGGTAACTAGTAATTGTTTTCCTATAAACTCATTTAAATAATGGACACATGTAAGCATATATCCAAGCTCATTATCCAAGTAACAGCCTTTTGCTTGTTATAGGCCCACATCAAAGATACAACCACATAGGTATATTCCACATATTCTTATTTTATCATCTTGGCTTTGTTTTATGGTTGTAAACATGTCAATGTCGAGAAAGTATACTCCTAAAATTTCTAAATTTTTTCATCTTGTAATCATGCAAAGGGATTGAAACAATATCATAGTTAATCATAAGATCACAACTTATTATTGTACCTCCTTGGTATCGTCCTACTAATTTCATAATTATCATGAATTATTCTTATATTAACCCCTCTTTATGTCATTCAACATAAATTTTCAACTTGATAATCATCATACATCCTTGAGAGGAGTATGATTTTATATCAGGATAGGTTTAGTTTATTTATCACAATTGGATTTACTCCTATTCCTCATGATTAGACATATTCTTTCACCCATATGAGACCATTTCATGGAAAACTTCTCTAATATTTTCATCTTATGATGACTATTAACTTATACTCCTCCATAACATACATTGGTTGTCTAAGATTATCTCAGTATCCACTATTTACTTCTATTATTATATATTTTTATCATCTTGAACCATACTTATCATCTGATTTATCATCTACTTATGTTGATTTTACACCTGAAATCCTTCTCATACCATATATTTTTTATAAAAATCCTCAACACGTTCAAACAATCTACACACTACCTCAGGGTTCCCTTGACTACTACATATCACTAAGGCTCCACTCACAAAGCTATCTTCTTTAAATATCATCATACTCTGGAATCCCAACTTTAAACAATGAACTTCCATCCATACAAGGTGTCCTTTTAAGTTTTAGGAACTCCTCTTTACATTATACATATTGAATTAAGAATCTCAATGTTTGCATCTTTTATTTTAATCATAAATTAAGTTTTGATTAGTCATAACATGGTTTTTATCATTTACAATTGATTGATTACACACTTTTCACTACTTATTTAGCCAACCTTATACATAGTAAGTGTTCATGTATCCAGACTTAATCTAGGTTCTACATCTCTCACCAACTTTTATCTTATTCCTATCATTGTGATTTCATATTTGTTATACTCTTTAAGGTATTTTTTTCTAGCTACTTGGGAGAGTATCCAGAAGCATTGTAACCAAAGAAATCCCCACTTACTCTTCCTCGTCACTTGGATACTTGATCCGGGCATCCAAATTTAGAGTTTAAGTAGTGTGCATCTTGTTCATGTCATGTTCAACACTTGGTTATCATTTTAAATCATAATTCATTTTGTCCATATAGACTCAACTAACATATGATTTGATTCCACACTTGTAAGGACCCATCCCATGATCACTTAGGGTTTGATCATGGTATTAGTCCTTATATATTAGATCAAAAATATCAGATGTTTCTCTTAGTATATATCTTCTCATTGTCCTTTAATCTTCCTATGCATCAGTCCTAACCACCCCTAAGGGATCTCCATTGTGGGAGGTCCTGAGTGACTAGGACCCCAACATAAATAAAAATTAAGACCTTTAGGACTAATAAGGCAATGTGGTAAAGATATCCACTCCCAAAGGCCCACTGAACATAAAAGAAGTTTTTTTTCACATCCATCTTTATTTTCTTCTTTGTAATCAACCAAAATCTCTCACTTTCTCAAGCCTCTTAGAAATGATTCAAAGTCAATTTATTGGGTGGACGGGGGTGTTAATCCTTCTCCACTCATAATAAGATCAAGCGGGCCAAAATTTTTGTCATGTTTTTTGCCTCATTTATTTAGCTTGAATGCTAGATTGGCTTCCCATCATGGATTCATAGTACTTTGTATTGTTTTTTCCTCATTTTATGTATAAAATGTGTTGGTGACTCCAATCTCATGTTTTGATTGATTTCAATGGAGCTGCCAAATTAAGTTTCACTACTAAGGAAATATGTTGCACATGTAATTTTTGGCTAGGGAGGGATAGAATGGAAACTCCTCTGGGGACTACCAAGACAATCTAAGTTGAATCTTCTATTTTCTAAGTGAAGTTTCAATGTTTTAGTTGGTTTTAGGTTTCTTTTTTATGTTTCTTCATTTCTCTACTTTTTGATAGGGACAGGCATGTGTATTACCGTGTTTTAAAGAACTCTTGTATGTTGATCACGGTGGTATGTAGGGACTACATTCCATGTCATCTCTCATTTATGTTTATTATCATCTTTTATATTTTTTTATTTTTTATTTTTTATTTTTTATTTCTCTTTCTTGTTGTTTTTAGATCTTTTTGGTTTCATGTTGTCAGGTCAAGGTTTTGAATGTGCTTTCCTTTTCTAGGGTTTTGGTATACTCCCCTTTGGTCCTTTTTCTTTTTTCCTTTTTATTTTTTGCACCAAAAATAATCTAGAAATGAGGAAAGGATGAGGAAAGATATTGGATAGAAACATGATCTTTTCTTGAATAATTGTGTGGTTCTTTGCTTGTTTGTTTATGGTTTATCTTCCATGCTTCATTATTGTGGTCTTTCTTCAAAAAATAATAACCACTAGCACTTGAACCTTACAATTTTATAAACCAACATGTTATGAGATGGGTGTTAACCTCACATTGGATTCATGGAAGTGGTGTGGGGGCTTTAGTAAAGGTACCAACACAATGTTAACTTAGACTTCCAAAGTCCTGAAAACACCCCCCTCCTAGAACTAATGACTAATTTTAGTAGAGTCAGTCACAAGATGTATTGGGAGGAGTACCCATATCTATTAAACCTAGGATACCCCCTTGATGAGACCCATTTTCCCATAGAGTGGTTAAGGACCAACCCTCCTATATACATCATGTTCGAGTGAGGATGTAGATTAGATCCAAACTCATGGGCTGAAAAGGGAGGGTTATTTTCTCCCCATACATGTGTCTCGTGATTGTTGTTGGAATATTTTAAACTATAGCTACCACCTTCTTGAATGCATTAATGTTTCAAAACCAAAGAATTCTTTAAAGATTAACAATCTTTTCAAAATCAAACAACCTTTCAAAGATCAAAAAACTTTTTCAAATTCAAACAATCCTTCAAATATCAACATTTTTTTTCAAATCCAAATAATCTTTCAAATATTAACAACCATTTTCAAAATCAAACAATCTTTCAAAGATTAATAATATTTTGAAAAATCAAACAATCTTTCAAAAATTATAACCCTTTTGAAAACCAAATTATCTTTCAAAAATTAACAATATTTTCAAGATCAAACAATATTTCAAATAGTAATGATCTTTTTCAAACCATAATAGTTTCTAAAGAATAAATGATAATCTTCTTTGAGTAACCTACTTTAAACCTCATCAAGTTTGGGGGTCTCCAAATATGATTGAGATGTCACTTGTTGATGTTGAATCCACCCACCTTCCATGGTCTTAGACTATGACCTAAACTAAACCATTGTGCACTTTTACACCTATATCCATGGTCATGGGCTACAACCTAAAATTTACTACCACATGGTTCTCATGATCCTATAAATATGGTCTAAGAGTACAACCTAAAATTGGAATACAACCCACATTACTTTGATCATCAATTTAAAGATTCTAAGTTGAGGATTCCTCCCTTTTGACCTCTTGCCACTTCCAAGGGGAAAGAACCTCAGGAAAACTCATCAACTCAGGAGGAGAATAGGGCATCATGGAAGTTGTCAAGGGTTTCAATTTGGAAACCCCGCTACTCAAAGACACCCTAAGAAGGAAAGTGACTGATTGAGCACAGTCACTAGTCTAGAAAAGGCTACCTTAATCTGATTAGCTACTCAACCCTAACCCGGTCCCCACTCTTTTGAACAACCATCTTGAGACACCCACCTGAGGAACGTCAGACCTTGCTAGACCCACAAGACAACATGTCATCTTACTTTCTACTCTTATTAATCTACCTACCCACAGCACTAGCAATACCTCTCATGTTAAAGTTGAAGAATCTAACTTGTTTCATCCAGGATAGGGGTAGGTCCATCATTTTAGATCTTAATAAAGGAGAAAAAAACTATTACAAGAACCCTTCACCCCAGGAAAATTGTGAAAGAACATGGAGTATCCTTTTTGCATCTCCTAAGAAAAAGGGGGGATCAATTACACCTTTTACCTGATATAATGTGTGTAGAGGGATGTGTCCCAAAGCATAAGATATTCTCTATTTTTAATAGTACATCCTGCTTTTCAATGTCATTAATCTGAATTTCAGGACATTTTTGGAAGATAAAGGATCTTATACTTCATCTGCTCTTGCAAACTATCGGCCCAAATGGCCGAGAGTACCAGTGTGGACCAATAGTATGATAGTGGTGTCAAAGGATATGCTAGAAGCAACAAGAAAGACAAGACAATCTAATAGGAGAAGACCAAGGAAAACAAAGCAGTGCTTGAAGCTTCTGTATCTCAAGAGGTTCCCTAGTTCTACATCCTGGAGTGGCCAACAAGCACCACTTTTGTGCCCCTACTAGGCACAATCTACACAAGATGGTGGAACCATCAAGCTTTCACTGACAACGAGCTCCTCAAGTGGTTCATCAATGTCATTCTTTTTGTATGGTGTGTGGAACCCCCACATCCACAACCAGAGCTATTTCAACCAATGTCATATGAGTACCCACCAGGCATGAATGTCGGGTCAGTCCCAACAACCCCTAAGGTGGAAACATTAATCTCCATTTTTATGGTGAGGATGAAGGGAAGGAGGAGGAGATAGCTAAATTTGTAAAGGGAGATCCTAAAGATGTAGAGAAAGTCAGCACCACAACAAAGATTCAAATGCAATACATGAACAGATATGGACCCTTCCCCTGCCTACATTCATTCTATCCACCACCACACTCATGGTATACTCCATATGTGGTAGAGGTGTATGTGTTCACCCACCAGTATACACGGCACCATTCGCAATAATCAAGCGATTGGTGATATTTGTGTTAGTTTATCGCTAGGAAGACATGATTCTAGAGGATGTCACTGTGGTTCCCCTCTTACTCAAGATTTTATAGAAGGCCAAGTATCTTGAAGAGAATAAGGATGTTAAAGACTTCTTCCCATATGCAAAGTTACATGATAACTTTATCATGCCCAAGTTCTACGAGTACTTCAAGAAAAGAGATATGGTGGCCTACATTAAGGCATATTATTCAGACATAGTGGAGGTTTAAGATGATAACAAGGTATTCATCCACTACTTCAAACAAACTTTGACTGGTACACACAGCATGGAACAACAAGAAGGACATGACAACAATCACCACCTGGGCCAAAGTGAGTGATAAGTTCATATATCATTATGCTTAGAATCTAGACTGGGTCCCCACTAGATAGGATCTAGAGGCCCGCAACAAAAGATAGAGGGGATCTTCCCTAAGTTTGTCAAATAATTGAGGTAGTTAGTTACCCAGAAGGAACTCAAACCTATTTCCAAAAACCTCTGGACATGGTGATCAGGGTAGCTATATCGACACTCATGGCTTTGTTGTCTCTTCATAGGTACAATACTTTCCCAGAACTCATCTAAATGGGGTCTGAATTGAGAGCTCCAACAAAAGAGGGGTTTATCAAAACGTAGGCCTCACATCTTAGCCTTATCCCACCTCCATGACAGACAATCCAGAGTCAAATTAATTGAATTGACTATGGAAGTTGTATTGTTCATAGATGGTAGTAATAAGAAATAACATCTAGTTCGGCAGATATAGTTGGTTCAAGCTCAACCATCACAAGATACCAACATCTTGGCACCCCAAAAGTACCAAGCTCTAACGGTGTCGCCCAACTATCAACCTCAACACGTGTTGTTGCAATATTTTTGATCTCCAAACCACTTCCATGGATACACACACCCCATTTCAACAACATGCCTAACATGTGGGGCGAACAACCCTCCTACAACAAGTAATTTTTCACCTCAAGTGGAGCCAACAGTAGCAAATCCAACATCTGAAGAGCCTTACAAATAGAATAAGAAGTTCACTTCACTTGGAGCTTTTCTTATATCCATCCTTCATAATATCAAACACCTACTAAAATTCCCTACGATAAGGAAAATTCTAAATCCCTTTCCAAAGAATAAAAACACCAACACATTTTTTATTTTCATTGAGCCAAGTGGCATAAGACAGATTCATGCCTCGCACTCAAGCATGCCCTGCAATATTTGATTGAATCAGACAAGGTCAACACAGTTGCACTAGAGAAATGCCTTTGTCTTTCAATATCATGCATGTCATATCATCACCAAAATATCTAACACTCTGGGTTATCCTTCCTAACCCATCTAGAATTGGTCCCAAAGTATGTGGGTAGTCACCACAATCCAAGAAAGGGTCATTTGATCCATGTAAGGCCAATCAGCATACTAGGAGCTTGCCTCATATAGAATAGTTTAAAATGTGGGTCATGAAAGTGCATGTAACAGCGAGACATACTATCAGTCCTCTCCCCATGGTGGTAGTGCAGCCCAAAGTATCCAAATCAATAATGACACTAGGGGTGGCCCAAGATGTCATTCTTAGATGGGACTTCACCCCTCGACAAGGACAAAGAGAAGGTAACCAAATATGTAGGATTCCCTACTAGCACACCTGAATAACAGGCGATCAAGGCTTCCATCCCTACTATTAACACAAGAAGGTGCCTCCCACTCTAGAACTATGTAAGGAAACTAATCATGAAGACTCAAACATAATGTAGTTTCTATAGGAGTCAAAAGGGGAAGTCTCACTAACTTAAGTGATTCAAATCTCCTCAACACATTGAGAAGTAATTATGAAGACACTCAAAGGGGATTATGTATCCAAGTATGTGATATCAAAAGTTTTTGCTTCCACCATAGAGTTAGTCACCATCCTATACCTAATATCATTTTTATGAAGAGGAAATAACCAAGGGAGGCAGTCATAAAAAACCTATATTGATCATAGTTTTCTACAAGAGCCTCAAGATTCCTTCTTATTTTCTTGACAATGATCATGACTCAACATGTGCCCCCTCTAGACACTTATCAACCTAAGAAGAGATCCTTCTAGCCTACATTTGACTACCAAGAAAGCAACCTCCTTTGACAGTGTAATTAAAGATGCTCTAGGAGAAACCACCCTCAAACTACAAATCAAGTAGTAGACTTTTGTAGTCTTGTTTGTAGTCATGGAATTGGGTCCCTCTTTCAGTCTACTCTTAAGAAGGTCATGGATTCATCACAATTGGGTGGTTCCCTCATCACTACATCAAAAACTGAAATTGATGTTGGGAAATGCCATTATCATAGGCCAGGCCGATGCCCTAGCACCATAAGATGCACTAAAGAAGACAACCTCAAATTTTGTTTAGAGATGTTACATGTTTCCACCATGAGCTATGTGCCACTTCAAAGAATACAATTTGCCATCCCATGTATGAACTTATGTTGTTTGCCCAATGGTTATAGGAAATGCACATCTATCTAGATCATGGTATGGGAGCCATATGCAAAGGACATATAGAGATCATCCATATTCCTTCAAGACAAAAGGGTCTAGGCCTAGGGCTTTATGGTTCATCCTATGTATGACCTCATATCATTAGGTAGACACCATATTGGAAGCCCATAGCATCGTGGCCCACTACAAAGGACTTGACCTAGAAACACTATCTCAATTTTCTCAATTGTCTAATGGTTACTCCAGATTGAAATAGAGAATCTAGCTGCATCCAGATAGATGAAGAATGTCGACTCAGGTTAGTGTATTGATGTAACCTCAGCCCCAAGCATAGAGACCCTCATCCTTACTCCCATCCACCATATCTATAATTGAAGATGATGATGACATAGCCACAGATATACACCCCATAAAAATACCCTACCTTGTGTAAAAGGTTGACAAAGATGACAAGGACAATTACTCTGGGACCACATCAAGCATTAGTAAGATCTCCCTCATCATTGGATATACCCAAGGTGTACGGACATCCCAAAATAAGCAACATTCTAAAACAAGATCCTTTCTCCGAATGAAGAAGTAACTAAGCTCATTCCTACCTACACAATTGATTAGTTGTGCCCAGATCACATTGACACTAGTAAAGGCCATGAAAATTGCCATGATGATCATGTTTTCAAGGTGAAAATCACTGACGTAATACAAAAAGAATAGGATGCACAATCTAAGGAACTCGATATTATCCTATTTGGATTTTCCCTAGTTGGATAGGCTAAGATGGTCCTGAGACTTCTAGTCCTGAAGACATGGAGGAAGATTATAGTGCTCTATGGGATGAAGATGACAATGCCTACGACATGATTGAAGTATGGAGGTCGACATCATCTTTGAGATAGAAGTTGTAGAATACTTGCAATCCCACATTCTCCCTATGTGTAATGTTGATGAGGTCCAGAACTGGTGTGTGAAGGAGAACAATGTCCTAAGGATGAGGTCACCTCCCACACTCATAAAAGAATCTCACTAGATGAACAGAACCCTTATGTTGTAGAGATCCTATAGTGGTTATACATTCACAGTCAACCCCATCCATGTTCTCCCCTACCAAATCCTAAAAATTTTGCAAAATCTACAAATCCCAAAAATGTCAAAATTGGAGCTCTTTTTCCTCAGAGCATCAAAGACTAGTTGATGGATTTATTATGTCACTGCATTGATGTATTTGCATGGAGATACTCTGACATGCCTAGGTCGGGTGAGGTGATCACGGTTCACTGACTGCTTATCATCTCCAGCATTTTCCCTATCAAGAAAAAAAAGCTAGGTGACTGTCGACAAAATGGAGCATTAAGATTAGAGAGGAGGTTCAAAAGCATTACAATCTTGGTTTCCTAGAGCCATTCAACTATCCTACATGGCTCCCCAACATTGTACTAGATGTAAAAAAGGATGATAAAGTATGATTGTGTATGAACTATTGCGTCTTCAGCAAGGCATCCCCCAAAGATGACTTTTCACTACAACGCATCTATGTGCTTGTCAACAACATAGCTAGTCATTCACTTCTTAGCTTCATGGATGGATTTGCAAGTTAAAACCAGATCAAGGTGGTCAAAGAAGATAAAGAAAATACATAGTTCATCACTGAGTAGGGAGTATATTGTTGTTGGGTCGTATCATTCAGTCTCAAAAATGTCAGAGCTACATATCAAAGAGTGATGGTCACTCTATTTCACAACATGATGCATAAGAAGGTGGAGGTCTTGGTGGATGACATGATAGACAAATCTAAAATTCCACAAGATCACATCAGTTACTTAAATAAGATTTTTCAATGGTTGTGACAATTTTGTTTGTGCCTAAATCCAATCAAGTGTAACTTTTGGGTCACGTCAGGTAGCCTATTTGGATACATTGTCAATCAGAGGGGGATAGAGGTTGATCTTGGAAAGGATGAATCTATATAAGAAATGCCCACTCTTAAAATAGGGAAGGAGATATGAGGTTGACTCAGTTGCCTTCGGCTTCATCACCAAGCTCACACCTATATGTGAATCCATCTTCAAGCTACTCAAGAATAATTTTGATACAAAACGAGACAAACAATGTAAGAGGGCACTCCAGAAGAACTTAGATTACCTTATCAACCCACAAGTTCTAAATTCAAAAGTTCTAGGATATCCTCTCACACTTTGACTATTAGTTTATGAAACATCAATAGGAGGAGTCTTGAGTCAAGTAATGACCAACGGAAAGCATGCAATCTATTACCTACACAAGAAGTTAAATGATATTGAGTCCCATTAAACTACCAATGAAAAATATTGTTTGGCATTGATACATGCAACAAGGAACATGCACCACTACTTTATGATGTATCCACTACATATGATTGATAAGAATGATATGTTTTTTTTTATGTGATTGCCCTACCCTCACCGGATGATGCACCAAGTGGCAGGTGATGTTATCAGAACTTAACGTTACATATGTACCAATGAAGGCACTCAATGTACAACCCCTAGCCAATCAATTGGTTGATGTCTTACTTCTTGAAGAAGAGGCACATGAGTACGAGTTCCCATATGAAGATATTCTATGATATTTGTGGATGATATTCTATGACAAAGCAATCACTTGTAAAGGATTTGGAATAGGAGTAGTCCTTTGAAACCCTTGAGGACAATGGTTACAAGTGGTCATATGGCTAGAGTTCAATGCCACCAACAATGTGGATGAGCATGAATCCTACATATTGGGATTTTAGCTATCCATATAGAAAGGGGCACTTGTCTCCAAGTGTATAGGAATTCCCTTTTTATGATATCTCAAGTCCATAACAATTGGAATACTTGCCACTAGACATTGGTTCCATAACAAGAATACATGTGTGTGACAACCTCAATTTTCTCTCTCCCCTATTGTACTCCTTCTCTCTCATCAAGTGTCTCTTACTCAATTTGATATTAATTTCATAATTGGGTAGTTGTGATGTTCCAATTTGGCGACTACAATGGTCAATTTTACAATATGTGATTTTAATCTGTAATTTTAAACTAAGTATCTTGTTATATCACGTCACCTTCTTGCATCTAATTTTGAACATCAACTCTATGATCTTTTGTCTTTCTGATATGCACCACATTGTAGTGGACTCAATTATGAATTCAATGACACAAAAATCACCTAAATTGAAGGCTCCTAACCCAAGATATGATCATTTGAAATTAGCTCGATTTGCACATGTTTTGATCAAATTTATTTGGGTTTTGCAATCTTATTGGGCTCAAAAACAAATCGAGGCCCAATTTCTTGCCCCTCCTTCCCCTTTTGCTTTGGGGATAAATCACAAGAACTGGGAAGCATATCTGCCACCTTTGCCAAATTGGGCAATAGGGACAACTCTTAATTGCTTGGGATCTTAACCCTAATAGTCTTGTTATGTTTATAAATCCCCTTCATCCAACCCTTTCTCCTTCGTACTTCCTTTTCCCTTCTTTTCTCCTGTCCGCTAGGTGTGGCTGTCGTTTGCCATTTTTTTTGTTGGTTGCCGCCAGCATCTTTAGGCATTGAGCCTTGCTCTCCTCCGGCTTGCCCTCCTTACATTGCCTCCATAGGACTCCTGTGAAGACTATCGAGTTTTTGAATCCGAGTTGGGCGGCCATACATCCCTTAGCAGCACAGTAGTCGCTGAAGAAGTAAGGGCTGGCGGTGTTAGATCAGACATGCCCTATCTCCTTCACACGTCCCTGCAATGAAGATGAGAGGTATGGATGCCCAAGCTAGAATATGAGACGCCCCAATCCATCTCCGTTCGCACCCCCCTTCAACTGCTGACTGGCGGCGGTTGGGAGGCTGGACAGCAACCCCTGTTCTGGCTCTATTTTGCGCAGAAACAGGGGTGCGTCCGAGTGGGTTGGGGTGACGGAGATCCCTCCCATGTGGGCCAACCCCAACTAATACCTTTGGGCCACACGAGAGAGCCCAGTGGCCTGCCCCAAGCCTACCAAGGTGATATTTTTCTCTAATATGGTGTTAGTGTCATGACTTTTTCTAAGACCTCCTTAACAATGCTATGATGGTTAAAAATATACAAAATTATATATCAAAATGATCAGCAAGAGAAGACCTATACTATGAGTTTTGTTTCAAACCTTAAATCCCAGTGTAGCTCTTCTAGTTTGATAAAACAATCAACTTGATCATGATTAATCACATGTAGTGTAGGAGTATGTCCAATATTGAGATCTTGATGCTTGTCTTACCCACTAATCATCGTAGCAGTAACTTAGGGTTACTTTTGAACCTGATGAACATCCTAATAATTATCTTTGATCTATGGATAATTCAAATGTCATCATGTGGCTCATTTGGATCTTAATGATGAACTTAGCCCTAGATTGCTAATCTTGCTTCTAATGGACACCCACCTAATCTTGTTATATGTTTCTTATGACCTTATGTTGCTGATCTAAACCATCCCTTATGCTTGGCTCTTATTCATTGATGATCTTTGACCTTGATTACTCTATTATGAGTCTCGTGACCTACTTTGAGCATAAGTGTCCTTAATCATGTCATGTCCCCATGAAACCTTGAAACCATATGAAACTTGAACCACACTCTTATGATGGATCATAAATCAATATGAGATCATCTAATGTACTAATAACCAACCTTGAACCCAACTTGGCCAAAACCCTAAAATGATGATATCAGGGTTAACGATGAGAATCTAAAGTATATATGCAATCTTGTTCTTAATCAGGTTTGGCATGTGGATAGATGGTGAAGGATATGTTAGGTTATGAAATCTCTAAATCAGGTATGGGCCTTATCTAGTTATATGAATATCGCTTTCTTATTTGAAAATACATGTATTGTATGCTTGTTTGTTTACTTTCTCAAATATTGCCATGTAGTATTGCTATGTCTTACTCGATGATTGCCTCGTCATTTTTATAACTTGAACACATATATATAGAACTCCATTATAATATTGTTGATAATGGGTTAACTCTTGGCTATGGCCTTGAGGTCCCTCTGTATAAAAGGGTTAGCTAATTTTTGTAACCCTTATGGACCCTTCCGACGAGAAGATGGTCAAAGGCCTTAAACGTGCTTGATATTGTTGGTATGATGGAGTGAAATGACATAAAATATGGTTTCACATTTGTTAAACAGTTAACATGTTTATTCTTGTTTGTTTAGCCTAGGAATCTTTTTCAAATTATGCAAAGCTTATACATATATGTATCTTTCTTCCCTATACTCAACACCTCATGTGTTGACCCATTTCTCATATTTTGTTTTTAGGTTCAGAGATGGCTAGAAGGTTTATGGGATCGGTGAGCTATGCTAGGTGTACTTGTTGTAAGATCCAGATTTAGTGCACATGAATGACTTGTACCTTGACTCTGGAAATATGTAACTGAATTCATGAATATAATGTATTTTGTATAATTTATACTTGTTGAATGTTGAGAGCCCAGCGGCCTGCCCCAAGCCTACCAAGGTGATATTTTGCTCTAATATGGTGTTAGTGTCATGACTTTTTCTAAGACCTTGTTAACAATGCTATGATGGTTAAAAATATACAAAATTATATATAAAAATGATCAGCAAGAGAAGACCTATACTATGAGTTTGGTTTCAAACCTTAGATCCTAGTGTAGCTCTTCTAGTTTGATAAAACAATCAACTTGATCATGATTAATCACATGTAGTGTAGGAGTATGTCCAATATTGAGACCTTGATGCTTGTCTTACCCACTAATCATCATAGCAGTAACTTAGGGTTACTTTTGAGCCTAATGAACACCCTAATAATTATCTTTGATCTATGGTTAATTCAAATGTCATAATGTGACTCATTTGGACCTTAATGATGAACTTTGCCCTAGATTGCTAATCTTGCTTCTAATGGACACCCACCTAATCTTGTTATATGTTTCTTATGACCTTATGTTGCTGATCTAAACCATCCCTTATGCTTGGCTCTTATTCATTGATGATCTTTGACCTTTATTACTCTATTATGAGTCTCGTGACCTACTTTGAGCATAAGTGTCCTTAATCTTGTCATGCCCACATGAAACCTCGAAAGCATATGAAACTTGAACCACTCTCTTATGATGGAACATAAATCAATATGAGATCATCTAATGTACTAATAACCAACCTTGAACCCAACTTGGACAAAACCCTAAAATGAAGATAATCAAGGATAACGATGAGAATCTAATGTATATATGCAATCTTGTTCTTAATCAGGTTTGGCATGTGGCTAGATGGTGAAGGATATGTTAGGTTATGAAATTTCTAAATCAGGTATGGGCCTTATCTAGTTATATGAATATTGCTTTCTTGTTTGAAAAGACATGTATTGTATGCTTGTTTGTTTACTTGCTCAAATATTGCCATGTAGTATTGCTATGGCTTACTCGATGTTTGCCTCGTCGGTTTTATGACTTGAACACATATATATATAACTCCATTATAATATTGTTGATAAAGGGTTAACTCTTGGCTATGGCCTTGAGGTCCCTCTCTATAAAAGGGTTACCGAATTTTTGTAACCCTTATGGACCCTTCTGACGGGAAGATGGTCAAAGGCCTTAAACATGCTTGATATTTTTGGTATAATGGAGTGAAATGACATAAAATATGGTTTCACATTTGTTAAACGGTTAACATGTTTATTCTTGTTCGTTTAGTCTTGGAATCTATTTCAAATTATGCAAAGATTATACATATATGTATCTTTGTACCCCATACTCAACACCTTGTATGTTGACATGTTTCTCTTATTTTGTTTTTAGGTTCAGAGATGGCTAGAAGGTTGATGGGATCGGTGAGCTATGCTATGTGTACTTGTTGTAAGATCCAGATTTAGTGCAAATGAATGACTTGTACCTTGACTCTAGAAAATATGTAACTGAATTCATGAATATAATGCATTTTGTATAATTTATACTTGTTGAATGTTGACAGCCCAGCCGCCTGCCCCAAGCCTACCAAGGTGATATTTTGCTCTAATATGGTGTTAGTGTCATGACTTTTTCTAAGACCTCCTTAATAATGTTATGATGGTTAAAAATATACAAAATTATATATCAAAACGATCACCAAGACAAGACCTATACTATGAGTTTAGTTTCAAACCTTAAATCCCAGTGTAGCTCTTCTAGTTTGATAAAACAATCAACTTGATCATGACTAATCACATGTAGTGTAGGAGTATGTCTAATATTGAGACCTTGATGCTTGTCTTACCTACTAATCATCATAGCAGTAACTTAGGGTTACTTTTGAGCCTGATGAACATATTAATAATTATCTTTGATCTATGGTTAATTCAAATGTCATCATGTGACTCATTTGGACCTTAATGATGAACTTTGCCCTAGATTGCTAATCTTGCTTCTAATGGACACCCACTTAATCTTGTTATATGTTTCTTATGACCTTATGTTGCTGATCTAAACCATCCCTTATGCTTGGCTCTTATTCATTGATGATCTTTGACCTTGATTACTCTATTATGAATCTCGTGACCTACTTTGAGCATAAGTGTCCTTAATCTTGTCATGTCCACATGAAACCTGAAAAGCATAAGAAACTTGAACCACACTCGTATGATGGACCTTAAATCAATATGAGATCATCTAATGTACTAATAACCCACCTTGAACCCAACTTGGCTAAAACCCTAAAATGAAGATATCAGGGTTAACGATGAGAATCTAATGTATATATGCAATCTTGTTCTTAATCAGGTTTGGCATGTTGCTAGATGGTGAAGGATATTTTAGGTTATGAAATCTATGAATCAGGTATGGGCCTTTCTAGTTGTACGAATATCGCTTTCTTGTTTGAAAAGACATGTATTGTATGCTTGTTTGTTTACTTGATCAAATATTGCCATGTAGTATTGCTATGTCTTACTCGATGTTTGCCTCGTCGGTTTTATAACTTGAACACATATATATAGAAATCCATTATAATATTGTTGATAAAGGGTTAACTCTTGGCTATGGCTTTGAGGTCCCTATCAATAAAAGGGTTAGCTAATTTTTGTAACCCTTATGGACCCTTCCGACGGGAAGATGGTCAAAGGACTTAAACATGCTTGATATTGTTGGTATCATGGAGTGAAATGACATAAAATATGGTTTCGCATTTGTTAAATAGTTAACATGTTTATTCTTGTTTGTTTAGTCTTGGAATATTTTTTAAATTATGCAAAGCTTATACATATATGTATCTTTCTACCCCCATACTCAAGTCCTCATGTGTTGACCCATTTCTCATATTTTGCTTTTAGGTTCAGAGATGGCTAGAAGGTTGATGGGATTGGTGACCTATGCTAGGTGTACTTGTTGTAAGATCCAGATTTAGTCCACATGAATGACTTGCACCTTGACTCTGGAAATATGTAATTGAATTCATCAATATAATGCATTTTGTATAATTTATACTTGTTGAATGTTGAGAGCCCAGTGGCCTGCCCCAAGCCTACCAAGGTGATATTTTTCTCTAATATGGTGTTAGTGTCATGACTTTTTCTATGACCTCCTTAATAATGTTATGATGGTTAAAAATATACAAAATTATATATCAAAATGATCAACAAGAGAAGACCTAAACTATGAGTTTGGTTTCAAACCTTAAATCCCAGTGTAGCTCTTCTAGTTTGATAAAACAAACAACTTGATCATGATTAATCACATGTAGTGTAGGAGTATGTCTAATATTGAGACCTTGATGCTTGTCTTACCCACTAATCATCATAGCAGTAACTTAGGGTTACTTTTGAGCCTGATGAACATCCTAATAATTATCTTTGATCTATGGTTAATTCAAATGTCATCATGTGACTCATTTGGACCTGAATGATGAACTTTGCCCTAGATTGCTAATCTTGCTTCTCATGGGCACCCACCTAATCTTGTTATATGTTTCATATGACATTATGTTGCTGATCTAAACAATCCCTTATGCTTGGCTCTTATTCATTGATGATCTTTGACCTTGATTACTCTATTATAATCTTGTCATGTCCACATGAAACCTCAAAAGCATATGAAACTTGAACCACACTCTTATGATGGACCATAAATCAATATGAGATCATCTAATGTACTAATAACCAACCTTGAACCCAACTTGGCCAAAACCCTAAAATGAAGATAATCAGGGTTAACAATGAGAATCTAATGTATATATGCAATCTTGATCTTAATCAGGTTTGGCATGTGGCTAGATGGTGAAGGATATGTTAGGTTATGAAATCTCTGAATCAGGTATGGGCTTTATCTAGTTATATGAATATTACTTTCTTGTTTGAAAAGACATGTATTGTATGCTTGTTTGTTTACTTGCTCAAATACTGCCATGTAGTATTGCTATGTCTTACTCGATGTTTGCCTCGTCAGTTTTATAACTTGAAGGCATATATATAGAATCCATTATAATATTGTTGATAAAGGGTTAACTCTTAGCTATGGCCTTGAGCTCCTTTTGTATAAATAGGTTAGTTAATTTTTGTAACCCTTATGGACCCTTCCGACGGGAAGATGGTCAAAGGCCTTAAACATGCGTGATATTGTTGGTATAATGGAGTGAAATGGCATAAAATATGGTTTCCCATTTGTTAAACAGTTAACATGTTTATTCTTGTTCGTTTAGTCATGGAATCTGTTTCAAATTATGCAAAGCTTATACATATATGTATCTTTCTGCCCCATACTCAACACCTCGTGTGTTGAACCATTTCTTGTATTTTGTTTTTAGGTTCATAGATGGCTAGAAGGTTGATGGGATCGGTGAGCTATGCTAGGTGTACTTGTTGTAAGATCCAGATTTAGTGCACATGAATGACTTGTACCTTGACTCTGGAAATATGTAACTGAATTCATGAATATAATGCATTTTGTATAATTTATACTTGTTGAATGTTGAGAGCCCAGCGGCCTGCCCCAAGCCTACCAAGGTGATATTTTGCTCTAATATGGTATCAGTGTCATGACTTTTTCTAAGACCTCCTTAATAATGTTATGATGGTTAAAAATATACAAAATTATACATCAAAATGATCAGCAAGAGAAGACCTATACTATGAGTTTGGTTTCAAACCTTAAATCCCAATGTAGCTCTTCTAGTTTGATAAAACCGTCAACTTGATCATGATTAATCACATGTAGTGTAGGAGTATGTCCATTATTGAGATCTTGATGCTTGTCTTACCCACTAATCATCATAGCAGTAACTTAGGGTTACTTTTGAGCCTGATGAACATCCTAATAATTATATTTGATCTATGGTTAATTCAAATGTCATCATGTGACTCATTTGGACCTAAATGATGAACTTTGCCCTAGATTGCTAATCTTGCTTCCATTGGACACCCACCTAATCTTGTTATATGTTTCTTATGACCTTATGTTGCTGATCTAAACCATCCCTTATGCTTGGCTCTTATTCATTGATGATCTTTGACCTTGATTACTCTATTATGAGTCTCATGACCTACTTTGAGCATAAGTGTCCTTAATCTTGTCATGTCCACATGAAACCTCAAAAGCATATGAAACTTGAACCACACACTTATGATGGACCGTAAATCAATATGAGATCGTCTAATGTACTAATAACCAACCTTCAACTCAACTTGGCCAAAACCCTAAAATGAAGATAATCAGGGTTAACGATGAGAATCTAATGTATATATGCAATCTTGTTCTTAATCAGGTTTGGCATGTTGTTAGATGGTGAAGGATATGTTAGGTTATGAAATCTCTGAATCAAGTATGGTCCCTATCTAGTTATATTAATATCGCTTTCTTGTTTGAAAATGCATGTATTGTATGCTTGTTTGTTTACTTGCTCAAATATTGTCATGTAGTATTGCTATGTCTTACTCGATGTTTGCCTCGTCGGTTTTATAACTTGAACACATATATATAGAAATCCATTATAATATTGTTGATAAAGGGTTAACTCTTGGCTATGGCCTTGAGGTCCCTCTGTATAAAAGGGTTAGCTAATTTTTGTAACCCTTATGGACCCTCTGACCGGAAGATGGTCAAAGGCCTTAAACATGCTTGATATTGTCGGTATAATGGAGTGAAATGACATAAAATATGGTTTTACATTTGTTAAACAGTTAACATGTTTATTCTTGTTCATTTAGTCTTGGAATCTTTTTCAAATTATGCAAAGCTTATACGTATATGTATCTTTCTACCCCATACTCAACACCTCGTGTGTTGACCTATTTCTCATATTTTGTTTTTAGGTTCAGAGATGGCTAGAAGGTTGATGGGATCGGTGAGCTATGCTAGGTGTACTTGTTGTGATATCCAGATTTGGTGCACATGAATGACCTGTACCTTGACTCTGGAAATATGTAACTAAATTCATGAATATAATGCATTTTGTATAATTTATACTTATTGAATGTTGAGAGCCCAGCGGCCTGCCCCAAGCCTACCAAGGTGATATTTTGCTCTAATATGGTGTTTGTGTCATGACTTTTTCTAAGACCTCCTTAACAATGTTATGATGGTTAAAATATAAAAAATTATATATCAAAATGATCAGCAAGAGAAGACCTATACTATGATTTTGGTTTCAAACCTTAAATCCCAGTGTAACTCTTCTAGTTTGTCAAAACAATCAACTTGATCATGATTAATCACATGTAGTGTAGGAGTATGTCCAATATTGAGACCTTGATGCTTGTCTTACCCACTAATCATCATAGTAGTAACTTAGGGTTACTTTTGAGCCTGATGAACATCCTAAAAATTATCTTTGATCTATGGTTAATTCAAATGTCATCATGTGACTCATTTGGACCTTAATGATGAACTTTGCCTTAGATTGCTAATCTTGCTTCTAATGGACACCCACCTAATCTTGTTATATGTTTCTTATGACCTTATGTTGCTAATCTAAACCATCCCTTTTGCGTGGCTCTTATTCATTTATGATCTTTGACCTTGATTACTCTATTATGAGTCTCATGACCTACTTTGAGCATAAGTATCCTTAATCTTGTCATGTCCACATGAAACCTCAAAAGCATATGAAAATTGAACCACACTCTTATGATGGTCCGTAAATCATTATGAGATCATCTAATGTACTAATAACCAACCTTGAACCCAACTTGGCCAAAACCCTAAAATGAAGATAATCAGGGTTAACGATGAGAATCTAATGTATATTTGCAATCTTTTTCTTAATCAGGTTTGGCATGTGGCTATATGGTGAAGGATATGTTAGGTTATGAAATCTCTGAATTAGGTATGGGCCTTATCTAGTTATATGAATATCGCTTTCTTGTTTGAAAAGACATGTATTGTATGCTTGTTTGTTTACTTGCTCAAATATTGCCATGTAGTATTGCTATGTCTTACTCGATGTTTGCCTCGTCAGTTTTATAAATTGAACATATATATATAACTCCATTATAATATTGTTGATAAAGGGTTAACTCTTGGCTATGGCCTTGAGGTCCCTCTGTATAAAAGGGTTAACTAATTTTCGTAACCCTTTTGGACCCTTCCAACGGGAAGATGGTCAAAGGCCTTAAACATGCTTGATATTGTTGGTATAATGGAGTGAAATGACATAAAATATGGTTTCGCATTTGTTAAACAGTTAACATGTTTATTCTTGTTCATTTAGTCTTGGAATCTTTTTCAAATTATGCAAAGCTTATACATATGTGTATCTTTTTGTCCCATACTCAACACCTCGTGTGTTGACCCATTTCTCATATTTTGTTTTTAGGTTTAGAGATGGATAGAAGGTTTATGGGATCGGTGAGCTATGCTAGGTGTACTTGTTGTAAGATCCAGATTTAGTGCACATGAATGACTTGTACCTTGACTCTGGAAATATGTAACTAAATTCATGAATATAATGCATTTTGTATAATTTATACTTGTTGAATGTTGAGACTGTGTTGGTGCCTTTATCTTGTTATCTGATCATGTGCGCTAAGATTTACGCTTCCGCATGTTGCCTTTGGTATATGTTTGGTTCATGGGACTGGGATTCATGTTCCGTGACAATGTTCTCTCTAGTCCAAGATTTTAAAAATATTTCCTTTCACTTCATCAAAAGAGATAATAATGCATCAGTCAATTCTCTAGATACCCTCACTTCATGGGTTGGAATACAAGGGGACTAGATCTTCTCTTTCAAAGCACAGACAATCTTACAACCTACCTATTGCATAGTCATAGATAACACAGTCAACAGAAAAGAAAAGGGTTGACTTCATGAAATTAAAGCATCTCTAGAAAGTCAAACCATTCTTAAAGGTCTTTCCTAAAGATAACAATAGGCGCTCAAGCGACAGGCCATGCAACATGTCCTATAGGTAGGACAACTATATCACATATCTTACAACCAAACTTTCCTTCAGTGCATTGAGAAGATAGAAGCAGAAAACATCATGAAATATGTTCACAAAGGACTCTACAAATCACATATGAACAGGGTCATGCTAGAAAAAAATACATAAGATTTGGGGTACTACTAGAACACAATGGAAACAGGTTGTTGCCAATATGTCCAAAAAGGTCTAGTTTGTCATATCCATGGCAACTACATCTATGCACCTGCTAATCAGCTATACAACATGGCCAACCTTTGGCTATTTTCCTCTTGGGAAATCTACATGATTGGAAAAAATTAATTATAAAGCTTTAGAGGGAATTCATCCATCCTAGTTGCAACAGATTACTTTACAAAGTGGTTGGAAGTTGTGCCTATCACAAACACTTCATCTCAAGAAGTGATAAACTTCTTCAAGAATAATATCATGTCGGTATGGGATATTGAACGAGTTTGTTTTAACAATGGTACAAACTTCATAGACAAAACCTTATAAGAGAACCTAAGCTTTTTGGGGATCAAACAGCACCAAAGATTACCATATTAGCCTCAGATGAACAGAACGATAGAAGCTACCAATAAGAAACTAATAAAGATCATGAATAAGTTCATTGGCTCCCATGTCAATTAGAACAAACTTATTTTGATGGTCCTTTGGGCTTATCACAATTTCATTAGAAATTCCACAGGATCCACACCATATTCATTGTCATATGGCATAGTGGCAATCTTATTGGTCGAGGTCCATATTCCTTCACTTTGCATGCTACAAGTTGCATATATGTCGTAGGTGGAATTGATTCAAGACCAATTCTACTATTTCAGCACACTAGAAGAACGACGGATAAGAACCCTACATAAAGCATAATGTTATCAAGAAAGGATAGCCTAAGCCTTCAAAAATAAAAACAAGGTCCATCCATGTTGTTTCCAAAAGGTTGACATGATTATGTGTGTCATCCATCATGATGATATAGGGGCAAGTTGAATCCTAAATGGGAAGGGCCTTACATCATCCACGACATCTATGACTGGGGCATCCTACATATGAAAGGCATGGATGGAGTCATCACACAAAAACCAGCCTCGTCAAGTGCTACTATTATTGGTAGAACTTCAACGACTACAAGAGCCATGTAAGGGAGCCACAAGCTCCCACCATTTTAAAATATACTTAAAATATACTTAGGTACATGGATGTTTCCCCCCTCCATGCACCCTAAACCAGATTGGTCAAAGTAGAACCCAAGGATTAGGATGAAAGGAGCAAGGTTGTTATCATGAGGCATAAATAGTTTGCCAACCTAAAAAACTCTTTAAATAACTTTGATCCAAATCAAATACTACAATATTTGTTCATGATTACGCCAAGGCAAGGTGAATCCCCATGATTACTATCAAGATAATCATGAGAGGTGGATAAAATTATGATTCCCTGGAGGCAAATTAGATTCAACACTTATAATCTATGTTTCCTAACATCTATGTCCATATAGAACTCACATAACTCTAACATTGATGTGTTTTGGGGTCAATACAAAAAAGGGAATCCCTGGAGGGCTAAGATGAAAGTTGAAACCCCTTGTGGCTTCTTGAGTCTCATCTTTCAAAGAGAGGTCACACCAACTTCTGTATGGACTAATTCGATAAACAATGTGGTGGGAAACCTTCCTAGAAAAACCCCATTCATTCCTCACAAAACCATAACACTTATATTAAGTCCTTGAGAATCTATCAAAAAGATCCACAACAAGTGGACATATCTTGAGAAATCACAAAGTGTCCCTTTAATTATGCATACACATGCTTGTGATTGATCGCTACACTAAAGCATTTCAGGCATAAACCCCATCAAGGTGTCTCTAACACCTAGTGACTTGGCCCAACTAGGTGGGGAATTATGCTTATATGCTCATTATTTGACATGACTTGTCCCCTAGCATGACATTAAGGTTCAATAGAGCCTCAATCCACCTCCTCCCCTAAAATGAAGGTCCCTCTCATAGCATGATGGGATATGACATTCGAAAGAAGGAAACATCTTCCAGTAGGAGTGTAAACGGTGCGGGTCTGGCCATACCCATACATATACCCATCTAATTTAGCGGGTCCGATTCCGATTCTAGACCCTCATAATACAAAACCTAGACTCGCACTACACCCATACCCGTAATAATAGCGGGTATGCGGTGTGGGTATGCAGGTAAGTGGTTCTATAAAACATCATATTATTTATGTAAGAAAAATGACTATGTTCTATGTATTTTAATACAACAAGATATTGTTACTATATAATATATTAGCATGCAATAGTTATTGTGAAAGAATATTGTATTGAACTGGTTCGATTAGATTAGATGAATAATAGAGGTACAAACCTGTCCTATATATAGGAGCAAGGGAGAAACCCTGAGACTTGGGTCTCAACTAATCTAAATGGGGCAAGGCACTAAAGGCCCACTAACTAATTAACCTATTAACTAAATAGGCTAATATATACTCTTTAACAGTTATATTAGACAATGTTATATTTCATACATTAACATTAATTGAGTTAATTGTTTACATATTTGTAGTCATCATCATAACGTTAGACTTATGTAGAAATTAATGTAAATTAGTAGATATTTTGATTTTAAGTTTACATATGATGTTCATTTTTGTAACTAGAATAGTTAATTCTTAATTATATGACTAGTCTCAACCTTATTGTCGTTAGAGTTGGATACAATCTCAAGAATTATATTAGTTAGACTAGTAAAGTATGATATATATAACATATTATTTAAGTAGTTACTTATGTATAGTGGGTACATGGGTCTAGCGGTTCTGGGTCCAAGCATACCCATAATTAGACCCACTTATATGTGGGTCCAAGGGTATACGGGTCCAAGGGTATGCGAGTATAAAAAATAGACCTGTGATAGTTTTTTTAAGGGTCCAGATTTGTGGGTCCACGGGTCTACCCATACCCATTTACAACCATATCTTCTAGTAGAAGATTGAGATGGAGGATGGCTTAAAATGACTGGGGTGTCAACCTTTTGACTTTACTATCAAGAGAGGATGAAAAGGAGGTGGATTCAATAAGACATTGTTTTTCCTAAAGCACCTAGGTGTGTGACCATCCGTGATGTAGTAAAGGCATAGGCCGGACATCTAGATTGTTCTTGATCACCTAATCCATCAAGGAGGTTCACAAAGTCAAGTGCATAAATTATCAAGGACTTAAGTCTAGGATCATAAACAAAAAATCATGGTGGGAATATCCAAAACCAATGTCGCTTGTTGTGAATCAGAAAGAAACTTTTATTTTAAAACAAACCCATGACAAAACATGGCATATCATGTCAAAACAAAATCAATTTCAATTTATAGGAACTCCAAAGAAAGAAAAAAGATCATGATGGCCCTCTAGAAGGATCAGATGATACCATCACTAAAGGTGTCAATGAAAGCCACTCCAGATACTCGAGAGAGAAGTTTCTTCTAATAGAGAATATCATGTCATGGGTCATCTTCTTTTGGTTCAACCACATCTTTGTCGCTGCCTCTTGAACCTTCTGGGGGGTCATAAATAGCTTCTTGAAAAAGGATGGAAGCACCTTGATTTGGTACATGCACTACAATGGATGAACTGTCTCTACACTGACAATGGATAATAGGTGATGCAACACTCTAGACCCAAAAAGATGACCAACCACTAAAAATCTAATATGCAACACTCTAGACCCAAAAAGATGACCAACCACTAAAAATCTAGGCATGGCAATTCCACAGTATGAGTTATAAAGAAGAAACTCCATTCTCCCCCAATAGACATTTGATGATGTCAAACCAGCAAGACACCAAGGAAAATCTTCATGCAGCTGGAAAGGCTCACTGAATTGGAAATGCTTTGACAAGTAATCTTTGTCAATGATGTAGTGTGGGTTTGAAAATTCCATAAATCTATAAGGGAAAGTGTGCATTCCTAGATAAATCTGCAAGACTTTAAAAAACCCTCTCATCTTCACACTTAATGATGCTTCATTTAAGCATTCATACGATTTATCCAATATCAAGGGAACCAAAATCTCTTTTTGCCAAATCATAGACACAACACCATATATTGCAGCAGTCAATCGACTAATAGTCTCTTTAAAGAATAGTTCATCTATGATGTTAAGGTATACCCCCACAAATAGGGCATATCTAGAGATCTAACACCATGTCGTGCTTTTCTCTATAAGGAATCCCACAAGAATGCCATCTATTTATAGTGACCATATTTGGTCAACCATGGAGAATATTGAGAACTCTTCATGCCTAGAAGATATGCTAACTCTGCAACCCAGCTCAACCTCCTTGGTATCATAGGCCAACACTTGTGAAAAGGAAGTCAAGTTTTTGCCACATATTCTAGTGCAGGATTCATAATGTAATCCCTAAAGTAGAAGGAGTGAATAGGGGTCCCAAAAAAGGATCCCAGGTGACATCATTTCTTTTGCAATAGGGACATAGGACATATGACGAGTCACGCCAAAGATTTATATCTTGACTTCCTTCATGTTAGAGAGATCAATGATCCAATGGCACCCTAGAGACATATCCATAAGAGAACGCCTTAAGAAAGGAACCTCACTTATCACTCGACCTCCCATCACTCAGAAGTTGAAATATATGATGTGCAAAATAGACAAATTTTGATGCTCTATTTTAGGCTTTAATGGGATAAATTTATTCCCAAAGATAGGGGATTATTTGTCCTTTTACCTAGGGGAATAGCACAATCCGCAAAAATCATCAACCTTGATGGTCAATGTGGACACTTTTCCCAAGGATGTAGGACTCCTTGTCCCTCAACCTCATAGATTGAGGCAATCTATCAATGAATATGGCATGTGGATTAGGGAAATCCTCCAGACATACCAAGTATCTTCTTAAGTCAAATTTCTGATATTCGGTTCCAAATTCATGATAATAGAACCTCACAATATGATTTGATTTAAACTTAGAGTCTTATTTCAAAATTTAAAATTGCATACAAATATAGACACTACTAATAAATGATTTTTCTTATAGGAAGTAAAATACAACATGAAGACGAACTGGATACATCAGCTACTTATTTAGCTTCTTCATCCATCTTAACAAATGTTTGGCCAATCAAAAGAAGGAAGAAGAAGAAGAAGACCTAGAAGACCAATGTTCCCTACTTGCATATGAGCTAATAGAACTATTTGACCACATATGATTGGAAGAGGAAATGTTGGATAGTATCTCTATAACCAAAGAAGAATTCCTACGATGAGGATAACCAACTCTGACATTCACATATGGTGGATCTACAATCTGAAATGGGTCCTCTATGGGGATGTTTTCCATGACTATGGTCCCCTCAAAGTGTTGAGTGTGGCCATATCTTGGGTGAACGGTCAAACCAAAGGGTCCTCTCGCTGCACTCATACCCCTATCATCCTCTTGGAAGGACGAAATACAATCAAATTCACTTAAAATGACAAAAACATACAATGCCAAAGTCCTAGTGTGGTCTCATCCTAGGGAAGCTGTCAAAGCCCCGAGGAGCCACTGGAGGAGAAGGCAGATCCTCAGTAGGAGGAGCTTCCTCAAGAGGGTCGGATGATGGAATTCATACCTATCACCATCATGCGCTCAAATGAGTCATAATCAGATACATATAGAAAGCACATGTCTGATATTGCAATCAAAGAAAACAAATCAAAATGTGAACACGTACCAGCAGAGGACGTCACAAAAAATCATATGCTTCTTTGGAAAACAATGTTGGTTGACCATATGTGTAGTACCACTCAAGGTACTTTGTGTATGTCACCTGATCACACCTTATCTCCCAGAAACCTAACGAATCCCAACACTAGGAGGAACCAATCTAGGTATAGGGTCAAAGGGGATATGCCAGCCATCAGTCCACTTATGAAAAGCACACTTTGTTGTACGTACCACTCCTAGAGGGAGACTTGAACTATATCTAGAAAGCATCCAGAGACAAGGCTTCACAGTAGGCACATGAGAGGTATGTGCCTCACCATGTTGAAATCTAGAGAAGATCTTGAACTAGACTTTGGAAGTAACAAAAAAATCTGAAGTCAGATAAAGCACATATATACAAGACCAATGGTATTAAAGTGATACTACATACCTCAACATAAGTCATTGTCTCAAGTGTTGCCTCTCCATTGATTGAATGACACCCTACTACTGCATTCAGTCTAGTGATAGAAAGTAGGGAGAGAATCATGCATGTAACCTTCAAGACCACTCATAGTAATAGGTCTTTTGTTGGAAGTGATCATAACTCCAAAGCTACAGAATGAAGATTAACAAAATCATCCACTTCAAATATTTTAACTTGAAACACAAAACATCTAGTAAAGACATATTGCAATCAAGCCCACAAAGCCACTACAACTCTTCATAGACCTGATCGTTTCCCTTATGGATAAGTCACGCACGAGAGACCTCCTCAAGCTTGTCAACATGTGGGCATACATGCCTCCACCTCAATCAAAAGAAGGGATCACATACAAGTCAAAAAGAAAGGAGAACTAGTCAACCTCTCCCATGTTTCAGATCTGGTCACTGAAAAGTCATCCATTGATCAATACAAATAGGAACACCCTGACCCTCATGGTAACATATAAAGAATCACTAGCACACCACCTATCCCACTTGTGAAAGAAGGTTGCATGTCACCATGTGAATTTGACTTTATATATAGAATCCATATCAATGTTATTGGGGTTTACTCCTAGCATCCTAGAAAGGTGATATCACCCCCCATTCATGTCTATCTAGCAAGCTACATATATGAACTCCACCTAGACCTAACCCAGTAATCCCAGCAAACTCACTAAGAGTGATGTCTAGATTACAATAATTAAAATGAAAGGTACTAGTCTCTGGGCATATATGCTCAATAAAAGGAATAAGATAATGCATATCAATTATCCCAAAACAACAAATGTTATATAATCCATTCCCCTCAAGTATCTCTAACTCTCAAGGTTTATCAGAACACCTTTGATGAGTCCCACCTATTTGGTCTTTAGTGACCAAAAATGGGGGTCAGACTTTGATAAAGCCTACAGTTTTGATTCTTATCTCGAAACTTGACTTGAGAGGGGAAAACTACTGACACCCCAGTTTTATCATTCAGTATAAATTCATGAATAATGTTAATTCTCTGACTAATGATGGAGTCCATTCCACATTCCTAAATTTTCCACATTTTATTTACTTTCCACATTTATACACCTTTTTCATACTTTCTTCTCCTATTTAATGCACTCATTTTCACTCACTTTTACTCAATTTGGGACTTTCTCTATAGAAATACTCTATTGAAACTAGAAGTACAATTTTTTCATCAATTTTGCTTTTTATAAGCCTTTTTCATAAATTGTCTAGTTGAATTATCCTAAATAAGATATGCCTTTTTTCCCATGAATATTCAATTGTCTTATTTTTTATGAAGTCAAGGGATAATCATGAATTCTATCCTTCATTATTTTATTTTGGAATTTGTGGTTTTCCATCTTGTTCTCCTGAACATTCCTAAATTAACTAGGAAATAAGGAAACATGTTGCATCTTGCTCAGGTCATCCAATGGATCAAAGCAAGTCGTTGGTGACACATGGAATATTTCCCCAATATGTGCATCACACATGTGTGGTGGATCATTTTAATATGTCACCTTTTCCAAAAAAAATGGTTAGAATCTTGAACATTAAAATCTACAAATAAATACACCCCCATATCCACCATATTCTGAGCTCTTTCAAACCTCCTGAAGCTATACCATCCCATTTACTTTCTACATTACCCTAATCAAAGTATCCTTCATCTAAAACCACAAACCTCTGAGCAGTCTACATTATGGTAATCAAGTTGTGTTCCTAACTACTAATTTTTAACTACTTATAATTGTGCATATCTGCTTAAATCCTCATGTGATCTATTTATTTGCCTTTATTTATATGATCAAAAAGATTGAATCTTGGTCTTAATCTATATCCTCTCATCATCCTCTAATTTTACTTCACATCCGTCCTAACCGATTGTGAAGGATATCTATCATGGGAGGTCCCAAGGTGATTAAGACCCAAACTTACATAAAAATTAGGACCTTTAGGGATGTGAAGGAAAAGTCATGGACATTTCCAACCTAAAGGCCCCCTAACCATAAAAACATGTTTTTCATTTCATTCATTTTCCTTTTCTTCTTTTTAATAAACAAGAAATCATAGCCTAAAATTCTTAGAAATAATCTAGCACTGGTTTACCGCGTGGCATAGGGTATTAATTCTTCTCCACTTGTAATAATATTGGCGGATCCAAATTTATGGTCATGTTTTCTTCCTCATCTATCTGACATAGATGCCAAATTAAATTCACAATGTGGATTTACAACATTTTATTCTATTTTTTCTATTGTCTATATAAAATGTGGTGGCGTCTCAAATATCATGTTTTAAATGCTTCCAGCGATCGTCGAATCAAGTTTCACTACCAAGGATATATGTTGGACATTAGTTTGTTGGGAGAGTGTAGAAGTATCTGAATCACATGATTTTACCTTAATTATATATAGATATGTGGACCATGTAGGATCTTTCATAGATTGTAAGAGTGTAACGTGGCACCTTCTTCTTGGGAGGATTGTGTTTAGTTTCCTAGTTCTCCAAGAAAATATCATGGTGAGTCTACTAATAACAAAGATAGTGCATAGTTTGTTGGTTTGTACCTAATTTCTATGGATGAAGACTATTCTCACTAGTTTTGATATATCTTATGATGATGATTCTAACATTCATATAACACTCTATCTATATATTTACCTTGTAATTTCATTCTTTTTATTAGAGATATCAATATAGATATTTTTTCATTTCCTACATTAATATGTAGCTAAGAATTAAATCTATATTTCTCATGTTGGTATGGAGGAATAATTGGCTCTTTTTTAAAACCTCTACATGGAGAGCACTTTAAATATATTTAGTAAAATTATTTATTATTCTCTTGATTTCTTATTATATAGTAATTTGTATTAAACTATATCTTGCTTAGTCAAAAATCAAATTTATATATTATATTGCTTGAATGAAATGTTTGTTTCTTTTTTATGACTTCACTTGAAAATATAGAAAAAAGAATTAAAAAAATACTTAACTGAAAATTTTATATTACTTTATTTCAGTTTACGAACTAGAGGACACTTAATTAGGTTTTTAACCTATGTAATAGGGTTTGGTAGTGAATCCCAATGGTTGAAAAGTCATTTTATTCTTTATATGAAGGCTAGGCATGCCACAAGTTTTGACTAAATGAAGGTTACCTACCTATTGGTGATAAATGTCAGTGCTCATGACTTTGTTCACGAGCTAAAAATTCCCAAGAAATCACCAGTCAAAGACAATATTAGGAATTGACAAACCTACCACCAATTGAGTATTTTCATGTATCCTATGAGAAACTCATGGTATGCATTAATACATGTAGTGGCACAACTACTTTGAATAGATTATTAGTTTCTTATCTTGTCCAAAATCACATACCCAATGGCCTATCTCATATAATACAATCCATGAACATAATATGTCATTCTTCTATTATTTTTTCCTCTACACTGGTCTCCACACTTCCTTATTTCATCTATCTACTACGTCTCCTATGCCTATATCTAGTTTTATCTTGATTATATTTTTGCTTCAACACCACCATCAATGTGCATCTCAGCTGCTCTGACCACGCTTTTGACCTTCCTTCCATATCTATACTAGCTATGTTGAGTGACTATGAGGCAATCTTCCCTCACAATGCACAAGCACTTGTTTCTCATGGCTTCATCGCATGGGCATCATCAATACACTGACCCAGATGACAAGTAACATCCAATGATGAGGATATGTATGATGTCAAAGGAGGATGGGTAGAATAAGGTGAAGATGAGCACGATGACTATGATCCACTTGAAACTAAAATTATCACTAAATAAAAAGATGAGGAGAATCCTCTGGAACCACTATCGAATTAGGACTCTTAGGACATGTATTATGATCCCTCTATACATTAGGTTCTATCCCTAGTCTAGGTGTCCTTAGGAATGTAATTTGTACACTCAAAATGTATATGGGAATCTTTATGAGGTTTTTTATGTATCTCATCTTATTATGTACATGTTGTACTTCTTATCATAAATCTTTCCATTATGATGTACTTGATGTAGTCCTCTTTTAGGGCTTCATCTTGTGTCTTTTTGCACTTATATCACATCTAAACATGTTAAAATGCAATTTCATTCCCTCGATATGTAATTTCATATCAAATACACTTATGGACGTTCTTTGCATGTTTTTTAGATACTTGGACCGAACCTTGGATGGACGAGAGAGAAGGAAGGTGTTCTAGGATTCCTCCACCCATGGAGGGGTCCAAAGAAGGCCCCAAGTCTCCCTCAGCATACCCCTAGTATCCAAGAGTCAACCCAAACAAAGAAGTCCTTGGATCTCAAAGAATGAAGTATAAAGTGTTCTTGAAGATCCCAACACAGTTGTGGTGCCAAGGAACAACCGTATTGACAAATGTTGATATCACAATAGCATCACAAGTTTTGACAAGCTACAGCAACCTCAGTAGAATGGCCATTCTAGACAACATGGTCATGCCAAGGAGCCCCCAAAATGGTTGTGCCAGCCAGCATGGTCGTGTTGCCAAATATCAGAATGGGTGAGTTGAAGATAACGACTTCCATTCAAGTCACCCAATACGGTAGTGCTACCCAGCACATCCGTGCTACCTATCCCCCACTACAGCCCCATCACGGCCATTTTAACGACCTCCATTCTCCCATGTTTATACTGTAACTTTGCCTCCACCCACAGTGGCCATTCCCTACCACCACAGTCGTTCTACACCTCACCCACCACGGCCATGTTGCCACCCAAAACCCTACTTTTTCTGCATTGTTTTCTCCATTTTGTCCCCACTTACCCTAGTGCTTCCCCACCACCTATATATACCTAGGTGTCAGCTATAGCATGAAGGTTAGCCATTATTGCAGCCACCCTTAGCATTCAAGAGCTTTCACCTACATTCATCCACCCCCTACTCCATTTCCACCTTCGACTACCCCAAAACCCTAATTTTCTAGGATTTCCACCACAAAACCTCACTTTTCCATGCCATCTATCTACCTTGGAGAGAGGATCACAAGCTACAGCATCTAGGAGGTGAAGCAAGGAGGATCTTCCATGAGATTCCACGGCTATCTTCCTCTTTCTTCTCTCTTTTGTTATTTTGTTTGATTATATGTGGCTAAGCCCCCTCTGTGGTCTGCTTGGGGGATTAAATGTCACTTTGATACCATGTTGGGGGGGAATATAACTTGTAATGAACATAATTTCATTCTATGATTACTGTCTCTTTCTTCTATCTTGTTTCCCATTGTTGTACTTGTGATATATGCTTCTAAACATGGATTGTTTATTGTTTGATGCTTGAAAACACCTACATTCTAGGGGGAAATGAAGTATATGTGGCTATCATAGGAATTTCTCCTATGTCCAACTAGTGGATCCTTAGCTAGCACCCTATATTCCTACACACAAATCTCTTCTCTTACAACTTAGTGTGGGATCTAAGTAGCTAGTGTAAGAGTGATTAGTGCAATTGCCTACAGATTCTAAAGGCTATATGGTGAGCAACACGAGGTGAGACACCCTTACCTCTACTTCCCCTTCCTACCCTTGGCTCTCAATTGTAACACTTACCCTAGAAACCTAGATTAGTTCAATCCAATTGAAATCCCACCTAGAACTTGGACCAATTGAGCCTTATAAGGCTAGATAGGGGGTGTAAGGGTGTAGTTCTCCTCAGACACTCTATCCTATCCATGGCCAACCAATAGTCTAGGGAAATTTTATTGCATTTGACCAATTGTTTTGTTTGGAAATCTAGAATCAAAAGATATGATTTGCATGTTATATCACCCCTTGACTTGGATTCATGTGACATTCCCCCAAATGGCCCACTCTTCCCATAACTTGTTTAAAACACATCTTTTTCTCTTGGCTTTCTTATGCTAGTTTAGTTGCTTGCTTTGATTGCTCCTTAGTCGATTTCTTAGTTCATGGTAGTTAATATTTGCTAGGGAATTTAGTACATATTTATGCTTTCTTAATCTAGATAGTGGTAGTTTAGGTATCCAATTGCCTTAGTGCCTTAATTGCTTTTCTAGTTTGTGCTCTTATTTAAGTAATTGCCTTCTTTGTTAATTGGAATTGCTTATTTAGAGTTAACTTAATGTTTTGCTTGTCTTGTTTCCTTTCTTGTTTAATTGTTTGCATCTTCGTGTAATCAACCCAAAGAAACTGTAAACCCTAATCTCCACTTTAGGAACGTAGCCCGCACTAACTAAGCTCTAGTGCCCCCTCTCTCCCTACGGATTGAACCTTATCTTGCCTCTTGCCTATACTATAACGTGACCCTATGGGCAAGAAGGTGAATTGTGATTATCCTAAGTGAGTATCTTAGACTAGGTCCTTTTATAAATTAGTAAGATCAAAGTGTCTATTCATACGCCTAGGGTCACATCTAATCAAACCCAATAGGTTAGGTGTAACCCAAGGTAGTGTAAAATGTACCAAGCTTTCTGGCATTATTGTCATGGATAGGAAGTGTCATAGTTACCTAGTAGTTGTGGTGTTGACTCTCCCCTTAAGGAAGCTATTCAATTACCCGATCATTCCAATATGGGGGCAAAAATCATGGCTACTAATACAATCATACGAGGAAGCAAAAACCAGACAGAATAGTAGGTATGGCACCATCTTTTTCTAGTCCACTTGGTAGCGTTTGAGAAACACACCAAGCTTTCTGGCATCATTGTCGGGGAGAAAGGTGATTGGCCTAGCTAGTTAGTGTAACTTAGATTTTCCTACTTCCCTCACCATTTCTATTCTTTATTCTTTTTTTACATTTTCATGATTGTCTTCTAACTTAGCTCTTGTTTCTTATTTGTGCCTTGTGCAGGTGACCATGTGCATGCTTGGACGATGCTCAACTTCTACTGACTTGGTTCCTTTAGATCCCGATATAGGTAGAAGGAGACGTCAACACTGACACAAGAAACACCAAGAGACTGGAATCAGAGACAGGGATGATCAACACCGAGAGGGTGAAGATGCTCAACCACCACCCAACCGCCTTATCCATGAATACTTCACTCCAGGTAACTAAACCTTCCCTATTGCCACCCTTGTTACCAGTCCTCCTTGGACTCCTTCCCACCTTCTATGGGATGGAGAACAAAAACCCATACCACCATGTCGATGCTTTCAGGGGACATGCTCAACTTTCCGCACTCCTACAGCAACAGATGATTCCATAAGAAGAACCCTCTTGCCATTTTTACTCAAGGAGAAAGCCAAGAAATGGTATATGTTGAAGCCAGAACTGGTTATTTAGATGGTTGTTAAGAATGAGTTCTTGAAGAAATTCTACCCCATCTCAAAGTTGAGCAGATGAGGAGCTACATCACTTCATTCACTCAAAAGTAGAATGAGTCATTTCATGATACATATGAAAGGTTCGAGATACTTTTGAGAGATTTCCCTCATTGTGAGGTTTGTATCTAGAAACTTGTGCAATCCTTCTATATTGTGTTGTCTGAACTGGGTCAAATGGTGGTTGACTCCTCTTATGGTGGAACCTTCATGGCCAAGCCCCCAGAAGAGTCATGGCCACTCTTTGAGAACCTAGCTAATAATTCATGACATCGAGCTTCAAGCATGGGAGTGCATTGTAATAGGAACTGGACTCCTCCTCCATCTCTAGTTAGAGATGAGGCCAACCTTCAAATGATAAAGATCCTTGTTGAGATGATGAAATTGTTGAAGAATCAAATTGGAGGCTCTCTTGGCCACTCCACCAACTTTGTGAAGGCTATTTGTGAAGAAGTGCAAGCCTTGCAATCTTTTGGAAATAGGAACAACCAAGATCCCATGTCAAACTCCTACACTCTAGAATAAAGAAATTGTCCCAATTTTCTTGGAAGCAACAAGGTGAAGAAGGGCAAGGGCAACCAAGGCAACATAAAGGGCCAAGGTACATCTCAAGATTTAAAGATGAAGTTCTTGGGAGGCTAAGGAGCCTTGACAAGGTGAAGAAGGATGTTTCCTCCCATGGGCAAATGATTATCCACCTCGGGCAAAGGCTAGATCAAATCTCTCTTTCACTTGCTCACCGTGAGGAGGGAAGACTCCCTTCCCAACCCAAGGCCAACCCAAACAATGATGGTGGTTCTATGAGCACTCCTCAAGATGCCTATATCCCACCACAAAGCCAAGTACCCACTTTGTAACAATACCAAGGAACTCTTAATCCCTATGCTCCTCCACCTCTGCAACCCCCATTCAACTACCACTACACTCCACACCACCACATTCATACCAACAGCCCCCTCCATAATATCACCCCCATCCACATCAACTAAAACAACCACCATTCCAACCACAACTCATTCTCCAAAACCCAAATCCCCCACATCAAAGGTGCCACCACGACCTCAAGGATTGCAACAACCACCACAAGCTCCCTCCTCTACCACCCATGAGCAAGTGAAGGTTGTAACTGTGTTGAGAAGTGGGAGGACCTTGGAGCAGCCAAGGGACACAACAGTTGATGGATCATCCGGTGAAGATAGAGTTGATACCATGATTTTAGGTAGTGATACCAAGATTCAGGATGATGATATTGTGATAGGTAGTCAGGTTGATTTTGTGATCTAGGGTGATGATACAGTAATTCTCGTGATACCACTTGACAATTTTGTTGATGTGAGCCAGTTAGGAGCACAACTCACTCCTTTTCCTGATGCGCTTGAAGAACCACCCACCGATAAAAGAAAGGAGAAACAAACTGAGGATATCATGGAGACATTTAAACAAGTGAGGATCAATATCCCATTGCTAGATTTCATCAAGCAAATTCTATCATCTACAAAATTCTTGAAAGATTTGTGTACCTTCAAAAGGAAAACAACTGGAAGAACACAAAAGTGAGTCAAGCTCATTGAGCAAGTGTGCTCCATTTTACAACATACTATGTCGGAGAAGAGAAAAGATTCCAGAGCACCCTTCGTTCCTTACTACATTGGAGCACACCGTATAGACAAAGCTCTTCTTGAATTGGGTTCTAGTGTGAATCTAATGTCATATGATGTGTATATAAATTGAAAATGGGACAATTGGGTCCAACTAACTGCACCTTGCAATTGGCTGACCGTTCGGTGAAGACGCCTAGGGGGAGAACTGATTATGTCTTGGTGAGAGTTGATGATGAAACATCTGGATTCTTTCATGTTGATTGTATTGTGCTTGACGTGGAAAAGGACTCAAGGAAGGTACCTATTATCTTGGGGAGACCCTTCCTAGCTACAGTTGATGCAATAATTCATGTGAGAACTGGCATCACGCATGTGACATTCATGCACATGAAGATCCGGTTGAACATATTCAAAGATTCTTCTAAAGCCAAGGTGATAGGTGCTACAGAAGAATATTAATATCTTATTGGTTGCCTTGAGGAGATTGTAGAAGAATGCCTACCTGCATGGAATCAAACTGACACCCAGGGCAGAGGTCTAGAGCCTATTGTGGATTTTACTAATGATGAGGAGGAGGAATATGAACTCACAATAGTGGGTGCAAGACAATCTCCCTTCCATTTCTAAAAAACCTTTGGAGAACTCCATTGAAGAACCTCCTGTCATTGAGCTCAAATCTCTTCCTGAAGGCCTGAAGTATGTATTTCTAGGCTCAAATGACACCCTCCCGGTGATCATTTCTTCTATTATTTCTCTTAGACAATAAGATGCTCTGATTGTTGTGTTGAAGAGAAACATCTAGGTCATAGGGTGGTCTATTGATGATTCAAGGGGTGTTGACCCCTCCATCTGTGTCCATAAAATCTATCTTGAGGATGATGCAAGGCCAACCTGCTAAATGCAAAGGAGGTTGAACCCAGAGCTGAAAGAGGTCATAACACAAGAGGTTGTGAAGTTGTAGGATCTTGGGATCATCTATCCCATTTCTGACAGTCCTTGGGTGATTCCCATCCAAGTTGTGCTCAAGAAGGGTGGGATCACTATGGATAAAAATGAAGATGGATAATTATTTCCCTTGAGAGAGAAATCCAAATGGAGAATGTGTGTGGATTATAGAAAATTAAACGAAAATACGAAGAAAGACCATTTCCCTCTCCCATTCATTGATCAAATCTTGAAGAGATTTGCAGGATAAAGCTTCTATTATTTCCTTGATGGTTATTCAGGTTGCTTGTATGTTGCATTGCACCCAGTAGATCAAGAAAAGACCACATTCATGTGTCCTAGTGGACATTTTCTTATCAGAGGATGCCATTTGGATTGTGTAATTCCCTGTCTACATATCAAAGATGTGTTAAATCAATCTTTGCAGATGTGTTGGATTCATCTCTTGAGATCTTTATGGATGATTTCTTTGTTTTTGGAAAGATTTTTGAGGATTGTTTGCTCTAGATCACCGCCATTCTTGAAAGATGTGTCAAGATCTGTTTGGTACAATTTTGGGAGAAAATCCATTTCATGGTTCCAGAAAGCATAGTGTTGGGACATAAGAGTTTCAAAAGTCGGGATTGAAGTTGGCAAGGCCAAAGTGGGCCTCATTTCCAGTATTACTATTCCTTCCACCATAAGACATGTCTATTCTTTCTTGGAGAATGCAGGTTTTTATCGCCGATTCATCGAGGACATGAGCAAGATTTCTAGACTTTTATGTCATTTTCTCAAGAAATATGTGGAATTCAATTTTGATGGCAAGTGTATTAAAACCTTCAACCACTTGAAGCACATGTTGGTTTCTGCTACTATCATGCAACCCCCTGATTTCTCTTTACCATTTGAGATCATGACTAATGCTTCGGATATGGCAGTGGGGGTTGTGCTAGGCCAAAGGATTGGTCAGATTCCACATAAAACCCTTGACAAAGCTCAGAGAAACTACACCACCACCAAGAAGGAGTTGCTTGTCGTGAATTTCACACTTGATAAATTCCATTCTTACCTTTTGCAAAAAAAAGTCATTGTTTATACAAATAATGCAGCCTTGGGATATCTTATGGCGAAGAGATATTCTAAACTAAGATTGATTTGTTGGATCATATTGCTCCAAGAGTTTGATTTGGAAATTGTTGACAAGAAGGGAGTTGAAAATTCTACAACTGGTCATCTTTCATGTATTGAGGCACCATATGATGATGTGAACTGGATTAAAGAGACAATGCCCCATGAGAAACTCTTCTTGCTTAACTCTACTCAAAAGCCATGGTACAAGCACATAGCCAACATTTTAGCTAGTGGGAGAGTACCAATCACATGGACTAGAGAGGAAAGTAAAAGGTTGTTTGGTATGGTAAAGATGTATGTGTGGGATGACCCACATCTCTTCAAGTATTGTCTTGATCAACTCATCAGAAGGTGTGTCCCTAAAAGTGAGTAGCAAGAGATTCTCTCCATGTGCCACTCTGGCATTTGTGGAGGACATTTTGGTGGACATCGTACAGCCACTAAAGTTCTTCAAAGTGGGTTATGTTGGCCAACATTGTTCAAAGATTCTAATGAATATTGTAAGTGTTGCTTGAAGTGCCAAAAGGTGGAAACTATCTCAAGAAGGGACATGATGCATCTATCACATATTCTAATGGTTGAGGTGTTTGATGTTTAGGGTATTGACTTTATGGGTATGTTTTCCCCCTCTTTTGGGTATGTGTACATCTTGGTGGCCATTGACTACGTATCCAAGTGGGTTGAACAGTTGCCACAAGAACAAATGATCACAAGGTAGTATGCAACTTTGTCAAGTCAAACATCTTCAACCGGTTTGGTATACCAAGAGCAATGATTAGTGATGGAGGAAGCCACTTCATTCATAGAACTTTTAAAGGTTTGTTGAAAAGGCATGGTGTGAATCATGGTGTGGATACTCCTAACCACCCTCAAACTAGTGGTCAAGTTGAGTTAGCCAATTGAGAGATAAAGCTCATTCTTAAAAAAGACAACATAACTGGACCATAAGGATTGGTCTCTACATCTTAATGAAGCTTTATGGGCATATAGAACAGCATTCAAGGCCCCGATTGGCACCACACTATTCAAGCTTGTGCATGGTAAGAGCTACCATCTACCTGTTGATATGCAACACAATGCTCTATGGGCTTTGAAATCTATGGATATGGATGTAGAAACTGCTAGAGTAAGAAGAAAATTGCAGTTCCATGAGTTGGAAGAGATGAGGCATGAAGCTTATGAATTGTTAAAAAGCTACAAGCAAAGAATAAAGTTCTTGCATGACAAGTTGATTAAGAAGAAGAGTTTTGAGCCAAAAAATGGGTGTGGTCGTACAACTCTGGGATGAAGTTCTTTCCTAAAAAGCTTAGATCTAGATGAGAAGGACCTTATCAAGTCAAGCATGTGTACCCCTCTAGTGTTGTTGTGATATGTGAAAAGGAAGGTGCAAAAGAATTTATTATCAATGCACAAAGATTGAAGGATGTTGTTGAAGTTGATATGGACAAGGCAAACCAAAGTTTTAATAGTGTTATGTTAGTTGAGGAAACCCATGTTGATGAAGTGATGTTCTTGAATGCATATGAAAGATACATATACTACAAGGATGCTCTAAAGATTCCAAGAGGAATGAATGGAGAACCAATAAGCCCGGCTGAAGGCATAAAATTTAGTGCTATTGGGAGGCAACCCACCTAAGTTTGGGAACTTTCATACTCAACCTTCAATTGTTGATACTTTTACTTTGATATTATAAGATTCCAAGAAATACACACACATACACTTGTGTTTAATAGTTTTTGTTTAGTTTTTTATTGTGACAGGAGAAATAGGTTGGAGCTTGAGAAGAAAGGTGAAATTTAGTGGAAAGTATTGATAAAATATCAAGTGGATCAAAATTATGGATTGGATTATGAATGATTGAGAGATTTGAGAATTATGGATTTTAATACTTGAAAGAGCCAGCATGGTCGTGCTGGTTTGGAACGGACATGCTGGCACATTTGTTTTTATAGTAAAACCTCAAGTGATTGGGTCTGGTCAGCACGACCGTTCTGACCAACAGTCATTTTGGTGCTACCCCAACACAGTTGTGCTAGACCATACCCTACACTTAAGACTCTTGATTTTTTCTCCTCCAGCATGACCTCCCCTCATTTCCACTCACACAGAATGCCTGTTCCATGAAGAACGGTGACCTAGGGTGACCTGACTCTCCCCCAAATCACCTCCCCAAGCTCTCAAACTCCAGATTCAAGCCCCCTTTGGCCCCCAATCACCTTCCCCTACCTCCAACTCCTCTTTCCACCCATCCTCCACCTCTATTTCTCCACCTTCAATAGGATTCCGCCCCAACTCTGTAGAAGGGCAAAAATCCCTACTCTCCTTCCATTATCCACCAAATTTGTGCAAAGATGAAGAAGACAAACAAGGAAATCAAGAAGGGGGTTGAGAACACCATGAAGATCCTCTCAGGAGGAAAGATTTGTGCAAAGAAGAGCTCCAATGTTGTCCCACCCTTGCATAGCCCTACATCATTGTCATCAAATTCAATTTCCAATTCACCTTTCGCATTCGACATCGATGAGTGGCTCTCATCTCCAGTCCTCCTTTAGCCACCACACATTAGACCCAAACTACAGCAACCCCAATGAAGAGGAGGAAGAAGAAAAAATTGAAAATATAGTTTATTCAGTTGAATTCAATGCTCTAGCCGTAGAGAGAAGGGATAAGAAAGTTGTTTCTATGTCGTCTTCGTGTTTGCCTCCACGGCCTACTCTAGTGAGGCACTCCACATCCTCAGCCCAACCACATGTCGCACAAAAACCCACTCGACGCCAGTTGTTGATTGAAGAAGAAGATGATGATGCACCAATTGATATGGTGCCTTTGAACTTGGATACAAGTTCGAGGTCCCACGACTATGAAGAAGAAGAGGGGGCGACACCGAGAGCAAAGAGGTGGAGGATGAGCTGGTAGACTTTTTTTCCAAGCTGGAAGAAGACTGAATTAAGTGGACTAGGAAATAGCCTGAAGGGGCTACATATAGCAGAGGGACATCAATAAAAGTGTTCGTGAAACCTCTCCTCCCCGAGTGCACTACACAATGGGTGATTCCTACAAAGTATGCATGTGTGCACACCATGCAAGCTCTATGATTTTTTAGCTATTGCAAAGATAGCTAGACTCATGGTGTTTTGTACAAGCTACTAACTGAGGTCTAAGAGACCTACATTGAAGCAACCCAGGAGTTATTCGGATCCTTAGAGAAAGAGCAATGGCATGGTGAAGATGTCATCAGATTCAGACTGAATGATTCTACACATGTGCTTAAGGCTTCCCAGCTCAATGCAATTTTTGCCCCCACTCTAGAGATGGTGAAGAAATTTGATGAAGGGAGATTTGATAGGAGTGGAAAATGCAATTATTCCAAAATGTGGAAACTTTTCTCTGGGCAAGACACCTTTTTAGCAGGGAAATCAAAAACAAGTAAAATGTTAAATCTAGGTATGAGATACTTACAGAAGGTTCTAGCTAACACTATTTTTAGCCGATATGACAACGAAGGTTGTTTCTCTCAAAAAGACTTGTTTGTGATGTCTGTCCTTACGAGTTTTGTTCATGTGAACTTAGGAGCAATGATGATTGATCACTTAAAACAATCCCTTCAAAGAACAAAAATCCTTTCATATTGAGGGAAGTTGTGACCAGCATAGCTAGATCTCTTGATAGTGATCTTGAAGGCATCACAAAAGCAAAGGGAACCAAATTGGTTGACTTGAGCTACCTTGCAAGGTCCCAAATTATTTCAGTTAGAGACAAAAAGTATATCTACAATGTCAACCCCGGATACACTAGCATAACTCTAAGAGTTACATTATCAAGTTGTTGTCCTGCTTCATGACATAGCACCAATGATAAGCTTTAAAGCGAGACTAGCCAATTGGGAAAGCCAGGATTCCAGGGAGGACTATAGACCATTTCCAGTGGATTTTCCTGAGGAAGTAGGAGAGACGGACATTCCAGAGCAGAAGCATGTTATAGAGCAACCCCACCGCACCCATTAGAGAGAGGATGATTTTGAGGCGCAGCCACCTCCAACAAATGCATATGATTTGTTAGTTATTCATGCACAGTTGGAGGCAACAGACATTGCATGCCATGTGGTTGGACTAGCAACAGATGCATCACCTAATAAACCACATGTACTGCTACCAGCATGTGCAGGTTCAGAGAAACCCCAATGGGGGCAGGACTTCTCGGGAGCATTGTCTGGGCACCAGGAGACATACTCGCCCCCACAGGAGGACTGTCACCATATGGGCGTCCACTACAAGATCCACCACCACCGGAGTAGTGGCATCTACCCTATCTTTCCTAAGCTTTGGTTTCATGCTAAGGATAGCATGATTCAAAAGTTTGGAGTGGTAGGGTGGTATGTGCTTTTTTCTTTCTCAGCTTATTTCGATTATGCATGTTTCACCTTATCCTACCTGTTATGTGATGACATTACCCTATCTAGTGGATATTTTCTTTTGCTTTCTTTCATGCATACCATGTTGTTTAATTTCATGTATTTTCATGTAAGTTTTTCTCTTTTCATCATTGCATATTCATGTTGTTTTTGATAATTTTTGTGTGTGTTAGTTAGGATTTGCTTGCTTTATGTTGTATTTTCCCTAAAAGTAGGTCTAGATGTGATTCAAAGCAAATTGACACCATTTTAGCCAATTTTGTCCAAATTTGGAACTTCTTGCCTAAAAAGCATGTTCTGACTCAATCTCCATCTATTGATGTGAAAATGTTGATATATGACAAATGCATGCTAAGTTTCCATGTTCCTTTGCTAAATGATCTTAATTGTGACTTTCTATAGGTGAATCACTTCTCTTATGTTTGTGAATGGTTTGGTTGAATTATGACTTGAGCAAACTATGAATGCTTAGGGGTTATGGAATCACATGATAGAAGTATGAATCTCATGTTATTCACTCATGTGGTGTGATATTATTTGATGAAGTGTTGGAATAACTTTCATGCAGGAGATTTTATGTTAAGAACCACACTAGTGACCCCTCTTTGACCCGACTGTTCTTTCATCATATTCTTACTTCTCCGCCTCATGAAGGGATTCCAAAGTGCACATATTCAGTCATGGCCACCTCCAAAAGTTTGGGGTGGCCACATCTATATCTCCCTGCTTCACTCACACCACCATATGCCCTCCTTACATGAGGGGTAAAGAAAAAGAAAAAGAGTAGAAAAAGAAAATGCAAAAAGAAAACAAAGATGCTCATATGTAATAACATCCAAATAAAGAAAATACCAGTGCTCTATGTAATAACACTCTGACCTTCCACCGCAATCCTTTTCTTCTATTTTCATGCCCATTGAGCTAGGAAACATCAAACCTCGCTCACTTCACCCATTGTCAACATCCATGTGGGTCACATAGTGTTGTTTGAAGTATCAAATTGAATGCATGAAAGTGAAACAACACTCTTGGTTATTTTTTTATTAATGCTACCATGAAACGGTCTACCCGAAGCTACATGAAAGCCATATGTATTGATTGTGTGTTCTATGCCTTATATTCAAAGTTTGAATGCTCAATGCTATTTTCATGATTGGTATGTGAAAGTGGAGAGGAGAGAGGTGGAACACATGTACTTAGTCACTATTAAGCTCATTTAGTCTATAATTATCTATTGCAATGAATTTGTCATTCTTGTTTGTTAAAAAAAAATGAAGAGAGATTGAGTTAGAGTATACTTGAGGGCAAGAATGTTTTAAGTTTGGGGTGGTGATACAATCCTATTTTAGGGCTTTATCTTGTATCTTTTTCCTTTTATTGCATCTAAACATGTTAAGATGCAAGTTAGTTCCCACAACATGCAATTTATTATCAAATGCATTTATGGACGTTCTTTACATGCTTTTCAAATACTTGGACCACTCCTTGGATAGACAAGAGAGAAGGAAGGTGTTCTAGGATTCCTCCACCCATGGAGGAGTCCGAAGAAGGCCCCAAAGCTCCCTTAACATACCCCTAGTGGCCAAGAGTCAACCCAGGCAAAGAAGTTCATGGATCTTGAAGAATGAAGTACAAAGTGTTGTTGAAGACCCCAGCACGACCATGGTGCCAAGGAACGGACGTGTTGACAAATGCCAAAATTACAGTAGCATCACAAGTTTTGACAAGCTCCAGCAACCTCAGCAGAATGGTCGTGTTAGCCAGCACGGTGTTTCCAAGGAGCCCCCAAAATGACCATGCCATCCAGCACGGTCGTGTTGCCAAAATCAGAACATGTGAGTTGGAGAGAACGGCCTCCAGCCAAGTCACCTAGCATTGTTGTACTACCCAGCACGGTCGTGCTACCTAGCCCCCACCACGGTCGTGTTGCCAAGCACGGCCGTGCTATCAGCCCCCATTCCCCCACATTCAAATTGTAACTTTACCTCCACCCAGCATGGTCGTTCCCTACCACCATGACTGTTCTACACCTCACCCACCACAGTTGTGTTGCCCAGCACGGCCATGCTACCAAACAAAACTCTATTTTTTCTGTATTGTTTTCCCCATTGTGCCCCCACTTACCCTAGTGCTTCCCACCACCTATATATATCTAGGTGGCGGCTATAGCATGAAGGTTAGCCACTATTGCAGCCCCCCTTAGCATTCAAGAGTTCTCACCTCATCCACCCCCGACTTCATTTCCACCTTCCACTACCCCAATACCCTAGAAAACCCCTAGGGCCTAGTTTGGGTAGATACTTTTACAATCCCACTAAACTTAAACATACAATGGTATTTTAGACTGCCAGTTTTAATCGGTCGTTGTTAGCTGTTGTGTTAAATGAGCACGGCTTTCCCCTGAGCTGGAAAAATTTGCGTCCTTTTCAAGTCCCGTCAAAACAGGTGGGATTTGGACTACCGATGTTGCTGGGTGTGGATGATAGGGAAGCCATGTTCTTTTGTCAGGCGAGCCCACACCTGGACATTTAAACCGTCGTGCTACTGTTTGATATAGTGGTATTTAAGATGTTGTCATCTGAACGGCCCCTAGTTTGCTAGGATTTCCACCACCAAACCTCACCTTTCCATGCCATCTATCCACCTTGGAGGGAGGAGCTTGAGCTACAGCAGCAAGGAGGTGAAGCAAGGAGGAGCTTCCATAAGATTCCATGGCTATCTTCCTCTTTCTTCTCTCCCTTTTGCTATTTTGTCTGATTATGTGTAGCTAAGCAACCTTAGTGGTGTTTGGGGGATTAAATGTCACTTTGATACAGTGGTGGGGGAATATAACTTGTGATGAATATCATTTCGTTCTATGATGATTGTCTCTTGCTTCTATCTTGTTTCCTGTTATTCTACTTGTGACTTATGCTTCTAAATATGGATTTCTTTTTGTTTGATGCTTCAAAACACCTAAGTTCTAGGAGAAAATGAATTATATGTGACTATCTTAGGAATTGCTCCTAGGTCCAACTAGTGCATCCCTAGCTAGCACCCTATTTTCCTACATACAAATATCTTCTCTTACAACTAAGTGTGAGATCTAAGTAGCTAGTGTAAGAGTGATTAGTGCAATTGCCTAGAGTTTTCTAAAGGCTAGATGGTGAGTAATATGAGGTGAAACACCCTCATCTCTACTTCCCCTTCCTACTCTTGGCTCTCAATTGCCCTAATAACACTTACCCTAGAAATCTAGATTAGTTAAATCCAATTGAAATCCCACCTAGACCTTGGTCCATTTGAGCCTCGTAAGGCTAGATAGGGGGTGTAAGGGTGTAGTTCCCCTCACACACTCTATCCTATCCATGGCCAACCAATAGTTTAGGGCATTTTCATTGCATTTAACCAATTTTTTGGTTTGGCAATTTAGAATGAAAAGATAGGATTTGCATGTTATAGCACCCTTTGACTTGGATTCATGTGGCATTCCCCCAAATGGCCCACTCTTCCCATAACTTGTTTAAAACCCATCTTGCTTTCTTAGCTTGCTTATGCTAGTTTAGTTGCTTGCTTTAATTTCTCCTTATTCAATTGCTTAGTTCTTGGTAGTTAATCTTTATTAGGGTACTTAGTGCATCTTTGTGCTTGCTTAATCTAGATAGTGGTAGTTTAGGTCTCTAATTGCCTTAGTGCCTTAATTGCTAGTCTATTGTAGTCGTGTGCTCTTGCTTAAGTAGTTGCCTTTTTTTAATTAGGATTGCTTGTTTAGGGTTAACTCAGGGTTTTTGCTTGTCTTGTTTCCTTTCTTGTTTAATTGTTTGCATCTTCGTGTAATTAACCCAAACAAACTTTAAACCCTAATATCCGGTGTAGGAACGTAACCCACACTAACTAAGCTCTAGTGCCCCTCTCTCCATGTGGATCGACCCTTATCTAGCCTCTTGTCTATACCATAGCATGACCCCATGTGCTTGCGGGTGAAGTGTGATTGGTCGAAGTGAGTTTGTTAGAGTAGGTTCTTTTATAAATTCAAAAGATCAAAGTGTGTGTTCATACGCCTAGGGTCACATCTAATCAAACCCAATTCATTAGGTGTAACCCAAGGAAGTGAAAAACGCACCAAGCTTTCTGGCGTCGTTGTCGAGGACAGAAAGTGCCACAGCTACCTAGCAGTTGTGGTGTTGATTCTCCCATTTGGTACCATCTTTTTCCAGTCTACTTGGTAGCATTTGAGAGACACACCAGTACTCAACTTATATTTGCAAGGAAAATCTCAATTTGATTTTGTTACATTATGTACCATATTTTAATAATGATACATTTTTATTCATATTATTTCAACAATGCTTTATATCGTATATTTTCATCATGAGCAAGTCCTTTTTGGTTGTTATTCTACTCCATGTCCCTTTTTTATATGAATAAAGGGTGAAAAAAAAATTATATTCATTAAATATGTGTTAAACATCTCAAAACTGTGTTAGTTTTTAAAACCTAATAAATAAGAGTTGTAGTCTAAATTGAGGGGGAGTTGTCAAAAATTGATCATCAAATCTCCATTACATTCAAATATATGTATATTTGCATTTATGTTTCATCTTCAAAAAGGGGGACAACATTGACTCCATGTCAAGATTGATAAATTCCATATTTTGGTGATGACAATAACATTTTGATTGAATTTTTCAATATATTGAAGATTTTTGTATTTTTTACATATACTACACTTTTTTCAAATTGCATAACACTTATTGAAGTTAAGCTCGGGGCGTACTCGACGATGATTGGAGTGATTTTTGCAAAAAACTATTTAGATCTCTATTTTAGATCATAATGATTGATTGCATGCCTTGTAATTAGGACCATATGTGCAATGAATTAATTGTAAAAATTTGACTCAATAGAATACTCACAAACTCTACACTCAATATGTGAGTCTATTGAAGATTTCCCATATAACTTTAGATGATCATGCAATTTTTTAATATGGAAGTGCCTACATCGACTACAGATTCTCACAAAAATTCAACCGACCAGAGATCAATTTAAGTCTTTTCTGATGAAGATCCTTAAAAATATCCATCCTCTATCAATTTTTGTTTTGCATGTCATACTATGTCACTAAAGAATATCTTCAAATCTTCACTAGGCAATAATATATGTTAAAAATAAGAGTTGCCATCAACTAAAGTTTCCAAGAGGACCTTCAACTATTGAGATTAATATTTATAGTCTGACGACTATGTGTTGGTTAAAGATTTTCTAAAATTTCAAGTTGGCCATTGTCCAATGAAATCTTCTATATAGTGCTGCCCTTTTGAGGCTGATTAAGTGCACATTTGACTGTTGGAACTACATGTTGCCATTGAATTGTCTAGAAATCGTTTCAATCAAGTCTTTGGCATCCTGTAGCACAAATATGGGTATCTGGGAGTTTCCAATTTTTCAAATGCATTACTTAATATATAGTTGAGATTTTGTAACACAACCCTAATGTTTTCATGATCTCGATCACTTGCTCAAATCAGTGTGAGTGAATATCTTTCTTGTAGAGAGCCATTCTTAATCGTTTATGTTTAAGTTGTCCTTCTATCTACAAATCTCTTTCTCACAAGTTGATTGAAGACTCTTCCCTGGAGAAGGAAGGTGCTAGGTTAGGTGTCCCTTGGTTAAGGTAGGTTAACCCTTAGTTGAGATTATAGCTTTATGTCTAAAAATAGAGACTAGTTACTCTTCAACTAAAAATAGGAGCTTAGTTGTTGGTGGATGTAATACAGGGTACATCTTATGGGTTAAGAAACCCAAAAATGTATAATTGATTTGTATCATTTGCTAGTGTCCATTTCTAGTTCATTTGTTCCATCTCAACCTTGCTAGTTTATATTAATTGACATAACTTAAAGGTCTAATAAGTTTTATGTAAGTTAATTTCATCTCAACACATGCATCCCCCCCTTTAGCCTTTAGATCCTACATGTATCCAACTGACATGGTCTAGGCTAAAACAAAGGATGCCTAAACCATCAACTCGTCTAGGAGAACCATACTTGGCCGAAAAACCTTCCTACACAGTTGATTGTAGAAAATGAACCTTCCACCAAAAATTAAGACCTTTTCCTGTGTATGATTGAGACAAAGTTGACAACATAATAACACACTAGGGAACGTAAAGGTTTGAGATCACCTATAAGTGTTACAATTGCTTGGGAGCATGAAACACAACACCATAGAACCATATTCTATATAGTGACCTCACAAAATGGTTGTAGGATAGAGGCTTCGACCTCATGGGTTGACATTTTAGTTAAGAGTGCACATAAATTGAAAAGCCTAATTGTAAAACGTTGGTCAGAGATGTAGTTTAGTTCATTCATTAGAGGTTCACATGCCCAAACTCTAGTTTTGCTACTTTGGGAACAAAAGTCGGGGCAATTATTACAACAAAGCTTACCCCATAAAGATTAACTGCATGTAAACCATAAGCACGGTCAGACAATTAAGGCAAAAAACAGACCTTGGTATCCTAGCACGATCTGGATGTGATGGGGAACACTTCAATCCTAGATTGTAAGGAAAGCTCTCGACATGTGGCTCGAACCAACCTAACCACAAATAGTGCCACCCTTGTAAAAGGGAACGCTGATGAGTCAAACAATGGAGAGTCGTTGAACATCATCATCATGGCAACTCTGAGGTCCGAAATACATACCAAAGTGAAATCCAAAAACTCAAAGCATCAAAGCAGAATAATCCGTTACCTGTAAATAAGAGCATCAAAATAAGAGCATCAGAGTCTTTGCCAGCAGTGCGATGTATTACCTGGAATGCTGCCGCCCCATGTGGTTTTCCTTGCATGTTAAAATCGGATAACAAAGATCTATCTGTATGTTAGCAAACATTGGAAGAACATGCAATGCACGTTATTACTACAGCATGAAGAGTCATCAAAGTGAGTAAATTTGATACACAAACTAAACAAGCGTCAGAATAGCCGTGGAGTAAGGATGCAATCTCAATGAAGACGGGAGGGTACAATCAAATGCAAGGAACCATAGTGACGTGAGGTTAAAACGTGAAGATATTAGAAGTGCAATTAAGGCTGAGTAGCATAGAGCAGCACCTGTTTCGTATGCGAAAAAGAAAACGAGAATAAAGAAACGCAGGCATACATACCCGGTGTTGTTGCCTAATATAGGCAGAAAGAGTACAGCCTGTCTTAAATTTAATTAGTAAACATAATCTATGAAGAAAGTTGGATTTATCTGTTTTTTCAGATAAGTTGACCGAGACACCTCAGAATTATGAATAATCAAGTCTGCACTCTGCGAGCAGGAAGAGTTTTACAAAATCCAAACACAGATATATTTAGTGATGGCAAAACTGGTTCTCGGTACGAGACTTGTATGCATATAATCTTATCTTTAAAGATGATATATCATTGGTTCAACTCAACTCTCAAAATATAAAACAGAAGAACAAGAAAACAAAGCAACAACAACCGTAAAAACATACAAAATTCTAACTTTGCTCGGAAACTACTCAAAACAAAAATCCAACCTTTCGATTTAATATAAATTCAAAAAGGACAAAACAAAGGATAAGTCATACATTATATATTTCTGCGTACAATATTACGAAATGCCAGTATCAAATGCAATAATATTACATCTTCAGCACCAAAGAGGAGATAATACAAAGTTTATTTGATAAGTTGCAGCATCTGAATATTGAAGGCTTGGCATTACACACAACTTTTCCTGGCTCCTCATTCCCAACAAATTCCAGGATTCATGACCAGGGCAAGTTTTATCTCCTTCCGCGACCACCTCGGCCACCCCTTCCTCCACCTCTACCTCCACGACCACTATAATGAGCACCCCCATTTCTGTTACCATTAACACCATTACCTTTTGCTGGAGCCATAATGTTATCAGGCAGCGGAATTATGTTGTGTACGCACTTCCTAAAGCTAAAATCTTCAGATGACCCGTCAGCCCTTACAATGAAATAGCATCTACTCTTCCAGAGAGGATGGTTGCGAATCTGAAAAGCTTGCACCCCATCGCCAATCTTTTTATCTGGTTCTGAGTGACCTTTCATTAGCAGGTCCAAAAGCACCATGTGTTCGTACTGCAATAGTTTAGTGGTATTGTTATTGTGGAGTCGGTACACATAAAACCAGAAACGTGAAAAACACAGCACAATAGTTTATCTAAAATTTCAAACCAATAGAATATCAAAACAATCCAACACCAACCGTTATTGGAAATCATCTGTTTTCTGTAATAGTGTTTTTTGTGCCTATTGGGTACATGTGTGAGTTTGTTTCGCCTATTGTGTGTGCGCCTAGGACATGGATACAGACATGGACACGGGATGCGGCGACTTTCAAAAATATGCACGACAAAAAAATATAAATACATACATACATACATATATATAGAGAGATTTATCCCTATATCCTAATTCATTCAATAAACACAAACAAAGAACATAATAAGATAAACATGCATTGTAATCCAATATCATATTGGAGCATATGCATTCAGACCACAAAGGAAACTATAGAATTGAAACAAAAATTGATTTCAGTAATAACTTTACAAATGTGCAGCATTACAAGTTTGGGTAACTTCAAATTTTCAGACTAAGGAGTAATAAATAAAAACCTAGCAACAATACCAATAACATACTTACATAAAAATCTGATTGCATTGAAAGTTACGAGCATTCAGCAATAAGTTCAACATAAAATAGTAGAATGCAGTAAACTAGTGACGTAGTAGGAGGGAAGACAGTAAATATTCAATCAGGGTGAACTTAGGGAAAAAGAGAATTTAATCAAAAGGGAACTCAGAAAAGAGAATGAGAGTAGAATCAAATACGAATTTGATGGAAGACAGTAGATTTATTTAGACGGCAGGGAGGATTTAATTGATGCACAACTAAGACATAGGAGGAACCGTAGGCATGTTGTATTATTAGAGGATGGCAAAGAAGTCAGTGGAAGAGGGGGGAAGAAAAAGGGGAGGTGTGTCGCTGTAACAGATAGGGGGTGGAGAAATAAAACTGGATATGGGGACAAGTCGTAACAGGAGTCAGGAGTGAGGAAGGGATAAAGGAGGGGAAATGGTATTGTGGAAGAGAAAGGAGGAGAAAGAAGAGATGAAATAGGAAAAAGGCTAAAGAGAAAAGAGGAGGATGATAACATGGGGAGTAGAAATTTGGGAAGAGGAGAAATTGGGCAGGGATAACGTAAATTAGGAATAGGAGCTTATCGAGACGTGGACGACGAGAAATTAGGCAGGGAGACCATAATCAGGAAAAAAAGGAAGGGCGTGGAGGAGGAAGGGGCAAGGGAGAAGGAGAAGTACCCATGGTGGCGAAGAAAAACTAAGGAGAAAGCAAACGTGGAAGAAAAAAAAGAGAAAGGGGAGGAGAAGAAAGAAGCCATGGAAGAGGAAGATAAAGAGGAGGTGCTTAATAAGAGGAGAAAGAGGAAGATGATGTTACTTGCACGACGGCTCTTTGGCGCGGCAACTCGAGCTGGTGCTTCTGCTGCTGTGCTGGGTCGGAGCCGGCTACTCTAGCAGCAGTTGTCACTCTTGGCGCTCCTCGCACTGTCGATGGCCACTCCTCTGGAATGACGCAGCTGCACCACACGCGGCTGCTCCGGTGGGACTGCGGCAGTTGGTTCATGCAGTCGTTGCTCCATTGTGGTAGCTTCACCCGAAGACGGGAGAGGAGGGGTTAGGGCAGGAGTTGGGGGGAGTGAAGAGAACGGGTATCGGGAGTGGGATTTTAGATCAAGGGAGGGTTTTGGGTTTTTTTGTTGCGCTTAACTTACGGTCAGTTGACCGCACGTCCGGGGTCAGTTTGGGCCATGTCTGACCGTTGTCCAGGCCGTGTCAGGGCAGTGTTCAAGCCCATAAAATGTAAAAAAAATTGGACACAGGCGGAGCCGTATCCACGTCCGACATGTGTCAGACACGGCCACGGCACCTCCCGTGAAGTGTGTGTGCTTCCTAGGCATGAGGTCAAGCGCTATAAGTGAACCTCTCTGGTGATTATAAACAAAGTTGTCCATATCCTTCAAAAGTAAAACAATTTTCAAGACCTCGCTGTATTCAACGTGGATAAGGGAGAGCAGCTCACTTGTTATTATTCATCCATTCTTAGTAGGGCGGAGCAGAAAATCAAAAGCATAATACCAAGTGAGTAAAGTATATACAGTCAACATCACCACAGCTTCATGTTTTAAGCTCCCTCTATTTCTCAACCCCAGGTCATCTCCCTGTTCTAACCCTGCATTGCCCTTTCCTCCGATTACCCTCTACTGCAAGAAGCAGGCATGTTTGCTCCCCTTCACCCACTGGAAGAGGAATCTGGAGAGGGAATTGCCCAAACAAGGAGAAGAGTGCTAGGGTGATGAGAAAAGAGACACTTGCGGTGAACTTTGGGGAGGGGGCATCTTGTAGGTGGACTGCAGGTGGGTCAGCAGTGATTGGACAATGGTAGTGACTAGTGAAGGACAAAGGTTAGGTATCTAATATTGCTAAAGGAAGAAGAGAAAGGAATGTAAATTCGAATTATATGATATATCTCAATTTCAAATTGTAACAAAATTAGCACAAAAATGTTTCAAGAATTCATGAAACCATGTAATACACTTGAGTAGTGGAACAAACATTGTGGCTTTTAATGAAATCAGCCTCTCCAATTTGACATAAGTTATCTTGACATGCGACAATAATCCAAGCTGCAGTATTCTCTAATCCAGCCTGTTTTAACTTTTAATCATCACCTTATCAATTTACGTCTACTAACAAATAGATTTACCACATCTTTAATTGTGCAAGTAAAGATAAAAAACAATTGGCAGCAGCTATGAACATGCAAGGAAAAGCAAAAATCATGCAAACAAACACGGCAATCCTCCATTTGCCTGATCAATAATAATAAAGAAGACCGTCTATTTTTTTATTTGATTCAGAATAAGTCTATGATTAGTAACAACTAACAAGGGAAGTGCTTTCTTCTGTTTTGGAATAGGTGTTGGTCCAATAGTTGTATTTGTGCTCTATTGCAATGTTAGGACTCCAAAGAGGTTGGAGACAAATATTGATTTCAGTATTTTATAAAGTGGTATGCGTTGTGCGTGTAGCGATATCACCTTATAGAATATATGTGGTATGAGGGAGTGAGTACATGCGGGATTATTTGCAGTTTTCACTTTTTTTTAACAATTTAATTATTATATAAAAATTAATCAAACAATTGCATATTAATTTGTACAATTACATATATGTCCCTAAAATTTGAGATAGATTCAAATATAAAGTTTCAATAAAGAGTGAGGCACCATTTTGTATGAATTCTAAAATCATTAAACATAAACTCCAAAAAAGGACACAAGAAATGGTTTAACACAAGTACATAACAATAAGGACTAACCGAACATACAAAAAGATGTTTGCATGTCCTAGAGGTCTGAAAACAAACATTGATAAGCATACAACTCTTGAAAGTTGAAACATACAACAGAATAGTACATCAAGAGAATGTTGTCAGTAAAAATATTATCTAGTTTGGGATGAGATAACAAATGTATAACTAGAAATCATTGACTAATCGACCTTATAAGTGGCTAAGTATATGTGGGCCACATATGCAGGTCGTGCGACCTTTTTTAAAAACACTTATTGATTTCCTTAGAGACAGTTGATTTCCTACCAGTGTCAAGAGTCTAAGAATTAGGTTTGAATCCAGGTTTATTTGTATTAGTTATGAATGAGATGACAAAGCATATTCATAATGAGATCCCTTTGTGTTCTTGATGACATTGTGGTGATTGAAAGTAAAATTGGAGCTAATCAAAAGGTAGAGCTATAAAAGTTGCATTTAAAACCTAAACATTGTGATATTAGTAAAAATGAATTGTTAATCAAGGAATATGCATTGTAATCTAGAAGTTTGGAAGGAGGTAAATGCAAAACTTCAAAATGTGATAAGATTTAGCATTTAGATCCATTATTAACAAGGGAGTTTAAGTGCAAGAGAGCCTCTTCTGAAGTCCATATAGGTTGGATAAAATGGAGTGTAACCGTTGGATTCCATTAAAATTGAAAGGTTAACTTCATAGAAGTATTATATGTCATATTTTATTATTATGAACGTTGGATTGTGAAGAATGGATTGTGAAGAAAAAAAGGATGGAAAAATGCTAGGACGGGGCGCATGGAAAAACAAAGGGAAAAAATAGAATGATTATGTTGGGGAGTGAAGAAACAAGGTATCAACACTACAAGATGAATGTGCCCAAAATGCGTATGTTGAGATGGATGTGGGGGAAGACAAGAAAAGATTGTTTTGAGGAATGACTATATTAAGAACAAAGTAGGGAGTGGTGAGCATTGAGGACAAGTTGCGTGAGGGCCGTCTAGGATGGAATGAATGTGCAACGCAAACCTACAAACGCACTTATTTGAAGCGGGGTTATTGAGTCAATCACAACTAAATGAACTTGGGACGAAATTATAAAGAGAGATTTTGGATCTTTACATCTTGATCAGAGTGTGACCCATAACATAGCTAATTGGAAAAGAAAGATCCATGTAGCCGATACCAGCATGGTTTGGATTGAGACTTAGATGATGATGGTGCACGGTTATCTAAGAAATAAAGTAGGACTGGTACAAGACTGTCCTAGATGGCCTGGACCCTCCTAGATTATCTAGGCATACGAACCAAATCCAGCATTTGCAACAGTTCGGAGTAATATTAGTGAGTCATACAAAGCTAAAAGAGGAAGAGGTTGACATTAACTAACTTTGGGATAGCTAATTAAGGGACATTTGGACTCATTGCATCTCACTGACAATATGACCCAAAATAAATCTAAACCGAAGAGAAGGATACATCCCCTCACAAATAATGCCTGCTAACAGCTAGGTTGTCTAGCAGCTTAAGGCGGTCCCCCCGTCCATAGGGGCGGGTAGGCAATTTTAGCCAATCTTACAGTGTGAATGGTGGAGCCAAGTTGGACAAAGTAGATATACCAAAATGTGATAAATTTTGTTACTTGGGCTCTATCATTCAAACATACGGGGATATCCAAAATGACGTTTGTCATAGGATCACTACAGGATGGTTGAAATGGAGGAGTGCAACTGGAGTATTATGTGATCGGAAGATCCCTCTCAGACTAAAAAGCAAGTTTTATAAAATTGTTATACGACCAGCCATGCTCTATGGTAGTGAATGTTGGGCGGTGAAGAAACAAGGACTCAACAAGATGAACGTGGCTGAAATGCGTATGTTGAGATGGATGTGTGGGAAGACAAGAAAAGAACGCTTGAGAAATGACTATATCAGGAATAAAGTGCAGGTGGCGAGCATTGAGGACACGTTGCGGGAGGGCCGACTCAGATGGCATGGGCATGTGCAACGCAGACCGACTAATGCACTTATACGAAGCGTTACTATTGAGGTAAACACAATTAATAGAAGAAGAGGAAGGCCTAAATTAACATGGGAAGAGCTTATAAAGAGAGATTTTAAATCTCTACATCTCAACCAGAATATGACCCATGATAGAGCTTAATGGAAAAGAAGGATCCATGTAGTTGACCCCAACATAGTTGGGATCGAGGCTTAGTTGATGATGATGATGATGAATATTCATTTTTAGATATAGTTATGTGTAAGCTATGAGCAATATATGAATGAGTCAGGGGCGAGGGAGTAGCCTAGCGGTGCGACTCGGCAATCCTAGATGAAGGGACTCAGGTTCGACTCTGGCTGCGTAACCCTCGGGGTGCAACAAGGCCCTACGTTACTGAGCGCGCCGCAGTGCCCCCATGTACGCGGCTGGTTCCGGGGTTTACCCTTGGCTGGATGGGGTCTAATAGTGGTCGATCCGGGGAGGGGTTCCTCATTATCAAAAAAAAAATATGAATGAGTAGGATGACATTTGAGAGGAGAAATAAGAATTGAAAAGTAGTTCTGCGGGTGGAGATGGAAGAAAGAAAAGCAAAATGCAGCATGAAGTAAGAAAATGAGATAGGTAAGAAAAACGAAACAGTAAGAAAATGAGAGGACATCAAGAGGGAGGATGCAGCAGTAGGAAGCATGTGAGAAGAATGGAGCAACAGCAATGATGCTTGGTGGAGACAAAAGAAAGAAGAAATAACAGCAATGTTCGGAAATTGAGCAGGGAATGAAGAACTAACAAAAATCACAAAATACAAAATGTTGCACGGCAGCAACATTGCTGGTTGGTGGAGGCAAAGAAACAGAGAGGAAAATGGTGTGATGTTGCTCCTTGGTGGAGGAAGTAAACAAAACCGAGAGCTGAGAATAGTGAGAAAGAGGAAAGAAGAAATTTCAAAAATTAGAGCAGCAAGTTTACTGAAAATATTTTTTATAAAGAAAAAAGGGTTCCGCCTTTACAAAATCGGCTCATTGGCCGCCCCTGCCTAGCACAAAAGACCTAGTTGGGCCAGGCGCCTAGATTTTGGAACCCAAGAGGCTGCCCTAGTCGTCTAAACAAGCGAATGTACAACCATGTGTACAATATTCACACTATACTTACTACAAGTAGATTCTATACCAGATTCCGAACTAAAGACAAAAACAATTGGCCAATGCCATGATGCTATAAGTCTTATCAGCTTTGAATATATCAATTGTGCATGTTATTGTATCTCCCAAGTTACTACATTGCAGTATGCTTTAGAATCAATTGCATTTAAGTTAATGTGTCCACAAGGAAGTGATAAGATCTTGACCCTGAATATATTTCCTTAAAGACACTATAGCGTAATCAGTGTGAACCAGTTGAAATTATAGTCTGATGGTTCCAATATCCTACGATCTGTGATAGCTTCTGATTGTAGTTATTTTGTTATTAGCAACCACAAGATGCAGAATCCAAATTGTGGAATAGATGAAAATGTCACATTCATAGAAGCAGGGAAAATGCTGATTTATAGTGTAATTCAAATGATATTTATTCTAGAGTGAAAAATAAAGTAACATGATTCCCATCACATTCCGTACAGTCACTCGTACTCCTTGGGCCTGGCCAGAATCATTTTGTTATGGATGCATCTAGTGCTCCTTGGGCCTGGCCAGAATCACTTTGTTATGGATGCATCTAGTGCTCCAAAATTAGTGAGACTGTTAATGTGAACACTGATATCATTAAATCATATCCCAGAAACAAGTATGAAAATCAGTAGCCACCACATTTGAGTATTTTCTGACAATTATACGCATCATCAATCAATCTTATCTTATATCTCGCAACAAATGGGGCCGTATTATCAATTTATATCATTGTTTTACACTAGGCTAGGGTTTTCAATTTTAAATGCATGATTGGTTATACAACTCAACTTTTCTTTTCCCTTATATTCAAGCCAGTTTATATACAGTTCACATTCTTGTAGGTTAATATCATACATATAGTATGTACCCTTGAAAAATCAAAACCTAGATGGCTGATGGCTACCCCTTTCTAATGATTAAAGAAAAAAAAAATTCTGTGATATGAATTCAACAATATGCAATTGTTAACAATGCAGCACTAACCATATTAATACGTAATAACTACATCCTTTAAAGGACACCCTTGTAACACAACAAACAGAAAAGGATTTGAATTGGGTTTTATGAATTGATGTAAAATGGCCAATAAAAAGAGATATAGCTGAAAGTAGTCGGCTTTTACAGGCATAATTAAGTCATAAGTTACAACTATCAATGAAGTGTCAAAATGCAGCGAGACATAATTAAAGCAAGATACAACTGATAAAAGAGTTGGTTTTTTTACCGAAGGTTAAAGGGTTATTCCTAGACGATATTGCAGATTTTTTTATTATCCATGCTGAAAATCCAGAATGCATTACAAAGTGTAACCATATAAGCACTATTGCATGCAAGAGTTCAAGACCCTGCTACAGAAAACGATGTATTCCTGAAGAAGAAGAAAAACAACATTTTTTTTTTGAGGGGAGGGGGTGTCAGCCAGATGTTCTTCCCAAATAAAATGTCAATCAACGACTTTCCACAAATTTTACAGTCCCTTCCAAACTTGCAAAATTATTTGTTATGAACCATTTTTTTCAGTTTAATTTTTTTTTAAATTAAGTAACCCTCGTAAGTTGTGTCCTACTGCAAGTCTGCAACCCAACTTTGAGTGTCCCCTCTCTCCCTCTCTCACACTATGACTCTTAAGGGTTTCCCTCTTCGGCATATTGGTCTTTTCATCTTTGATGAGATATGACATATTGGTCTTTTTCACATGCATGAGATATTTGTACATTCACAACTCCAGGGCATACGCATCAATTCACATATGTATATATAGCTGCGTTCAGTTTTTTGTCAAACTTTGCAGTATATATTCCTAGCCTACATATGTATTAAATTTTGACTGAATTCTATATACAGCCTACATATATATAGTTTTCTCCAAAACTGGTGGTCGAATATGGAACAAACTTTTAACATGTATCGCAATTTTGACCAAATTTCTAAGGAATTCCAGGTTTTCTCAAGCAAGCCAATGTTGCCAAGCAAAAGGAGCCTGCAATCATTAGTTCTTCCAAGGGTTCAACTAATATTAAAAAAAAAAGAGTAACCCTCTTAAGTTGTGTCCTACCGCGACCCAACTTTGAGTCCCCCCTCTCTCCCTCTCCCACACTAACTCTTTATGGTTTTCCCTCTCGCAGAATATTGGTCTTTTCATCTTTGATGAGATATGACATATTGGTCTTTTTTCACATGCATGAGATCTTTGTACATTCACAACTCCATGGCATACGCACAAATTCACATATGTAAATATAGCCGCCTTTTTTCAGTGTTTTCTTAAAACTTTGTAGTATATATATTCCTAGCCTACATATGTATTAAATTTTGACTGAATTCTATATACAGCCTAAATATCTATAGTTTTCTCCAGAACTGGTGACCAAATATTGAACAAACTTTTAACATGTATCGCAATTTTAACCAAATTTCTTAGAAATTCCAGATTTTTTCAACCAAGCCAATGTTGCAAAGCAAAAGGAGCCTGCACTCATTCTTTAAGCCTGTAATCATTAGTTCTGCTAATATTATTGGGTAGGTTTAGAGAAAGCTGAATATTGATTATTGAGGAAGGGTTTATTATACATCAAAGATAGACCCCAAACAATAATATTGATACAATTTCCGATGACGTTATTTATTTCGACATTTAGTAAATTTCAACATCAAACCATGTTTGAGAGGTTGCACACCATGGCAACCAAACTATACCATGAGGCATTTTCAAGAGTCTGTCTTAGCTTAAAACACTTTCTATATTTATATAGGTCCATGAGTTATCTAACCCCACAATCTCAAACAATACAAATTCCAGTAAGAGAAATTATGACAGATCTAAGATTTCGAAATAGACTGGCTAGACTTTATCATTTCTTAAAGAGCTCCTTTTAAGGCATGTTTGGTTAGTGGGATTTTCGAGCATCCTGCATTTAGGGCATCCTGCATTTGTAAATGATGCATTGTCAAAATTAGGTAAACTTAAATGTTATGTTTGGTTTCCTGAATTGTAAAGTAGATGTGTATTTTTTCATTGGTCCACCGGCCAGCCACAGCTGGATTTTGGCGTTCGGGAAATGTCCTTGGGAAACCCCAGGATTGGATTTACTTTCCGAATCCCGTAAATCAAGCATAAACTTTTTAAAGATTGATACTAAAATACAATACAATGCAGAAAAATCTAGGAAACCAAAAATGTCCTTGGTTTGATACAGGATAAAGGAAATCACTCCATCCAAACATAGTTACTTATGCTTCAAGGTGGCGTCAGTGCCAACAGAGGTACAACCGTACAAATCATGTGATGCAGAATAAACTTTACAAAATTGAGAACAAAGCTGGGACAAAAAATGTAGATATGTCAACTTATATTACAAGGGCAGTACTAAACTAATACCAATGTGCAGCAAATTGCAGTGCATAAATGATGTTGAAAGGTGTGTGGACATTGTAATCGATGTATATCGATATGTACACCCATGTCCTATATATGGAGAGGAGGCAATTACAAGGAAACGATCTTAACCCTAATGGTGGGCCAAGGCAAACAAGCCCATGTACATAATAAACTAACTAACCTATTAACAAATAGACTAATACTTCCTAAAACTCCCCCTAAAGTTGGAGCATGGATGAATATATGTCCAAGCTTAGAGTTAAATGACTCAATTAAATGATAAGATATAAATGATCAATGAAATGTAGACATGTCACTCCCTTTACATAATTGTTACTCCCCCTTAAACAACAATCCCTAACTAAATATATGATGACGCCTCTTTGAGATGTGTTCTGCATGCTGGAAATGCTCGAGCTTTGGACAAAGGTCTTTTGAAGTGCATTTGGAATGAAGAACATCTGATATATGGAATCTAAATGTCACGGCAAAAACTAGCCATAATCAAACTAGAAGACTCGACAACGACATATTCACTAAAGAGAAATGTGTGAGTGGTATAAGTACATAATCAACACATCCAACATAAAAACGCAGCACGAACACGGAGGCACAATGTTGATGTAGCAGTGAAGATATCTTCAAATCATATGAGAAGTGTAGCCAACTGGAATTAGCGCAGAAGACCACAGACGTGCATAGTGTGGCATGACCACGAGCTAGAAGAGGTGTTGGCATCTGGCAAAATGGTTCCATAAGTCTGGAGCATGAACCTTAGGGCTTGATAGGAATGAAGGCACCATCAAGGAGAAGCCCAAGAAACTCAGCAGAAGATGCAACTCAAACAAGACATAACGGAAGCAGCTAGGTGAAGATCAATCTGGATGAATCCTTGCAGATACTGAATGCATAGGCTAGAAGATGTTGAGCTTTAGAGAAATATAATGAAGAAGCAACTATCTGCCTCATGGGAATGTGGCGAGAATGATCAACTGAAACATCATCAACACCAAAGGGAGCTAGAGTCCGGGATTAGCCGCAACGGCTCATCCTGACGTACATAATGCTGGTACGAACGCGAAAGGCTTGGTGTCAATGTCGCAACTATGAGATCCTTCAACATTGTCTAAAAGTGGTGGCTAACTAGAATTAGCACATATTGCCAACCCACGTGTAAAGTGATGCTAAGTGGAAATGGTGCGCCACAAAGAGATCAAAAGAGCAGATGTGTTGAAGAATACAAATCTCTATGAAGATAGCCTGAAATACTCTCATCTCTTTATCTCTATCATATGCTCTCTCTCATCTTCTCATACCCTACTCTCTTACTCTCCCTCTCCTCTATATCCGCGCCGACACGCAAACTACGAAGAGAATGAGTAGATGGCGTGGGAAAGAGACGTGTGACCCCCCACACACACGTGGAAAGACGCACAAATGATGGATGGGGGGCGGGAAAGGAAAATGTTAAATAAAAATACTATCGAAGTGGAAACTCGGTTGTAAGAGTAGCACTACCATAATGGAACTTGGTAGGAAAAAGAGTGGTACTACCATAATAGATTTCGGTAGAAAAATCGATAACCAGAGTTAATATGCAAGACAACTCATCTGATAGATTCAGATAGAGAATTTAAATGGATATTTTCTTGACCCAAAAAGGGCATTTGTCCAATCCTTAGGCCGACAAATGTAATGGATCTTTTCTTGATCCAAAAAGGACATTTGTCGGGCTCTTAGGTCGAAAAATGTAGGGGTGGGGGTGGAGTCCTTGTTAAGAAAATTGAAGAAGAATTTTGGAGGTGGTCATAACTTTACTTGAAACAAGGGGTCTACAACACATCATGTAGGGTGCGGGCACACCATGTAGATTGTCGAGAGTGAGAAGCAGACTCATGATAACACATTATATAAGGTTGCTAACACGTCTTGTAGCTCCTTCACTCGAAAATGGCGGACTCATTGCAACACACCATGTCGAATGTCATAGATCAGATCTTGGCTGACACATTGTGTCGGTTGGCCAACACGTAGTGTAACTTGCAATCTAGGCAAACTCGAAGACGACAGACCCGTCGACACGCCGTGTTAGTTAACCAACACGTCGTGTGACTTACGATCTAGACGAACCTTTGTGTCGTCGAGTAAATACTTGATTGCTACACACCATGTTGGTTGGCCAACACCATGTAGGATGTCGTTTAAGCATGATCATACGGGAATCAACGTCATCAAGGAGACAAAGAATCTTGGAAATTAGCACCATGGGTCGACCAGAATTAACGTCGTCTTTTGTTCTCCTATGAATCATGTGAACATGACGTTGTGGAGGCTCTTTGCTAGACCACGATCCGAACCGGACAGCAAATAGCGTCGTTCAGGGTCCGCAGAAATGGAGCGATGGAGTGATGGGCGGATGCAATTGCTGGACTCAGAGGGGGGACAGGCCAGCGAACATGGTGGAGAGGAGACGGCTGCTTGAGATGGTTGTTGGGGCCGAAGGCAGGTGTTGGTGTGGCTACTTCCACGGTCACGGCTTCATACAAAGTTGCATGACGAACAGATCTTCTCTGAAGAGAACTTAGGGAAAGTGACGAGTTGACGATGACGGCCACGAGGGAGACTCGGTGGCTACTTTGACTGTAGATCAAAAAACATAGACGGTTGAAAATGATGACGTCGACGAGTAGACGAAGATTGGATCTTTAAGAAATAGGAAGAGAAACCACATAGGTTGGGATGTGCTTGGCAGGCGGTTGGCCTAAGCTACGGAGATGGCGGTGCTCTCTTGTTGTTGCTCTCTCTAGGAGAGAGGCAACTGCTAGGGCGATAACAAACGCAAAGAGGAGAGGGAAGCAGAGGCAGCAACTAGGGTTGGGTCCCCAGGGCATGGTCTAATACATGGTGTGTGGGATACTATAATCAACGTATATTGATATGTACACCCCTATCCTATATAGGACAGGAGGTAATTACACAAAAGCAATCTTAACCGTAATGGGCCAAGGCAAACAAGCTCGTGTACATAATAGACTAATTAACCTATTAAATAAATAGGCTAATACTTTCCAACATAGTTATTAATGCTTTAAGGTGGCATCAATGCCGATAGAGATATAAATCACATGATGCTGAAAAAACTTTATAAATTTGAGAATAGAGATGGAACAAAAATGTAAAAGATATGTCAACTTATATCACAAGGGGAATACTAAACTAATACCAATGTGGAGCAAATTGGAGGGCATAAATGATATATAATTGTAACTTGCAACTATTGTAAGAAAAGGAAAAGAAGATTAAAGGAAGTACTTTTAGATCAGGAGGCAAAGACCCCAATCAGGTGAATTCTCAATTATCATGTAATATATCAAGGATGACGTGCACCAAAAGACAATACCTTCTTGACCGCACATTTGCATCTATATTTCAGCAAAGACCATTTTGAGGTCGATTGGCCAACCAACATTGTTGATAACCAGCTCAATGATTATGTCGGTAAGACAGTGGTCATGTCGGTTTTACTTCATACAAAATTGTAGTTTATTTATTTATTTTACTTTTTAAAAATACAAAATTAAACTTGTCTACAAGGGTTTTCTGTAATAAGCATCCTTTTAGACCAAATTGAGATAGGTAATAGATGCTTTGTCCACTTCCCTAAATTATGTGTCATGCTCATTGAGTCAAAAAGAAACAAATACCTTTTTGCTAGTCTTTCCATGCTATTTAGAGTATAATTGTTCTCCAACAATGCTTGCATGTTCAACTGGTTACTCCTGACACATTTACTCCTCAATATGTATTAACTTATGTAAAAATCACCTATAAGACCCTCCTTAGTTAGTCCTATATATTAATGACCACTATATCTAATTGTTACTAATATAAGCCCTCAATTATAAAAAAGATTGGCATTTTCATTCATGTTACCTAATTTATGTATATCATTTTTTACAACCTATATCCACCGCCATAATAGAGTATTTTGAATCTTTACATCTTGATCAGAGTATGACCTATCAAAGAGTTGATTGGAAAAGAAGGATCCATGTAGCCAACCCCAACATGATTGGGATTGAGACTTGGATGATTACAATGATGATGATCCACCACCAAACATATACAATCAGTAACAAATTTAGCTTTCACTTTAAGTAAAATTATTTACAAAAACAACCTCCGTGTATCTGTCGTGCTCACACTTTATTTTCCAAATAAATTATCCCTACAAAGTTTTGTTGAATATTGGAGCTATGACAAATATAGACAACCTTTTTAAACTCAACTGCATCCTATCAAACTCCACTAGATTGGAAAACATCTGCAATATATACTATGTTCTCGTGTTAGTAATCTCATAACTTCATGCCCTAATGACGTTCTTCATTGTGCTTGTTGGAGAACACCCCATCTCTAGTTCAATCAATTGCCATAAATTAATATAAGCATATTACACCAAAGAGAGCCATTTCAAATCACATTCTTCAAACAATCATTTTATATATCTCTAACTGCCACTTGCCAGCTAATATCTGAAGCTAGTGCCAACTAAAATGAGTATAAATTTGCATATCATGTTCAACTGGTTACTCCTGACACATTTACTCCTCAATATGTATTAACTTATGTAAAAATCACCTATAAGACCCTCCTTAGTTAGTCCTATATATTAATGACCACTATATCTAATTGTTACTAATATAAGCCCTCAATTATAAAAAAGATTGGCATTTTCATTCATGTTACCTAATTTATGTATATCATTTTTTACAACCTATATCCACCGCCATAATAGAGTATTTTGAATCTTTACATCTTGATCAGAGTATGACCTATCAAAGAGTTGATTGGAAAAGAAGGATCCATGTAGCCAACCCCAACATGATTGGGATTGAGACTTGGATGATTACAATGATGATGATCCACCACCAAACATATACAATCAGTAACAAATTTAGCTTTCACTTTAAGTAAAATTATTTACAAAAACAACCTCCGTGTATCTGTCGTGCTCACACTTTATTTTCCAAATAAATTATCCCTACAAAGTTTTGTTGAATATTGGAGCTATGACAAATATAGACAACCTTTTTAAACTCAACTGCATCCTATCAAACTCCACTAGATTGGAAAACATCTGCAATATATACTATGTTCTCGTGTTAGTAATCTCATAACTTCATGCCCTAATGACGTTCTTCATTGTGCTTGTTGGAGAACACCCCATCTCTAGTTCAATCAATTGCCATAAATTAATATAAGCATATTACACCAAAGAGAGCCATTTCAAATCACATTCTTCAAACAATCATTTTATATATCTCTAACTGCCACTTGCCAGCTAATATCTGAAGCTAGTGCCAACTAAAATGAGTATAAATTTGCATATCATGTGGAATTCAGGTAGGAATTCAGGTATCAATTCTTAGAAGTACAACACATAGTGTTGATTTTGTAAAACATAAATAGTTGTATCAATGTCATTGTTTTTCCTATATGACCAACGTCAAATTATATACCAAAATGTAACTCCAGAGACTCTACACTCCATGTATAATGAAAGTCACTTTTAAGCCAACAAGGTTGCAGCTAAGGTGGTAAAGGCACGGGCTCCTCAGTGAAGGGACTCGAATTCAAAACCCAGGTTGTGCACTTAGAAACGAATTATCCCGTCATGAAGGATGGCCCATTGTGTGATTTAAATGCCCCCTCCGGTGTGCGGCTAGTCGAGGGGGCGGAGGTTTACACTGTTGGGGTGAGGTCACCGAGGTTCCTCCTCATGGGTGTTTTCACGTTATTCAAAAAAAAAAGTCATTCTTAAGGCAAAAGATGAATTCAATTCTGTAATTACAACTTACAAGAAAGACATGCACTGCAAAGAAGTCGGGTTAGGGTGTATAAATATTAAAGACGATAAGATGCAGGATAAACGTTTTAAAACTAGGAAACAAAATAACATATGGTCACAAATCCACACATAAAATCGGAGGTTCCGATTTATGTTTTCAAAAACAAAAGACAATTTCTAATGTCATTGGGTTTACACATGTACATAATGCTATGTTTGCAAAAGAATCAGCTTTATTTTGTTGAATAAAAAATTAGGCTAATGTCAAGAACCTCTAAAATGGCATATTTGACAAAATGACATTTATTACTCTCTATATACTTGAAATATGTCAAATAATTTTAAAACAGTTTGGTGCGTCTTTTTCTTTACTTTATTAAATAAAGAGGTATAAAGTGATACAGTAGATATGTGGGAGTGTGACTGGTCGGGACAGGAAGCAGAAACAGAGACTGCGAGACAGTGAAATACGAGGTTTCTACAATCCGCAAACAACAGATTTTGCAAAAATGCAAATGTCAAAAGGAAAAGGGGGTGGAATGCTGTAAAAATTGAAATACTATTATTTGTTAGATATAACTATCTGGATAAAGTGCAAATGACGAAATCATTATTGAACAGGATCGTTTTTCATTCGGAGGAAAATGACTCTTTTAATATTCATTATATTAAAAAAGGCTGAAAATTCTCTTCATCATCGGATGCTTTTCCATTTCGATTGACTCACATACTATGCTGAGTCTTTATTAAATTTAGTATCATTTATATGTGAACGTTAAAATAGCGACAAAATGTGACATCTTAATGAAACGTAAAGCGAACTAACCTTATTCAAGTCGACATTGGGAGACCAATAATGCATTATGTTGTATATGTAATTGAACATATCAATCGAAGATGAGAATGTCTTAGGCCCAAGTTTCACGGGTTCCTGCGACTTGTCATTCTCTTCTTTCTCTTTCTCCTCCCCTATCTCCTTGTGTTCCAATGTCTCCACCCGCTCCTCTTCTACAGATTTCTCCTGATCTGCTTTCTGCTTTTTGGGGGCGGTGACATCACTCTGCTCCTCTTCCGTGGTTTCATCCGCCTCTCTATGTCTCTTCCCTGTACCGTTCTCCTTGACAGCTACTCCGTTCTCTGATTCGGCAGCCGCGGAAGGCACTTCAGACTCGAGTTCCATATCTTCCGTTTGTTTCTGATCCCCCTGCTGCTCCTCTTTAGACTCTTCGCGAATCAGCTTTGCTTCCTCGGCCATGGCTAATGTTCGACGGACAAAACCCTACTGCTTTTACCGTGTTTGTGGGTTCTAGGGTTTAGCCAGGTAGCGCTCTAAATAATAGACTCTTATAACAAGATCCTCGGGCTATATATATATATATATATATGAAAATGATCTAGTGAGAAACATATCTTGGTGAGAGCATGAGAGGCATTTGAATAACTTTTCACAATGATCAAATTTTCATAATTTAACCGTATGGATTGGAAATATACCCTATTAGTCATGTTCTCATAAAATCTCATCATCATAGGACTTGTATTGCACGCACAACAAGAAAATACTTTTCAACGGCTCAATATTGAGTTTTAGGCTGACCGTTGGATGTAAAATGTGTATATTGTATATATGGAGATGTAAACGATATCCGATTGTGATGATTTTTTGTGTGAAGGTAAATGTAATGATGTTCTTCCCATCCATAAGGTTGAATATTGAAAATAAGCTACAACTTTATAGTTATTCAAATGCCTCTCATGCTCTCACTGTAGAATGTTTCTCACTAGATCGCTACACTATATATATATATATATATATATATATATATATATATATATATATATATATATATATATATATATGTCAGGTTTGTTTGGGACGGGAATTATGTCGGGACTGTGATAGTTGGTGTTAGTGGTGTTAACCTCTTGATATGGATCTGGAATTAGTCTTATTGTGTTTGACAGCAAGTCATGATTTAGTATAATTTTATTTGACAACCAAATCAGGATCTGGTGATTCTGTTTATATAGAACATTTTATAAAATATAAAACTATTGCTACCCTGCATTACAAATAAAAATTTACAAAAAATATATAAATTTATATTGTTTAAGTTATGAATTTGACTTGAGTGTGATTAGCTTTATATGTATGATTTGAAATAAATACTACTTTACCCACTAGTGTAAGAATACATGACATATGTCTTGTTGTATGTATGTATACTTGTACATTTTTGTATAAATTTGTAATTAACAAATAATTGAAATCAACATAATACAGTGTTGTTGAAGGAGCAGGAATAATAACAATTTAAGTTAAAACAATATAAGTTAAACACGTGTACCTGGGGAAATTGCTAAAAAAAGATTGAACATGTGGGATGGAAGAGAGGCAGAATTCTTCATTTCCCTCGTCTGGAGCACAGAGTTAGAGTTATTAACAGTCTTCAAAGGGCACACGCACGGAAACCTAGAGCTGCCCATAGTAGGTCGGCCACCCTACCTAAATCAATCATCATATCGATCCCTAGGCCCCATTACTGGAAAGGCTCGGCTTCGAAATCGTATGTGGAGCTTCCGCCTCATACGGCTCCTCTAGGGAACTGTTAAGGTTCTTTCTTGTATCATCAGAAATGATCCCCAAGCCTTCGTAAAATGATATTCCCCCTATTAGTCGCACCTTCGATCCATCACAAGTGAAACATAAAAAGTTCATATGACAGGTACTAGTCTGCAAAGTTACTATGTTTGTGACGCAATATTTTATCACCCACAAACAACTGAAATTTTCTGACTACAAATTAAAAACTTCAGTACATAATTTTTTTTAAAGGTGCTTATATGCATTCACTTCACTCTTTGTCTACATCATTATTGGCTCTAACAACATTATTTAGTTTTTTGTCTCCTTCCTTATCGATTGTTGCACATGGTTGTGAGCTTCTCACTTAATCAAGTTGTTGTTGTATTCCTGGTGGGTAAGTACGGAATTGATCCAGAATGTGTGTAGAACTGCATCTAAATTTTTTAACACTTTCCACCTTGCCTTAAACATATATGTGTTTACATCATTCGATGCAGTTAACGTATGGAATTCTACAAGGACATCACGTCAACCTTAGCGTACATGAGGGCCACACAAGCGGCACAAATAGTATTGACGACCCAACATTGTGTCGAGTGCGGCATCTGACTCATCAACCATTGAAAATGATTCTTCGTTTTCAAGAGCGCCCGTAGCATAGTTTATTACTATAAAAACCAATAGATTTGATAACAAAGTAGGTGACATAAATGTCCTTAACAAATTATACACAGTTGATACATGCACAATAAAGGATAGAACAAAATTTCAACAATACATGTCCAACCAAGGATGGTAACAAATTTTTATTACATGTACAATTCAAGAAACTTGCTGCACAAATATAGATTAAAAACTACAAAAAGATTCTTCTGGTATAGAAGACTGAAGCTAAACATTTTTCATGAGTCGTTGCACAGGACCAAAGGTGTCAAAAGATTCTTTCGGTAAAGGAGTATGTCTTTCTTCAACAACAAAGTTAAGGCAGACTTCGAGAGATAGAATTCATACGATTCACCATTGTCTAATAATGAATAATCAATACGGGTTGTTAAATCTAGCAAAGACGGTAACAGGATACAGTCTAATTATGTTTGACAAGTTCAATTATGGATGGATTGCCAAACGAAATGAGGTTGCATCCTATTACCATCCCAGCTAAATTCAAGAAGCGGCAAAGTTTCTTCCTCATCGGTCCATTGTGAACTGTATGACTGCTATCAGCCAAAGTCTGTCTCAGCTTCATTATGTAAGAAAGGCGAGACTCTTCTACTAAAAGTATCTTTTGACACCTTTTGTGCCATGCAATAGCTCATGGTGGATGCCCAAATGCATACATCGACATCCACCCTACTATGGAGACCAAACACTGTGCTGCCCATTCTTTGGTGGTGAGGAAGACTTATGATGATCCTAGGTAGGACCATCTCAGTTGGCCCACTTTAGGGCCTCATCGTAGTCGTCCCATGAGACAACACAGTCTTCCTGCACCGCTTCCTTGTCCTCTTGTTTAACGTCATCTTTCGGCCAATCAAACAACAATGGCAAATTACGAACAAGGTGAGTAACCCTATCATTGATTTGTTCAGGGTGCACATGTGTGGGCTCTTATGCGTTATCCGCACAATGAGAGTGTGCAGGCTCACAACACTTGCACAAAAGTTTTTCCATTACATACTTTTTTATCTTTGAACGGGACATCGACATCTAGACATAATACATAAATACAAGTTTGAGCACATAATGATAATAACAAACTAAAGATGACAATAGTTAGCACAAACTAGGAAAGTAGTTAAGATTAAGTTAAATACATGGGTAGTGTATTTGAAATCAACTTCAACATGTACTAGTTCATAATCAGTGGACCAAGTACAATTTGAAATGCATAAAAAAACATCAAATGTACATCCCCAAGTTGGCAAGCAATTTCTTGCAACTTCATTCATTGCCTTCACCACCTACTCCTACAACATCGTTCAAGTGTTTTACAACTCATGGGGGATAAGTGTGACGATTCGTCACACAGTTGTGTGGAATATCCTATAGTGCGCCTAAGGGTTGAGTAGGCAATAAATCTCTGAAAAGGAAATGATTTTGTCTAATAAACTCGCTCTTGAGCTTCTTCCATTGGATTTTCATCTTACTTATAGATATGTAAGGCACCCCTGTTATGTTTCGAAAGTCATACAATGTCTCCCTCCAAGCCTCTCCAGTATATAATCCATTGACACATCTCACCATGTCATATTGATTTCTCATCACATCAAGTAGGATGTGATCGTTCTCCCTACACCATATACCACACAACCTCGTACCTTGCCTAGTCATATTACAAATTATGTATGTAATATATTGCAAACGTAACGGTACATTTCACAGTTATGCAGATATAATATGATGATTCAAATATAAAGATATTACGTGCAAACAACATACAACCTCCTAGTTGGTCGAGCCATAAACATTCAACAACATTATGATAAAAATCATCAAGCTTATAATGTAACTCTAACAACAACTAATCTGAGGGGTCTGAGTGTAGGAATTAAATATCATCCATCTATATCTAACTCTTTCATTCAAGCTTATGGAGTAATCGGAGGTGAAGGATTGTCCATAAGAAGACTACAAGTTTCCTCCAACTTGTTAACAATAGTTTCTAGAACTTCATGTTCATACTTTCTGGAAGTGTTTGTAAGGACCCTGACCTTCGTTTGGGCTTATCATGTTTGCTTTGCCTAACCCTTGTGCTTAGTTGCTTTCTAATCACCTCTAGTAGTGATTAGGGTTTGTTTGTGCTTTGTTGAGGGTTGGAGGTGTTACTTGCAAATAACCCAAGTTTAGGGCTGATGAGCAAGTTTGTCACCTTGAGAGATGTTTTTCTCTCTCCTTGCTTCCTCTAGAGTTGAGAGGAAGGGTTAGGCTCGTTGCTTGAGTTGCCTTGGGCTTTGTTGAGCTCTGTTGGGCCTTATTTTGCTTTGTTTGGGCCTTGCTTTGCCTTGTTGGACCCTGTATTGGGCAAGAGAGCTTTGTGTTGGCCATGGGTGTGTCGCCCATGGGGCTGTGTCGGGCAAGGAAGTGAGGTGTATCGGCCATGGACCATCTTTGACCTTTGTCTTCATTTGTGTCACCACTCTAGTGGACACTTGGTGCATGGTGCTTGCATGTGGCAATAGCCTTGGACATGTGGTCGTGGAGATATGAGATGGTGGCATTGCCCATGGACAAGTGTCCCTAGGTGGGCGACACATTGCCTTGTTTTCTCCTCCACCCTCTTCTATATATGTATCTCCTTTCTCTTGCTAAGGATCCCTTTCGTTCCTTAGTTTCCCCTCTTCCTTGGTAAACGACACCTCTCCTTTGCAACCTTGGTGGCCGATACTCTTGAAGGAGCTAAGCTTGGTGGCTGATCCTTCTCCTTGGAGTCTCCTTCTTCCTCTTGTGGTGGTGCTTGAGCTTAAAGCTTGGAGCTTTGGAGCTTGAGGAGCTTGCTTAAGGCGGGTTACATAACTCCTAACCTTATCTATACTACTCCCTTTCTTGTTGCATAGTATGTTTCATCTTGATCAGCCATGTACCTTATTGAATATACTTCTTGCTTAGTTGTATCTTTGATCTTATTGGATATATGATCTTGTTGCTATAATGGATGTGTTGGGTGTGCTTTGACCTTGGTGGCCGAACTTTATGTGTAGAGTTTCTTGGGCAAAACCCCTTTTTCTCCTTTGGTCTTGAGAAGTGAGTTCGGCTCTAGTGATATAGGCAACACCCTCTCAATTGGTTGTTGAGAGGTGAGTCTATACTCTAGTTGATTGGGCAATACTCTTCTCTCACCATGGATTTGAGAGGTGAGCCTTGGTTGGATGTTGACCTGGTAATGGTTGAGAGTTGGCCGATGTGGAAATGATCCATCATGTTGCCTGATTGGTGATGGAGGTTGTGCAAAACCCCTCTCTCTTGGTTGTTGAGAGGTGAGCCAATCCTCTTGATCTTTTAGGGTTTTGATAATGGTGATCTTGAGGTTGATGATGACCTTATCGGGATGAGCTTGGTGCCTTGTACGATACACCTTGTAGTAGTGCTGCCCGACACACCTCCCTTGGTCTAGGGTTTTGATCTGGGCCGATATGATGTGTTTGGTTGGCTTTGTGCCCGTTATGGCTCTCTTGACCTTGATGATGAGTTGGGGTGATATGCCTTGATCTAGTTGATCCTTTGACCTAGTAGTTGTTTCCCTTGGCCAATAGAGTGCCTAGTTGATATCTCTGTTTGGAGTCTTGGGTGATACATGTTGGGTCAGGTTCTTGCCCAATATGGGTTGAGTGGTGGCCCTCGTGAGTACCTTGTGGTGACTGATATGGTGTGTTGGTTTTCTTGGGTGATAAGCTTCCCTGTGGTGCCCTTGTATAGGTTGTTGATGTGTACCTTGATGGGCATTATGGTGCTGGCTTTGGGCACCACAACCTTAGCCGATAGGGTGGTGATGGTTGTCCTACACAACCCAAACCCTAACCCTAGCTAGCCGTTCGAGCTTTGTCTGATACACATAGCTGCTCATCACACCTTGACCTTAGGTGCACAATATGCCCCATGGACTCAGCTGCACGAGACACTTCTTGGTCTTGGTTGCACGATGTAGTCCTTGCATCTAAGCTGTACGATAGCACCTTTGCTCTCTAGGTGCGCATCATACCATGAAGTGGTTGCCCGATATACCTTGCCTTTGGGTTGGCCGATATGTGGCTAAGTGCTTGGCCGATAGGCCTCTAATGAGGGTTATTACCCTGCCCGCTACCACCTATAGTGAGGGTTGCTCTACCCGTCACACTTCTTGTGAGGGTAGCGGGCACCTTTGGTGAGGGTCATGTCCAACCCGAAAACCCAAGGTGGTAGTTCTTTTATCATGTAATCGCATCTTTGTTGATAATGAAATATGGATGTTAGTTTGCAAACCTATGCTATGTTGGATGTTTAAAGATAATGCCAACTAAGATGATAAGATGCTTGCCCATGTTTATAAGGTAAAGAGCATAAATGGATGCCCATGATTTGATAATAGTGATGTAATTGATACAGTATGACACACATATTTATAATCATGACATGTGCATCTGCAAATCCTAATAAATGGATTAATCACCTTGAACGTGCATATATGTTAGTAATGGGATATGATGGCAGGTTGTGAACCAGGGTATGTTGGGAATCTAAGATGCTGCTACATAAGATGATAAGATACATGGTTATGTTCTCAAGAATAGGGCATAGTGTATGCTCATGGTTTGATAACCATAATATGATTGATACAACTTATGCTTCATATAATCATGGATGTTGTTCCAAACATGATAGCATGATAATCATAAAGGTCTATGTTTAGTGATTTAAATTATCTCTCTTGATGTGCATACTAACCATGCAGGTATATTAAATGGAATCATATCTAGGTAAGAGCTATGAGGTATATGTGCTTTGAATAACTCTAAATGATGATAATCCTTGTTGATGAGATAACATGCATCACCAGTATGATGAGATAGGTCTGAGGACCCAATAAAGGTTGAGTGCCTAGTTGAGGGGTTATCCTCTGATGATGAGATAAGGGATTGCTATCCCAGGATGTTGATGCAAGATGTTGATGCCTTGAGAGGCAGTAGCAATCTTGAGGAGGGATTGAGATCCCATGATGATGTGATAATAATAGTATTAATGTAGCTTAATGTTGTTTATGTTTTATAACTTGGTTGCCTCAACAACTCACTTAAAATATACTAATTAATTACAGTGGAACATATCATATAGTTGCCCTAGCCATAGATCCATCATCGTTAGATTTGGTGTTGGTGAAATAGGTTTATCCTGCGGGATTGCCTGGAGCGCATATTGATGAATATGTGAGGTTTCTCCTAGCCAAAAATAGGAGGATTAGAGTACAACTGTGGTTGTAGACTCCGTATGGTAAAGAGCATGGTGAACAGGCCCATGACTCAATAAGTTAGAGCATGAATGCGTTCATGGCTGAGCACGGTGATCAGGCTCGTGGCTCAAAAGGATACTAGCACCTGTGTCAAGGTGAGCTAGAGATATGGGTAGCTTGCGGAGCTGACCCTAAGGCTGAGGCCATTTAAGCATGAAACTGCAGTCCTACTTTGGTTTTCATGCACTGAATACGAGGAGGTGAGGTCATGGATCCCCACTCTCTCATTGACCTTGTATGGCACCAGTTTTTGGGCTTCGTAGCCGAAGGTTGGATTTGAGTAGGGAAAACTCACTTCCTCAGGGCATAATAAAACGTAATCCATTCGAATAGTATATACATGTTAAAGTAAAACACAGAACATTGATTGAGGCCTTGATTATATAACTGATCTAGTCATACCTTGCAGTTAGGTGTACGATCCTTATATTTTGCGATAAGTTCTTATAAAGCTTATCTTGTCAATCATGTTCCATAAAGAAATAATTGGTTATATGCCTCCTGGATATCTTGGTAATATTGATGATAATAATAGCCTTGCTCAGTATGCTGCTCATATCATCTGCTTATATATCAGTTATCTTCTTTATCTGTTTTAAACCTTCTGAGGTTTTATAGTTCGGTAGGGAGTTATGTTTCTCGCTGGGACTGTGTGTCTCACCCCACTGGTTTACAACCTTTTTAGGTGATCGCACTAGACGTGGTGGTCGTGAGGTTGTGGTCGAGCAGTAGAAGGCAAGAGATGGACATTTTGTTGTTTTGGCGATTTTGTAGTAGAGTCCTAGAGTCATCCCTATACTCTTAGGTCCTCAGAGGTGTTTTGACGACGTTTCACGATGACTAGCTGTTGTAATTTTGTATATCCTATTGTTGACCTTACGTGGCCCGTTATGTATGTATAAACATGTGATGAACTCATGTGCTGCTAGTACAGCTAGTTCTGATAAGCTGTGGACATATATCAAGGCTTGTACATGTTTATTTAACATGTTTCTCTACAGGGTCTGGAGGAAAAGTTCTCTTATGAATGCTTTTTGAAATCAATTTTAATTAACTCGTGTTTTTGATAATATGTGGTTTATGGTGTTTCCGCATGTTTTTGTGTCACCTTGTCGTATGTGTGATGGCGGGGTGTCACAGTTGGTTTGGTATCACAGCTGTAGGTTCGCTGAGTCTACAGGGATCTAGGACTAGGTTTGTGTCTGTTCTTGTGAGTTTTCCCATATTTTCTTACAATAATCTTCTGCCCTCAGCAGAAGAAAAAGCTTAAAGATGTTTGGAAACCATGGAGAACATGTTGCTGAGAGCAGCGAGGCTGCATGATTTGATGGATCTAGGGTGCAGGCACATGAAGATCGGGTGTCTGAGGTCCCCCAACTTGACCCAACCATTCTCAAAAACCCTGCCTATCAACACCTTATTGTAACATCCCTGACCTGGGTTATGAGTTAACCCTAGGTGTTTTGCCTAAATATGTAATTAAATCCTTGTGATTAACTTTGGGCATGTAATTAAGTTTCTCAAAAACATATATTTCAGTTTTTGCTCCTTTTTATATAAAGTTGTAGCATTGTTTTGTAATACAGGGACCTATGTGCAAATTACCCAGTTAGAAGGGTTAACTTGCAAATTGCACATGTTGAGATGTTCCTCTGATGTTGAGACATCATGAGAATGATGATGGTAAGGTTTGAGGGATTTCCCAAGCTTGGGCACCAAGGTGCAGCTGTGGAAGCAATCCCGGTGCTTGAAAACCCTAAATTGGAGAAAAGTGCAATTTACCCAATTTGAGGGGTGCAACTTGTAAAATACATCATCTAAAATATCTTTTAAGACTCTTGTCATCATTTAGATAAGAAATTATGAAAGGTCACTTTAATTGATTAATCAAGTTATGAAAAAAAAACACCTTTGTGATTGAATAATCAAGGTGTATGTGCTATAGCCCTTTTATGAGTATGCTTAACTAAAAGGTTGATCTTCTTTGCCCTCATTTCTTGACCTTAGAAGAAGGTTTGTCCTTAGAATTAATATGAAGGGACGATCATAGAATGATGGAGGGACTTAGTTGAAAATATGGAGAACTTATGAGCTTATGTTGAAAATCTCACCCCAAGTATATATACTCTCCACTTCACTTAGCAAGGAAACCCTCCCTTCGTTCCTTTCACTGTTCTATTCACCCAAACTGACTAAAGAGGAGATGTGGAGCTCAGGAGGACGACCAAGGAGGGAAAGGTAGGTTTGAATCCTCCCTTTTGCTTAAGTTCATGGTTAGAACTCGAATTCAAGGTCAAATTGATGGCTAGCTCACATAGCTCTACCTTTCTAGCCATCTCTTCTCGACTTTCCTTGGAAGGATCACCTTGGCCGACCTGTGGAAACTCAAGGACGCCATTAAAAGCTTGGAGCTCGAAATCTTGGAGCTCAAGGAGCAAGCTTTAGGCGGGTTTTATAACTCTAAACCCATGCTTTGTTATATACATCTTGTTTATGCTTTTAGATGATAGTTCTTCTTCTTCTCTACCTTCCTTTGCTACTTTGCAAGCAAATCCGTGAGAAATCCTTGCTGTTCTTGAGATAGGAGATGAAGACGTTATTTCCAAAGTTAATCCACTACTTTTCACTTTACTACACGGTCTCCACCAAGTGCTCACACGGTTTGCAAAACCGTTTGGTGAGCAAACGGTCTCAAGACCGTGTAAGGGCAAACGGTCTTCAAGACCATTTAGACGCGTTGATCGAGCATGGACCGTATAAGAAATCTGTTCATAATTATGTAGGCTAATCACCCACAAAATTTGAGAGGTTAACTCCAAAGGAATTGAGAGATATAGCCTTTTTAAATCAACAAATCAATTGATTTTAGTTCTGAATTGCAATCTGTTGAAATCGCCCCTTTTTGGGAAAACGGTCTCACGACCGTGTAAGAACGTTGACTAAGCGTTGACCGTATGAAATTACTGTTCATAATAATGTTGATTAACAACTCACCAAATTTGATGGACTAATTCCAAACGATCTAGGAGTTGAAGGATGATTACTAGGGTAAACCCTAATTGAAATCAGTACTGAAATCTCAATGAATAACTTAGTGTTTTTGGGTTGATTGACCCAAACGGTCTCAAGACCATTTGGGGATCAACCAAACGGTCTCAAGACTGTGTGGTGATAACCCAAGACCGTTTGGAGGTCTAGGGTTAAGGTAATTTGATCAATTGAGGGGCCAATTGCAATGGGTTATTGAATTAATCAAAAATACTGAATTGAGACTCAATCAAGGTTCAACCCCTATCAAATCACATTAGATTTTGATGAAATCTTGGGCAAACGGTCTCAAGACCGTGTGGAGTTCATCCACACTATCTGAATACCGTTTGGGCCAAGTTTGGGCCCAATTGGAGCTCAATTGAAGGGTTCAACCTTGTGTTGATTCACATTGTTGAGTGTTGATGGTTGAACGTTGATGGACCTTAATTGAACCAAATTCAACCCTAAATTGGATAACAATTGAGGGTCAATTGAGTGACCAATTGGTTAAGCATAACCCTAGTTAACTCAATCTATAAGTGGTTACCATGGCTTTGACCATTTGGAGGCTTCAACATTGATAATCATAAACGATTGAAATCATTGAACCATGTTGAAGGTCCAAACGGTTTGAGACCAAATGGACCAAACGGTCTCAAGACCGTTTGAGGCCTCACGGTCTCAAGACCGTTTGAGACCTCATGGTCTCAAGACCGTTTGAGGTCACACGGTCTCAAGACCGTGTGAGGCCTCACAGTCTCAAGACCGTTTGGGGCCAAACGGTCTCAAGACCGTTTGGACTCAAACGATCTCAAGATCGAGAGACACCAAACAGTCTCAAACCGTGTAAGCCCTCTCGGTCTTGAAGTCAAACTTGTTAAACGGTCTACACCCTCACATGGTTTGGGCAAACGACCTTGAAGGTCACACGGTCTTGGAGTCAACCCTAGCAAACGGTCAACTCATCCAAACGGTCTCAAACCGTTTGGAGGTTAAAGGTTGAAACCGTTTGAGGTTTTCAAAGGTTGATTTCACTTAATCAATTGAAGGTGTAAATGGTTCAATGATGCTCTAATCTAAACCCTAATGATAACCTAGGATATTAAGGGATTAAGTGACTAATGAATTGAACCATGATGGTGATCAATGGGGTGAATTACCAAAATACCTTGATGGGTTCAATTGAGTAATACCTTGTTCAAATCAAACCCTAATCACATGATAGTGATGTTTTGGCTTATGTTAGCCCATGAGGACTTAACCCAACCTGATCTAGAGTGGTGTTATCACCATCTACTAGTATGAGGAGAGAGAAAGTATCTTAAGAGAGAGAAAGTACCTTAAGAGAGAGAAAGTACCCTTTTAGGGTGGAAACTCAAGTAAAGAACCTTCAATACACATGAATGTGCATGATTAGGGTATGATCCACCTATGTGAGATCATGGAAACCCTAATTATGATATATGATGAATCTTAAGCTAATCTGAGAGCATCAATGATGATGTTCCTCATACATGATGATGTTATGAGTTCAATTCACCATGTGATGTGAATAGTAAACCCTAATTCAAGGGTAATGACATGTGATGTGAATAGTAAACCCTAATTCAAGGGTAATGACATGTGATGTGAATAGTAAACCCTAATTCAAAGGTGATGGCATGTTATATGAGTATTAAACTCTATTTGATAAGAATCAAAGAACTTAGCTCTTATGACAAGAGTGGAAAGTATAATCATTGTTTTGAATTACCTTTATCAGTTGAATTAACCATGCAGGTTCTGATATGAAGGTAATCATATCCAGGTATGAATGATGATACTATATTCATTGAAAGCATGTTGTTAGGTTTATGAATAGTAAAAATATCTTGATGCCTTGTCAGTGGCATCCTATGTTTTAATGGGTTGTAAGGGCCATGAATACCATCAAGGTCATGCTTTAGAGATGACTTGTGATGAGTATACTGAGAAATGATGATTGATGTAAGTTAGGTTTGTTACATTTAGTATTCTACTTTCATAGCTGTTATGCTACTGTTATTGTTTAAAGAACAATGTATGATGTAAAAGAATACTGAATGTACCTAACTAATCAAGTGAAATGTAGAGCCCTGATCATAGATCCATCATTGTCAGAGATCAAATGATGGTGAAACAGGTTTTCCTACGGGGACTCCTGGATCACATACTGTTGAGTATGTGGGGTATATGGATGTGTAGAACCTTACATCCTAGTGTAGGAATTTGATGTAGATGTATAATCCGTCAACCCTTCACTACAAAACTCATACCGTATCAGTGGATGGTAAACATGAAACCTCCTGATGACGAGGAAAACATAGATATCCGTATCAGTGAAGATAAACATGAAATCTCTTGATGATGAAGAGAGTACAGAACGCCACTGTAACCCTAAAATAATGAAGGACCAGATTACCCTGGTGAGCTATAATAGTAGAGACACAAGATGTCCTACAAGTGATCCTCTTACTGACTGAGGAAGGTGAAGGTCATGAGAATCCGGCTCTTTCGATGACCTAGTATGATACTAAGGCACTTAACAGTGATTGGTTGGGGTATGAGTGGTAAACCTCATATCCACAGGGCATAATAATAAGAATGTTTGAAAAACATAATCTACAGCATAGTATACCTATTAAAGGTAACTATGAGCTAATTGATTGATGTTACACTGTATAGTGCATATGTTCTTCATGCTTGATATATGTTGAGCTCTTGTATACAACTGTATCTGCTATTGAATACTTTGTAAGCTTTTACTGCTTAAGTTATTCTTTGATGTTATAATAAAGCTTATGGCGGAGAGTTATAACTCTCGCTGGGACAATTATGTACAATTGTCTCACCCCGTAGACTTCAACTTTTTAGGTGGACGTCGAGGACGGAGGAACAGGTCTACAGGTGACCAGTCCCAGCAGCAGCAGCACCAGGAGCAGCAGTAAATCTCAGGTGGAGATTTAGCCTGCCATGTGGTGTAGTTAGAGTCAGTCCTATGTGTCCTCTGTACTCTCAGGTCTTGGAGTCTTTTGTTATGAGTTCTTGAGATTTTGTATCTTGATGTATATAATTACTCAAGAAGTAATTATCATGAGATGTAAACAGTTTATCTCTTGTTATGAAAGAAGCTTTTAAGGATTCAAGCTCTTGTCTCAAAAAGTTTTAATTTCCCGTGATTTTTGTCTTCCGCTGTTTATCGAATCGCTTCTGCTAAGTTTAAATCGTGATTATATCGTGGTTTGGAGATCAGAGCCCATAATTAGTGGTATCAGAGCTCTAGGTCAGTTGAGTCTATAGAGGCATAGGACTTAGGATGTCGAGTCTATCTTTAGTACTCTTTCCCTATCTAATAGAATCTTCTACTCCTCAGGAGAAGAAGATACGTAAGGATGGCTGAGCCTAATGATGAGTACGTGGCAGAGAGTAGTGCTAGTGCACCTTAAGGCGGTGCAAGGGTTCCAAGAATAGAACAGCCTGTACCAGAGTCACCAAGAGAGCCACCCTAGTTTGACCCAGCCGACATGGGTAACCCAGCTGTACAGACAATGTTCGGGCAGTTCATGACTGCCATGACACACATAACTGACAGGATGCCCATGCCTACACCTAGGGCACCTGTCCAGCCTGAAGCACAAGGTATTAGTAAGACATTCGAATGACTTCGTCGTGTCGGAGCTACCGAGTACTTTGGGACTGCCGACCCCGCAGATGCTGACCTATGGTTGACAGAGTTGGAGAAGGCTTTCAGGATTCTTATTATCTCAGAAGATGAAAAGGTTAGACATGCTGTCTATCTTCTCAAAGGCAGTGCTGGTCACTGGTGGAACATGGAAGAGCAGAAGAGACCTGGAATAGAGTTCTCATGGGAAGAGTTTCGTCGGGAATTTATCAATAGATATTTTCCAAAGACCTTCCTAGATGAGAAGATCTCTCAGTTTGAGAGACTAAGGCAGGGTATGATGAACATTAGCGAGTATGAAGCTAAGTTCATGGAATTGCTGTGGTTCTGTCCGCACATGGCTGCCACAAATGAGGAAAGAATCAGGAGATTCGAGAAGGGTTTGAATGCTGATATGTCAACCCCTGTGTCCGCCTTAGAAAACCGAGAGAGATTCTCTACCTTCGTTGAGTCAGTCCGAAGGATAGAGAGATCTGTGGTTGAGAAGAGGCAAACCCAGAAAAGATATCCACAGTTCCAGGGTTCTTCATCTAGGGATTTTAAGAAACCTAGATTCTCTGCACCTAACCCTCCACCACCCAGATCGAGTTCTTAAACTCAATGGTCACCAAGCAGAGGTAGAGGACGGAGTCAACCGCTTCAAGGGACTCATAGTTCTGCATCGATGTCAGTTACTGGACCACCCCGACCACAACAACAGGAGAGGAGATGCTACAACTGTGGTAAGGTGGGACACTTGATGAAGGATTGTCGTTCTAGGCCTGTCAGTGTGACACAACCTCCGAGACAGAATCAACACGGATCTCAGAGAATGCAATCTCAAGGAGCAGCTCGAGGACGTGGACAAGCATCTCAAGCTGGATCATCAGCACCACCTCAACACCAGGTGACAGCGAGGTTCTAAGCTATGAACCCACCAGATGCAGTGGTCAATCCACGGGTAGTGGCAGGTCAGATGAAACTTTTATATCCTGATATGTCTACATCCTGTGTTGTATCTGTTCTGATTGACCCGGGTGCTACGCACTCTTTCATCACTCATAGAGTGATTCGTAACTGCAATGTGACTGTTAGTCATAGGGCAGATAGTTTGTTGTTGGAGACTCCGTTGAGTGGGTCTGCCGTTTTGCAGGAGGTATGCTCTCCTTGCATCCTCTTCTTTTCTGACCATCGCATTCAAGTGGATCTTATACCGCTTGATATGCAAGGATTTGATATAATCCTCGGGATGGATACCTTAGAAAGGTATAGAGTTGTCTTGGATTGTGAGTCCAAGTTGGATGTGTTTGCTGATGAAAGCAACACGTGGATCTTTCAAGGAGAAAGAAAGATTCTGCCCACCTGTCTTGTGTCAGCTATGGTTGCTGATAAGTTGTTGAGGCAAGGATGTTATGCATTCTTAGCCCATGTGGTAGATGTTACCAAGGAAAGGTCCAATCCTGCTGAAGTTCCCATAGTCAGGGAATTCGAGGATGTGTTTCCTGAAGAACTTCCTGGTATACCACCACCTCGGAAGATTGATTTTGAAATCAATCTGATCCCAGATACGAAACCCATAGCCCAGACTCCGTATAGGATGGCGTCTGCCGAGATGGCAGAACTCAAGAAACAGCTTCAAGAGTTACTTGAGAAGGGTTTTATCCGACCGAGCACTTCACCTTGGGGTGCTCCGGTCTTGTTTGTTAAAAAGAAAGATGGGTCAATGCGGTTGTGCATCGACTACAGACAACTCAATAAAGTAACAATAAAGAATAAGTACCCTCTACCGAGGATTGATGATCTCTTTGACCAGTTGTGTGGTGCAACCGTCTTTTCCAAGATAGACTTGAGGTCTGGATATCATCAACTTCGTATTAAGGATAGTGACATATCCAAGTCTACAAGGTATGGTCACTATGAGTTCACGGTTATGTCATTTGGACTAACCAATGCACCAGCTGCATTTATGGAACTCATGAATAGAGTTTTTCGACCTTTCCTTGATCAGTGTGTTGTCTTCTTCATAGATGACATTCTGATCTATAGTAAGGATGCTCAGCAGCATGAGCAGCATCTTCACCAAGCTTTGACCTTGCTAAGAGAACACAAGCTGTATGCTAAGTTTAGCAAGTGTGAGTTCTGGCTGCCGGAGGTATCTTTTCTTGGACATGTGATATCTGCCTCGGGAATTCGTGTTGACCCTACAAAGGTAGAATCTGTTCTACAGTGGGAACAACTGAAGACACCGACGGAGATTCGAAGTTTCTTGGGGTTAGCTGGCTATTATCGAAGGTTCATTAAGAACTTTAGTTCTATAGCCTTACCTTTGACCAAGTTGACCCGGAAAGATGTTCCTTTTTCCTGGAGTGATAAGTGTCAATAGTCTTTCCATTTGTTGAAGGAGAGGTTGACAAGTGCACCTGTGCTTGTACTACCTGAACAAGGAAAAGGATATGTAGTTTTCTGTGATGCTTCCAAGAATGGACTAGGATGTGTGTTGATGCAGGATAAACAAGTGATTTCTTTTGCTTCCCGACAGCTTAAGAAACACGAGGAGAATTATCCAACACACGATCTGGAGTTAGCTGATGTGGTTCATGCCTTGAAGATCTGGAGACATTATCTCTACGGAGAAACATTCTAGATTTTCACAGACCACAAGAACCTTAAATATATCTTCTCTCAGCATGAGCTTAACATGAGGCAATGTCACTGGATGGAGTTAATCAAGGACTACGACTGTACAATTGATTATCATCCAGGCAAGGCCAATATTGTTGCAGATGCCTTGAGTAGGAAATCAGCAACATCAACCATGAATAGAGCACAACTAAACTCTTTAGTATGCTCTAGGAGAGATATGCTTATCTCTTTAAGGCAGGACAATGTACAGTTGAAGGTGTCATTGTTAGCCGGGTTGATGGCTGAGATGCATATTAAACCTACCTTAAGAGAGCAGATTAAGGAAGCACAACAAGGTGATGATGCAGTTCAGCAGATTAGATCTGAGTACGGAAATGAGAAGCGAGATGGTTTCCCTGACTCAGATGACCAAGTAGCCTGTTATAATGGAAGGATGATAGTGCCAGATGTGGATAACTTGAGGAAGTTAGTCCTGGAAGAAGCTCATTCTTCCATGTATGCTATGCATCCAGGGAGCACCAAGATGTATCAGAATTTGAAAGATCTGTATTGGTGGCCTGGAATGAAGAAGGATGTTGTAGAATTTGTTCTGAGGTGTCCTGTGTGTCAGCAAGTTAAAGTTGAACACCAGAAACCTGCAGGAACAATGCAACCTTTACCCATACCATAGTGGAAGTGGGACCATGTGACCATGGACTTTGTTGTTGGCCTACCCAGGACAAGCAAAGGACATGATTCCATTTGGGTAGTTGTTGATAGGTTGACTAAGACAGCACATTTCTTACCTGTCAAAACAACCTATTCTGCTGAAAGGTTATCAGAATTATATGTTCAAGAGATAGTGCATTTGCACAGAGTTCCTGTCACAATAGTTTCTGACCGAGGTCCTCAGTTTACAAGTCATTTTTGGGAACAGTTACACAGAGCCTTAGGCACCAAGCTAAGGTTTAGTACGACCTTTCATCCACAGACTGATGGACAGTCAGAAAGGACCATACAGACTTTAGAAGACCTTTTGAGAGCATGTGTTCTCCAGTTTACCGGGAGTTGGGATCTACACCTAAGCTTGATAGAGTTTGCCTATAACAATAGCTATCAGCATAGTATTGATATGGCACCTTATGAAGCCTTGTATGGTAGACGTTGTAGATCACCTCTGTGTTGGTTCGAGACTGGTGAGCGTCAGTTGTTAGGTCCTGATCTTGTGCAGCAGACCACAGAGAAGATTAAAGTAATACAACAAAAGATTAAGACTGCACAGGATAGGAAAAAATCTTATGCTGACAAGCGTCGTAGACCCTTAGAGTTCCAGGTTGGAGACAGAGTATATCTCAAAGTCTCGCCTTGGAAAGGGGTCCTTCATTTTGGAAGGAAAGGGAAGTTAGCTCCTAGATTTATGGGGTCTTATCCAATCATTGAACAGATTGGAAAGGTAGCATATAGACTAGAGCTGCCACCAGAGTTACAGAGGTTACATCCTGTGTTTCACATTTCTATGCTGAAGAAATGTCACCCAGACACCGAGTCAGTTCTACAACCTATGGAGGTAGAATTGAATGATGATATATCCTATGAGGAGGGACCAGTGTCAATCCTTGATAATAGAATTAAAAGGTTAAAGAAGGAAGATATAAGTCTTGTGAAAGTCCTCTGGAGCCACCGTGGTGTTGAAGAAGCCACTTGGGAATTAGAGGATGAGATGAGAAGGAAGTATCCTGCCCTTTTCTCTTAGTATGTTTTATCGATTTCGGGGACGAAATCCTTATAAGGGGTGGATAATTTGTAACATCCCTGACCTGGGTTATGAGTTAACCCTAGGTGTTTTGCCTAAATTTGTAATTAAATCCTTGTGATTAACTTTGGGCATGTAATTAAGTTTCTCAGAAACATATATTTCAGTTTTTGCTCCTTTTTATATAAAGTTGTAGCATTGTTTTGTAATACAGGGACCTATGTGCAAATTACCCAGTTAGAAGGGTTAACTTGCAAGTTGCACATGTTGAGATGTTCCTCTGATGTTGAGACATCATGAGAATGATGATGGTAAGGTTTGAGGGATTTCCCAAGCTTGGGCACCAAGGTGCAGCTGTGGAAGCAATCCCGGTGCTTGAAAACCCTAAATTGGAGAAAAGTGCAATTTACCCAATTTGAGGGGTGCAACTTGTAAAATACATCATCTAAAATATCTTTTAAGACTCTTGTCATCATTTAGAGAAGAAATGATGAAAGGTCACTTTAATTGATTAATCAAGTTATGAAAAAAAAACACCTTTGTGATTGAATAATCAAGGTGTATGTGCTATAGCCCTTTTATGAGTATGCTTAACTAAAAGGTTGATCTTCTTTGCCCTCATTTCTTGACCTTAGAAGAAGGTTTGTCCTTAGAATTAATATGAAGGGACGAGCATATAAGGATGGAGGGACTTAGTTGAAAATATGGAGAACTTATGAGCTTATGTTGAAAATCTCACCCCAAGTATATATACTCTCCACTTCACTTAGCAAGGAAACCCTCCCTTCGTTCCTTTCACTGTTCTATTCACCCAAACTGACTAAAGAGGAGCTGTGGAGCTCAGGAGGATGACCAAGGAGGGCAAGGTAGGTTTGAATCCTCCCTTTTGCTTAAGTTCATGGTTAGAACTCGAATTCAAGGTCAAATTGATGGCTAGCTCACATAGCTCTACCTTTCTAGCCATCTCTTCTCGACTTTCCTTGGAAGGATCACCTTGGCCGACCTGTGGAAACTCAAGGACGCCATTAAAAGCTTGGAGCTCGAAAGCTTGGAGCTCAAGGAGCAAGCTTTAGGCGGGTTTTATAACTCTAAACCCATGCTTTGTTATATACATCTTGTTTATGCTTTTAGATGATAGTTCTTCTTCTTCTCTACCTTCCTTTGCTACTTTGCAAGCAAATCCATGAGAAATCCTTGCTGTTCTTGAGCTAGGAGATGAAGACGTTATTTCCAAAGTTAATCCACTACTTTTCACTTTACTAAACGGTCTCCACCAAGTGCTCACACGGTTTGCAAAACCGTTTGGTGAGCAAACGGTCTCAAGACCGTGTAAGGGAAAATGGTCTTCAATACCATTTAGCTGCATTGACCGAGCGTGTACCGTATACTAAATCTGTTCATAATTATGTAGGCTAATCACCCACAAAATTTGAGAGGTTAACTCCAAAGGAATCGAGAGATATAGCCTTTTTAAATCAACAAATCAATTGATTTTAGTTCTGAATTGCAATCTGTTGAAATCGCCCCTTTTTGGGCAAACGGTCTCAAGACCGTGTAAGAACGTTTACTAAGCATTGACCGTATGAAATTACTGTTCATAATAATGTTGATTAACAACTCACCAAATTTGATGGACTAATTCCAAACGAGCTAGGAGTTGAAGGATGATTACTAGGGTAAACCCTAATTGAAATCAGTACTGAAATCTCAATGAATAACTTAGTGTTTTTGGGTTGATTGACCCAAACGGTCTCAAGACCGTTTTGGGATCAACCAAACGGTCTCAAGACCGTGTGGTGATAACCCAAGACCGTTTTGAGGTCTAGGGTTAAGGTAATTTGATCAATTGAGGGCCCAATTGCAATGGGTTATTGAATTAATCAAAAATACTGAATTGAGACTCAATCAAGGTTCAACCCCTATCAAATCACATTAGATTTTGATGAAATCTTGGTCAAACGGTCTCAATACCGTGTGGAGTTCATCCACACGATCTCAAGACCGTTTGGGCCAAGTTTGGGCCCAATTGGAGCTCAATTGAAGGGTTCAACCTTGTGTTGATTCACATTGTTGAGTGTTGATGGTTGAACGTTGATGGACCTTAATTGAACTAACTTCAACCCTAAATTGGATAACAATTGAGGATCAATTGAGTGACCAATTGGTTAAGCATAACCCTAATTAACTCAATCTATAAGTTGTTACCATGGCTTTGACCATTTGGAGGCTTCAACATTGATAATCATAAACGATTGAAATCATTGAACCATGTTGAAGGTCCAAACGGTTTGAGACCAAATGGACCAAACGGTCTCAAGACCGTTTGAGGCCTCACGGTCTCAAGACCATTTGAGACCTCACGGTCTCAAGACCGTTTGAGGTCACACGGTCTCAAGACCGTGTGAGGCCTCACGGTCTCAAGACCGTTTGGGGCCAAACGGTCTCAAGACCGTTTGGACTCAAACGATCTCAAGATCGAGAGACACCAAACGGTCTCAAACCGTGTAAGCCCTCTCGGTCTTGAAGTCAAACTTGTTAAACGGTCTACACCCTCACACGGTTTGGGAAAATGACCTTGAAGGTCACACGGTCTTGGAGTCAACCCTAGCAAATGGTCAACTCATCCAAACGGTCTCAAACCGTTTGGAGGTTAAAGGTTGAAACCGTTTGAGGTTTTCAAAGGTTGATTTCACTTAATCAATTGAAGGTGTAAATGGTTCAATGATGCTCTAATATAAACCCTAATGATAACCTAGGATATTAAGGGATTAAGTGACTAATGAATTGAACCATGATGGTGATCAATGGGGTGAATTACCAAAATACCTTGATGGGTTCAATTGAGTAATACCTTGTTCAAATCAAACCCTAATCACATGATAGTGATGTTTTGGCTTATGTTAGCCCATGAGGACTTAACCCAACCTGATCTAGAGTGGTGTTATCACCATCTACTAGTATGAGGAGAGAGAAAGTATCTTAAGAGAGAGAAAGTACCTTAAGAGAGAGAAAGTACCCTTTTAGGGTGGAAACTCAAGTAAAGAACCTTCAATACACATGAATGTGCATGATTAGGGTATGATCCACCTATGTGAGATCATGGAAACCCTAATTATGATATATGATGAATCTTAAGCTAATCTGAGAGCATCAATGATGATGTTCCTCATACATGATGATGTTATGAGTTCAATTCACCATGTGATGTGAATAGTAAACCCTAATTCAAGGGTAATGACATGTGATGTGAATAGTAAACCCTAATTCAAGGGTAATGACATGTGATGTGAATAGTAAACCCTAATTCAAAGGTGATGACATGTTATATGAGTATTAAACTCTATTTGATAAGAATCAAAGAACTTAGCTCTTATGACAAGAGTGGAAAGTATAATCATTGTTTTGAATTACCTTTATCAGTTGAATTAACCATGCAGGTTCTGATATGAAGGTAATCATATCCAGGTATGAATGATGATACTATATTCATTGAAAGCATGTTGTTAGGTTTATGAATAGTAAAAATATCTTGATGCCTTGTCAGTGGCATCCTATGTTTTAATGGGCTGTAAGGGCCATGAATACCATCAAGGTCATGCTTCAGAGATGACTTGTGATGAGTATACTGAGAAATGATGATTGATGTAAGTTAGGTTTGTTACATTTAGTATTCTACTTTCATAGCTGTTATGCTACTGTTATTGTTTAAAGAACAATGTATGATGTAAAAGAATACTTAATGTACCTAACTAATCAAGTGAAATGTAGAGCCCTGATCATAGATCCATCATTTTCAGAGATCAAATGATGGTGAAACAGGTTTTCCTACGGGGACTCCTGGATCACATACTGTTGAGTATGTGGGGTATATGGATGTGTAGAACCTTACATCCTAGTGTAGGAATTTGATGTAGATGTATAATCCGTCAACCCTTCACTACAAAACTCATACCGTATCAGTGGATGGTAAACATGAAACCTCCTGATGATGAGGAAAACATAGATATCCGTATCACTGAAGATAAACATGAAATATCCTGATGATGAAGAGAGTACAGAACGCCACTGTAACTCTAAAATAGCGAAGGACCAGATTACCCTGGTGAGCTATAATAGTAGAGACACAAGATGTCCTACAAGTGATCCTCTTACTGACTGAGGAAGGTGAAGGTCATGAGAATCCGGCTCTTTCGATGACCTAGTATGATACTAAGGCACTTAACAGTGATTGGTTGGGGTATGAGTGGTAAACCTCATCTCCACAGGGCATAATAATAAGAATGTTTGAAAAACATAATCTACAGCGTAGTATACCTATTAAAGGTAACTATGAGCTAATTGATTGATGTTACACTGTATAGTGCATATGTTCTTCATGCTTGATATATGTTGAGCTCTTGTATACAACTTTATCTGCTATTGAATACTTTGTAAGCTTTTACTGCTTAAGTTATTCTTTGATGTTATAATAAAGCTTCTGGCGGAGAGTTATAACTCTCGCTGGGACAATTATGTACAATTGTCTCACCCCGTAGACTTCAACTTTTTAGGTGGACGTCGAGGACGGAGGAACATGTCTACAGGTGACCAGTCCCAGCAGCAGCAGCACCAGGAGCAGCAGTAAATCTCAGGTGGAGATTTAGCCTGCCATGTGGTGTAGTTAGAGTCAATCCTATGTGTCCTCTGTACTCTCAGGTCTTGGAGTCTTTTGTTATGAGTTCTTGAGATTTTGTATCTTGATGTATATAATTACTCAAGAAGTAATTATCATGAGATGTAAATAGTTTATCTCTTGTTATGAAAGAAGCTTTTAAGGATTCAAGCTCTTGTCTCGAAAAGTTTTAATTTCCCGTGATTTTTGTCTTCCGCTGTTTATCGAATCGCTTCCGCTAAGTTTAAATCGTGATTATATCATGGTTTGGAGATCAGAGCCCACACTTATGGGGAAGTTGATGGCTATAATGAATCACATGGTGGAGAGAGAGTGCCAGTACCTCCGCAAAGAGCACATGTTCCCCATGGTGAAACATTAGATATTGGGAAGACCTTTGAGCGGCTTCGTCGAGTCAGAGCTTTGAATTATGCTGGAACGGCTGATCCAGCGGATGTAGATCTGTGCCTGACAGGTCTCGAGAAGGCCTTCTGGATCCTTAACATCCCTGAAACAGACAAAGTCAAGCACACTGTCTACCTTCTAAAGGGTAGTGTTGGCCACTGGTGGGCCATCGGGGAGGAAAAGCGACCCAGCGAGGTGATCTGTTGGGAGGTTTTCCAGTGAGAGTTCGTCAGCAGATACTTCCCGAAGACGTATCTGTATGAGAAGATCAACCAGTTTGAGCGTCTGCACCAAGGTTTAATGAGCATCACTGAGTATGAAGCCAAGTTCATGGACTTGCTGAGGTTTTGTCCTCACATGTCCACGACAGATGATGAGCGGATCAAACGGTTTGAGAAGGGTTTGAGCGCTGAGCTGTCGACACGTGATGTTGCTTTGGAAAATCAGGAGCGGTTTGCCATGTTCGTGGAATCCATACGTAGGATTGAATAATCTTTCAGGGAGAAAAGGGAGTCCATGACCAAGAAAAGGCCAGCTCAGTTCCAGAGACAGAGGTCTGATGGCTTCAAAAAGCCTAAGGTATTCGGCACCTTCCGCGATGTAGAGTTCTCGAGTACCATCTCAGTGGTCTCCGAGTAAGGGAAGAGGGCATGAATTTTCTCCATCCAAGGCGCATAGTACAGATTCAGTGGTAGTGACAGGGCCATCTAGGCCGCAGATAGAAGGAAGGTCATGTTACCACTGTGGACAGAATGGGCACTTGAGGTCAAATTGCCCAAAGAGAGATGTTGAAGTGACTCAACAACTGAGGCAGAATCAACAAGGGTCAGATAGACAGTTGCCTAGTGGTAGTAGAGGGCGAGGACGCGGTCAAGCATCACAAGCAGGATCGTCTGCTCAAGGAAGAAGAGGACGTGGACAACAAGCAACAGCTTGATTCTATTCAGCCGAAGGCGATAGTCAACCCGCGAGTGGTGGCAGGTCAGATGGAATTATCTCATTCTGATTTGTCTTTTTCTTGCTTTATATCTATTCTGGTTGACCTGGGTGCTACAAACTCTTTTATCGCTCATAGTATGCTTGATAACTGTCTCTTACCTGTTAGTTGTAAGAAAGATAACATGTTGTTAGAAACCCCTCTTGATGGTTCCTCGATGCTTCAAGAGGTGTGTCCATCTTGTGTTCTATCTTTTTCAGGACACAGTATACAAGTGAATCTTATACCACTTGATATGCATGGATTCGATGTGATCCTTGGGATGGATACCTTAGAGAAGTATAAGGTTGTGTTGGACTGTGGTTCCAAGCAAGCAATATTTGATGACAGTGGATAGAAGTGGATCTTCCAAGGAGATAGGAAGATTCTTCTGACATGTTTAGTGTCAACAATGGTGGCAGAGAAGTTGTTGCAGCAAGGATGTAAGGCGTTCTTAGCTCACATTGTGGATACCAAGGCAAAAGGTCCTAGCCTTGAGGAGGTGCATGTTGTCTGAGAGTTTGCAGATGTGTTTCCTGAGGAGTTTCCTGATGTTCCCCCACCTCAAGAGATTTACTTTGAGATCAATCTCTTGCCAGGAACACAGCCAATCACTCAGACACTATATAGGATGGCTCCAGCCGAGATGGCAGAACTGAAGAAGCAGTTACAAGATTTGTTGGATAAAGGTTTCATCAGACCAAGCACATCACCGTGGGGTGCTCCGGTCCTATTCGTAAAGAAGAAGGATGGATCGATGCGGTTGTGCATAGATTATTGGCAGTTGAACAAAGTTACGATCAAGAACAAGTACATGTTGCCGAGGATAGATGATCTGTTTGATCAGTTGCGTCACGCTACAATGTTCTCAAAGATTGATCTACGATCTGGATATCATCAATTGAGGATTAAGGCAGATGACATACCAACGTCAGCTTTTAGGATGAGGTATGGTCACTTTGAGTTTGTGGTTATGCCGTTTGGGCTAACCATGGATCTGATGAATAGGGTGTTTCGTCCGTTTCTAAATTAGTTTGTTGTAGTTTTTATAGATGACATCTTGATCTACAGTCGGGACAGTCATGAGCATGAACAACATCTTCGACAAGCATTGACTCTTCTTCACCAACATCAGTTGTATGCCAAGTTCAGTAAGTGCGAGTTCTGGTTGAAGGAAGTGACTTTCTTGGGTCACGTGATATCTGCTGAAGGAGTCAGAGTGGACCCCAAGAAAGTGGAGTCAGTTGCAGATTGGGAGCAACCAAAGACGCTGACAGAAGTTCGTAGTTTTCTGGGTTTGGCAGGATACTACTGGAGGTTTATAAAGGACTTCACCGTGATCACATTGTCAATGACAAAGTTGACCAGGAAGGATGTACCTTTTTTTTGGGATGATCGTTGTCAGCGAGATTTCCAAAGATTGAAGGAGAAGCTGACTAGTGCTGCCAGATCTTGGGAAAGGCTATGTTGTTTTCTGTGATGATTCAAAGAAGGGCTTAGGATGTGTGCTGATGCGGGAAGATCATGTGGTTTCTTTTGCTTCGCGACAGCTTAAGAAACATGAGGAGAATTATCCGACACATGGTTTAGAGCTGGCAGCGGTGGTTCATGCGTTAAAGATTTGGAGGCACTATCTTTATGGGGAAGTGTGTCAGATCTTTACAGATCATAAGAACTTGAAGTACATCTTCTCACAGAGTGAGCTGAACATGCGACAGTGTCGTTGGATGGAGCTGATCAATGATTATGATTGCACCATTGAGTATCAACCTGGTAAGGTGAACGTGGTAGCTGACGCTCTTAGTAGGAAGTCTTCCTCTCTTTCTACAAAGAAGTCACAGTTGAGTTCCTTGGTATGCCATAGGCGGGATATGTTTGTTTCTTTGCGGCAGATGAATGTGTAGTTGGAGGTTTCTTTGTTGGAAGGTTTGTTGGCACATATGTAAGTCAAGCCTACTTTGAGGCAGCAGATCAAAGATGCATAGCAGGCAGATGCTTTAGTTCGTTTGATAAGATCAGAGTTCGGTAGCGAAAAGTGTTCGGTAGCGAAAAGCGTGATGGGTTCCATGAGTCCAAGGATGGACTAGTTTGTTATCATAATAGGATGGTAGTCCCCGGTGTTGATAATCTAAGAAAGCTAGTACTCGAGGAAGCACACACATCGATGTATGATATGCATCCAGGAGTCACCAAGATGTATCATAATCTGAAGGACCTGTATTGGTGGTCTGGCTTGAAGAAAGTTGTAGCCAAGTTTGTGGCTAGGTGTGTGGTATGCCAACAAGTTAAGGCTGAGCATCAGAAGCCGGCAGGAACATTGCAACCCATGCCAATACCATAGTGGAAATGGGATCATATAACCTAGGATTTCGTAGTTGGTCTGCCAAGGACAGCTAGGAATTTTGATTCCATTTGGGTGATAGTGGATAGATTGATAAAGTCTGCTCACTTCATACCGATAAAGACAACGTATACAACAGAGAAGCTTGCTCAGGTGTATGTAGACGAGATAGTGCATTAGCACGGTGTACCAGCAACGATAGTTTCCGAAAGAGGTCCCCAATTCACAAGTCGTTTCTAGGAACAGTTGCACAAAGCATTGGGAACACAGTTGAGGTTCAGTACTGCTTTCCACCCGTAGACAGATGGACAGTCTGAAAGGACTATTCAAACTTTGGAGGATCTTCTCCGAGCATGTGTTTTGCAGTTTCTAGGCAGTTGGGATGTGCATCTCAGTTTGATAGAGCTCGCCTACAACAATAGTTACCAGCGGAGCATTGACATGGCTCCTTATGAGGCTCTATATGGCAGGAAGTGCATATCTCCTCTATGCTGGTATGAGTCTGGTGAGTATTGGCTTTTGGGTCCTAAGTTAGTGCAACAGACAATAGAGAAGATCAGAGTGATACAACAAAAGTTGAAAGCGACACAGTACAAATAGAAGTTGTACGCAGATCGCCGACAACCTTTAGAGTTCCAAGTGGGAGACAAAGTGTATCTCAAGGTCTCACCTTAGAAAGGCGTGCCGAGGTTTGGTCGAAAAGGCAAACTGGCACCCAGGTATATGGGGCCATACCCGATAATAGCATGTGTTGGCAAGGTAGCTTACAAGTTAGAGTTGCCGCCAGAGTTGGACAGGTTACATTCGGTGTTCCATGTCAGCATGCTGAAGAAAAGTCATCCAGACACAGGAACAGTGATACAACCAGTTGATGTTGAGCTCGATGAAGATGTGACCTATGAGGAAGGTCTAGTGACGATCCTTGACAGAAGAGTAAAAAAGTTAAAAAGGAAAGACCTGGTTCTTGTGAAAGTTCTGTGGCATCATCGTGGCGTTGAGGAAGCCACATGGGAGCTTGAGGAAGAGATGACGAGGAAGTATCCCTCACTTTTCTCTTCAGATTTTAGGGGCAAAATCCCTTTGTAGAGGTTTATGGCTTGTAAGGACCATGACCTCCATTTTGGGCAATTCCTATTTGCTTTGCCTAACCCTTGTGCTTAGTTGCTTGCTAATCACCTCTAGTAGTGATTAGGGTTTGTTTGTGGTTTTTTGAGGGTTGGAGGTGCTACTTGCAAATAACCCAAGTTTAGGGTTTATGAGCAAGTTTGTCGCCTTGAGAGATGTTTTTATCTCTCCTTGCTTCCTCTAGAGTTGAGAGGAAGGGTTGGGCTCGTTGCTTGAGTTGCCTTGGGCTTTGTTGAGCTCTGTTGGGCCTTGTTTTGCTTTGTTTGGGCCTTGCTTTGCCTTGTTGGACCATGTATCAGGCAAGAGAGCTTTGTGTCGGCCATGGGTGTGTCGCCCATGGGGCTGTGTCAGGCAAGGAAGTGAGGTTTATCAACCATGGACCATCTTTGACCTTTGGCTTCGTTTGTGTCACCACTCTAGTGGACACTTGGTGCATGGTTCTTGCATGGGCAATAGCCTTGGACATGTGGTCGTGGAGAGATGAGAAGGTGGCATTGCCCATGGACAAGTGTCCCTAGGTGGGCGACACATTGCCTTGTTTTCTCCTCCACCCTCTTCTATATATGTATCTCCTTTCTCTTGCTAAGGATCCCTTTAGTTCCTTAGTTTCCCCTCTTCCTTGGTAAACGACACCTCTCCTTTGCAACCTTGGTGGCCAATACTCTTGAAGGAGCTAAGCTTGGTGGTCGATCCTTCTCCTTGGAGTCTCCTTCTTCCTCTTGTGGTGGTGCTTGAGCTTAAAGCTTGGAGCTTTGGGGCTTGAGGAGCTTGCTTAAGGTGGGTTACATAACTCCTAACCTTATCTATACTACTCCCTTTCTTATTGCATAGTATGTTTCATCTTGATCTACCATGTACCTTGTTGAATATACTTCTTGCTTAGTTGTATCTTTGATCTTGTTGCTATAATGGATGTGTTGGGTGTGATTTGACCTTGGTGGCTGAACCTTATGTGTAGAGTTTCTTGGGAAAAACCCCTTTCTATCCTTTGGTCTTGAGAAGTGAGTTTGTCTCTAGTGATATAGGCAACACCCTTCTCACTTGGTTACTGAGAGGTGAGTCTATACTCTAGTTGCTTGGGCAATACTCTTCTCTCACCATGGATTTGAGAGGTGAGCCTTGGTTGGATGTTGACCTGGTAATGGTTGAGAGTTGGCCGATGTGGAAATGATCCATCATGTTGCCCGATTGGTGATGGAGGTTGTGTAAAACCCCTCTCTCTTGGTTGTTGAGAGGTGAGCCAATCCTCTTGATCTTTTAGGGTTTTGATAATGGTGATCTCGAGGTTGATGATGACCTTGTCGGGATGAGCTTGGTGCCTTGCACGATACACCTTGTAGTAGTGCTACCCGACACACCTCCCTTAGTTTAGGGTTTTGATCTTGGCCGATATGATGTGTTTGGTTGGCTTTGTGCCCGTTATGGCTCTCTTGACCTTGATGATGAGCTGGGGCGATATGCCTTGATCTAGTTGATCCTTTGACCTAGTAGTTGTTGCCCTTGGCCGATAGAGTGCCTAGTTGATATCTCTGTTTGGAATCTTGGGTGATACATGTTGGGCTGGGTTCTTGCCCAACATGGGCTGAGTGGTGGCCCTCGTGAGTACCTTGTGGTGACCGATATGGTGTGTTGGTTATGTTGGGCGATAAGCTTCCCTATGGTGCCCTTGTATAGGTTGTTGATGTGTACCTTGATGGGCATTATGGTGATGGCTTTGGGTGCCACAGTTTTAGCCGATAGGGTGGTGATGGTTGTCTGATACAACCCAAACCCTAACCCTAGATAGCCGTTTGAGCTTTGTCTGATACACATAGCTGTGTGTCACACCTTGACCTTAGGTGCACAATATGCCCCATGGACTCAGTTGCACGAGACACTTCTTGGTCTTGGTTGCACGATGTAGTCCTTGCATCTAAGCTGCACGATAGCACCTTTGCTCTCTAGGTGCACGTCATGCCATGAAGTGGTTGCCCGATATACCTTGCCTTTGGGTTGGCCGATATGTGGCTAAGTGCTTGGCCAATAGGCCTCTAGTTAGGGTTGTTACCTTGCCCGCTACCACCTATAGTGAGGGTTGCCCTACCCGTCACACTTCTTGTGAGGGTAGCAGGCACCTTTGGTGAGGGTCATGCCAACCCGGAAACCCTAGGTGGTAGTTCTTTTATCATGTAATCACATCTTTGTTGATAATGAAATATGGATGTTAGTTTGCAAACCTATGCTATGTTGGATGTTTAAAGATAATGCCAACTAAGATGATAAGATGCTTGCCCATGTTTATAAGTGTAGTGCACCGTTCGAACAAAATATCATTAACTAAGCAGAAGCGATCATTAGCAGTAGATTACTGAAAATCACTAAAAATTAAAACATTTTTCAAAGAGATCCAACTCCAGGAAACTCTTAATAACAAGAACCAAAGTATGACATGTACATTCTGGTCCACAAGTACATATCATGTACCATCTCTTCTCGAGGATTACATATATCAATTGCTCTGTTAAGTCTACATATGAGAAACACAAAACCTCGAGGCATTCAAGCCAAAATCTCAGATCGATTATTAAAACACTAAGTACTGACTCCAAGGACCTGAGAGTACAGAGACGATACATAAGACTCTTATCTACAAGACATGACAGTCAGTATCTCCACCTGAGATGTCAATGCTGTCCTTGATGCTACTATCTTTCCCCTGCAGTATGGTTCTTACCTCGTCGTCTTCGTCCACCTAAAAAAAATATTGGATCCCACGGGGGTGAGACAATTGAAATTGTCCCAGTGAGAGATATAACTCTCTGCCAGAAACATTATTATTGCGGATAAACAGTGGTAAACTGAGCACAATAATCTCTATTGAACAACATGATTTAAATAATTATTAAGCAGAATCGAGCAATATCATCTTATTCATTTTAATAAGGAATATGAAGAACATGTATAATATTTATCCACTTTAGGTTACAATAAGCAATGTAACATCAACCAATGATTTCTGTAATCCGTCCTTAAGCAAATATGCTACATGACTGATTACATTTTACAATCACACTTATGCCCTTAGGAGTTGAGGTATACCACTCATACTCCAACTGACCACAATGGCGTAAAGCATCGATTGCATACCTAGGTCAATGGAAGGGCCGAACTCCATGACCTCATATGTCTTGGTCAGTGCGAGACTGCATGCAGGACATCTAGTGTCTCTGCTAAAATAGCTTTCCAGGGTATACTGGCAACTTCGCTATAGAGTTATAGCCCATAGCATATACTCTATTTAGGATATGGCCCGTAGCAAATGCCTGGTATTGTGGATTCATGGCCCATAGCCATGCTTTTATTGGGATATGGTCCATAACCATTCATGTGCATAGGATATGGCCCGCAGTCATTCCTATGAGGTGTAAGGATATATTTGCCCATTACCCCCACATACTCAAAAGTATGCATTCCGGGTTATGCCGCAGAGCAACCCATTTCACCACTCAGCAAATCTTGGCGCTGATGGATCTATGGTCATGGCTCGACATGATAATATTCCACTTGATTAGTTAAGTACATTACCATATTCTTTTAGCATCAATCAAGATTTCAAACAGGAATTATTATAACAATTGCTACAAGAAGCATGTAATGCTTTTATCAAGTGCTTGTCAAATCTTTATAGAACATGGGGATCTCAATCCCTGATCTCATTACTGGGAATTAACATCCATTCACAATGTCATTATCATGTTTACTGGATCTGGGTATTCAAACCCTTAATTCATCACTGAACATGGTTACCACTATCAGGTAACTATTACCTCCAGGTCATCTGACCAAGGTATTCAGGATACTTGTTACACAAACAAATTATCACATGGCTCACAAGGCCATTACATCTTGTCACCTCTCACTAGGTAACAAATTATTCACATGGCTCACAAGGCCATTGCACATCTTGTCACCTCTCACTAGGTAACAATTTATTCACATGGCTCACAAGGCCATTGATCATTATACTTTTATTCAAGTATTTAACATCCCTTACAAGGTTAATGCAACAAAAGAATTACAACCTTCCCATCATTAGGGTTATGGTTTCCCTTTCTTATCAATTAGGGTTTCTCTTACATATCATCACCCTTCATTAGGGTTAGGGTTTTCCATTATTAACCATTTAGGTTTTTAAGATCATATTTATTATTGATCAAACCTTAATCATTGCTCCACACATCTAGGAGCTAACATTGATATCATAAGTATTCAATCATACTTATTTATTCTTATCATTTATCATTAAATGAATTATCAACACAAAATATGAGTTTCTCTCTCATCTTTACCAGAATACGATTACATCATATTTTATTAACTTGGCTTAACATTTTCTTAAGGTATGTTAGACTACACTTATTAAAGTGCATTACATCTCAATGTAACAATTGTCATGACACACTTCATGTGTTACTCATCCAACTCTATTGGATTTAGGGTACACCAAGGTGTATTAACATTGAGGTGCTGAATGTGATATCTATCATGTCTTGATGCATCACTTCCCTCATCACTTGTAACTTACTTAAGTTCATCAACTTATCTTGTATTAGGGTAATTCCCATCCCAATACTTTATGCACCAATTCATCACATTTATCAAGTAATGTATTGGTCATAAGTCACTCATTTGAATTATTCAACCTTTATCATTGGTATGGACTCATTTTGGATTAAGGCATTATTGATATAAGGTTATCCATTATCAACCACTTTAGGTGTTTCACCTAAAAAATATATTAGTCACTATTCCATTATTAGGAATAGGGTTTCCCATCTTTATCAATTAGGGTTTTACATAACATCACCCTATGTTGGGGTTTCACATGACATCACCCTATATTAGGGTTTCACATAACATCACCCTATGTTGGGGTTTCACATGGCATCACCCTAGATCAGGGTTTCACACATCATTATCTTGAATTAAGGTTCCTTATAACTTTTCCCAAAATTAGGGTTTCATGTAACTTTACCCAAATTTAGGGTTTCATGAAGCATCCTCTTAAATTAGGGTTTTTCATTATATTACCCTGAATTGGGATTTCTCATATCATCACCCTAGATTAGGGTTACACCATTACCCTAGATTAGGGTTTCACCTAGCATTACCCTAAATTAGGGTTAGGGCTCATCAACCTTCTTGATTAGGGTTTCATGATCTCTTTATCAAGGATCATACCCTAAATACATATTTTATTCATGTTGAAAGTGTTGAGGCTTAACCACTACATGATTATTATACATGTATGAATTCCTCTCTCTCTCTCTCATCTTTTCTAGGATGTTGATTACTTCAAGCTTGATTAGATTAAGTCAACCCTTCATTCAAGTACATACATTTAGGGTTAGCATAGTATATTGAGATATTGCTTCCATAGGCATCAAAGGTTAACCCCTCTAAGGGTACTAATTACCCTAGTACTTTAAAGGTACTACCATTGTAATTATCTTTGATATACATCATTAACAATCATGGGGTTAATTGATCTTTCATCACATTAGGTCTTCAAACGGTTTTGGTTGCATTGAACCTCCAAACGATTTTGACTCCTCAACCACCAAACGGTTTGAGATCGTTTGCCCTCCAAACGGGTTTGAAACCATTTGGGCATCTAGGGTTGAGGCCGTTTTCCCTCCAAACGGTTTTGAAACCGTTTGGGCACTCAACCCTTGAAACCGTTTGATCACATGTACACTGAAACCGATTGGACCCATCAACATTTGAAACTGATTGGATAAATCATCCTTGAAACTGATTGGACCTCCAAATGGTTTGAGACCGTTTGATCTCAAACGGTTTGAAGACTGTTTGGACTCAAATGATCTCAAGACATTTTGGTCCAAACTACCTTGAAACCAAAAAGATCATCTAGGGTTTCCTTCAACCAATCAATTAGGGTTTGCTTTTATTGAATCATTCATCAACTGGACCATTGAGAGTAGATCAAAATGTAACCCTTGGATCTCCATCCATCCATGACTCCACTTGACCTCAAATGGTCTAGAGACCATTTGACCTCAAACGGTCTTGAGATCGTTTGCCCTCAAACGGTCTTGAGACCGTTTGGTCATTCCACCTTTTGAACATTTGAATCAATTTAGGGTTTCTTCAATCAATCGAGTAGGGTTTGTAATCAATGGATCATCCATCACTGTAACCATTGTGATTATATCAATTGGAACCATTGGATCTTCATCCATCCATATCATCAATTGACCCCAAACGGTCTTGAGACCGTTTTCCCTCAAACGGTCTTGAGACCGTTTGGTCATCAAAATTGAAAATCGTTTGCTCATGATATTTATTGAGGTGTGTGCTAAGATTACATCATCATCTTCAAGTTTCAAATATTTGAAAATTACGGTGATCTTTGTGGATATTTCAACAATTAATCAAAAGGAAATTCAGGAAAGGAAGAGGAATCAACATATGATGAAGAAATGAAATCAATAATGATGTTTAAGGGTTCAAGTTATATAAACCACCTCCAAAGTTGAATCCAAGATTCAGTCTTCACGTTTCTAATGGTGAATGAAGCTTTCTCAACTTCCCAAGGTCCGTCCTCAAGCCTTTGAGTGAAGAGAATGGCTAAAGTTGAAGATTGAATGGAGAAAAGAAGAAAATAAGCATTGAATTTTGATTTCCACCATGAAATCAAGGTTGAAGATGATTAAGGAGCTCACCTACAGGTTGGGGTACGTCCTCCTATTTCTCCTAAGCTCCCTTGTGCTCAGAAAAGCAAGGAAAGAAAGAAGATTCGAAAAAGCCTTTCATGTGGGTGAAAGAATGGAGTGTATATAAGGGAAATTCAAGAAAGAGAGAAAGTGTTATAAAAATCCTTAAATTCCCTAAATTGGTGCCACTTATCCCACTCACTTCCTTGCATATGAATCCATAATCCTCCCTTTCGAAATCCTCTTCTTTATCCATGAATTAAAAGAAAACAATTAAGCACCTTAATCAATATAATAATAATATCCAAAAATTAGTGGATATTACTTTTTCTTTAACTAATGTGAGTGGGCTCTCCACTCACTTTAGATATTTCGGTGCCATTGCAAGGAACAAGGACGTCCATACTTATATAAATTCAACCATCGCATTTTTTGTTGAAGGGAACTTCCATTAATATATTTATTTTTGCATTAAATTGAATTAGGGTTTCAATTATGCTTAAATCTTGATTATTTTAATATCAAGATTCTCTCTCTCCTAAAGAGATTCAAATGAGATGCCCCTCTGATTTTCTTGTCTCTAACTGATACCAAGAAACATTAGGGACTCTCTAGAAGTGGTATTTTGCATATTGAACCCTAGGTTTTTGGGTAAATTGCACATTACACCAAAACTAGGTTTTAATGCACAAACATTGCTTAATAAGCTCTTCTTGGTGCTCAGGCTTCCAAAAGCCATAACTCTGCATCATTTTCATCCTTATGATGCTTCAACTTGAGGAACATTTTATCATGTACATTTCCAAGTTAACCCCTCAACTTGGGTAATTTGCACTTTAGTCCAAAACGGGCAAAACATTGTTTTCAACATTATTCAAAAAGGACTAAAATTGAAACATAAGTTCCTCTTGAGCCTTAATTACTTTTCAAAAGATAAGGGCAAGCATATAATTATCTTTCTTAAACAAAACATCTAGGTTTAAAGCATAACCCAGGTCAGGGATGTTACACTTATAAACCCCTAACAAGGATTTCATCCCTGAAATCCCAGGTAAAGGAAGACAGATATTATTTATTCATCATATCATAAAGCCTCCACCTAACATCTTAATTTCATGGAGATGCCATAGAACTTTCATCATCACAAAGTCCTTTCATATAGGGTTATCATAGAACATGTCATATAGGACACATACTCCATTATCTTTTTCATTATTGATTGTAGAGTCAACTCTGTGTCAAATAACATTTTTCTTAGTTAGAGAAACATTATACATAACCTTATTTAACTCAGGTGTCAGACCTCATTGATCTGTCGCCTTTCTCAACTTTTGATTTTATTGTGACAAGATTCCTGATTCTGGGGAGTCTCCCATACTCGTTATTTAGTTAAGCATTTCACTTCCAAGGAAAGACCAGAGTTATGTTCTGTCACCCACTTGGGACTACAAGTCTTATCATACATCTATTGTGCCATTTAACTATTGTCACAACACTAAACTTTCTTACTACTTGTACCAATTATTTAATTAGTTGTACATACTCTTGTCACAAGAGGAGGTTACTTATCAATTAAGAACTTATCTTAGAAGTATCTCTAGATGTTATGTATAAGTTGTTTTAACAAATCTAGATAGGGATATTCTAAGGAATTATTATTTAGCTTGATAAACTTTTCCCACAAAAATTCTACAATTGTCCCTCCATTTAGTACATCCTTATTGATGTTATGTTTATGCGGAGCATAAACCCCTAACATGCGATGTTCATACTATTTTATGTGACTAGACTGATTTCACAGTTGGCCGTTCTAGATAACCAACATAAGTCATTTAATTAGGAGTTATGCTTTTACTTTTCGATACCACCTGGTATTTCTCAGATACCATAATTCCTTACTTTAGTATCCATCACATGTGTCAAAACACATCACATCCTCATCATTTCCATCTCTCTGTTGTTATTACCAGAGCCACACATATAAAAGGATCTTTCTTTCATCTTCGGGACATTATTATTACACATATCTTTGTCTTGGAACCAAAGTCCAAGTCAAATTAATACTTTTCTAGATATCCATCAATTAAACATTTTTAACTCATGCACATCAAGTGTCATAAGACCCACTTGATTGCCATGTCCCTGAAGGAAAGAATACAAAGAACCTTATTCTTCTTATCACCTCATCATCACCTAGGGTTGTTTATCAAAGAGAAGGGATTATCACCTCCTCTAATTATAGCATGAACTTTCAACTGATCATGAGTTATTTTGTGAGTTTACCACATTTCCCATTTCTACATCATGGGAAAAGATCTTTACTATTCACACATGCTTTATTAGACAAGGATCATCTCCCTTGTTCTCATTCTCTTATCATGAGGATTATACTTTTTATTTCCTCATATATACAGATTGATCTGAGATCATCTCAGATTCCATTTAATGCACTTAGTATGTGATACAAATGTCCATACCATAATTTCATTATACTCACTAGATTCTTAGAATGACTACTTGATCAGAGTAATCAGAGAGATAACAATCTAAGAGTTCCATACTTGCCCTATCCCCAATAATTATATACCTGGACAGGGTATACAAGTACTGAGATCAGGTAGTATGCACTTTGTTTACTATCATGTTCCTTACTTTTCATATCATTATAAACACAAGATTTAACATTCTTGGATTTCCTCCAGGCATCACATATATACCTTATCCCCTTTTCACAACGATAAGAGAAACTATAAAGCATTTAAAAGAATACTGAGTAAAATATAAGTCCTCATCTTCCTTGTGTCCTTATATGACTAGTAAAAGGAAGCTAAAAAACAACTAATTTCTTATATTTAACACATCGAATCATGAAATAATATATTAGAATGAAATTGTTTTATCAGACCTGCCTCATGTCATAGTTTGTTTACTACCTCAGGCTGATTCTTTTCATAGAATCTTGTCGTTGCCTGATGTTGACTTTGTGATTTGTTATTTAATACAGTTGATCCTACCTGGGACGTCTGTCCACGTCCTGGAATGCCATTAGAAAATGGTTTCCTCTGATGACCTTGATGTCTCTACCTCAGTGGTTGGGTTACCATTGTGTTTCCAACTGGACAATTCCTTGATAGATGTCCTACCTGTCTACACTGGTGACAAGTTCTATTCTCTTGATATGGTCTAAAAGGTCCTTCACCCTTTCTGGGTAGCCGTTTCCCTAGTACACTAGACACTGGTTATCTCGGGGGTACCAAAAACTTCCCCTTTTTGAAACTACTAGTCCTCTATTCCTGAGTTTGGATATGTCTTTTCTTAATTCTTTCATCATTATCCTGTTCTGGACAATCTCTTCTGATATGTCCAGGCTGCCTACACTTGTAGCAAACCTTGATTTTGGGTTGTAACCTATTTCTTTTAACATCTTCTAGTGCTTCGACATGCTGATGTTGATCAAGAATCCTACTGGAGTCCAAAACTTCATCATTGGGGGCTGGTAATCTAGGTTGTGTTGCTAATATATGGTCCACTATATGCATCATTGTTGTCCTAGCTTGCCTAACAGTGATATCAAAAGAAGGATTCCTCATCATAGTTGGATCATCTTGGGGGTTCTCAGGTATTCGTTCTTCTCTTGCCTGGTCCCTTGCACCTTCTGTTGGTGCAGCAACATTTCTCTCAGTAGTGTACTCCTTCAGTAGTCCAGACACCTTTAATCTTTACTCTATCTTCTGCATGAGAAGAAGTCACTATAAGTTATACTAGAAGACACTAGAACAAACTCAACACCTTAGTCCTATGTCTCTGTAGACTCAGTGAACCTTAAGCTCTGATACCACTAATTGTAGTGCACCGTTCGAACAAAATGTCATTAACTAAGCGGAAGCGATCAATAGCAGCGGATTACTGAAAATCACTAAAAATTAAAATCTTTTTCAAAGAGATGCAACTCCAGGAAACTCTTAATAACAAGAACCAAAGTATGACATGTACATTCTGGTCCACAAGTACATATCATGTACCATCTCTTCTCAAGGATTACATATATCAATTGCTCTGTTAAGTCTACATATGAGCAACACAAAACCTCGAGGCATTCAAGCAAAAATCTCAGATCGATTATTAAAACACTAAGTACTGAATCCAAGGACCTGAGAGTACAGAGACGATACATATGACTCTTATCTACAAGACATGACAGTCAATATCTCCACCTGAGATGTCAATGTTGTCCTTGATGCTGCTGTCTTTCCCCTACAATATGGTTCTTACCTCCTCATCCTCGTCCACCTAAAAAACATATTGGATCCCACGGGGGTGAGACAATTGAAATTGTCCCAGCGAGAGATATAACTCTCAGCCAGAAACATTATTATTGCGGATAGATAGTAGTAAACTGAGCAGAATAATCTCTATTGAACATCATGATTTAAATCATTATTAAGCAGAATAGAGCAATATCATCTTATTCATTTTAATAAGGAATATGAAGAACATGTATACTATTTATCCACTTTAGGTTACAACAAGCAATGTAACATCAACCAATGATTTCCATAATCCATCCTTAAGCAAATATGCTACATGACTTATTACATTTTACAATCACACTTATGCCCTGAGGAGTTGTGGTATACCGCTCATACTCCAACTGACCACGATGGCGTAAAGCATCGGTTCCATACCTAGGTCAATGGAAGAGCCAGACTCCATGACCTCATATGTCTCGGTCAGTGCGAGACCGCATACAGGACATCTAGTGTCTCTGCTAAAATAGCTTTTCAGGATATACTGACAACTTTGCTATAGAGTTATAGCCTATAGCATATAATCTATTTAGGATATGGCCCATAGCCAATGCCTGGTATTGTGGAGTCATGGCCCATAGCCATGCTTTTATTGGGATATGGTCCATAACCATTCATGTGCATAGGATATGGCCCACAGTCATTCCTATGAGGTGTAATGATATATTTGCCCATTACCCCTACATACTCAGAAGTATGCATTCCGGGTTATGCCGCAAAGCAACCCGTTTCACCATTTAGCAAATCCTGACGTTGATGGATCTATGGTCATGGCTCTACATGATAATATTCCACTTGATTAGTTAAGTACATTACCATATTCTTTTAGCACCAATCAATATTTCAAATAGGAATTATTATAACAATTGCTACAAGAAGCATGTAATGCTTTTATCAAGTGCATGTCAAATCTTTATAGAACATGGGGATCTCAATCCCTGATCTCATTAATGGGAATTCACATCCCTTCACAATTCCATTATCATGTTTACTAGATCTGGGTATTCAAACCCTTAGTTCATCACTGAACATGGTTACCACTATCAGGTAACTATTACCTCTAGGTCATCTGACCAAGGTATTCATGATACTTGTTACACAAACAAATTATCACATGGCTCACAAGGCCATTACATCTTATCACCTCTCACTAGGTAACAACTTATTCACATGGCTCACAAGGCCATTGCATATCTTGTCACCTCTCACTAGGTAACAACTTATTCACATGGCTCACAAGGCCATTGATCATTATACTTTTATTCAAGTATTTAACATGCCTTAGAAGGTTTATGCAACAAAAGAATTACAACCTTCCCATCATTAGGGTTAGGGTTTCCCTTTCTTATCGATTAGGGTTTCTCTTACATATCATCACCCTTCATTAGGGTTAGGGTTTTCCATTATTAACCATTTTGGTTTTCAAGATCATATTTATTATTGATGAAACCCTAATTCATTTCTCCACACATCCAGGAGATAACATTGATATCATAAGTATTCAATCATACTTATTTATTCTTATCATTTATTATTAATGAATTATCAACACAAGATATGAGTTTCTCTCTCATCTTTACCAGAATATGATTACATCATATTTTATTAACTTGGCTTAACCTTTTCTTAAGGTATGTTAGACTACACTTATTAAAGTGCATTACATCTCAATGTAACAATTGTCATGACACACTTCATGTGTTACTCATCCAAGTATATTGGATTTAGGGTACATCAAGGTGTATTAACCTTGAGGTGTTGAATGTGATATCTATCATGTCTTGATGCATCACTTCCCTCATCACTTGTAACTTACTTAAGTTCATCAACTTATCTTGTATTAGGGTAATTCCCATCCTAATACTTTATGCACCAATTCATCACATTTATCATGTAATTTATTGGTCATAAGTCACTCATTTGAATTATTCAACCATTATCATTGGTATGGACTCATCTTGGATTAAGGAATTATTGATATAAGGTTATCCATTATCAACCACTTTAGGTGTTTTACCTAACAGTATATTAGTCACTATTCCATTATTAGGAACATGGTTTCCCATCTTTATCAATTAGGGTTTTACATAACATCACCATATGTTGGGGTTTCACATGACATCACCCTATATTAGGTTTTCACATAACATCACCCTATGTTGGGGTTTCACATGGCATCACCCTAGATTAGGGTTTCACACATCATTATCTTGAATTAAGGTTCCTTATAACTTTTCCCAAAATTAGGGTTTCATGTAACTTTACCCGAAATTAGGGTTTCATGAAGCATCCTCTTAAATTAGGGTTTTTCATTATATTACCCTAAATCGGGATTTCTCATATCATCACCCTAGATTAGGGTTACACCTTTACCCTAGATTAGGGTTTCACCTAGCATTGCCCTAAATTAGGGTTAGGGCTCATCAACCTTCTCGATTAGGGTTTCATGATCTCTTTATCAAGGATCATACCCTAAATATATATTTTATTCATGTTGAAAGTGTTGAGGCTTAACCACTACATGATTATTATACATGTATGAATTCCTCTCTCTCTCTCATGTTTTCTAGGATGTTGATTACTTCAAGCTTGATTAGATTAAGTCAACCCTTCATTCAAATACATACATTTAGGTTAGCATAGTATATTGAGATATTGCTTCCATAGGCATCAAAGGTTAACCCCTCTAAGGGTACTAATCACCCTAGCACCTTAAAGGTACTACCACTGTATGATATACATCATTAACAATCATGGGGTTAATTGATCTTTCCTCACATTAGGTCTTCAAATGGTTTTGGTTGCTTTGAACCTCCAAACGGTTTTGACCCCTCAACCACCAAACGGTTTGAGATCGTTTGCCCTCCAAACAGTTTTGAAGCCATTTGGGCATATGGGGTTGAGACCGTTTGCCCTCCAAATGGTTTTGAAACCGTTTGGGCACTCAACCCTTGAAACTGTTTGATCACATGTACATTGAAACCGATTGGACCCATAAACATTTGAAATCGATTGGATAAATCATCCTTGAAACTGATTGGACCTCCAAACGCTTTGAGACCATTTGATCTCAAATGGTTTGAAGACTATTTGGACTCAAATGGTCTCAAGACCGTTTGGTCCAAACTACCTTGAAACTGAAAAGATCATCTAGGTTTTCCTTCAACCAATCAATTAAGGTTTGCTTTTATTGAATCATTCATCAACTAGACCATTGAGAGTAGATCAAAATGTAACCCTTGGATCTCCATCCATCCATGACTCCACTTGACCTCAAATGGTCTTGAGACCATTTGACCTCAAACGGTCTTGAGATCGTTTGCCCTCAAACGGTCATGAGACAGTTTGGTCATTCCAACTTGAAAACGTTTGAATCAATTTAGGGTTTCTTCAATCAATCGATTAGGGTTTGTAATCAATGGATCATCCATCACTGTAACCATTGTGATTAGATCGATTGAAACCATTGGATCTTCATCCATCCATATCAGCAATTGACCCCAAACGGTCTTGAGACCGTTTTCCCTCAAACGGTCTTGAGACCGTTTGATCACCAAACGGTTTTGAGACCGTTTGGTCATCAAAATTGAAAACTGTTTGCTCATGATATTTATTGAGGTGTGTGATAAGATGACATCATCATCTTCAAGCTTCAAACCTTTGAAAATTATTGTGATCTTTGTGGAGATTTCAACAATTAATCAAAGGAAATTCGAGAAAGGAAAAGGAGTCAACATATGATGAAGAAATGAAATCAATAATGATGTTTAAGGGTTCAAGTTATATAACCCACCTTCAAAGTTGAATACAAGCTTTAAGCTTCACGTCTCTAATGGTGAATGATGCTTTCTCAACTTCCCAAGGTCCGTCCTCAAGCCTTTGAGTGAAAAGAATTGCTAAAGTTGAAGATTGAATGGAGAAAAGAAGAAAATAAGCATTGAATTTCGATTTCCACCATGATATCAAGGTTGAAGATGATTAAGGAGCTCACCTACAGGTTAGGGTACGTACTCCTGTTGCTCCTAAGCTCCCTTGTGCTCGACCAAAGTAAGGAAAGAAAGAAGAGTCGAAAAAGCCTTTCATGTGGGTGAAAGAATGGAGTGTATATAAGGGAAATTCAAGAGAGAGAAAGTGTTATAAAAATCCTTCAATTCCCTAAATTGGTGACAATTATCCCCTCACTTCCTTTCATATGAAGCCATCATCCTCCCCTTTGAATTCCTCTTCTTTATCCATGAATTAAAAAAAAATTTAAGCACCTTAATCAATATAATAATAATATCCAAAAATTAGAAAATAGTTGTTACTCCAATCCTTTGGAGCAGACAAAAAAATCTCTCCCCGCTCTCTCACCCTAGCGCCGCTAGGGTTTCTTCCTCCATAGGCGGCTGACTGGGGGGAGGGGGTTTGGCCGCCGCAAAGCGGTGCCCCGCTCCCCCTCGGCCTCTTCTCGCTCATCATCAGTAGAGTCTCTTCTTCGGGAGGTGTGTGGGCGTGGTGTCTTTGGAGGCAGCAATCTTCTTCCTCTCTATCGTTGAGCCAGGTTACAACGAGTTTCCTATCTCCTTTCTCTTTTACTGGCTTTCTATTTAGATTGTTCTCTTATTTTGTCTATCTTGCTGTTAATCAGCGCTGCTTTCTTTTCTCGTGGTAGATTTTTCTTTCTTGGTCAATTTTGTTGTGGAGTTTGCATGGCAGAAAGTGTGGGGAAAATATCCTTTTGGAACACCAATTTGGTACAGGTACTCTACCACATATACATACTCAGGTTGAAGGTATTCCTCATAGAAAGCTGCCTTAGCCAGCGAAGGAGAAGAGGGATTTATACATCATTATCCTTATCAGATTCTGATATGAGTTATTGTGGTGTTTTATATCTGTTCTTGATCTTTGTGTGGTATTTTAGTTTGTTTTTCTCCTTATGTAGATGCCGTATGGCTCCTCCATAATGAAATTTGTCTATTTAACTTTAAAAAAAATATCCAAAAATTAGTGGATATTACTTTTTCTTTAACTAATGTGAGTGGGCTCTCCACACACTTTAGATATTTCGGTGCCATTGCAAGGCAAAAGGACGTCCATACTTATATAAATTCAACCATCACATTTTTTGTTGAAGGGCATTTCCATTAATATATTTATTTTTGCATTAAATTGAATTAGGGTTTCGATTATGCTTAAATCTTGATTATTTTAATATCAAGATTCTCTCTCTCCCAAAGAAATTCAAATGAGATGCCCCTCTGATTTTCTTGTCTCTAATTGATACCAATAAACATTATGGACTCTCTAGAAGTGGTATTTTGCATATTGAACCCTAGGTTTTGGGTAAATTGCACATTACACCAAAACTAGGTTTTAATGCACAAACATTGCTTAATAAGCTCTTTCTTGGTGCTCAGGCTTCCACAAGCCATACCTCTGCATCATTTTCATCCTTATGATGCTTCAACAATTGAGGAACATTTTATCATGTAACATTTGTAAGTTAACCCCTCAACTTGGGTAATTTGCACTTTAGTCCAAAACGGGCAAAACATTGTTTTCAACGTTATTCAAAAAGGACTAAAATTGAAACATAAGTTTCTTTTGAGCCTTAATTACTTTTCAAAAGATAAGGGCAAGCATATAATTATCTTTCTTAAACAAAACATCTAGGTTTAAAGCATAACCCAAGTCAGGGATGTTACAATAAGGTAAAGAGCATAAATGGATGCCCATGATTTGATAGCAGTGATGTAATTGATACAGTATGACACACATATTTATAATCATGACATGTGCATATGCAAATCCTAATAAATGGATTAATCACCTTGAACCTGCATCTATGTTAGTAATGGGATATGATGGTAGGTTGTGAACCAGGGTATGTTGGGAATCTAAGATGCTGCTACATAAGATGATAAGATACAGAGTTATGTTCTCAAGAATAGGGCATAGTGTATGCTCATGGTTTGATAACCATAATATGATTGATACAACTTATGCTTCATATAATCATGGACGTCATTCCAAACATGATAGCATGATAATCATAAAGGTCTATGTTCAGTGATTTAAGTTATCTCTCTTGATGTGCATACTAACCATGCAGGTATATTAAATGGAATAATAGCTAGGTAAGATCTATGAGGTATATGTGCTTTGAATAACACTAAATGATGATAATCCTTATTGATGAGATAACACACATCACCAGTATGATGAGATAGGTCTGAGGACCTGATAAAGGCTGAGTGCCTAGTTGAGGGGTTATCCTCTGATGATGAGATAAGGGATTGCTATCCCAGGATGTTGATGCAGGATGTTGATGCCTTGAGAGGCAGTAGAAATCTTGAGGAGGGATTGAGATCCTTGATGATGTGATAATAACAGTATTAATGTAGCTCAATGTTGTTTATGTTTTATTACTTGGTTGCATCAACAACTCACTTAAAATATACTAATTAATTACAGTGGAACATATCATATAGTTGCCCTGGTCATAGATCCATCATCGTCAGATTTGGTGTTGGTGAAACAGGTTTGTCCTATGTGATTGACTGGAGCACATATTGTTGAATATGCGAGGTTTCTCCTAGCTGAAAATAGGAGGATTAGAGTACAACTACAGTTGTAGACTTTGTATGGTAAAGAGTATGGTGAACATGCCCATGACTCAATAAGTTAGAGCATGAATACGTTCATGGCTCAAGAGCACGGTGATCAGGCCCGTGGCTCAAAAGGATACTAGCACCTGTGTCAAGGTGAGCTAGAGATATGGGTAGCTTGTGGAGCTGACCCTAAGGCTGAGGCCATTTAAGCATGAGACTGTGGTCCTACTTTGGTTTTCATGCACTGACCACGAGGAGGTGAGGTCATGGAGTCTGGCTCTCCCATTGACCTTGTATGACATTGATTTTTGGGCTTCGTAGCCGAAGGTTGGATTTGAGTAGGGACGGCTCACTTCCTAAGGGCATAATAAAATGTAATCTAGCCGAATAGTATATACATGTTAAAGCAAAACACGAACCATTGATTGAGGCCTTGCTTATATAGCTGATCTAGTCATACCTTGCAGTTAGGTGTACGATCCTTATATTTTGTGATAATTCTAATAAAGCTTATCTGGTCAATCATGTTTCATAAAGAAATACTTGGTTATATGCCTCTTGGATATATTGGTAAGATTGATGGTAATAATAGCCTCGCTCAGTATGATGCTCATATCATCTGCTTATATCAATTATCTTCTTTATCTGCTTTAAACCTTCTAAGGTTTTATAGTTCGGTGGGGAGTTATATTTTTTGTTGGGACTGTGTGTCTCACCCCGCTGGTTTACAACCTTTTTAGGTGACCACGCTAGACATGGTGGTCGTGAGGTTGTAGCCAAGCAGTAAGAAGAGCAGTAGAAGGCAAGAGATGGACATGTTGCTGTTTTGGTGGTTTTGTAGTAGAGTCCTAGAGTCATCCATGTACTCTCAGGTCCTCAGAGGTGTTTTGACGACGTTTCATGATGACTAGCTGTTGTAATTTTATATATCCTACTGCCGGCCTTACGTGGCCCGTTATGTATGTATAAACAGGTGATGAACTCATGTACTGACAGTACATCTGGTTCTGATAAGCTGTGGACATATATCAAGGCTTGTACATGTTTATATAACATATTTCTCTATAAGGACTGGATACAAAAGTTCTCTTATGAATGCTTTCCAAAATCAGTTTTAATTAACCCATGTTTTCAGTAATATGTGGTTTATGGTGTTTTCGCATGTTTTCGCGTGTCACCTTGCTGTCTGTGTGATGGCGGGGTGTCACAGTAAACATCTTCAGCGTTGTGATGGATTTTAACAAAGTCCCTCGTGTTCATTGCCTGGCCCTACATTGACTTGCACTCAATAGTTAATAACTTAATCCTAGCCTCCAGAGATGCAATTGTTGAGGGCAGATTGGTTGCTCAGTGGAAGTATTTGCACCGATCTTTTCCTTAAATGTATTCCCAAGTTCAAGTTAATGACAACGAACATGTAATCTACTTAGTAGGTGCAACCTATTATTTATGGTTTTACTATCACACCTATCTAGTAGAACATATGTAATACATCTTGCCAGACTTTCACTGAGAATGCCAAAATCATATAACCTGACATCTTCAATGTTAACCGGTAATGTTACAACTAGAGCACAAAGACACCTCCGAACTTGAGATGCAACCGTTGACATCTAAAATTTCATTGTGCATTAGTAACATAATGTGGGGTTAACACCCTATATTTCAAATAAAAAATAATGTAATAGTGAATGATTGTTCTAACATATGACTGAAGTGTATTTCGATAGGACATAGTATATTACAACTATGATATATTGTACCCCTCTTCCTTTGTTGAAGAGCCACTATCTGTCGGTAGGTTAAGTATTTTAAGAAGATATTGGCATCTCTTAGTGAGAGTCGTAATTTTATCTATTAACCTATCAGTATCTGCTCTCATGGAACATACAAAGTCACAACATTCAAACTAGTACTTGCGTTCGTTACGTGCATAAGTAAGTTATGTCACCAGTGCATCCCTAATTGCAATAAGGGTGGTCACGTTGTGTTGTACTTGTTGTACGAGCAACATCATACAACATATGGTTTGAATAAGACCCTCACCACATGTAAAATATGGCCTATGAGGGTTGTTGTCTTCAAACTATCCATTAGTTGCATCTACACCATCCATGTAGAGTCGTACGGTGCATTGGAGGCCACATGGACACGAGGGCATTCCATTCTCCATTGTAAGAAAACCTAATGAAGAATAAGGTGACACTTTTAATTAGGAGGCATAAAAAGATTGTATGAAAAAAACCTAAGCACAATATTGCATGAAGAATATAACACGTGTCAAGTGAGGGATGAGTTTAAAAATACTACAAAAATGATGCCAAGTACAAAGAAAGGGAATCAAGTTTTCCAAATTTAACTAGAAATGCTTTACCGCAATACATCACCCTCTCGAGCATTGGCCTAAGTTATTTGTTAGAGGGAGCTCTGATGCAACCCTATTTTAGGGCTTCATCTTGTGTTATATTGCTCTTCAATCACATCTATACCTGTTAGATTGCATGCCATTCCCCCTAATATGCTTATTTGTATAAAATGCACTTATGGACATTATTTGCATGTTTTTCAGGCATTTGGACTACGCTTGATGGAAGAGAGAGAGAAGGGGCAATCCTAGGGTTCCTCTGCACTTGGAGAGGCCCAAAGTAAATCCTGATGCCCCCTCGACCTACCCCTAATGGCCAAAGATCAATTGAAACAAAGATGTCCAAGAAAAGTCAAAGACTCAAGTCAAAGTGCTGCCCCAGGACCCAGCACAGTCGTGGTACCATAGAACGCCCATGCTCGGTCACTTAGAAATCGACAGGTTCAACCTCCAAATCAAGCAGAAGGCAGCACGACCGTGCAGAACAAAACGGTCGTGTCACAGCAGAGCACCACGGTCGTGCCCCATAAAACGGCCGTGGCACAACAGAGCACCACGGCAGTGCCAGCCACCATGACTGTGGCACACCACCTCCACCACGGCCGTGCCGTTTTGACAAAAACCCTGTAACTTTGCTATTTTAATTCCCACGACCGTGCCCATCCACCACGGCCGTGGCCTATCCTACCCACCACGGCCGTGCCACTCACAGAATCCAACAACTTTTCCACTGCTTTCCCCATTTTGCCCCTAACTTAACCCTAGACCCCCTAGACACCTATATATACCTAGGTGGCGGCTGGAGCACGAGGCTAGATACCTTCTACCCCTTCCTAGCTCCCCAAATCGCCACCCACTCCATTCCACTCCATATCCACCTCAAATCCACTCCATTTCACCATTTCCACCACATAACACTACTACAGAAATAGCATTCAGTGTCACTTTTCTGGGCGTCGGTTATTAAGGAAAACCGACGCCTTATATGTTAGGCGTCGGTTGTTTAAGCAAACCGACGTCTATAGTCAAAGACCAGCCAGACACGGGTACCGCTTTGTATTCAGCGTCGGTTGTTTATAACAAACCGATGCTGAAAGTCGGCCACGAAATCCAAATTTTGATAAAAAAATAGTGTCATTTTCAGCGTCGGTTATGTAGGTATAAACCGACGCCTATGTGCGATGAAAATTTGCGTGAAAAGTGTCACTTTCAGCGTCGGTTATCCTTTTATAACCGACGCTGAAGGTGGTTCCCGCCAAACAATTTCATGAAAATATCGTCCAATTGGACGTCGGTTGTTTAAAACAACCGACACTAAAGATGTTTAGGCGTCGGTTGTTTGAAACAACCGACTCTATTTGGGAACTCATAACCCGCGATCGCCCGACTCTTCCCCTTCCTTTCTTCTGTTTCATTGCGAGCAATTACCCTATTTCTCTGCTGCCAGCGATTTCTCTCTGGCGATTTCTTCTCCAACGCCATTTCTCCGGCTATTTCTTCTCCGGCGCCCCCTTCTCCGGCGCTCCCTTCTCCGCCACCACTCCTCCTTCTCCGCGCCCCCTTCTCCGCCGCCCCTTCTGCCCGCCCCTTCTGCTCCAAGCGCCTGAGAACCGGCGCCGCCGCCACGCCTGAGATTAGGCGTCGCCTGGTGCTTTTCCACCGTCGTCGCGCCGCCGCAACCACCGCCAGAGCCACCGGAGCTGCTAGCTGCTCCTCCACCGCCGTCGCTGCTAGCTACTTCTCTAGCCAGAGCCACCGGAGCCTCTGCCTTCTTCCCTCTGACAAGGTTGGTCTTCCCGCTGCTAGCTGCTCTGCTTTTTTATGCATCGATCAAATTGTTGTGATAAAAATGCATGTAATGTATTTGATTAGAGTTAATCTAATCTAGATGTTCATAATAATGGTATGTTAAATATGATGATTAGGGATAAATATAATGTCTAGTACACAAATATTAGATGATATTCAAGAAAACCCTAGTTTGATGAGCATGTTGTTAATCATGTTAATTATGATTCTTCTATATATTCTGATGTCATTATATAATTATGTGATCCCAACATATTAAATTGAATTAGAATGATTTCATGAATTATAGGGTTTTAAAGTTGATAAACATGTACGTGCGGAAATAGGGTTATTAAACCAATGGTTATAACATAGTATGATCTTAATCTGATCTGGATGTTCATAATAATGTAGTATGTTAAATATGATGATTAGGGATACATATAATGTCTAGTAAAGATTCCTAGACCTTTTGTTTGAAACTATTGATTTCTTGATTTATTATTTAATAATGCTCTGTTGATTAGGATTAACCATGTTGCCTATACTTTATAGACATTTATTATATATAAGAATGACAACACATGTATTTGTTGGCCTAGAAACCCGTCCAAGATTTACTCATTAGGAGTAAATCTTGGATAGTCCCCGGTTTGGGACTGTTCTTGAACACCTAATCTCACTTAGGATGTAAGTGTATAATGTGTATTGGGTTTTCGAGAAAATTTCAGTAGCATTTCCCCGTTTGTTCTCTAAGTACATATGTACTTAGAGAACAACGGGGAAATGCTGCCGAAATTTTCTTGAAAACCAAATACACATTATACACTTACTAGTGAGATTAGGTGTTCAAGGATGGGATAGGTGGTACACATTTATTATATATAAGAATGACATCAAATGTGTTTGTTGGCCTAGAAACCCATCCAAGATTGACTCATTAGGAGTAAATCTTGGATAGTCCCCGGTTTGGGACTGTTCTTGAACACCTAATCTCACTTAGGATGTAAGTGTATAATGTGTATTGGGTTTTCGAGAAAATTTTGGTAGCATTTCCCCGTTTGTTCTCTAAGTACATATGTACTTAGAGAACAGCGGGGAAATGCTGCCGAAATTTTCTTGAAAACCCAATACACATTATACACTTACTAGTGAGATTAGGTGTTCAAGGATGGGATAGGCGGTACACATTTATTATATGTAAGTGTATACCCTAATCTTTTCCTAATATATACTTGTTTCCTAATATATACTTGTTTTCTCTGATCATAGAATGGATAGATCATGGATGTCCATTCGTAATCGTTGCACCCCAGAGTTTATATCTGGTCTTGATCAGTTTATTAGATTTGCCGAGGAACATAGGAAAAAACCTACAGATAGGTTCTACTATCCATGTAGGCATTGCGGTAACAACTTGAAAGTCAACACTGGTGAGGAAATCAAAAGTCATGTCATGTGCAACGGGATTGTACAAGGCTATACAGAATGGCACTGGCATGGAGAGATTTCAAAATCGAAACCAGTAGATGTCGATAGCAGTGCTTGGGTGGAAGAAGAAATTGCCTCCGATGACGTAAATGTGAACGAACCAGTTCCAGCACCAAATGATATTACAGAAACTATCAAATGCCTTGCCTTTAAACCAAAACCGAATGTTATGTCTTATGAAGGGTTTGACATTAATGGATTCACATATTACACAAAGCGCCAAGATGATAAGAGTGTCGTCCAAAATAGTGGGGTCACTCTTCAAGCGTCGACTATGTACTTTGCAAGTGCAAAGGATAAGAGTCCACGTGAAGCTAAAATGTCATATTACGGTGTCATTGAGGACATTTGGGAGTTTGACTACATAGATTTCAAAATTCCGCTCTTTAAATGTAATTGGGTTGATAACACCAAAGGAGTTATAGTGGATGAATTGGGTTTCACTTTGGTGAACTTTGAAAAGATTGGCGAGAAGGGTGAACCATTCATATTGGCATCACAGGCGAAACAAATATTCTATATCGATGATCCTGCGAATGATAAATGGTCGGTTGTTCTTCATGGTAAAAGACAATTCATTGAAGATCCTATAGATGAAGAAGAGTACTATGATAAGTATGATGACTCCAGTCCATTCTCAGTTGGGTTGCCAACTCCACAAAATATGGAAGCTAATGATGACTTATATGTGCGCGGAGATCACAATGAAGGATTGTTAATTGATAAAAGATCACAAATTTAGAGACATGTATGTTTATACAAATGCTAAATGTTTGCCTTTTTCTAGTTAATACAAATGCTAAATGTTTGCCTTTTTCTAGTTAATAAAATTGCTAAATGTTTGCCTTTTTAATGACATTTTCAGATGGCTGACCATGATGAGCATGCTGTCCATGATGAGCATGGCGAGGATACCAATGTAAGTTCTAAAAACAAATCCTGTATTTCTATAAAATTCATTATCTTCTAGTTAAGTCCATGATTTAGTTGCTAAGAAGGTCAACGATGTAGTTGCTGAGAAGGTCAAGGAAGAATTGCTGCGGTGGCAAGCATCTCAGGCTTCCAATCAGCCTATGGTGACCCACTCTTCTCCTGATGCACAGACTGTGAGTAATCCTGGAGACCCATCGCCTAGCACGTCTGTTGTAAGTATTGTTTATGACATTGTAGCTAGTCTTTTCAAGATGATATATTTTCAAATTTATATGTATATATGTATAACATTCTTTACGTAAATTTGTAGGCATTGAAGCCATGCCGCTTAAGAATGCAAGACTATGTTGTTGCAGAGGCGCAGGCTTACCAGTCCCTTCCTGGGGCAACGTTTCATGGGACTCCAATGCCGCAGGGCTACATTCGTGTGAGCCCGCTACATGTATTACCCGATTGGAGGGAAGTTGCGTTGCCATATGCCCACCCAGATATTGATAGACTTGGTGAGGCAGAAGGCGGGGTCATATTGTGGCCCAAAGCAGATGTCGTCTACACGACTGAAATTGTAAGATAAATTTACATTGATTTAGACTGTTAATGTGTATATATGATGTCAACTGATCTGAAATTATATATACATGTTAAAAAGAAGACACCAGGAGCACCTAGGCCTCCACCTCCACTTCCCGCATTACCAACTTGGGTTCCAACTGACCTAACATACCCGTTAGGTCCTGCTTGTAGGGGAATGGCATGTTGGCTACGGGCACATAATATACATTGCCCTATAATAGTTTCTTTAGATGCAGATTATGCAGGTCAATCATACGATAGCTCTTTATTTATACAAGATATTATTGAGCTGTTTATGTATGATTGGCTGAATACATCAATGATAGAGACATGGATAAGGTGAGATCTTGTTTATACATCCATATACCTTGTGTAAGATCCGGTGATCTGGTTTCTTATATATTAATGCATACGCCTATATGTTTTGCAGCTACTTAGTCGAAGATCATTGCAAACAATTTGCATTTGATCATGTGGGATTTTTGATTCCATCATTGATTAGTTTGGTAGCTAAAGACCCTGATAATGTTCAACAATACTGTATAGATGCTTTTACAATTTTTGGTCAGCAAAAGAAGACGATAATAATAGCTCCATTCAATGTCAAGTAAGTTTACTTTATTTATAATTTGGACTTAAGAAAATTCCATTTTTATTTTGCATTTTGAGTTATTAATTGTTAACTTCTTACCTCTAGCGGTAGACATTGGGAGTTACTAGTTATTGTCCCCGGGACATTCACTGTTTATTATCTAAATCCTGCGGGGAGTACATTGAACACTAAAATTGGACACGTAATGAGAATGCCATTATTCTGGTGAGAAATATTTCATTTTTATATCCGTTAACATCTTTTATTACATTACTATTTACTTATGCAATTTATTGTGTTATATTAAATGTAGGGGTTTAGATGCATTAAAAAAGGCTGGAGGAACGGTCCCAAGGAAAAAGAACCAGCCAATAAATTGGTAGAACGTACAAGTAAGTTCCCGACTCGAATATATATATTATTGATGTGAATTGTGCTTAGTTGTATTATTTTGTATGTTTCAATTTATAGTGTGCTACACAAGACAATGGCTGGGCATGCGCATACTATGTGATGCAATTTATGCAGATGATTATCAAACATGCCGCATTGGACATCGATAGCATACATGAGGTATTATATATAGTCTCATTAGTTAGTATGAAATATATCAATCTTATTTTTATATTATTACTTATATATATACATCATTCTCTTTGCAGGTGTTTAAAACTAACCACACTATAGGTAAACACTTAAAAAATATACATGCTCCATATACGATGGAAGCATTAAATGAAGTAAGAGAAGAATGGGCAAAAGCCATACAAGCAGTGGCAACTGTAAGATATAATTGGGATGTTGATAGTGATAATGAATGATACTTTGTAAATGAATATTTCTGAATGTTCATACATGTATTTGAATGTTTCTATATGTGTGAATGTGAGAATTGAATTGATGTCTGAATGTATGTACTTGTGTGAAATTTTCCTTGTTACTTTTGCAGGTTTGCGGCCTGTTTGTAGGCTGATATAAATGGATGTCGTAAACCTGCAGTTCAAAAAACTGAACTGCAGGTTCTCACCCTGCTGACCAGCCACAGCAGGCCTGCAAACTGATATGAAAAAAAAATAGAAATAGGCATCGGTTATTTATAGAAAACCGTCAGCAAAGACATACAACGTCGGTTATTTGATAAAAACCGACGCCTAATAGTACAAACAACCCGACCGTGCAGGATAGCACGGCCGTGGTGGAAAAGGCGTCGGTTATTCATATAAAACTGATGCCTATAGTACTAAACACGGCCGTGCAGGGAAGCACGGCCGTGTCGTCTTGAAGTATACGCGTCGGTGTTTTAGTAGATAACCGACGCAGAATGTGTCCTAGATGACGCCATTTTCTGTGGCGCGAACCCTTTTGGCGTCGGGTATCTACTAAAACACCGACGCCTATATGTTAAATAGGCGTCGGTTAAAAAACCAACGCCAAAGTGTTCGACCTTTAGCGGCTCCACATAGGCGTCGCTCAGAAACCGACACCAAAGGGGGTTAAACAACTGACGCCAAAGGCTGTTTCTGTAGTAGTGTAACCCCCCATATCTAAGCCTTCCATCCACTTCCCTCCATCATTCCACACCATTTCATCCAAGGAGAAGAAGGAGGACATCCCTGCAGCTGCTGGAGAGGAGGACTTCTTCATCTACACCGAGCTCCATGGCTACTTCTTCCTCTTTCTTCTTTCTTTTTGTATTTTGCTTTGTTATGAGTAGCTAGCCCCCTAGGTGGGCTGTTTGGGGGAAATTATGTTACTTTGATACCATGTTGGGGGAAAATGACATGTAAACTTTGTAATTCCATTTGTTAATGATTATATTCTATTTCTATCTCATTCTCCATGGATTGTTTGTTGATTTGTGTGTGGAATCACCTAGGAATTTAGGCAAATTTTTTATATGTGTGAATTTTGAGATTTGCCCCTAGGTCCAATTCTTGGATCCCTAGATTGCCTCCCATCTTCCTACATCCTAATCAATCTCCCTAAACCTAAGTGAGAGATCTAAGTAACTAGATTAGACAATTCTAGTGCAATAAGCATGGAGCCTTCTCAAGGCTAGAATGTGGGGGAATTGGGGTCCAAAACCCTAATCTCACCTCCCCATTAGTACCCTCGGCCCCTAATTGCCCTAGGAATGTCTAATGTAGAAACCTAGACTTGATTAGACTCTAATTGGATTGAACCTAACCCCTAACCCAATTGAGCCTCGTAAGGGTAGTAGGGGGTGTTAGGGACTAGTTCCCCTATACACAACCTAGCATATCCATGGCCAGTTAGTAGCTTAGGTTAATCCATTAGACTCTAACTTGTTGTTTGGTTTGGATAATCTAAATGGAATCATAATGTTCATATGTCACCCCCAACTTAAGTGATAAGTTCATACCCCTAAACAGTCCACACTTCTCTTCATTGCTTAAAACCCCAGTTTTATGCTTGCTTAGCTTAATTAGCTCTTTCCTTGCTTAGTTAGCTTCTTTCCTTACTCTTGCCTTGTTCATGCTAGCTTAGCTCTTTAATTGCTTTTTTGCTTCTCTCTTGCTTGCCTTAGTGTAATTTGCACTTTCATACCTAGCTTAATCCTTTCTTGCTTGTTTAGCCTTAATTAATCTAGTCTAGGGTTAACGTAGATTTCATTCTTGCCTTTAATTGCTTGCTTGTTCATCCTTAGTTAACAATCAAAATCACCTTTAAACCCTTAACCCTAGTCTCCGCAGTAGGAACCTAGCCAAACTAACCTAGCTCTAGCGCCCCCTCTTTTCCCTGTGGATCGACCCTATACTTGCCACCTTCCTATACTACGACACGACCTCGTGCGCTTGCGGGTGTAGTTGTTTTAGTAGACATAGGTGTGTTAGTTTAGGTCTTATAAATTTTGAAAGCAAAAACCCATCACGTGTGTTCCGACCTTGTGGGGCATAAAAGCACCACTAGCGGAATCGCACCAAGCTTTCTGGCGCCGTTGGTGGGGAATTAGAGGCGCTCGGCCTAGCTAGTTAGTTTTGCTTTGACTTTTCCTATTGCCCTCATGATTGCTATTCTTTATTCATCATTCTTTGCATTCTTTGTGTATATTGGTTTTCTAACTTGCTTTCTTTTGTTTGGTTGTGCCTTGTGCATGTGACAAGCCACTCGGTGAAGACATGATGGAAGACCAAAATGCACCTCACAAGCCGCTTCAAGACTACTTCTTGCCTAGCAACTACAAATCGCCAATTGCTAACAGGGTTGATCAAATCCCAGGGGAGCAATTCTCTATTCCTCCATGTCTTCTTGGGCTCCTGCCCATCTTCTACGGCTCAGAGAGTGAGAACCCCTACAAGCACTTGGACTCCTTTCTTGAAGTATGCTCCACCTTCAGGACGCCGACGGTTAGTGATGATACAATCTGGTTGACCTTGTTCTCCTTCTCCCTCAAAGATAGAGCTAAAGACTGGTATGACTCAAGAAATGACATCATGAGTTGGGAAACAATGAAGAATGCTTTCTTGAGACAGTTCTACTCTATTGCAAGGTTGACACAAATGCGGCGTGCCGTGATAAGTTTTAGTCAAATGGGAGATGAGCAGTTTCATAATGCATGGGAGAGATTCAAGAAGTTGTTGAGAGAGTGTCCTCACCATGAGATCCCCTTGTGGCAGCTAGTTCAATCATTCTACTCTGGTTTGTCTCTAAAGGACCAAGACACAGTGGACTCTTCTTGTGGAGGAGTTTTTATGGCTAGGCCACCTGAGGAGATATGGCCTTTGTTTGAGCAGTTGGCTGAAGGATCAAGAATTCGAGCTTCTAGCATGATGAATGAAAGGGGGTATGCCTTTGGTGCTACACCTCCTACTCATGATGACTCAAGCCCGCAAGTGATGAAGATTCTTGGTGACATGGTGAACTTCATGAAGAACCAGGTGACAAATGCTCCTTGCCTCCCGGTCAATTCTATTGAGTTCTATGGGGAAGAAAAGAAGAAACCTCACTCCTATAGCTACCAGGAACCACAAAGTCCCACATACAGCTCAAGGTTTGAGGAAGAGGTTCTTTCTAGATTGAGAGTGTTTGATGATGTTCAAAGGGATGTTGTAAGGTTAGAAGAGAGAATAGAGCAACTATCTTCTATAATCGCTCTCCAAGAGGAAAAATTGTCTTCAAGACCCATCGTGAGCCACCATGAAGCAACTGGACCCATACCATCTTCACAAGTTTTCTACAGTCCACCCCCCATGCAAGTGCATCCCATTCACTCCTTCCAAGGCTATCCCCAGCCTTACACTCCTCCACCACCTTCACCACCTCAATTTCCCCAAAACTTCACCTTCCAACCCCAATTCTCTCATCCCCCTCAATTCCCTTCTCCACCTCAATTTCAACCCCAAGTATCACCTCCACCTCCTCCACAACCACAACATGCTCCCCCTCTCCACCATGAGCAAGGTAGTGCTGTGACAGTTCTAAGGAGTGAAAAAACTCTTGAGCATCCCGCAAGTCAAAGAAAGGTTGATAAAGCAAAGAAAAGGCAGCCAAGTGGTGATACTGTGATTGATATTGCTGAAGATGATGTTGTGATACCACATGTTGAGTTTGGGATTCCATGTGATCCACCACATATCCCTTGTACAAGTCCTACCATCCCTAGCGTTCCGCCTTATGTTCATGTAAGTGCAGCAAAAGCTAGTGATCCTCCATTTGTAGAAGCACTAGATGAGCCACCAGAATTGAAAAGGAGGCAAAAGCACAATGTTGACATTCTTGAGATGTTTCGTCAAGTAAAGGTGAACATTCCACTTTTGGATACTATCAAGAAAATCCCATCATATGCCAAGTTCCTCAAGAACCTATGCACTGTGAAAAGAAGGTCAACGGGGAGGATTCCAAAGAAGGTGAGACTGAATGAACAAGTGAGCTCCATCATACAACACTCACTTCCCGTGAAGAGAAAGGACCCAGGAGCCCCACTCATACCTAGTTACGTAGGGGGACATCGCATAGACATGTCCTTGCTTGATTTGGGATCTAGTGTGAATTTGATGCCATATCATGTCTATGTTGAGCTGGGCTTAGGCAAGTTGAAGCCGGCACATTTCACTCTCCAGTTGGCAGATAGATCCATAAAAGTGCCTAGAGGTAGAGTGGATGATGTCTTGGTAATGATAGACAAGGAAAAAGGTGCGGTGTTCCCGACGGATTTCATTGTACTTGATATGGAGCCGGAGGATAGGAAGATTCCCATCATCTTGGGGAGGCCGTTCTTATCTACAACTGATGCCGACATTCATGTACGCAGTGGCACCATGTCAGTCTCATTCATGGACATGAAGATCAACATTAACATGTACAAGACCCCAACCCGGCGAGTCCGAGATAGGGATATTGGACATGGTCACTTCACAAGTCCAAATGGGCATTTGAGAGAAGGACATCAAGGTGAAGAAGTTAATGATGATTATTGTGATCAAAGGGATGAAGAAAACAGACTGAGTGCAAAGGAAGGATGCATGTTTTGCAAGAATGGACACATGAGAATGCCAAACAGATGAAATTTGAAGAATCACCAAGAAGCCTAGCTGAAGGTAAGAAACTCAGCGCTTGTGGGAGGCAACCCACCTAGGTTTGGGAATTTTTGACCCAAACTACATTTTGATACTTTTTCTTTGTTTTTACATTTTTCCAAGAAAGCACACACACACACTCATATTTGATAGTTTTTGTATAGTTTTGATATGTGTATGCGAGAACAGAGTGAAACGAAGAAGAATAGATGAACGTTTGACAACGCATCAATAGAATATCAACTTGAGATCTATTTTTGATGTTTGAACAAGATTCGAGTCTCCTACTGCTGTTACAGTGCCCAACACGGCCGTGGTACATCAACACGGCCGTGGTGGTGCACTCACATTCAACAAAGAAATGATCAGAAAATTGCGAAAATCGGCTAAGTTTCGAACCAGGTCAGTACGGCCGTGCAAGGCAGCACGGCCATGGTACACGAAGCCACCACGTCCGTACCGCACATCACGGCCATGCAGCAGCCCGATTCCAGTAGATTTAAGTCAGAATTTGCAAAACTTTTTTTTCACTTGCTCATTTCTCCGAAGAACAGAACGGCCGTGCCCCGTGCCCTAGCGACCATGCAACGCTCCGCCCGCCCATTCCAACCCTCGAATCCCCACCAAATCACCCCCAAACCATTCCCAATCACTCCCCCACCATTTCCACTACCTTAATCTCTAGATCCCACCCATTCCATCCACAAACGCACCACTCTCTCTCCATTCCGCCCCAACAGCCCCGTTCTTCGGAGAAATATGAAATTTTCTAATTACACTTCATTTTTCGAGCAAGAATGAAGAAGTTTGCAAGGAAGGCAGTAGAGAAGACTAGGGGTGTCATCCCCTACCAAAGGAAGCCAAGGAACAGCCACCCCCAGTTGACGGAGGCGGAATTGGATGCCATAGTGGATCCTATCACTGAAGAAGTCACCGTACAGCCACAGCGGGGGGCACCATCTTCATCGCAGCCACCGCCGTCTGCCTCCCGACACTCCATCTCATCCGAGATACCTTCCGCCTCATCCGCGCGGCCGTCCATTTTAGCCGCACAGCCGTCCGTCTCCTCCGCGGAACAACTAGAGCCCGAGCCACGGTCACGACTACGACCCCGTCGACGACTCGTGCTAGCTGATGAAGATGATACTGATATGCCTGAAGTTGAGCAGCAACCAAGCCCGCCACAATGCCCGTTTTCACAACCAGAGGTTACTACAGGCAGGGCAAAGGAGCCCAAGCACCCTGGGTGCCTGACACGCAGAGTGTTAGCTACTCGATACACATGCCAAGCGTCAATGGAGGCAATGGGGTTCTTTCTCTGTTTTCAAGAATTGATGGAAAAATTGGGGCTTTTTGAAATATTGACACTGCTGTAGGAGTCATACATTGAGTTAACGCAGTAGTTCTTCGCCACGCTAGAGAAAGCAACAAATGATGACGAGAATGCAATTAAGGTAATGATTGGGGATAAGAGGTGGAAAATAACCTCAGAGATGCTAAATCAGATTTTTGCCCCAAGTGGAGAGATGGCTGCCCTCCTAGATGGAGGAAGGACAAAAAATGACTCTAGTTCCACATATCCAGCCATGTGGAAGTGCTTCACCGGCCAAAGTACATTTATAGCAGGGAAATCAAAGACAAGTGGTATTCACAGCCCATTTCTCTGCTATGTTCAGAAGGTGTTGGCAAACACCATCTTTGGCAGGTACAAAAATCAAGGCAGCTGCACCAACAAAGATCTTTTTGTGCTTGGTTGGATGGCAAAGGAGAGACATGTGAACCTGGGGGCGTTATTGATTGATCACATGAGGACAATACCGTCCAAGAGCACAAATCCATTTGTAATGGGAGGGATTGTAACATCTATTGCCACTGCCTTGGGGCATGACATGATAGGATATACAAAGGCAGAGGGTGGCAAGTTGGTTGATTTGCACTACCTGGATCGCTCATCCATGATTACAATTACAGATCAGAAGATCATTTACCAAATCAACCCACCTTACCCAGGAGTCACATTGGAGCTGCCTTACCATACTCCTCCCCTCATGGCACAGTTTGGACCAATGCCAGATTTTCTGGAAAAGTTGAGGAGGTACGAGGAGGAGAACCCCAAAGGAGAGGAAATCCCTGAGGTGAGGTTTGCAGGGAGTCCAGGAGAGCCTTCACAGGCGGCAGAGCAGAGGCGGACGGCAGAGGAGAGAGCGGCAAGACAGGTGAGGCAAAGAGAAGAAAGAATGGGAGCGTCAGAGCCACAACAGCCTTCAGTGAATGCATATGATATGGGTACCATCCATGCACAGCTGGAGGGCATTTAGGTGACACAGGACATAATTATACAGGCACATGAGGGCTTTCAGAGGACACATGATGCCATGTGGTTGGACCACCAGCATATGCATTACCAGGTCAACCACCTTTATCAGTTTCACAATGCCCAGGCCTAGAGGAACCCACAATGGGGTGAAGACTGGTGGAGTTCTTTATCAGGTTTTCAGGACAGCTATCCACCTCCACAGTCAGACTACTGGGGCGCCTACTACAGGCAGGGAGGAGCACCTCCACCACCTCTGCAGTGATCATCTACACTATCACCCTAGACTTTAGTGTCATGCTGAGGACATCATGGTTCAAAAGTTTGGGGTGGTAGGGCGGTATGCCCTCATTCTTATTTCACTCATTTTTGCATCTCATCTGCTATTTTACTTTTTGTTTGTTGTTTTTCATTTCTTTTGCTTGTCCTGCTATCTAGTCTAGAATTTTACTGCTTTGCACACTTGCATGCCATGTAGTTTGCTTCCTTGCTATTTTTGTCTAATTTTCGAAAAAATGCTCTTTTTGCCATGCATTGCATATCATGTAGATTTTTGGTAATTTTTGCATGTTTTAGCTAGGATTTGCTTGTTTGCTGTTTTAAGTTCAATAATATAGGTTTAGATGTGATTGGAGGCAACTTGGCACCATTTTGGCCAATGTTGCCCAAATTTGAGATTTCTTGTCTAAGAAGTGTGTTTTGACCCAATCTCTACTATTTTGAGTAAAAATGATGACCTTTGACAAATGTAAGTGAATTAACATTGTTTGTTGCTGAGTGGTATCAATGTTTGACTTTTTACACGTGAATCACCTCTCTTATGTTTGTGATTGAATTGGTTGAATTGTGAAATTGAGCAAGCTTTGAACGCTTAGTGTTTGTGGAATTGCTTGTTTGATATATCAATTTCATTTTGTTCATTCATGTGGTGTGATATCTTGGATGAAGTGTTGGATTAATTCTCATGCAGGATGTCTTATGTGGAAAATCATACCAATGACCCCTTTTTGACCTGACTATTCTTCCACCATCTTCGTACCCCTCCGCCTCATAAAAAGATGCCAAAGTGCACATATTAGCCGTGGCCACCTCCAAAAGTTTGGGGTGGCCACATCTTTATCTCCCCACTTCACTCTATCCACCATATGCCCCATCTACACCAAGGGCAAGAAAGAAAAGAAAAAAAAATGAAAAAAGCAAAAGAAAATAAAAGGATGCTCCTATTTAAGAGCATTCAAATAAAGAAAAGATGAGTGTGTAAAAACACTCCAAAAATCTTACCGCAACCCTTTCTTCCACTTTCATACCCATTGAGCTAGGAAACATCAAACTGAGCTCATTTCACCCTTTTCCACAGCCACGTGGGTCATTTGGTGTGATTTGAAATATAATATTGAATGCATGAATGGGAAACAACACTCCGAGTCATTCTTGATTAACGCCACCATGAAACGGTTTACCTGGAACTTTATGGAAGAAATATGGATAACTTGTGTATTCTATACGCTATATTTGAAGTTCATATGCTTTGTGCTCTTTTCATGATTGGTTTGTGAAAGCAGGAGAGAAGAGAGGTGAAATGCATGCACTTAGTCATCTTTGATCCCATTCAGCAACAATCGTCTTTTATATTGCATTTGTCATTTCTTTTTGTGAAAGTTTGTAGAGAGATTGAGTTGGAGCATACTTGAGGACAAGTATGTTTTAAGTTTGGGGTGGTGATGCAACCCTATTTTAGGGCTTCATCTTGTGTTATATTGCTCTTGAATCACATATATACCTGTTAGATTGCATGTCATTCCCCCTAATATGCTTATTTGTATAAAATGCACTTATGGACATTATTTGCATGTTTTTCAGGCATTTGGACTACACTGGATGGAAGAGAGAGATAAGGGGTGATCCTAGGGTTCCTATGTACTTGGAGAGGCCCAAAGTGAATCCTAATGCCCCCTCGACCTACCCCTAGTGGCCAAAGATCAATTGAAGCAAAGCTATCAAAAAAAAGTCAAAGACTCAAGTCAAAGTGCTGCCCCAGGACCCAGCACGGCTGTGGTACCACAGAACGGCCGTGCTAGGTCACTTAGAAATCGACAGGTTCAACCTCCAAATCAAGCAGAAGGCAGCACGGCCGTGCAGAACAAAACGGCTGTGTCACAGCAGAGCACCACGGTCGTGCCCCACAAAACGGCCGTGGCACAGTAGAGCACCACGGTCGCGCCATCCACCACGGCCGTGGCACACCACCTCCACCACGGACGTGGCCGTTTTGACAAAAACCCTGTAACTTTGCTATTTTAATTCCCACGACCGTGCCCATCCACCACGGTCGTGGCCTATCCTACCCACCACGGCCGTGCCACTCACAGAATCCAGCCACTTTTCCACTGCTTTCCCCATTTTGCCCCTAACTTAACCCTAGACCCCCTAGACACCTATATATACCTAGGTGGCGGCTGGAGCACGAGGCTAGCTACCTTCTACCCCTTCCTAGCTACCCAAATCGCCACCCACTCCATTCCACTCCATATCCACCTCAAATCCACTCCATTTCACCATTTCCACCACATAACCCCCCATATCTAAGCCTTCCATCCACTTCCCTCCATCATTCCACACCATTTCATCCAAGCAGAAGAAGGAGGACGTCCCTGCAACTGCTGGAGAGGAGGACTTCTTCATCTACACCGAGCTCCATGGCTACTTCTTCCTCTTTCTTCTTTCTTTTTGTATTTTGCTTTGTTATGAGTAGCTAGCCCCCCTGGGTGGGCTGTTTGGGGGAAATTATGTTACTTTGATACCATGTTGGGGGGAAAATGACATGTAAACTTTGTAATTCCATTTGTTAATGATTATATTCTATTTCTATCTCATTTTCCATGGATTTCTTATTGATTTGTGTGTGGAATCACCTAGGAATTTAGGCAAATTGTTTATATGTGTGAATTTTGGGATGTGCCCCTAGGTCCAATTCTTGGATCCCTAGGTTGCCTCCCATCTTCCTACATCCTAATCAATCTCCCTAAACCTAAGTGAGAGATCTAAGTAGCTAGATTAGATAATTCTAGTGCAATTAGCATGGAGCCTTCTCAAGGCTAGAATGTGGGGGAATTGGGGTCCAAAACCCTAATCTCACCTCCCCATTACTACGTTCGACCCCTAATTGCCCTAGGAATGTCTAATGTAGAAACCTAGACTTGATTAGACTCTAATTGGATTGAACCTAACCCCTAACCCAATTGAGCCTCGTAAGGGTAGTAGGGGGTGTTAGGGACTAGTTCCCCTATACACAACCTAGCATATCCATGGCCAGTTAGTAGCTTAGGTTAATCCATTAAACTCTAACTTGTTGTTTGGTTTGGATAATCTAAATGGAATCATAATGTTCATATGTCACCCCCCAACTTAAGTGATAAGTTCATACCCCTAAACAGCCCACACTTCTCTTCATTGCTTAAAACCCTAGTTTTGTGCTTGCTTAGCTTAATTAGCTCTTTCCTTGCTTAGTTAGCTTCTTTCCTTACTCTTGCCTTGTTCATGCTAGCTTAGCTCTTTAATTGCTCTTTTGCTTCTCTCTTGCTTGCCTTAGTGTAATTTGCACTTTCATACCTAGCTTAATCCTTTCTTGCTTGTTTATCCTTAATCTAGTCTAGGGTTAACGTAGATTTCATTCTTGCCTTTAATTGCTTGCTTGTTCATCCTTAGTTAACAATCAAAATCACCTTTAAACCCTTAACCCTAGTCTCTGCAGTAGGAACCTAGCCAAACTAACCTAGCTCTAGCACCCCCTCTTTTCCCTGTGGATCGACCCTATACTTGCCACCTTCCTATACTATGACACGACCCCGTGCGCTTGCGGGTGTAGTTGTTTTAGTAGACGTAGGTGTGTTAGTTTAGGTCTTATAAATTTTGAAAACAAAAACCCATCACGTGTGTTCCGACCTCGTGGGGCGTAAAAGCACCACTAGCGGAATCACACCAAGCTCAAGTCGATCTCATTGTCTGGGAGGTCAATTGGTGAACCGTCTTCTACAAATTCATCCATCATAATGTGTCCATCATATTGGCATCATATAAAATTTTGTAGAATACAACATGCACATATTAGGTGACATTGTGAATGCCCGAGATACGTCGTGCCTTTTTTTAGGTAAGAAAACTTCCTCTTCAACACACTAAATGCTCTTTTAACAATACTACATAATTTTCTATGTCCATGGTTGAACATCTCCTTCTTGTAGTTTTATGTGTGTGCAGTTTCCCCAATACTCAGCTATATGGTAAGATGTGTTGCAATATAGCGCAAGGAACTGACAGGTGTTGGCATAACATGCATCAACCAAGTAATACTTTTTGGTGGGTACTTTGAAACCGTATGTGGTCATGGCTAATTGTAGGATCCTATGGTATGTTGTAGAGCTTCCCACTCAGTTAGGACATACATAAACTCCATGAAGAAGTCTATTATAGCCATGACATTTAGTGAGACAAAACCCTTTTCTATTTTGATAACAATTTTTCTTATCACATCTCACCAAAACTGGGATGTGTGTCCTATCAATTTCCCCAATGGCATCCTAAAATAAGGTAGTTTAGGGTTCAACTTATGAAATAAAAGTTGTCATGCATCACAATTTTTGGTGATAACTATTACCTTGAAGTAAGGGTAGAACCGTGGGCTCTCCAAGATGTGACGTTGCAACATTGTGGTTGTGGTTTGCATGATAATATATTCTTGACGCAAGACACACACCATGTCCAAAATTTTATTAAAATTCCTACTTATGGTCTCACAAGAGTCAATGTAATCCTCAACTAAAACACGATTGGTATGGCCATGGCCAACCATCTGTAGAAAGTAGCATACGACCTCGACCGATGAGATGCCTCTACTACTATGTAATAAGCCATGACTCTCAAGCTTGTCCACGGGGGATAAAACAGCCTACAGATGCATTTGACACATGCCATACGCCCTATGTTCATGCCCAATTATGATTTCTAACACCTTTTGGTGCCCACTCCTAATACTAACTGGCCTAGGTATTAGATGTTGTATGTCGTCATCATTGGGGTTGTCCAGGATGGCGGTCGCTATTGAGTCAGCTATTTAATCAACAATGTGATTTGCTGGCCCATACACGATATCTAAAATTTGTGTAACTAGGTCTGGTGGGTGTGTATGGTCACTAGTAGCTATGATGCCTAACAATTAAAATGATGACAACAAGCCTAAGATAACATGAAAGGGGGTGCATAAACAATACTACTTCAAAAGTAGATAGGAAAGTCAAATTGAAGTGTTTTGCTACGAAATAAATATACAACAATAATCAAATTTACCCAACATTCCCAAATTTAATAAATAATACAACAAACATCTAACCAGGATATTGAAAATTCTTTCAAAATTGGTCGAGCTTATGGAATCGTAGCATGCAAGAGTTTGTCTATGGTGCTTGACCTTTGCTAGTCCTACTTGTGCCAACGTCATTACTGCCAGCATGTCATATGGATGTCATACTTGATGTGTTATTGAAAGGCAAAGGGGGGACTGCAAAGCAAATCCCTAAGAGATATGAAAGAGGGGGTATGGAAGGTGGTGACATTGCATTAGCTAAGTGGGACCTTTACCAAATGTCTTGAAACCATAACAAAAAAAATTGTGGGGTATTTCGTAGGTTGAGGTAGATATTGTAGTTGGTTCACTCCTTTATGGCATTAACAAGAGTTGTAAAAATAGAGATAGAGGCATCTGGGAAAGTTTCATGGAAATGCTGCAAAATCATTGCAAACTCTTCCTTTTCAATGGTTCATGTGTCCAACTTGGTGCCTAACTTGTCTACCTTTGCATACACCTTTGTGAATTCGAATACCACATCACTAGTCAATGTACGTCACTCAAGTGTCATTGATGCGTCACTTCATGTGCATATGGTCTAGTAGGAGTGCTTGCCCCAACACTTTGGTTATCCATTCACACATGATCTCCCTCACTCGAGGTGCCAAAATAGCCCATGACTACTTCAACTCTAATGCTATCTACATTGACGGGAGTATCAGATGTATCTAAATCGACAACAACATCAGAAGGCAACGACATACTACTATTATCTATTTGCTTAAGATATTGTGTGGTGTCCTCTAGCAATGTTCCTCTCCCCCATCAACTTGATGTCGTGGTAATGGTAGAAGGGTCTGCTAATCAATCTTGCTAGATCCTTATTTCCCCATTGTCAAACACTCTCATTTAGGAGGTTAAATTTAAGTGCAACACATGAATGTTATGTGGGTGTATTATTCTACATACCATAAGTGTCTCCCTCCACTCCGAGGTGTCAGGAAACATGGGATTGTGCATGGCCTCATCCCATCCAACACCACTCTTGTTGGTCACAAGTTTCAACTTCACAAATTCCTTCCTCAGGTTCTTCTACCAAGTTTGGACATGTTAAAATGTACAGTGTGTTCTCCCCATCCTATTTTTCCAATCATGGAGTGTCTCCCTCCAAGCCTCCCTAGAAAATTGCCCATCTATACACCTACCTATGTCAAATCGGCTTCCTCAATGCTGCAACTAGAGCCTCATCAGACTCCATCGACCATACAATACGGAGCTTGGGATCTGCATAAGACATACTAGTAATGGTGCTACAATAGATCATGATAGTGAGTGTTCTTAAATGAAACCTTAGTCTACCATAAAATTTAATGTAATCTACATAATACTGACACTTTAGTAATATAGTTGGATCCAAATTCAGATGCATTAAAAAAGTAGCCATGTGTCCTAAGTTGTGCGTCCTGCCATGTGTTCAATTATTCTATATAATTCATGTCATTATTAGTATGTACACATATGTACAAGCGGGGGGGGGGGGAGCTATTTTGCATATGCAAACATATTAGCTATGCCTCACATAGTACAAAACGATTACATAATAAAACCAGGGACATTTATGCAAACACATGGACTACTGAATGCTTACTCGACCCTAAGCACATTTTATTAGCTATGCCCTAAGTACATTTTGTTATCTATGCCTCACAAGGATGAGTCTATAGAGATATAAATTCATGATGAAGTTATTAAATCTGATTCTGTATAACTATTATTTCCTTATAGATTAGATGTTTGAAGAAAGAGAATCAATGACATTATATTGAGAGACCCTATAACGTGGTTAAATGACACATGTTTTAATTCAATTCCATATAGGATCCATATACAGAGAACATATTTAGTGGACAATAAACTTTGGCATTAAAATATAAAATATATTTCATAATATTAAAGCAATGGGATAGCAACATTTCATGTTTAACACCTAGTCAAATTAGATCATGATTAAATCTAAGGTAGATACAAGGAAAACTAGATTATTTCTGAACTATTTGCATACATGGAAAACTCTACAGAAGGTTCATGTGGGGTGATAGAGGGAAGTCCTCACTAACCACTTCCAAAGAAAGAAATAGGTCTGGATAAAGGATTGGAGCGAAGTAGGAATGCAGGTGGGAAGGGGAACTGATGATTGCTACTTCTAAAAAATCCCCCCTTCATATATATGTTATATTTCATATACATGTGTAGGTAAATTCATATATAGTTATGATGAATTAAAAATTTGCACAAAAAGACTAATATTGAATATATACAATTATATTATTGCATATTTGGATGCATTAACATATATGCAATAATATGGGTATATGTCAGTAACATATTTGGATGCAAATTCAAATGCTTGCTACTTCTGACAAACTTTATGGTGGGGTGTGAAATATTTCATGGAGCAATATAGTTGTCTAAAATATTTTCTAGATGCATGAGATGTGATGCTAAAGAAGAAACTACAATAAAATACCTTCATCGATTTTTTAATAGTAAAGAATTAATAATCATTGAGCTAATTATTTATTTACGTGGCAATATAGTCAAAATATGATCTAAAAATCATTGAGTGAATCAAATTTTCTGACATAACCATCATATGTATATTTCTCAAGTGTAAACTAACTTTAGGGCAAGATTATGACTTTAAATGTCATTACAAACCCTAATTATGGTATTTGAGTGTTCTAATTTAGAGATTTGTTTACAGTGAGCAGTTTAAAGTGAACGTTAATGCCTTTGTGACCAATAGAAGTAAGGGAACAATTGTGAGGTACGTCATAACAAACCAATTGGGACATTGTATTATAAGATGATGTAATCATGTGAATATTTTAAAAGAAGTGACCAACTATAGTCAGGGTATTAAAGGTAAGTGTTATGCATTAACAATTTGTCAAACAATTGATATTATAACTTACAAAATGAAAATATGGACTGACATGAATATAATACACACTTACATATACATATAGACACACACATAGGTCAAATCCAACGAGATTCTTCCTATAATCATTGAGCTAATTGTACATTTACATGGCAATAATCAAAATGGGGTCTAAAAATGGGTATTTGTCAAATATAAATCGACTTTAGGGAAATATTAGGGCTTTAAATGTCATTACAAATGGAAGTAATATGTTCATATGGAAGGACCCATGGATTCCTAGAGGGTTGCTTTTGTCTGAATGCATTGGTTGGATAATATCATCAATCTAGGTGGAGACCAGTATGTCAAACTGCAAAATTTCATATCTGACGATAACTGGGTGATTTCTGATAAAAGAAGTTTAGACAACTTCAAAAAGACTGGAGGCTATTTTTTAAAAAATTTACAACTCAATATGTTCTCTGGATAATTGGTTATGATATTGTTTCTTGTTGTCTTCTGTGTGAGCAAGAGTGTCAAATTGCCACACATTAGGGGCTGTTTGGATGGTGTAGTTAGATGCAGTATTGTATTTGGCAACGGTGTTCTGAATACCATTTTGACAATGATTGTGTTTGGATGTTAATCGTTGTAATTAATGAAAACTGGTATTTAGACTGTCATAATTTGACCATGTGTAGATTGTCACGTTTGAAATCACGCCAATATTGGCATAATTTGGAAAGACCATGAAACGAGCAGTTATTTCAAGCCATACGTGTCGTTTTGCAACTCAACGGCAATGCGCTTTCCCCGCAGCTCACTTTCCTCTTTCACCTCCTCCATTGCTTCCTCCTTCGACCTCCCCGATTTCGTTCGTCTCCAACCCCACCCACGGTGGCTCGTGGGATCAGGTTGACAGTGGCGTTAGCAGTCCCACTATGATCGGTGAGTGTACTCGAAATTGGCGTCAGTAGAGGTTCACGCCCGAGCATCTTCCTCCGTCGTGCCACCTTTACCCCATCGCCGCATTCCTCTCCTTCACATTTTCTCCATCGCCTGCTACCCTTTGTCATCTTCTACCTTGCCTGCATACTTCTCTTGACTATGCTACCGCCTTCCTCCCATACACATGTTCATCTACAGTCTGCTACCTCCATTCCCACCGCCTTCTTCTTCTCCATGTTTTCCTCTGCTGCCTGCCACTTCCTTCCTCTCCTTCACTTTTCATCCGCCGCAGGCCACCTTCACCTTTGTTGGGCATTCTTCTCCTTCACCTTTCCTCCACCGTCTGCAACCTTCATTCAATGCTTTCTTCGTCTAGCATTTTTCATGGGCTTGTTTGACGAGCAGCCGTAAGTGACCGAAGAGATAAAAAAACTCATAAATGCTTGGTGCTAATCCAAATGGAAACACCTAGACGTATACTACTTCTAACTACATGGATTTCAAGTGCAGGTTATCTAAACTCCATCTGCAGTGATAAAGGATGTACCCAAACGACCCCTTAGTGTTCTTTAAAGTGGTTGTTCTTGGGGAGATCATAAGTAGGGCTTGTCAAAATAAGGGTTGTCAAAAATAGGGTTGTCATGATGGGTATTTAGTAAAAAATAAGGTGTCATTTGGGCAGATTGGGTGGTGTATTTCTAGAAGCACTTTCAATGGGTATTGTGCATGACAAACTAATTATATAATAAATCATAGAAACACCAAGGACATTTATGCAAACACATGAAATAATGAATGCTTACTCGGACTAAGTACATTTTATTAGCTATGCCTCACAAGGAATCTGGTTGTTAGTTAGGAAACTAGACCATCTACAAGCTTAGCATGGTACAATAATAGAGACAATTTTATAAGCCTAATGCTTAGCTAGTATTATGCAACAATAGAAAATATGAAAGAAGGTAAACAGATTGAGGATGAGTCTACAAAATATGAATTCATGGTGAAGTTATTACTATTACTTCTATATAACTGTTATTTCCTTGTAGAGTGGATGTTTGGATAAAGAGAATCAGTGACATTATATTGATAGATCCTATAACGTGGTTAAATGAGGCATGTTTCAATTCAATTCCATATAGGATCCATATACATAAAACATATTTAATGGACAATGAACTTTGGCTTTAAATTTATAAAACTTTTCACAATATTCAAGAAAGGGGAACATAACATTTCCTGTTTAACACCTAGTCAAATCAGATCAAGATTAAATCAAAGGTAGATATAATGAAAACTAGATTATTTCTGAACTGTCTGCATACGAGGATTCATATACATGTGTAGGTAAATTATATACCTAGGTATGTTACAATATATCATATACATGTATAGGTAAATTTATCCATACAATGATTGCAATCACCACTAAGTAGATATTTTCTTATACCGACAACAACAATTAATTATCATATGTTATTCAAATGGCATGACATACGATTACCATATCAACCAACAAACATGCTTAAAGTAGAAGAAGAAAATAACTATTGGAACGATTTTCATTTCAAAATCAATAGACATTGTCTCAGAAAATCATTGTCTTAGCACATTTAATGACATCAATAATAATTTCACATAGTATGACACACATATATTAGAATCATTTCACTATGTGGGAAAATAGTTTGGGGGGAATGGTGGGAGGGAATACCTAAAATTGTAGAAACGTATACAGATTTGCCAAGAAACGTCTAGGTCGAGAATGAGAAAGAACATAATAATAAAATGCATACATGTTAATATGATTCTATGATCAGAAGATAGAATGCAACTATAACAAATCCAGTGGAAAAGTCAGCCTACCTAAGCAGTAAGGAGAGCCTTGTTGGCTAAATTGGACATTAATATACCCTTTGTTTTGATGATGACAAACATTTCATTGTTGTGTATCTAACATGCTACTTGAGTATTTCAGGGTTCAAAGGAATAAGAAAATCCTACCAAGTGGGAAGATGAAGATAACCAAGTGGGAAGATGAAGATAAAAGCAAATTGAAGATCAAATGCACTTAATTATATAAATGCTCATGATTGTACTCAAATGTAAACACTTGTACAAAAATATAATGTATAAGTACTTTGACATTATGTAAATCAAGCATTAATTCTTCCTTACCCACATATAAACCTTAGATAGATTTCCCCCAAAGTTAGAGTCACCCACACACATTGAAACACACACTAAGTAGGTGATTCAAAAGTCTAGAATAGGGACACCCTTGATCGAAGAAATTGTCGACCGAGACACACTCGGTCGAAGAAATTGTCGACCGAGACACACTCGGTTGAAGTTCTTGTCGACTGAGAAACATCTCAGTCAAAATTGTGAGCACTGTTCAACAACTTACACAATTGTGCTCTAAATTAGCATTCGGTCAAAAATAACCTCGACCGAGTAAGAAATGGTCTAAAGCTTGCGACCGTTAGACTGGGTGGTTGGTAGTTAGGAGTTGGAAATAGACATTGCAATACTTTTGTCTTGAACCCAAGATCGGTCGAAGAGAACCTCGACCGGGACACAGTTCGGTCGACCGAGCAGGGTTCTGGATTGTTCTTTTCAAGCACAAACAATTAACAATTACTAGCGAACCAATGTACACCTAACAGCTAGTTAAGCACTAAGAACACTCTAGACACTCCCTAGAACGTCCCTAGACACTTGCAAACTGTAAGGACCCTGACCTCCATTTTGGGCTTATCCTGTTTGCTTTGCCTAACCCTTGTGCTTAGTTGCTTGATAATCACCTCTAGTAGTGATTAGGGTTTGTTTGTGCTTTGTTGAGGGCTGGAGGTGCTACTTGAAAATAACCCAAGTTTAGGGTTTATGAGCAAGTTTGTCACCTTGAGAGATGTTTTTCTCTCTCCTTACTTCCTCTAGAGTTGAGGAAGGATTGGGCTCATTGCTTGAGTTGCCTTAGGCTTTGTTGAGCTCTGTTGGGCCTTGTTTTGCTTTATTTGGGCCTTGCTTTGCCTTGTTGGACCATGTATCAGGCAAGAGAGCTTTGTGTCGGCCATGGGTCTGTGTCGGGCAAGGAAGTGAGGTGTATCGGCCATGGACCATCTTTGACCTTTGGCTTCATTTGTGTCACCACTCTAGTGGACACTTGGTGCATGGTGCTTACATGTGGCAATAGCCTTGGACATGTGGTCGTGGAGAGATGAGAAGGTGGCATTGCCCATGGACAAGTGTCCCTAGGTGGGCGACACATTGCCTTGTTTTCTCCTCCACCCTCTTCTATATATGTATCTCCTTTCTCTTGCTAAGGATCCCTTTAGTTCCTTAGTTTCCCCTCTTCCTTGGTGAACGACACCTCTCCTTTGCAACCTTGCTGGCTGATACTCTTGAAGGAGCTAAGTTTGGTGGCTGATCCTTCTCCTTGGAGTCTCCTTCTTTCTCTTGTGGTGGTGCTTGAGCTTAAAGCTTGGAGCTTTGGAGCTTGCTTAAGGTGGGTAACATAAATCCTAACCTTATCTATACTACTCCCTTTCTTGTTGCATAGTATGTTTCATCTTGATCAGCCATGTACCTTGTTGAATATACTTCTTGCTTAGTTGTATCTTTGATCTTGTTGGATATATGATCTTATTGCTATAATGGATGTGTTACGTGTGCTTTGACCTTGGTGGCCAAACCTTATGTGTAGAGTTTCTTGGGCAAAACCCCTTTCTCTTCTTTGGTCTTGAGAAGTGAGTTCGGCTCTAGTGATATCGGCAACACCCCTCTCACTTGGTTGTTGAGAGGTGAGTCTATACTCTAGTTGCTTGGGCAATACTCTTCTCTCACCATGGATTTGAGGGGTGAGCCTTGGTTGTATGTTGACCTGGTAATGGTTGAGAGTTGGCCGATGCGGAAATGATCCATCTGTTGACTCAAGGTCAATTAGGTCAATGTTGACTCACGTCTAAATTGACTAAACCTGTGTTTTGATTATGACTAACCATTCCACATATTGGTGTCTAATGTCTCTAATTGAGTGATTTCAGATTAGGTATAGGCACACTCCAAATGCCCTAACTTGTGCATATCAAATTGGAGAAAAGACAAGTCAAAGTCATACAAGTGCACGTTTTTGTAATATGATGTATATCCATTAGAATCATGTTGTAAATCACTTGTAATGATTGTATGACTTGTAATTAAGCTTAGAAAAATATCAGGAGCACTTAGATCGAATATTAGAGCACTTTAGATGCAACTTTGAAAATTGATTACATGCACTTTGTCGGTCAAGTTTTGCAGCCTGAAAACTCGACCAATCATCCTTGATCAATTTTCTGGAGATTGCATCGGTCGAGTTGTGTTTACACAGAACTCGACCGATGGAGTAACTGACCAAATCAATTTTCATTGGTCGATCGAGTTTCCTCAGGACAAACTTGACCGATGGTCTGAATATCGACTTTGTCTTTTACTCTATCGGTCGAGTTACCCTTATAGAAACTCGACCGATTGCACTGTACAGAAAAGTGCAGAAAAGTGTTTCTAGCCGTTGTGGAATTGCAACAAGTGAAAATAGATCCGTTGCAAGCCACAAAACGGCTAGTTTTTGTTCTCAAGTGTTCCCAAAGGCTAAGAGGCATCCCCAGCTATAAATAGGACCCCTTGGGCTTCATTCCAAGATTGAGCATTCATTGAAAACTCTATGTGAGGTTCCTATTCTATAGTTGAGTGCTTCCTACAGCCTCCTCTCTCTCTCTAAGCTTAATCACTTGCTACATCCATTAGAGTGAGTAGGAAATCTATAAGAGAGCTAGTCCTATATGTATATCTTGTGAGGCTCTCACTTCCACCACCTCCTTTTCTCTCATTTCCAATCATGAAGATGAAGGTTCTCTCTCTTGTCTAAGAGAGGTGAAGAAGAATAAGGGAAGGAGTCCCTTGGTGAAGATCAAGGATGAAGACTTGGAGCTAGAGTGGGTAAGTCCTTGGAGAAGGCAGAAGACTCAAGCTCAAGTGGGTAAGACCTTGGTGAAAACTTCTCCGAGTGAAGGTGAAGTTAAAAGCTGAAGATCCAAGAAGAGTGGGTGATCCCTGCAAGGCTGAAGACTTGTGCAAGAGTGGGTAAATCCTTGGAGAAGGCCGAAGACTCTAGCAAAGTGGGTAAGTCCTTGGTAAGGTTGAAGACTCTTTGTATTGGATAGGTGAGTCTTTTGTTTGGTCATGCATTGTATGTCTTATGAATGAATATAAGAGAGCAATAGTTTGGAAGTCCTAGAGGTTGACCTCTCTAGGAAAGTGGACTAACACACTTCTAGTTTGAAGTGTGGAACCACTCTAAATAGCTTGTCTAATTGGTGCATGTTCAATCTCTCTCTCCCTTGCTATGTATATTTTAGTTGCACTCAAATGACCTTTTTAGCAACCTTATCTTGTCATATATATTGAAGGTTTAATGACTTTTATTTAAGTGTTTTCAGCTCTATTCATCCCCCTCTAGAGCATCTAATCACCCATATAGGATCCAACAATTGGTATCAGAGCGGGTGTTCTCCAAGCATACTTCAATAAGTAGGAGAAGATGGGTGACTACCTAGGAGGGAGATTCTCCACCAGCCTTCCAATCTTTGATGGGAGCAATTTCCTCTATTGGAGAAGAAGGCTTCAATTGTACATCCAAGGATCAAGTCTTGAGATGTGGCAAATGGTGAACAGCCCATACATGCTACCAAAGACAAAGATTGAAGAATGGGATGAAGCTACCTTGGAGAAAGCAACCTTGAATGCTAGAGCCATGCACAACCTATATGCCTCCATGACCCCCACCGAGTTCAATTAGATTTCTTCTTGTGAGACGGGCTATGAGGTATGGAGAAAGCTATGCATCACTTATGAAGGGATAAATCAAGTGAAGGAAAGCAAAGTCTACATGCTGAAAGGGCTGCTTGAGAACTTCAAGATGGGAAAGGAGGAGAGCATAGCAAACATGTACTCAAGGCTCAACACCATTGTGAATGGTCTTGATGTTCTAGGACATCCTATGTATAATGGAGAGATCAACTCAAAGATCCTTAGAACTCTCCCCAAGAGGTGGGAACCCAAGGTGACTTCAATTGAAGAAGCAAGGTCTCTTAAGGATATTCCTATTGAAGAGATCATTGGAAATCTACAAGCACATGAAGCCACACTTGACAAGAGGGAGGAAGTAGAAAGACAAGAGAAGAAAGAGGTAAAGAGAATGAAGAAGGCTGAAATGAAGGCTCAAATTGAAGCTATCATGGAACAAGTCTCTCCATACTCTCAAGCTAAAGAAGATTCCATGTACTCCAAGGGTCGACTCTACAAAGGCAAGTCCTCCTCCATCTGGTGCTTCACATGTGGAAAGAAGGGTCACTACAAGGAAGATTGCCCACAAGGCAAAAAGACCCATCTTCACAAGAAGAAGGAGAAATGACACTCAAGCTCAAGTGGCTCCTCCAACTCAAGCTCAAGTGAAGATTCAAGTGAAGGATCAAGATCAAGCCTTAGTGATGAAGGAGAATGCCACTTTGCTCTTATAGCATCAACAAGTGAAGACTCAAGTGAGGTAAATCTAAACTCTTTAGATAAAGAATCTTTGATTGCAATTATTCATGATATTTGTGCCTCTCTTAAGTCTTCTAAAAGGAAAAAGAAAAAGCTTGCTTAAATTATTGATAATTTGCATGTAGAATTAGATGATCTTGAACATGCTAATTCTTGCTTGCTTGATGATAAAAGTGATTGTCTTAGTCAAGTAGATTCTCTTAAACTTGAAAATGCTAGTTTGATTGATAAGATTAGATTTCTAGAAGCTCAACCTCTCATGCCTAGTTCTAATGAAGAGCATACTTTCATTATTGATTCTATCATGCATGATATTGATGTTCTTAAATCTGAAAACAAGGACAAAGATTTTGTGTTGCAAGAACTAGAAACACAAAATGCCTCCTTGCTTGCTAAAATCAATGTGCATGAATCTTGTTCTAGTTCTACTAGTAGAGAGAATGATGTTGCTGCTCTTCATATTGATAGAAATTCTTACTTAACTAAAGCTCTTTGCTTAGAAAATGATCTTTTGCATGCTAAAGAAAATATAAATCATTTGTCTTGTACTATTGCTTCTCTTAAGCATGATAATGATAGTTTGAGATATTCTTTGCAAAGATTCTTAGTTGGTAAGAAGAGCCTTAATGATATCCTACACCATACCACTAAACAAATTGGTAGACATGGTCTAGGGTATGATAGTAGTCAAGGAAACAACAAAGATAAAGGACCTCCAATATTCCATGGAGAATCCTCTAGTTCCAAGACTATGGGCACATGCAACTATTGCAATGAAATTGGTCATTATTCTACTTGTTGTCCTTTTAGGAAAGAAACCAAGAGAAATAGGACTTGGGTTGCTAAACTAACCCCTCCGGACCCAAAAATATGATTGGGGACCATTTCATCTTTCTTCTTGTAGGTACTTACAAATGAATTGATTTGAGTTATTAAATTGCAAATTGACTTCTCAATCCACATGAAAGAAGAAAGGTGAGATGTGCAGACGGTGACAACAAGTTGAAAAAGCAATGGCAAGCACAAAGGTAATGTTTTCTTGCTTGTAACCATTTCTAACTTGTTTTTGTCAAGTTAGTGTGCACTATACATATGGTTTTTGAGTCAAAAGTGGTATTTTTGTGTTTCTCTTCACACTCTTGCTCAAAAACTATTTCTAATGCTTCTATAGTGCATTACTAACTTGCTTAGACATGTTTGGATATGGTTTGTATATTTAGCATGCCTTTAAATATGTTTTTATGAAATATATGTGCTTTTTGACAGCTGGTCTGTCAGTTGCGTTTGTCCTGTTAGAAACTCGACCGATAGGCACCAATGGGTGTTGCCAGCAGTTGTCATCGGTCGAGTTGTCAATGCACAGAACTCGACCGATAACACTGTGCACAGAATACACAGTTGGCTTATTGAATGAGAATTTCCCTCTCAACTAGATTTTCTCAACCAATAGCCTTATTCTTTGGCACTCTCATTTGGTACCTTTATATATGCATATTGCCATGTTCTAAATTTCCTATCTTGCTTACAACTCTATCTCTCTAATTTCTCTAAATTGGTATATCTATATCTTATAATTACTTGCTTTGAGTTGTTGTGCAGGTTTTGATGATGATCTCTTTGGATCTCTTGGTTGTGTCTTAAATTGCTTCTATTGTACTCTAACTTGCTACATCTATCTAGGTGTATATCTTGTTTTGATACAACCTTGAGGTTCTTAGGGGTAATCATCTTATGGTAAGGATGCATATCTTGTGAGTCATATCCTTTCATGCTTCTAAAATTGCTTATCTCTTTGTTTGGATATATCTCTACATATACTCATAGCTTGCTTTATCTTTTGTATCTTTTGGTATCTCTTGCTATGATCTAGATCCTACTAGTAGTCTTAACTTGTGATATCATCTACTAGGAGTTCATATACATGTATTTCTAACCTTGTTTATAATTGGCATCTTTGCTCATATATGTGCTATGCTTGTATCTTGTCTCATACATGCTCAAGCTTGTTCCTTGAATTGCATATCTACTATGTTGAGTTGCTTGGATAACATTGTGATGCAGGGTACATAGATCTACATTATATGTAGAAATTGGCGTATTCTTGGATTTTATGCAGATTTTCTCTAGTTTTAGTTTTTGCTGCAAGTGTAGTGTTTTTCATGCAGAAATGACCTTCTGAGCAAGACTCATTGCCTGCGATGAGCTCTGATGGTTTTTGGTCAAATTCTATCATCTTGAGGGTCCAAATTGCATGTTATTGTTTTTCTACAACACTTTATCTTGCATTTTGGGTTGTTCAAGTATATGCTTTAACTTGCTTTTCTTTCTATGCTTGGACAAGCCGCTATCTGTGCTCTTCTACTCTCCTTATATATATTTGTGTTATCTCCTTTCTCTTTAACAAGTGATGTTTCTTATTTCTTCATAACCCCACTTTATGAAATGACAAAGGGGGAGAAAGGTGTGTCTTCTTTTAAAAGAGGAAGAAGGCATGTCTTTCATGAAGAGGAGAAGCATGTTCATGTAAAGGGGAGAAGGTAAATGGGAGAAGACATATATGTGTATAACATATATGAGTAGAAGACATGGTTTCTATAAATGTTATGAAAGCTAACCATGCAGGAGAAATAGAATCAATTGAGGGGGAGTATGAGAACTCCATGTGCATCAATTGAGGGGGAGCATATAAGCTCAATCCTATTGAAACCCCTAGATTTATCCAAAGGTATGACTTTATTTAAATGCTTTCAATACATTTATGGAATGGTTTGTCATCTTCAAAAAGGGGGAGATTGTTGACTCAAGGTCAATTAGGTCAATGTTGACTCACGTCTAAATTGACTAAACCCGTGTTTTGATGATGACTAACCATTCCACATATTGGTGTCTAATGTCTCTACTTGAGTGATTTCAGATTAGGTATAGGCACACTCCAAATGCCCTAACTTGCGCATATCAAATTGGAGAAAAGACAAGTCAAAGTCATACAAGTGCACATTTTTGTAATATGATGTATATCCATTAGAATCATGTTGTAAATCACTTGTAACGATTGTATGACTTGTAATTAAGCTTAGAAAAATATCAGGAGCACTTAGATCGAATATTAGAGCACTTTAGATGCAACTTTGAAAATTGACTACAGGCACTTTGTCGGTCGAGTTTCACAGCCTGAAATCTCGACCGATCATCCTTGATCAATTTTCTAGAGATTGCATCGGTCGAGTTGTGTTTACACAGAGCTCGACCGATGGAGTAACTGACCAAATCAATTTTCATTAGTCGGTCGAGTTTCCTCAGGACAAACTTGACCGATAGTCTGAATATCGGCTTTGTCTTTTACTCTATCGGTCAAGTTACCCTTATAGAAACTCGACCGATTGTACTGTACGGAAAAGTGCAGAAAAGTGTTTCTAGCCGTTGTGGAGTTGCAACAAGTGAAAATAGATCCATTGCAAGCCACAAATGACTAGTTTTCATTCTCAAGTGTTCCCAAAGGCTAAGAGGCATCCCCAGCTATAAATAGGACCCCTTGGGCTTCATTCCAAGGTTGAGCATTCATTGCAAACTCTATGTGAGGTTCCTATTCTATAGTTGAGTGCTTCCTACAGCCTCCTCTCTCTCTAAGATTAATCACTTGCTACATCCATTAGAGTGAGTAGGAAATCTATAAGAGAGCTAGTCCTATATGTATATCTTGTGAGGCTCTCACTTCCACCACCTCCTTTTCTCTCATTTCCAATCATGAAGATGAAGGTTCCCTCTCTTGTCCAAGAGACGTGAAGAAGAACAAGGGAAGGAGTCCCTTGGTGAAGATCAAGGATGAAGATTTGGAGCTAGAGTGGGTAAGTCCTTGGAGAAGGCAGAAGACTCAAGCTCAAGTGGGTAAGACCTTGGTGAAAGCTTCTCCGAGTGAAGGCGAAGTCAAAAGCTGAAGATCCAAGAAGAGTGGGTGATCCCTGCAAGGCTGAAGACTTGTGAAAGAGTGGGTAAGTCCTTGGAGAAAGCGGAAGACTCTGGCAAAGTGGGTAAGTCCTTGGTAAGGTTGAAGACTCTTTGTATTGGATAGGTAAGTCTTTTGTTTGGTCATGCATTGTATGTCTTATGAATGAATATAAGAGTGCAATAGTTTGGAAGTCCTAGAGGTTGACCTCTCTAGGCAAGTGGACTGACACACTTCTAGTTTGAAGTGTGGAACCACTCTAAATAGCTTGTCTAATTGGTGCATGTTCAATCTCTCTCTCCCTTGCTATGTAAGTTTTAGTTGCACTCAAATTACCTTTTTAGCAACCTTATCTTGTCATATATCTTGAAGGTTTAATGACTTTTGTTTAAGTGCTTTCAGCTCTATTCACCCCCTCTAGAGCATCTAATCACCCATATAGGATCCAACAATTAGTATCAGAGCGGGTCTTCTCCAAGCATACTTCAACAAGTAGGAGAAGATGGGTGACTACCTAGGAGGGAGATTCTCCACCAGCCTTCCAATCTTTGATGGGAGCAATTTCCTCTATTAGAGAAGAAGGCTTCAATTCTACATCCAAGGATCAAGTCTTGATATGTGGCAAATGGTGAACAACCCATACATGCTACCAAAGACAAAGATTGAAGAATGGGATGAAGCTACCTTGGAGAAAGCAACCTTGAATGCTAGAGCCATGCACATCCTATATGCCTCCATGACCCCCACCGAGTTCAATCGGATTTCTGCTTGTGAGACGGCCTATTAGGTATGGAAAAAGCTATGCATCACTTATGAAGGGATGGATCAAGTGAAGGAAAGCAAAGTCTACATGCTGAAAGGGCTGCTTGAGAACTTCAAGATGGGAAAGGAGGGGAGCATAGCAAACATGTACTCAAGGCTCAACACCATTGTGAATGGTCTTGATGTTCTAGGACATCCTATGTCTAGTGGAGAGATCAACTCAAAGATCCTTAGAACTCTCCCCAAGAGGTGGGAACCCAAGGTGACTTCAATTGAAGAAGCAAGGTCTCTTAAGGATATTCCTATTGAAGAGCTCATCGGAAATCTACAAGCACATGAAGCCACACTTGACAGGAGGGAGGAAGTAGAAAGACAAGAGAAGAAAGAGGTAAAGAGAATGAAGAAGGCTGAAATGAAGGCTCAAATTGAAGCTATCATGGAACAACTCTCTCCATCCTCTCAAGCTAAAGAAGATTCCATATACTACAAGGGTCGACTCTACAAAGGCAATTCCTCCTCCATCCGGTGCTTCACATGTGGAAAGAAGGGTCACTACAAGGAAGATTGCCCACAAGGCAAAAAGTCCCATCTTCACAAGAAGAAGGAGAAACGGAACTCAAGCTCAAGTGGCTCCTCCAACTCAAGCTCAAGTGAAGATTCAAGTGAAGGATCAAGATCAAGCCTTAGTGATGAAGGAGAATGCCACTTTGCTCTTATAGCATCAACAAGTGAAGACTCAAATGAGGTAAATCTAAACTCTTTAGATAAAGAATCTTTGATTGCTATTATTCATGATATTTGTGCCTCTCTTAAGTCTTCTAAAAGGAAAAAGAAAAAGCTTGCTAAAATTATTGATAATTTGCATGTAGAATTAGATGATCTTGAACATGCTAATTCTTGCTTGCTTGATGATAAAAGTGATTGTCTTAGTCAAGTAGATTCTCTTAAACTTGAAAATGCTAGTTTGCTTGATAAGATTAGATTTCTAGAAGCTCAACCTCTCATGCCTAGTTCTAATGAAGAGCATACTTTAATTATTGATTCTCTCATGCATGATATTGATGTTCTTAAATCTGAAAACAAGGACAAAGATTTTGTGTTGCAAGAATTAGAAACTGAAAATGCCTCCTTGCTTGCTAAAATCAATGTGCATGAATCTTGTTCTAGTTCTACTAGTAGAGAGAATGATGTTGCTGCTCTTCATATTGATAGAAATTCTTACTTAAATAAAGCTCTTTGCTTAGAAAATGATCTTTTGCATGCTAAAGAAAATATAAATCATTTGTCTTGTACTATTGCTTCTCTTAAGCATGATAATGATAGTTTGAGATATTCTTTGCAAAGATTCTTAGTTGGTAAGAAGAGCCTTAATGATATCCTACACCATACTACTAAACAAATTGGTAGACATGGTCTAGGGTATGATAGTAGTCAAGGAAACAACAAAGACAAAGGACCTCCAATATTCCATGGAGAATCCTCTAGTTCCAAGACTATGGGCACATGCAACTATTGCAATGAAAATGGTCATTATTCTACTTGTTGTCCTTTTAGGAAAGCAACCAAGAGAAATAGGACTTGGGTTGCTAAACTAACCCCTCCGGACCCAAAAATATGATTGGGGACCATTTCATCTTTCTTCTTGTAGGTACTTACAAATGGATTGATTTGAGCTATTGAATTGCAAATTGACTTCTCAATCCACATGAAAGAAGAAAGGTGAGATGTGCAGAGGGTGACAACAAGTGGAAAAAGCAATGGTAAGCACAAAGGTAATGTTTCCTTACTTATAACCATTTCTAACTTGTTTATGTCAAGTTAGTGTGCACTATACATATGGTTTTTGAGTCAAAAGTGGTATTTTTGTGTTTCTCTTCACACTCTTGCTCAAAAACTATTTCTAATGCTTCTATAGTGCATTACTAACTTGCTTAGACATGTTTGGATATGGTTTGTATATTTAGCATGCCTTTAAATATGTTTTTATGAAATATATGTGCTTTTTGACATCTGGTCTATCGGTCGAGTTTTTCCTATTAGAAACTCGACCGATAGGCACCAATGGGTGTTGCCAGCAGTTGTCATCGGTCGAGTTGTCAATGCACAGAACTTGACCGATAACACTGTGCACAGAATACACAGTTGGCTTATTGAATGAGAATTTCCCTCTCAACTAGCTTTTCTCAACCAATATCCTTATTCTTTGGCACTCTCATTTGGTACCTTTATATATGCATATTGCCATGTTCTAAATTGCCTATCTTGCTTGCAACTCTATCTCTCTAATTGCTCTAAATTGGTATATCTATATCTTGCAATTACTTGCTTTGAGTTGTTGTGCAGGTTTTGATGATGATCTCTTTGGATCTCTTGGTTGTGTCTTAAATTGCTTCCATTGTGCTCTAACTTGCTACATCTATCTAGGTGTATATCTTGTTTTGATACAACCTTGAGGTTCTTAGGGGTAATCATCTTATGGTAAGGATGCATATCTTGTGAGTCATATCCTTTCATGCTTCTAAAATTGCTTATCTCTTTGTTTGGATATATCTCTACATCTACTCATAGCTTGCTTTATCTTTTATATCTTTTGGTATCTCTTGCTATGATCTAGATCCTACTAGTAGTCCTAACTTGTGATATCATCTACTAGTAGTTCATATACATGTAGTTCTAACCTTGTTTATAATTGGCATCTTTGTTCATATATATGCTATGCTTGTATCTTGTCTCATACATGCTCAAGCTTGTTCCTTGAATTGCATATCTACTATCTTGAGTTGCTTGCATAACATTGTGATGCAGGGTACATAGATCTACATTATATGTAGAAATTGGCGTATTCTTGGATTTTATGCTGATTTGCTCTAGTTTCAGTTTTTACTGCAAGTGTAGTGTTTTTCATGGAGAAACGACCTTCTGAGAAAGACTCATTGCCTCATGATGAGCTCTGATGGTTTTTGGTCAAATTCTATCATCTTGAGGGTCCAAATTGCATGTTATTGTTTTTCTGCAACACTTTATCTTGCATTTTGGGTTGTTCAAGTATATGCTTTAACTTGCTTTTCTTTTTATGCTTGGACAAGCCCCTATCTGTGCTCTTATACTCTCCTTATATATATTTGTGTTATCTCCTTTCTCTTTAACAAGCGATGTTTCTTATTTCTTCATAACCCCACTTTTTGAAATGACAAAGGGAGAGAAAGGTATGTCTTCTTTTAAAAGAGGAAGAAGGCATGTCTTTCATGAAGAGGAGAAGCATGTTCATGTAAAGGGGATAAGGTAAATGGGAGAAGACATATATGTGTATAACATATATGAGTAGAAGACATGGTTTCTATAAATGTTATGAAAGCTAACCATGCAGGAGAAATAGCATCAATTGAGGGGGAGTATGAGAACTCCATGCACATCAATTGAGGGGGAGCATATAAGCTCAATCCTATTGAAACCCCTAGGTTTCTCCAAAGGTATGACTTTATTTAAATGCTTTCAATACATTTATGGAATGGTTTGTCATCTTCAAAAAGGGGGAGACTGTTGACTCAAGGTCAATTAGGTCAATGTTGACTCACGTCTAAATTGACTAAACCCGTGTTTTAATGATGACTAACCATTCCACATATTGGTGTCTAATGTCTCTACTTAAGTGATTTCAGATTAGGTATAGGCACACTCCAAATGCCCTAACTTTCGCATATCAAATTGGAGAAAAGACAAGTCAAAGTCATACAAGTGCACGTTTTTGTAATATGATGTATATCCATTAGAATCATGTTGTAAATCACTTGTAATGATTGTATGACTTGTAATTAAGCTTAGAAAAATATCAGGAGCACTTAGATCGAATATTAGAGCACTTTAGATGCAACTTTGAAAATTGATTACAGGCACTTTGTCGGTCGAGTTTCGCAGCCTGAAAACTCGACCGATCATCCTTGATCAATTTTCTGGAGATTGCATCGGTTGAGTTCTATTTACATAGAACTCGACCGATGGAGTAACTGACCAAATCGATTTTTATTGGTCGGTCGAGTTTCCTCAGGACAAACTCGACCGATGGTCTGGATATCGGCTTTGTCTTTTACTCTATCGGTCGAGTTACCCTTATAGAAACTCGACCGATTGCAATGTACGAAAAAGTGCAGAACAGTGTTTCTAGCCGTTGTGGAGTTGCAACAAGTGAAAATAGATCTGTTGCAAGCCAAAAAATGGCTAGTTTTCATTCTCAAGTGTTCCCAAAGGCTAAGAGGCATCCCCAGCTATAAATAGGACCCCTTGGGCTTCATTCCAAGGTTGAGCATTCATTGCAAACTCTATGTGAGGTTCCTATTCTATAGTTGAGTGATTTCTACAGCCTCCTCTCTCTCTCTAAGCTTAATCACTTGCTACATCCATTAGAGTGAGTAGGAAATCTGTAAGAGAGCTAGTCCTATATGTATATCTTGTGAGGCTCTCACTTCCACCACCTCTTTTTCTATCATTTCCAATCATGAAGATGAAGGTTCTCTCTCTTATCCAAGAGAGGTGAAGAATAACAAGGGAAGGAGTCCCTTGGTGAAGATCAAGGATGAAGACTTGGAGCTAGAGTGGGTAAGTCCTTGGAGAAGGCAGAAGACTCAAGCTCAAGTGGGTAAGACCTTGGTGAAAGCTTCTCCGAGTGAAGGTGAAGTCAAAAGCTGAAGATCCAAGAAGAGTGGGTGATCCCTGTAAGGCTGAAGACTTGTGCAAGAGTGGGTAAGTCCTTGGAGAAGGCCGAAGACTCTTGCAAAGTGGGTAAGTCCTTGGTAAGGTTGAAGACTCTTTGTATTGGATATGTAAGTCTTTTGTTTGGTCATGCATTGTATGTCTTATGAATGAATATAAGAGTGCAATAGTTTGGAAGTCCTAGAGGTTGACCTCTCTAGGAAAGTGGACTGACACACTTCTAGTTTGAAGTGTGGAACCACTCTAAATAACTTGTCTAATTGGTGCATGTTCAATCTCTCTCTCCCTTGCTATGTATGTTTTAGTTGCACTCAAATTACCTTTTTAGCAACCTTATCTTGTCATATATCTTGAAGGTTTAATGACTTTTGTTTAAGTGTTTTCAGCTCTATTCACCACCCCTCTAGAGCATCTAATCACCCGTCTAGGATCCAACACCATCATGTTGCCCGATTGGTGATGGAGTTTGTGCAAAACCCCTCTCTCTTGGTTGTTGTGAGGTGAGCCAATCCTCTTGATCTTTTAGGGGTTTGATAATGGTGATCTTGAGGTTGATGATGACCTTGTCGGGATGAGCTTGGTGCCTTGCATGATACACCTTGTAGTAGTGCTACCCGAAACACCTCCCTTGGTCTAGGGTTTTGATCTTGGCCGATATGATGTGTTTGGTTGGCTTTGTGCCCGTTATGGATCTATTGACCTTGATGATGAGCTGGGGTGATATGCCTTGATCTAGTTGATCCTTTGACCTAGTAGTTGTTTCCCTTAGCCGATAGAGTGCCTAGTTGATATCTCTGTTTGGAGTCTTGGGTGATACATGTTGGGTCGGGTTCTTGCCCAACATGGGTTGAGTGGTGGCCCTCGTGAGTACCTTGTGGTGACCGATATGGTGTGTTGGTTTTGTTGGGCGATAAGCTTCCCTGTGATGCCCTTGTATAGGTTGTTGATGTGTACCTTGATGGGCGTTATGGTGCTACCTTTGGGCTCCACAGTCTTAGCGGATAGGGTGGTGATGGTTGTCCGACACAACCCAAACCCTAACCCTAGCTAGCCGTTTGAGCTTTGTCCGATACACATAGTTGCCCGTCACACCTTGACCTTAGGTGCACAATATGCCCCATGGACTCATATGCACGAGACACTTCTTGGTCTCAGTTGCACGATGTAGTCCTTGCATCTAAGCTACATGATATCACCTTTGCTCTCTAGGTGCACGTCATACCATGAAGTGGTTGCCCGATATACCTTGCCTTTGGGTTGGCTGATATGTGGCTAAGTGCTTGGTCGATAGGCCTTTAGTGAGGGTTGTTACCCTGCCCACTACCACCTATAGTGAGGGTTGCCCTACCTGTCACACTTCTTGTGAGGGTAGCGGGCACCTTTGGTGAGGGTCATGTCCAACCCGGAAACCCTAGGTGGTAGTTCTTTTATCATGTAATCGCATCTTTGTTGATAATGAAATATGGATGTTAGTTTGCAAACCTATGCTATGTTGGATGTTTAAAGATAATGCCAACTAAGATGATAAGATGCTTGCCCATGTTTATAAGGTAAAGAGCATAAATGGATGCCCATGATTTGATAGTAGTAATGTAATTGATACAATATGACACACATATTTATAATCATGACATGTGCATTTGCAAATCCTAATAAATGGATTAATCACCTTGAACCCACATCTATGTTAGTAATGGGATATGATGGAAGGTTGTGAACCAATGTATGTTGGGAATCTAAGATGCTGCTACATAAGATGATAACATACATGGTTATGTTCTCAAGAATAGGGCATAGTGTATGCTCATGGTTTGATAACCATAATATGATTGATACAACTTATGCTTCATATAATCATGGATGTCGTTCCAAACATGATAACATGATAATCATAAAGGTATATGTTCAGTGATTTAAGTTATCTCTCTTGATGTGCATACTAACCATGGAGGCATATTAAATGGATTCATAGCTAGGTAAGAGCTATGAGGTATATGTGCTTTGAATAACACTAAATGATGATAATCCTTGTTGATGAGATAACATGCATCACCAGTATGATGAGATAGGTCTAAGGACCCGATAAAGGCTGAGTGCCTAGTTGAGGGGTTATCCTCTGATGATGAGATAAAGGATTGCTATCCCAGGATGTTGATGGAGGATGTTGATGCATTGAGAGGCATTAGCAATCTTGAGGAGGGATTGAGATCCCATGATGATGTGAAAATAATAGTATTAATGTAGCTCAATGCTGTTTATGTTTTATAACTTGGTTGCCTCAACAACTCACTTAAAATATACTAATTAATTATAGTGGAACATATCATATAGTTGCCCTGGCCATAGATCTATCATCGTCAAATTTGGTGTTGGTGAAACAGGTTTATCCTACAGGATTGCCTGGAGCGCATATTGTTGAATATGTGAGGTTTATCCTAGCCGAAAATAGGAGGATTAGAGTACAAATGCGGTTGTAGACTCCATATGGTAAAGAGCATGGTGAACAGGCCCATGACTCAATAAGTTAGAGCATGAATGCCTTCATGGCTCAAGAGCACGGTGATCAAGCCCGTGGCTTAAAAGGATACTAGCACCTGTGTCAAGGTGAGCTAGAGATATGGGTAGCTTGCAGAGCTGAACCTAAGGCTGAGGACATTTAAGCATGAGACTGCGGTCCTACTTTGGTTTTGATGCACTAACCACGAGGAGGTGAGGTCATGGAGTCTGGCTCTCCCATTGACCTTGTATGGCACCAATTTTTGGGCTTCATAGCCGAAGGTTGGATTTGAGCAGGGACAACTCACTTCCGTAGGGCATAATAAAATGTAATCCAGCCGAATAGTATAAACATGTTAAAGCAAAACATGAAACATTGATTGAGGCCTTGCTTATATAGCTGATCTAGTCATACCTTGCAGTTAGGTGTACAATCCTTATATTTTGTGATAAGTTCTTATAAAGCTTATCTTGTCAATCATGTTCCATAAAAAATACTTGGTTATATGCCTCCTGGATATCTTGGTAAGATTGATGGTAATAATAGCCTCGCTCGGTATGCTTCTCATATCATCTGCTTATGTCAATTATCTTCTTTATCTGCTTTAAACCTTCAGAGGTTTTATAGTTTGGCGGGGAGTTATGTTTCTCGCTGGGACTGTGTGTCTCACCCCGCTGGTTTATAACCTTTTTAGGTGATCGTGCTAGACGTGGTGGTCGTGAGGTTGTGGCCGAGCATCAAGAAGAGCAGTAGAAGGCAAGAGATGGACATGTTGCTATTTTGGTGGTTTTGTAGTAGAGTCCTGGAGTCATCCCTATACTCTCAGGTCCTCAGAGGTGTTTTGACAACGTTTCACGATGACTAGATTTTGTAATTTTGTATATCCTACTGCTAGCCCTACGTGGCTCGTTATGTATGTATAAATAGGTGATGAACTCATGTGCTGGCAATACAGCTGGTTTCGATAATCTGTGGACATATATCAAGGCTTGTACATGTTTATATAACATGTTTCTCTATAGGGTCTGGATGCAAAAGTTCTCTTATGAATGCTTTCTGAAATCGGTTTTAATTAACCCATGTTTTCGGTAATATGTGGTTTATGGTGTTTCCACATGTTTTTGCGTGTCACTTTGCTGTCTGCGTGATGGCGGGGTGTCACACAAACCATCCCTATAAATAGGAGAGGCCTTAGAACACATAAGGCACCTAAGCTTCACTTGAGTATTCAATATTGAGTGCAATCAAGCTAAGATTCACTTTTTGTGTTCCTCCTTGTGTTGTAGAAAGGTGTCCTATAGATACAATCTCCTAGCCACCACATAGAGCCACGTTCATCCTAAGTGGATAGGAGATTCTAACGCTTGATATAGGGTCAAAGCACTGTGCAACATTGTTGTATTCCTTTCTTCCAATCCCCCTTCACATGTACAAGTTGTAATTGCTCCTTGGCTACTCCAAGATCATGAAGGCTGCTTGAGGGAGCTGTGTAAGTAGATATAACAATATAAAAAGCAGAATCAACAATTATTATTAATATTTTACCTTTATATAGATTATACATATATGGTTTTATACTGAACATGAAGTGAATTAGCATACAACAAGAATTTGCAATACATCAAGAAAACATTGGACAAATTTAGAAATTGATATAAGTAGGTAACCATAATTGACCACATACCTTTCTTCAAAGGTGACTTAAGATCCAAGCAAATAGGTAAATACCCATCAACTCAACAAATCAACATGTAATTAGGGGTTGACACCAAGGTGTTACTTTTATGTTCTCAAAACAATACCTAAATGTGACGTGGGTCGTAGGTCATGGTTTATGGTTAGATTAGGGTTGCATTAGGGGTAGATGTCACTGATCCTAAAACATCACATATTAGGCTCCAAAAAGTTTATAAACCCTTTGACATTATATGAAATCCCAAATCCATGATTCTATCTTATTATGCATTATCATCAAATTAGATCAGATTTCACATATAAGAATTTAGAATAACAAGGTATGAACATTCATCTCATAAACTGAGGCGTTTCATGTATTAAATATGATAGAAGTATGCACTAACATATATTCTATGAATCTGAGATGGAATCAAGATTTGGAACCTATTTATTGGATTATTCATATTCTTTGACCATCTTCATATATATATTTCCTATTATTAGATCTACAAAAAGATTTCTAGATTTGACACAAATTAATACCCAATAAGACTATCAAGAGATGATACACCACCTTGATAATTAATAATCCAACTTGAAAAAACCATATTAAATCCCAGGATATGGCATATGCCCATATATTGTGATATTTGTTTTATGAATATTAAGGAAAATTTGGTCCAATCTCTTATGGAATTGTTCATGTCACACCCTGATATCACAATATCCACTAATCATGTAATTAGGGCATAACAAGAGGATTTAACGTAATACAAATATACCTTTAAATTTTTCTTTTCTTAATCACTTAAAATTAACCTAAAGGTAAATCTTATATCTTTGAATAAACTGAAATCTTACTAAACTATAGAAGCAACTACTAATTTACATTACTAGATAGGTAAAGCAGATATACTCCTCTTATTACATTTTCATGTGGAATATAAAGCACAACAGATAACTAAAATCTAAACTACATATTACATTATATTCTCTCACTACCACACCTCATGCCTAAGGATCGAGGGGAAAGGACTAAGAGACCTCTATCTAACTACGAACTACCTTTTAAGAACTTGGGTGATACGATCCTTCAGCTTCCTCGTGCTGACGCTGACCTGAAAAATGTTTCAGTAGGTTGGTGAGCTATTGGCTCAGTGAATATAATTTCACCCAACCATCGTAGATAACTCATTTATGTTTATTAATTGGAATAAAATTCAAGATAATACTATATTGAGCAGGTCTAAAAAATATAATTTAAACGACAGGAGATGTGAACATTTCATTAAGATAAAAACTGTTGCAAAGTTGTAGATACGATTAAATATCAGAGAATACGAAAATTTCATTGAAAGGACAACTGCTGTGAAACTAACTCAAATCTTTCTTAACTCTTTAACTTATAGAAACTCTGTGAACCTATATGAACATATTTTATCTTATGCCCTGATCATATGTAGTGTAATCTATATATGAAGACTCGTAGCAAACTACGATCCCACCGTACAAGACTTAGCCGACACCCCATGATAGCTAAGTCTGACTACTCTCCTAGTCTACAATAGGGAAACTGGCTCTCTAGCCTCGACACTCCTATTGTGCCGTAAACTGAAATCCTCCTCTAACCTGAGCATACAGGTAAAGAGTCAAGCCACCTATTGGCTTTTCTGTACTCTAGTGCCACCAGGACTACTGGTTGATGTTGGACACTACATTATGTAATTTAAGGAGACTTCCACTAGGGCTTTGTCCCCCATATCACCTGTTGGTAAGTTCTGACCCCTGTATACTGGACGCACTGCCAGGGTAGGTCATTTCATCCCTAAGGTGCAGACCTCTCATAGGGATTCTACGGTGTCAGGACCCTTAAGTCTATACTTTTATTAACTCCTGGAAAACTTTTACTATATTGTACATTTTTCTTACTTATATTTGATTTTGGTATTTCCATGGTATCACGTCTATTTAATTGAAGTTTATAACACAACATGAATATCATTCTAAACTTGACAAACCTGTATATTCAAGCATTGCAAATGCTGAGAGATTCGACGTATTAAGCATGCAGGCAAATTTCAAGTTCTTAAATAAACTAAATACATGTCCACTTATAATTTACTAAGGAATCAACATTATTATGCATGCAGGTAGACTAAAATTCCTAAATAAATAGAATTCATGTCAACTTGGCACATATATGCTGAAATCATACAATTGAACATCGTAACACACTAATAAGAGTTAATTACTCAATGTATGAGTAATCGTCAGTAGCACTTGTAAATTATCTGTAATTTCTCAAAAATTGTGCACATCAAACCAAGATCAGAGTTGTGCATCACATAACTCAATTAAGAGTTAAATTTCTTATTATGGCACAAGTTATTAATATTAATTGAGAATTTCAAATAATTTCTTTGAAAAACATGTCAATTTGTATAGTTATTATACTACTCGCATTAAGTATAGTAGGGAGCGTGCAACTAGGTTTTCTTCAACATTTTCATGTCATCGTCATTTCTTTGTAATCGTGCATCAATTGAATTACTAAAACCGTGCATCCTGGGTTTATACCCAAACTATCCAGTTACTGGTTGTGTGCTACTGTTTTCAACATTTAACTGGGTAATTTTGGTTTCAATAAATTGTGTAATTTCACGAATCTAATTCACACACATCAATCAAATAATTAGTGTCATGCGAACATAAATAAATAAAATGTGCAATTTAGGAATTAAATGACGCCGACACTGCCCGACACCTGGGTAAACGCTAACATCCGCGAATAACGCCGATTTCAACCAAATTGTCCGATTATTAGAGTTATTCTTGCGTTTGGGAGTGAGATTCTAATCACAGTGATTCGAGATGTCTGAATATGACTGAAACGTGTCCGTGACCTATTTCCAGGCATACACGGGGTTGTCTTCTACCTCGATTCAGCCCTGGTTCAGACTTGATTCACGTACAGGTTGAAGAGGGGCTGGGCTAGCCACTAGCTATGGCTATAGACTTCAAATTCGAGCATGGACCTCACGAATGGAGCTTAAAGATGTTGTTAGATGCTGCTGCACACACCCAAACGACCCCTGGCTATTATTGCAGTAGCTTCTACTGCTTGTTAGATAGGACGCCGCCCCTTGCTAGGTGGGCGTTGGTGGCACATATGGGCAAGAAAGGAAGGGGGAAGGGTAGAGGAAGAAGGGGCGCTACTGAAGCGGCCCCTCTCAAGCCCAAAATGGCCATTAACACTGCTGCTTGGTTGCTGACGTAGCTCTGTAGGTCGGCTGCAACCCTTGCTGATCGGGTGGCACTAGGAAAAGGGTAAGGTGGAGGAAGGAAGGGGAAGAAGGCGGAGAAGGGGCACAACTGTTGGAGGTGAGGGTGCTTGAGAACAGCCGCCGTTCTCCACCCTAATTGCTACGTTTGGACCTGTGGCTAGGAGGTGGTGCTGGGCATCACACCAAGGGAATCAATCGGGGGAGGGGATAAGGGAGAAAGGGGAAAGGAAAAGAAATAGTCAAATACTGGAAAAATTGCATCTTAGGTCCTAGAGTCTTGAAAACACCATAACTCTCACCTCAATTGTCCGATTTGTGCGATTCTTTTTGCAACATTTCAAGTGCAAGATCCTCTAAAACCTGAAGGCATGCAATTATGCTTATTAGACTATAATACTTGATCAAAGCAATAATCACCACATGAGCACTTAACTTATCTCAATTAACTTAATGATGTTGTTATCATGATACTTACTAGTTAACTTTGGTGTGGGTCATAACAGTTCATCCCGTGCCAACCCAAATTTGAAGGCTACCATGGGGTCAACCCATTGTTGACCCTACTATTGGAGGCTCAAAAACCTTAGTTGAAGGTTTCATTGCATTTTACTGGTCCAACAGAAGTCAACCAAACAAGAGATAACAATGGAGGTGGTCATATGAGAGCGCTAGGGGTTCAACTCATCAGAGAAGAAATAAGGAAGAAGAAGAAAGTATACCTCATCTCAAGGGGACATAAAGCTTAAATAAAATTCCTTAGATTGCGTCAAGTCAATCCCAACACTCGTGAGGTTGTATTATGGTACTAAGAGGAAACTCTAGTGAGATTCTACAACTAGAAGGGTATCAGGATTGTGGGGAAAGCAATTGGGTGTTCCTAACTTCCTACTAAAAAGCTAAACCTTTGCAGAAACACCCCACTATGATCGTGACCAACTGGATTTCTCGGAGCAAGTGTATAGTCTTCAAGAAAGGTCATTGTCACCAGTGAAGATGGTGGCTCAGAATTGGGATCTTGTAGGCTCACTTAAATAGAACTAAGAGATGTTCTCGATGCATGAGGATGTGGAGAAGTTACTTGGGCCCTATTTATAGGATGGGGTGATGGCTTGAGGCTTCAATGCTTAGCCCTAGGTATCTAGCATGATCATGCATTTAAGATTTAACACCAAAGGAAGACATGACTGACGACTCCTATCTTGTTGAGTTTGGGTTTTCTCTCCCAATCTCAATGGGGTAGATCCGAGTGAAATTGGTGAATAGATGAGAGAGATAGTATTGAGGAAAGATGCTATGTTGGGTGGGAATCTAGTGCACTCCCGCTAGAGGCTTGCAACAAGTGCAATCCATGAGGTCGGGAGGCACGAGAGAGATGGGATCTTTGCTTTCGATATTTGTATGGTCCCACACTAACTACCTACGTCTACTAAGACACTACGCCCACAAGTGCACGGGGTCGTGTCGTAGTATAGGTGAGGCGGCAAGTACGGGGTTGAACCGCGGAGATAGAGGGGGCGCTAGAGTTAGACGACGTGAGCTACGTTCCTAGTGTAGAGAGTAAGGTTTTTAGGGTTTTAAAGTTGATTGTTGGTTGATTAAACTAAGAGAGCGAGTAAGAAATGCGATATGGAAACTAAATTATGGAAGAGCAAGCAAATTAGTAAACTAAGTTATCAAACTAACTAAGCAGGAGCAAGAAGGGCTACACTACTCTAGCATGGCAAGGAGAAAATAAGAACTAAACTAACCACTAGCAAGAGCAAGAGCCTAAGTTAACACTGAAGAGTAAAACTAAGCAATTGACTAAGTTAGACTAAAGCAATTGAACTAAGCTAGCATTAACAAGCAAACTAAGCGATTAGGGTTTTAAGCAAGGTGATTATGGTGGGTGGGCCGTTTGGGGAATGTCACTTTGATTTTAGTTGGGGGAGTTCATTAAACATGCATGGTTCTCAATTCATATCTAGATTACCAAACCAAACAACAAGGGCAATGCCATTAGAACATACCCTATACTACTAGTATAAGACTAGGGTTAGGTGTAGTTCTAGTGAGACTGGCCAAATCTAGGTTTCTAGGGTAAGTGATAGTGGACAATTGAGGGTTGAGGGTAGAGATGGGAGTGGAGATGAAGGGGTTTAACCTCATGCCACTAGCCACTCTAGCCTTTAGAAGGCCCTGGGCAATTGCATCACTCTCACTTACACTAGCCACTTAAATCTTACACTCATTTGTAGGAGGAGGGATGTGTATGTAGGAACAAAGGGGGCTAGCTAGGGATCCACTAATTGGACCTAGGAGCCATTCCTAAGATTGCCACATACACCCCAATTCCTCCTAGAAATGAAGTGTCATCAAAAACCTCAAAACAAGCAATTCATACAAGAAGCACAAACGACATGCAATAAGATAGGAAAAGAGATGGAAGCAAGAAGTAATCATCATAAATATGAATTAAGTTCATTACAAGAATTTATCCCCCAACATGGTATCAAAGTAACATTTTAATCCCAAACAGCCCACCACAAGGGGGATTAGCTAGACATAATCAAGAAAACAGGAAAAGAAAGGGGTAGAAGAAGTAGGGACTCCATGAAGCTTGATGTAGAAGCCTCCTTCTTCACCTCCAAGCTTGCTGTATACGTCCTCCCTCCTCCAAGGGTGCAAGGGTGCATGAAAATGGTGGAATGGATGGATAGAAACCTAGAGAAGCTAGGTTTCTATGGTGGAAATGAGTAGAAAGTGGGTGGAAATGGGGTTGAATGTAAGGAAGTAGGTGGATGGGAGTAATGGATGCAAGGGAGTAGCTAGGTTGCAGCTAGGAAGTGCTCTCCCCCGAGCCCTAGAAGCAACTAGTGCTTATATAGGAGCTAGGGCTAAGTGGGGGCAAAATAGGAAAAATAGTGGAAAGTTGTATAGGGTAGGTGATCACCACGGTCGTGGTGGGTGTGCCACGGCCGTGGTGAGGGTAGTGGGGGACGACCATGGGGTGGTGAACACGGTCGTGGGGTGAAGGAAGTGGTGAGATGGTGGTGGCCACAGCCGTGGCGGAATGCCACGGTCGTGGTGGGTAGCATGCACCACGGTCGTGTTGGGTAACACGACCGTTTTGGAGGGGTTGGAGCTGACCGTGGGGAGGGGCCACGGGCATCTTGATCAACATCGGCCACAATCGTGGTCAGTGAGGCCAATTCCCTGTTGCAACCTGACTTCTTGCAATTTAAATCCCACGACCATGGCAGGGTGCCACGACCGTGTTGTCTTCAGTGGCCACGGTCGTGGCTGGGAGGCCACGGTCGTGGGCGATCTATGTAATTCCCTGTTGCAACCTGTTGGACTTTGGTAAAAAAGCCACGACCGTGGCATTGTGGCCACGACCGTGGTGAGGCTCAACTTCTTGATTTTTGCTTCTTACTTTGTCAATTTTGGATGTCTTTGCTCGGGGATGATTCTTGGCCACTGGAGGTAGTTCGAGGGAGACTTTGGGGGGCCTTTTTTGGGCCCCTCTCTCTCTCGTCCATCTAAGCATGGTCCAAGTACCTGAAAAATAGTGCAAAGAACATCCGTAAGCATATTTGCAATGATAATCATATTGGGGAGAATAACATGTAATTCTAATGCATTTGATTGTGATAAAGGTACAAAATGACACGAGATACAACCCTAGAATAGGGTTGGATCACCACCCCAAACATGAAACATACTTGTCCTCAAGTATGCTCCAACTCAATCTCTTTTCCATTTTCTACAATTAAAAGATATGACAAATGCAAAATGATGGGCGATAAATGCTAAATGGGATCAAAGGTGACTAGGTACATGCAAATCACTTCTCTCCTCTTCTACTTTCACAAACCAACCATGAAGAGAGCACAAAGCACATGAACTTCACATATAATGCATGGATTGCACAAGTCATCAATATCTCATTCATAAGGTTCTGGGTAGACCGTTTCATGATGATGTTAATCGCCGATGACTAGGAGTGTTGTTTCACCTTCATGCGTTCAACCTTATGCTTCAAGTTATGCCAAATGACCCACATGGCTACGGAAAAAGGGATAAAGTGAGCTAGGTTTGGAGTTTCCTAGCTCAATGGGTATAAAAGTGGAAGAAAGGGATGCAGTAAGATTTTTGGAGTGTTTTTACACACTCATCTTTTCTTTATTTGAATGCTCTTAAATAGGAGCATCCTTTTATTTTTTTATTATTTTTTTCTTTTCTTTTTCTTGCCCCTGGTGTAGATAGGGCATATGGTGGATAGAGTGAAGTGGGGAGATAAAGATGTGGCCACCCCAAACTTTTGGGGGTGGCCACAGCTAATATGTGCACTTTGGCATCTTTTTTTATGAGGCAGAGAGGTATGAAGATGATGAAAGAGTGGTCGGGTCAAAGAGGGGTCACTTGGCACGATCTTCCACATAAGGTCTCCTGCATGAAAACTAGTCCAACACTTCACCATAGATATCACATCACATGAATGAACCAAATGAAATCCATATATCAAACCAGTAACTCCACAAACATTAAACGTTCTATGCTTGCTCGAATCATAATTCAATCAAACCAACACATTCCCAAGGGAGGTGATGAGCATGTAAGAAGTCACTCGTTGATACCACATAGCACTTCATCATAGCATATCATCTTGTATTTGTCAAAGATAGGCAATTTCATTCAATATGGTAAAGATGGAGTCAAAACACACTTTTTGGACAAGAACCATCAAATCTGGGCAAAATTGGCCAAAAAGGTGCCACATTGCACTAAATCACATTCAAACACAACTTTAGGTAAAAAGCAAGTAAATCCTAGTTAACACATGTAGAAATTAGCAAGAAAACTACATGATATGCAATGCATGGCTGAAAAAGCAGAAATTTTGAAAAATTACTCAAAAATGCAAAAATCAACTACATGTTATGCAAAGATGCAATGAAAAGAACAAAAATAGTAAAACTAAACTAGATGGCAGGGTGATATCAAAATGACAAAAATAGAGAGATAGGGTGATGCGTACCGCCCTACCCACCCCAAACTTTAGAATCATGCTGTCCTCAGCATGAAACTATAGCTTAGGGGAGATAAGGGAAGTGTCATGGTTGTGGTGGCTGGTCTGGCATGTTCGGAGGATATGGAGGAGGAGCTGAGTCTGGAGCTGAGCTTGATGGAGGATGTTGGTAATAGTGCCCCCAGTAGTCATCCTGGGGTGGAGGATACGCCTGTGGGTGTCCAGCTATACCACCCCAAAAGTCTGCACCCCATTTGGGGTTTCATGCTTCCTGGGCATGTTGGTATTGGTACAAATGGTTGATCTGATAGTGCATCTGCTGTTGATCTTGCCACATGTACTACTGGACAAGCTGCATGTCACCTTGAGTCTTCTGAATACTCTCAAGGTGCGCCTGGATGGTAGCCATGTCATAGGCGTTCCCTGAGGGCGGCTGCAGCTGGGATGTCCCCTCATCCCTCCTTCTAGTTCTTCGGGGCTTCCATTCTTCTTCTGCTTCATGCTCCTGCCCTTGTACATTAGATTCAGTGATTTCTTCATGTACGACAGTGGCTTCCCTTGCATATGTCTCTTGTGGGTGTTCTTGCTGCCATTTGAAAAGTTTTTCTTTCAGATTGAAATTAATTCCCAAAGCGGAAAGAAGAGGCACCACGTGGTATGGCAACTCGAGCTCGAAGTCCGGCACACTAGTAGTAAGATAGATCATCTTCTTTTCCTTTATCTTTATAGTGTGCGAGCGCAACAAGTAGTTGAGGTCAACAAACTCTGCCTCAAGTGCGTCCTGTAACTCCCGATAGATCGTATCCCAACGCTAGTGCAATCGAAGTCACAAACCCACCCATGACAAAGGGTTTTGTGCTCTTGTATGGTATGGACTTCATATGATCAATCAATAGAACACCAAGGTCGAGGTGCTTCTTGAGGTACATCGATATCAAGACAAACATATCCTTTTGTGAAATGGAGCCTTGATTATCATACCTCCCTACAATTGTGTTTGCCACGACCTTCTGCCCATAGCGCATCTTTGGATTGCTTATGGCGGCTGTTTTTGATCTTCCTGCGTCGTACACGCCGCTGCCTGTGATTGTCTCCCAGAAATAGGCATAATCCAGTTCTTTTACCTTCTCTAACAAGCCATCATCCATCTTGACGACCTCTTCAGGACTTGCAGCAAATATCCCATTCAGCTCAGTGGAAGTGAGGGTGTGCACATTGCCCATTATGGCAAATTTGATTGCGTCACAACCCCTCACTTTAGTCCTTTCGAGAGAAATGAAGAATTCTTGGGTCAAGGCGACATAGGTTGGCTGCAGTGTGAAAAGGATGTCCCACAACCCTATTCTCTTTAAGCTCCTTTCCACTGCCTCCCTGATCCCTAGATCATCGATCACTTTCTGAGACCCGTACTTGGTGGCCACGACTCACCTCATCATGCACTTGGGGTAGATAAGATCATCCTTCTTTTTCCTGTGTCCTCTACCATAGGACACCCCCGCCGATGCTTTGCCCAGGGTCTTCTCTCTTTCTGCCTCTAAAAATGTCATAACATCTTCTCCTTCTGGCTCCAGTTGCACCTCTTCCTCCTCGCTATCTTGTTCTTCCTCCATCGCATAAGATTGCGACCCCGAGCTGGTACCAAAATTGTATCAGTGGGCTGACTGCTCCTCATCATGCTGCAATTGCCGCGAGGGTTGCGGCTGCACATCACGTCTCGCCGCCGCGCTGGATGTTGAGTGGCGGGGTGGTGCGGGCTTTGGAGGCAGCCTGGATGAGGACAACGCCGCTTTAGATCTCTGGTTTCTTTTTGTGGTCACCGGCTCAATCTCATCAATGAGGTTGTCCATGTCGACCCCCATGGACTCCTCCTCTTCTTCGTCCTCCCCCTTGTAGGTAGCGTCTGTGATGTGGTGGCTATCGGATGAGCGGGAGTGTGATCCGCTCACCGATTGCGACCGGCGGAGGGAATGGTAGGAGGAAGCAGTAGGTGATGGGGTGTGGGATGGAACGGACATATCGGAGGAGGCGTTTTTAGAACACCGTTTCCCTGCGGTGAGGATGTTCTTCCCCTTTGTGACAGCCTTCTCGATCTTCTTCATTGCGGAAATGGAGGTGAAAGTGGTGTAGGATGGAGATTTTAGGATTTGGTGGAGAAGATGGTGTGGATGTGGTTTTGTGGGTGGAATGGAAGGATAGTGATGTACGGATGGTGGTTATATGATTAGTGGTGGATTTGGGCAAGAATGGAAGGGTTTTTGTGGAGGTTTTGTGTAGGGGAGTTGCTGGGCGGAATGGAGATGGAAATGGAGATGGAGATGCGATTGGGAGAGATTGGACGGTGGGAATGGGAGAGGGAAGGCTGGGGATCGATTTGGGATGGATTAGGGATCAAAAGGAGGTGGATTGTGGTGGTATTGGTGGTGAATGGGGGAGCACGGAAATGTTTTTCACCGCCATGGTCATTTTCTGGAGGTGGAAGATGAAACAATGAGGGGGAGGGTCATTTTTGGACGCTTAAAAGTATATATTTTTTTCCTGAACCGGGTTTGGCCACGGTCGTGGCAGCGGGCCATGGTCATGGCCAGGGTTGGGTAGCACGGCCATGGCAGGTGCCACGGTCGTGTTGTCGATGAAGAGAACCATGGTCTGACCTCGCCACGGTCGTGGCGTCCAGCCACGGTCGTGGTCGACTTGCCAGGGTCGTGGCTGATCTTCAAAACAACATGTAACTTTGGCCAATTTGCAACAATAATTCCCACGGCCGTGGCTGTAGACCACGGTCGTGCTTGGCCACATCCACCACGGTCGTGGTCGACTCACCACGGTCGTGGCCGATCTTCAAAACAACCTGTAAATTTGGCCAATTTGCAGCAATAATTCCCACGGCCGTGGCCGTAGACCACGGTCGTGCTTGGCCACATCCACCACGGTCTTGGTCGAGCTCCACGGCCGTGTTGGGGTTGTCTCCTCAGCTTTCAAACTTTAAAACTTGATCTTTGGGTTTTATTTGTTCTTTTTGCCACAATTATGACTGAATGACCACGATTAACTTCTAGATCCTCTCTCTCTAATGTCTATCACCTGCCATCATCAAAACTCAAACAAAAACTATAAAGCACAAGTGTGCGTGTGTGTATTTGTGTAAAACAAAACTAAAGTATCAAAAGAAGGGTTCAAGAATCTCAAACCACGTGGGTTGCCTCCCACTAGCGCTAAATTTAACGCCTTCAGCCAAGCTTATTGATTGTTGGACTTTTTTCACTTTTTGGGAATCTTCAAAAGATCCTTGTAGTAAATCCCTTTCTCATCCTCGTCCAAGCATTCTTCTTCCTCAGATTCTTCTTCTATAAGCATGACAATGTCAAAATCTTGGTTGGCCTTGTCCGGGCTGACCTCAACAACAGATTTCAGCCTTTGTCCATTAACGGCGAATTCCTTAGCTCCTTCTTTTGCACAAATGATCACTGCCCTGGATGGGTACACCTTCTTGACAAGGTAGGGACCTTCCCATCTAGAACGAAGCTTTTCGGGGAAGAACTTCATCCTTGAATTGTATAGCCATACCCATTTTCCGGGCTCAAACTCTTTCTTCTTTATGATCTTGTCATGTAGAAACTTGGTTCTTTCCTTGTAGCTCTTTGACATTTCATATGCTTCATGCCGCATTTCTTCTAGCTCATGCAATTGAAACTTTCTTTTTATTCCAGCTTTCTCTTCATCGAAGTCCATCGTCTTTAAGGCCCACAATGCCTTGTGCTGCATCTCATCTGACAAATGGCAACTCTTACCATAGACAAGCTTGAATGGTGTAGTGCCAATCGGAGTTTTATATGCAGTCCTATATGCCCATAAAGCTTCATTGAGTCGAAGTGACGAATCCTTACGGTCCGGTCGCACCGTCTTCTCCAAAATGAGCTTTATCTCCCGATTTGCCAACTCAACTTGACCACTCGTTTGAGGGTGGTAAGGAGTAGCTACACGATGGTTAACTCCATGTCTCTTTAGCAGCCCTTCGAAGGTGCAGTGGATGAAATGACTCCCGCCATCACTAATCATAGCCCTTGGAACACCAAAATGGCTAAAGATGTTGGATTTCACGAAATCACACACCACCTTATGATCATTTGTCCTTGTTGCCACAACCTCAATCCATTTTGATACATAGTCTACGACGACCAAGATGTAGACATACCCGCAACAAGGAGGGAAAGGACCCATAAAGTCAATCCCCCAAACATCAAACACTTCTACCACAAGAATAAGTGATAGAGGCATCATGTCCCTCTTTGACATGGTGCCCACTTTTTGGCACTTGAAGCAACCCTTGCAAAAGTCACGAGCATCTTTGAACAATGTTGACCAGTAGAATCCAAATTGAAGAACTTTGGCGGCCGTGAATTTCCCTCCAAAATGGCCTCCGCACACTCTGGAATGGAACATAGATAAGATTTCTTGCTGCTCCATCTCCGGAATGCACCTCCTAATGAGTTGGTCCGGGAAATACTTAAAGAGGTGAGGGTCATCCCAAATGTAGTTCTTTACCATAGCAAACAATCTCTTGCTTTCCTCTCTTGTCCACATGCTTGGTATCCTCCAACTGGCTAGGAAATTTGCTATGTGCTTGTACCATGGATTTTGGACAGATGAGATTAAGAGGAGTTGTTCATGTGGCATTGTCTCTTTGATTAGACTTGTCATATCAAAAGGTCCATCAAGGCGGGAGAGATGATCTGCATCACCATTTTCTATTCCTTTCTTATCCACAATTTCTATGTCAAACTCTTGGAGCAACAAAATCCATCAGATCAACCTTGGCTTCGAGTCTTTCTTGGACATGAGATACTTCAACGCAGCATGGTCCGTGTAGATTGTCACTTTGTTTTGCAAGAGATACGGCCGAAACTTGTCAAGAGCAAAGATCACCGCAAGCAACTCCTTCTCAGTAGTCGTATAGTTTCTTTGAGCATCGTCTAGCATTTTGCTTGCATAATAGATAGCATGAGGAATTCGGCCAATGCGTTGACCCAACACAACCCCCACCGCCATATCAGATGCATCTGCCATGATCTCAAACGACAAAGAGAAATCTGGGGGCTGCATGATAGGAGCAAAAATAAGCCTCTCTTTCAAATGATTGAAGGCTTCAACACATTTGTCATCAAACTAAAATTTGACATCTTTCTCAAGTAATCGACAAAGTGGTCTTGAGATTTTGCTAAAGTCCTTGATAAAGCGACGGTAGAAACCTGCATGTCCCAAGAAAGATCGAACATGTCTTGCGGTGGAAGGAAGGTCGAGAGTAGAGATAAGGCCCACCTTGGCCTTGTCAACTTCAATCCCATCTTTGGAAACTCAGTGTCCCAGAACTATACCCTCAGGTACCATGAAATGGCTCTTTTCCCAAGATAGAACTAAGTGAACTTTCACACATCTTTCCAGTACCGCAGCTAGATGTAGCAAGCACTCATCAAAGGTTTTCCCGAAAACTGAAAAATCATCCATGAAAACTTCAAGTGACGAATCAAGCATGTCAGTGAAAATTGAGGTTACACATCTCTGGAAAGTGGAAGGAGCATTGCACAATCCAAATGGCATTCTCCGGTAGGCAAATGTACCACTGGGACAAGTGAATGTCGTCTTTTCCTGATCTGCCAGATGCACAACAATCTGAAAATATTCTGAGTATCCGTCAAGAAAATAGTAGAAGCTCTGCCTAGCCAATCTCTCCAAAATTTGATCAAGAAACAGAAGTGGGTAGTGATCCTTCTTTGTCCTTTCATTGAGCTTCCGGTAATCCACACACATTCTCCACTTGGATTGCTCTCTCACCGGCATAAGCTCACCATCGACATTTTCTGCAATCGTAATCCCACCCTTCTTGGGCACAACTTGGATGGGACTCACCCACGTACGGTCAGAGATGGGATAGATAATCCCTGCATCAAGCAACTTCACAACCTCTTGAGTTACAACATCCTTCAACTTGGGATTTAGCCTTCTTTGCATTTGACGGGTCAGTCTCACATCTTCTTCCAAGTATATCCGATGCACACAGATAGAGGGGTCAATCCCTCTCAAGTCAGCAATAGACCATCCAATGGCTTGGATGTTCTTCCTCAAGACTTCCATCAAGGCATCTTCTTGCTTAGGAGAGAGAATAGAGGAAATGATCACTGTGAGGGTGTCATTTGAGCCAAGGAAAGCATACTTCAATCCTTCAGGAAGTTTCTTCAACTCAAGAACGGGGGGTGCTTCAAGGGAGTTCTTCAAAGGTGCAGAAATAGAAGGGAGGTCCCGACTTGCAACCACTAAGGCTAGCTCACACTCTTCATCATCTTCATCATCATCATCAGGGAACTCAACAATTGGTTCAAGACCTCTACCTTGAGTGGCAATCTCAATCCACGCAAGTAGGAACTCTTCAACAATCTCATCTAGGCATTCCACCAAATAACAATCTTCCTCGGTGGCCCCTATCACTTCGGCTGTAGTAGAAGACTTGAAGATGTTCAACCTGATCTTCATGTGCATGAATGTAACGTACATGGTTCCAGTTCTCACATGGATCACGACATCAGCTGTGGCTAAGAAAGGTCTCCCCAAGATAATTGGTACCTTTCTAGCCTCTTTTTCCATATCAAGAATGATAAAATCAGTTGGGAAGAAGGCAGAAGTATCCTCATCAAGACAGACCAGCACATCATCCACACGCCCTCTAGGCATCTTCACAGATCGGTAGGCCAACTGTAGAGTGCAATGGGCTGGCCTCAACTCCCCCATTTGGAGCTCAGAAAACAGATCATACGGCATCAAGTTTACGCTAGACCCTAAGTCAAGAAGAGCCTCGTCTATGCGATGTGCCCCGATGTAGCATGAGATGATGGGGGCACCGGTGTCTTTTCTTTTCCGGGGGATGGTGTGTTGGAGAATGGAGCTCACTTGCTCAGTGAGCTTGATCTTCTTAGGCATCCTCCCTGTTGTCTTTCTTTTGAAGGTGCACAATTCTTTAAGGAACTTTGCATAGGACAGAATTTGCTTGACTGCGTCTATAAGAGGTACATTGATTTTCACTTGCTTGAAGATCTCCAAAATATCATCCGCATGCTTCTTCTTTTTCTTTGCAACAGAAGGCTCCTCAAGTGCATCAGGATATGGCGGGAGTTGGGACCCCAATCGGTCCAAATCAACAGCATCATCCACTGGTATCACTGGAATCACAGTATCACGGCTCAGTATCATAGTATCACTGCTCGGCATCACAGTATCAACACTGCCTCTTATCACAGTATCATCAATCTGCATCTCAGTATCAACCTGCTTTGCCTCAGTGTCATCTCTGCCAACAACTTTACCATGGGGCCTCTCCAAGGTCCTGCCACTCCTCAACGTAGTCACAGCCTTCACATGCTCATGGGTAGTAGAAGAGGGAGCTTGTGGAGGTGGTTGTGGCTGTTGGGGTGGTGGAGGCCTTTGGTGAGGGGAGTTGGGATTTTGAAGGATGAATTGGGGTTGCGGTTGTTGTTGTGGTGGGGGTGATATTGTGGAGGTGGTTGTTGGTAAGTGTGAGGTGGAGGTGGAGCATATTGATAATTGAGCGGCACTTGAGGAGGTGGAGGAGCGTAGGGGTTTGGTGGGGCTTGGTAAGATGGTGGAACATAAGCACTCGAAGTGTTCCCTAGAAAACCCCATCATTGTTTGGATTTGGCAGTGGTTGAGACGGAAGTCTACCTTCTTCCCTTCTAGCCAAAGAGAGAGAAATTTGGTCCAACCTCTACTCAAGATGGTTTATAGACTGCCCATGTGCATTGACGTCTTTGTTTACTTCATCCAGGCTTCTTAGCCTTCCTAGTACATCGTCCTCAAACTTGGAGCTGTAGTGTGGCTTCTGCTACCCCTGTCCTTGCCCATCCTCATTTTGTTGATTCCAAGAGAAATTTGGGTGGTTCCTCCACTCGGGGGTGTAGGATTGGGACATTGGGCCCTGGTTGTTGCGGCCACCAAAGGAATGTAAAACATTAACTTCCTCGTCTACAGTGTCCACAGCCATTGCGGGTTGGCTAGAAGAGCCACCCACTTGATTCTTCATCATCTGCATCATATCTGCCATCATTTTCATCATTTCGGGGTCGGTGGCATTGCGTGCGGGAGCCACGGAAGAAGGGGGAGGGGTGTAGTTCTGGCCGCAATGCCCCCCTTTAGTGGAAGCTCGATGGCGTGAATTCTCGGCGAGATGCTCAAACAACAAACATGATTCCTCGGGTGGCTTTGCCATGAACGTGCCCCCGTAAGAGGAATCTACATTGTTTTGGCTTTGCTCCTCAATCCCGGTGTAGAAGGCCTGAACTAGCTGCCAAAGAGGAACCTCATGATGAGGGCAGTCACGAAGCAACTTTTGGAACCTCTCCCACGCCTCATGGAAGGGTTCGTTCTCTTTTTGGGTGAAGGACGTGATGCACCTTCTCATGTAGGATAACTTGGTGATGGGGAAGAACTTCTTGAGAAACTCGTTCTTCACCTCATTCCAAGTGACCAACTCTGGCCTCGAGACGTACAATTCCTTGGCCTTCTCTTTGAGAGAGAAGGGAAAGAGCATCCTTCTGATGGAGTCGTCAGTGGCGGCAGGAGTGCAGAATGTAGAGCACGTTTCAAGGAACACGTCTATGTGGTGGTAGGGGTTCTTGTTCTCCATGCCGAAGTATGTAGGAAGAAGCCCGAAGAGTGCCAGCGGGATGGAGAACTGTTGACCTAGCATTTGGTCAACTAGAGTGGCGATGGGGGAGTTGTAGTTCCCCAGCGTGAAGTACTCGTGAAGCGGGCGATGCGGCGGTGGTGGTGGAGCATCCGGTGGTGGGTTGTTCTCAGCCATCTCGGCCTCTCGGTATAGGTTGCGGCGAGCTTGACGTCTTCTTCTCCCAATCTCAGGGTCGTAAACCACCAAGTCGGTGCAAGTCGAACGCGTACTACGCATGCACAACTGTCACCTACGCAAATCAGAAGCAAACAACAAGGAGCCAAGTTAGCGAACCAATATGCAAGAATAACACAAAGAATAAATAATAGCAATGGTGAGGGCAAAAGGAAAGGCTAAGCTACATTATCTAACTAGGCCGAGCGCCTCTATCCTCGGCAACGGCGCCAGAAAGCTTGGTGCGCTCCCGCTAGAGGCTTGCAACAAGTGCAATCCACGAGGTCGGGAGGCACGAGAGAGATGGGATCTTTGCTTTCTATATTTGTATGGTCCCACACTAACTACCTACGTCTACTAAGACACTACACCCGCAAGCGCACGGGGTCGTGTCGTAGTATAGGTGAGGCGGCAAGTACGGGGTCGAACCGCGGAGATAGAGGGGGCGCTAGAGTTAGACGGCATGAGCTACGTTCCTAGTGCAGAGAGTAAGGTTTTTAGGGTTTTAAGGTTGATTGTTGGTTGATTAAACTAAGAGAGCGAGTAAGAAATGCGAGATGGAAACTAAATTATGGAAGAACAAGCAAATTAGTAAACTAAGTTATCAAACTAACTAAGCAGGAGCAAGAAGGGCTACACTACTCTAGCATGGCCAGGAGCAAATAAGAACTAAACTAACCACTAGCAAGAGCAAGAGCCTAAGTTAACACTGAAGAGTAAAACTAAGCAATTGACTAAGTTAGACTAAAGCAATTGAACTAAGCTAGCATTAATAAGCAAACTAAGCGATTAGGGTTTTAAGCAAGGTGATTAAGGTGGGTGGGCCGTTTGGGGAATGTCACTTTGATTTTTGTTGGGGGAGTTCATTAAACATGCATGGCGCTCAATTCATATCTAGATTACCAAACCAAACAACAAGGGCAATGCCATTAGAACATACCCTATACTACTAGTAGAAGACTAGGGTTAGGTGTAGTTCTAGTGAGACTGGCCAAATCTAGGTTTCTAGGGTAAGTGATAGTGGACAATTGAGGGTTGAGGGTAGAGATGGGAGTGGAGATGAAGGGGTTTAACCTCATGCCACTAGCCACTCTAGCCTTTAGAAGGCCCTGGGCAATTGCATCACTCTCACTTACACTAGCCACTTAAATCTCACACTCATTTGTAGGAGGAGGGATGTGTATGTAGGAACAAAGGGGGCTAGCTAGGGATCCACTAATTGGACCTAGGAGACATTCCTAAGATTGCCACATACACCCCAATTCCTCCTAGAAATGAAGTGTCATCAAAAACCTCAAAACAAGCAATTCATACAAGAAGCACAAACGACATGCAATAAGATAGGAAAAGAGATGGAAGCAAGAAGTAATCATCATAAATATGAATTAAGTTCATTACAAGAATTTATCCCCCAACATGGTATCAAAGTAACATTTTAATCCCAAACAGCCCACCACAAGGGGGCTTAGCTAGACATAATCAAGAAAACAGGAAAAGAAAGGGGTAGAAGAAGTAGGGACTCCATGAAGCTTGATGTAGAAGCCTCCTTCTTCACCTCCAAGCTTGCTGTATACGTCCTTCCTCCTCCAAGGGTGCAAGGGTGCATGAAAATGGTGGAATGGATGGATAGAAACCTAGAGAAGCTAGGTTTCTATGGTGGAAATGAGTGGAAAGTGGGTGGAAATGGGGTTGAATGTAAGGAAGTAGGTGGATGGGAGTAATGGATGCAAGGGAGAAGCTAGGTTGCGGCTAGGAAGTGCTCTCCCCCGAGCCCTAGAAGAAACTAGTGCTTATATAGGAGCTAGGGCTAAGTGGGAGAAAAATAGGAAAAATAGTGGAAAGTTGTATAGGGTAGGTGATCACCACGGTCGTGGTGGGTGTGCCACAGCCGTGGTGAGGGTAGTGGGGGATGACTGTGGGGTGGTGAACACGGTCGTGGCGACTTGTCCACGGTCGTGGTCAGTGAGGCCAATTCCCTGTTGCAACCTGACTTCTTGCAATTTAATTCCCACGACCGTGGCAGGGTGCCACGACCGTGTTGTCTTCAGTGGCCACGGTCGTGGCTGGGAGGCCACGGTCGTGGACGATCTATGGAATTCGCTGTTGCAACTTGTTGGACTTTGGCAAAAAAGCCACGACCGTGGCATTGTGGCCACGGCCGTGGGGAGGCTCGACTTCTTGATTTTTGCTTCTTACTTTGTCAATTTCGGATGTCTTTGTTCGGGGATGATTCTTGGCCACTGGAGGTAGGTCGAGGGAGACTTTGGGGGCCTTCTTTGAGCCCCTCTTTCTCTCTCTTCCATCTAAGCATGGTCCAAGTACCTGAAAAATAGTGCAAAGAACATCTATAAGCATATTTGCAATGATAATCATATTGGGGAGAATAACATGTAATTCTAATGCATTTGATTGTGATAAAGGTACAAAATGACACGAGATACAGCCCTAGAATAGGGTTGGATCATAATCTCATCATGAAGTAGGGGACAATGCAACAGCCATCAGATCCTCATCTAAGGGATTCTGGAGATGCCATCATATCCCTGTCATGTGTCTAGATCCCATGTTTCCTAGACTTGAAATGGGTGATATTATTTAGATATTATATATATTATATTACCCTACTTTAGGTTATTCTATGGAAATTCATAGAGGCTTCTATATACACCCAATTGATGCCAAATTTTAAGGGAATCATTATCATGGAATTATTTCATCTTGTACAATGATATTAAAACATCAAAGGTAAATAACCTTTCCTTGCCTTATAAGTAATTCCTTAAATTCAGTCACCTAGGTCACATTTGAGCATATTTTCAATTAAAACTTAACAATTATCTTTATTGAGACATTGTCTCATGTTGCGTTAAAGTTGGTGCCCAACTAAGCTTGCTGGTTAACCTCAAGTTGGTATTCAAGAAATAAAGAGAATTTCAAGCATTAATTATTCAGTTATTTGGTAATCTTGGAATATTCTACATTATTGATATTTCCTTTATAATATTAAAATTTATTATAAGTAAAACAAATGTAAGAAATTTCAGCCTATAACTGTAATGACCCATTTTCAAATTAGTCATCTAATTAGGGTTTACTTGGATGATTGTATGCTTAACTAAGTTGATCATTGTTAACAGCTTGATTAGTGACAGTACTTAATTTTTTATATTTTAAATATAATGAGAAGGTTTAATCATACTTTGATTCACATAATTGGGGTTAAGGTTTGGAAACCCTAACCGACCCAAATTAGGGTTTTGGTGACAAATGAATACATAATTTGATAAATATAGTGTCTCACTAAACAACTTTTAGTATTTTATGTGTAACTCTGATTTAATTCAAATTTGGATATGATTTTTATATATAAAATGTGAACGCTCTTGGAAAATATATGAATTTCTGAAGAATGTTTTGATGTGTTTGTCAGTCGAGTTTCAAACTCGACCGATCAGATTTTCAGATTGATATAGTAGTGTGGAAATTGAAATTTATATTTTTATTAGTATATCCAATTGATCTAAAATTTTAAATTTACTTGTTAAACTCCATTATAGATACACTACTAAATTGATGTAATTTTTGGATGATTTTTGATCTCTACAGAGAGGGGTGTCGACCGAGTTCTGTGAAGGACAAACTCGACCGACCATGCTGCTGACTGCAATATAGTAGTAGAGTATTTGATTTTTAATTATTTATTGGTAACTCCAAATGATATAATGTTTTTTACTTTTTCTTATAAACTCAATTTCAGATATTGGGTTAAAGTTTCATAATTTTTGGATGAGTTTTAAGTTCTAAAACGTGTGGTTTTGGTCAAGTTTATAAATCAGCCGACCAACCAGTCTGAGAAAAATAAAAATACAATGAGGGGCTTGTTTGCAAATGTTCTATGCATCTCATTCATCTATATCACTAAACTAACACACAAGGATCTCTTGTAAATCATACTTCCTGTCAAAGAAATGAAATTCTTGAGAGAGAGGAGAGCTAGGGTTTTGAGTAGAGAAAGTGGTGGAGATGTTGACCTAGGGTTTCTCTATCCAAGATATGATGAAATCAAGTAAGTTTATCTTCTTTGCATATCATTTCATGGTGAATCTTCTCTCACATGTCAAGATTCCGTCCCTCCCCTGATTTGATTTGAAATCACATCAAATATCCCCCTTTTCTCACTCTTTCTCTTCTAATCCCCATTTCTAGGGTTTTTGAGTTGAGAGGAGAAAGAATTGGATTCTTTTGCCAGAGTTTGATTGGGTTTCCAAAAATTCAGAGGTTGACCTACGAAATTAAGGTGCTTGGCACCTAAGGTGAGTGTTTTTCTCCCTCCTAAGCTTTGTATTCATGTTAAAAGACTGATTCCATTCGAATAAAACAATCAGATACCCTGCTTGTATATGTATGTGACTAGATTTGATTTGGGAAAGATATTAGGGGATCAACTTCTACTGATTTTGATTATTTCTCATTGATTAAAACTTTATTATTTCCTGATATATTGATTGAGGATCCATCTAGAATCCTACAAATAGATGAAAATTCTATTTCATGCGAATTTTGCCTAAATGCCACCCTAATGGCTGATATGCTTGGAATTGAATTAACATGGATAGATTCATATTTGAATTGTATTAGATCATATTATACAAGAGTATTATTGAATGTTAATGGATTTGAATGACCACATATCCTGATTAGGATTTGTGTTGAGGAAGTGAATCAAATGAGTCAATTAATCAAAGTATACTTATGATTGATGAATGAAATGTGTGAAAATGGAAACTAGGGTTTCCATGTTTATGAATAACCCTAATGAACCCTTGAGTCATGATTGGATTACTTGAATGATATGAAATGTTGAACTAAGGAATGACTTCTTGAAAACCCTAAAATTTTATTATTATGACAATTATGAGTGAAAAAGCTAGAACTTGTATATGATGTTGTAAACGTGATCAAATGCTGATGTTGAAAGTATTAATACTTCAATTAAATATGACGAGTCTTACTAATATCATCTAAGTCTAATGCTTTTGTTTTAGTATAATAAAGATTGATCATTGTTGATTATGGGAATGACATTAGAAGTCAATGACATGGTACACTTATCTAATAAGAAATGATATGAAGAAAAAATGTATTGATGGTGATGGCAAGCTAAAGATGAAACTAATGAAGTTATTATGATGAAGTTTTTAATCCTTTGTTTTAATTACATGTGACTTAAGACAAATTGAATGAAACATACTAAAACTAGACTTTTATGGATATCAATGAAAAGAGAAGTATTGTATATCAAGTGAGTTAAAAATGACTGGTTCCAGTAGATTAATGAACATGACATGAGAGAAGTTGAGATTAATGAATATGAATTGAAGGAAAAAGATGAGAATTGGTAGATGAATTTAAGAAACAAACTCTAACCCTAAAATGTTGAGCTAGATGGTGCTAGTGAATGACAATCTCAAATGAGGGATTAAGGAATGTACTTAATTGTAGTTTAATTCAATTAAAAGATGAGGTTCAAGCATTTAAATTGATTTACAAGAATGTTTTCTTGTATTGTGATTGTTTGATAGAATACATGTACTATGCAAATGAACTATTTTGATGGATATCAAATGATAATCAACATGTGTTGATTAGTAACCCCATATGAAGAATGTGAAATAAAAGAAGAAGAGAACTAAGTCTGTTATGAATGAAATTTATTGGCATCTATTCAAATTGGATGGAACAAGCATATGTTGTATGATAAATCTATTCTGAGTATGAGGAATGATACCTGATATCTATATGCTTTTACTATTTCTATTTCTAATGCCTCTGCTAATATTTGTTCAAAATTGTGATATACAATGAACTGATAAGATTTATGTTGAAATTGAATTTAATATGCACGCCTTACATTGAGAAATCATGATAAGGGTAAATGTTGCATAATGAGATTATGTTTAGGGCTGAAAGCCCACTGATGATGATAAAACCCTGATGGGGTAATGATGGATAATAAGATTATGTCTTGGGTAGAAGGCCCACTGTTGATGATTTCTATGAGATGAAATAGAAGATAGAAATAGTCATATGTGTTGCAATATACATATTTATTGTGCTTCTTGCTTTGATCATTGTCCTTATTGATAATCTTGATCTGTTTCATGTTATTCTAGTTATGCGAAAACACACAGATATGATATATGATGTTTTGAATTCTTTTAAGATGAGTAAAAGAGATTAATAACAAGTGAGATGATGGAACATCTAGTTAGGTGCCCTGAACACTGTGAGTTTCCCCCGAGGACCACACTAGGGATACAAAATGGATCTCCTTGTAGTAATCGATGAATTATGAGAAGGATTTCCAGAGTGTGGATCCAGACCTTAAAGGTTAGACCACTAGGATTTAGGAGTGAGTCATCTGGAGTGGCTCTGGCCCTAAATCCTTGTTGTGAAAGTTTATGTCCAGATGGAATAGACTCTATTGAAATGAAATATGTGAAATGTGAAAATATGTGAAATGTTGTGATATGTGATATACTGTTTTGCTGGTTCCTATCTTGTGTACCCGAGATGAGGACGTGAGCCTCTTTAGGCAACCCTGAGGTGGCCATGGTCTGTTGTTGATATCTTAGGGTGGCTGACTAAACCCTAAGATAGTGATGGTGAGTCATTAACACGAGAATCAGTTGTGGCGACTTCTACTTGGTGAGGTACAAATCAAGTAGTTTCAGGGCAAATGAATAAAAGATGATAAGTCGTGTAGAACATGATTTGAATGATTATTACATTCCTTGTACTTCTAGTTGATGATTTGTCATTATTGATTAAGTTTCATGTTGTGGAAAGTAATCATGTTGCTATGGAAAGTTTCTATTTCATATTATGATATGTCATGTTGACAAGTTATCAATGTTGGGATTTATATCCATTCTGAATATGAGTTGGATTGCTTGCTATTTGATAGTATTGTTTGGTAGATATGTATTATGTGTACTTCAACTTCAGGACTATAGGATGTGTTCCTGGTCCCGCTGGTGGAGTGTCACAAAGTTAATTTTATTGTTATGTATTGATTCAAAATGCTTAGAACTTGACTTATTACTCATGAATTAGGATTCTTAATCTGAACTAAGATGTATCTGTTGATTTGTTCATAGACATGCTTTAAAAGATGTTTCAAATTTATAATTGGTTTAAGTGATTACCTTATATGTTGGATCAGATTATCATTACAAGTTAGAAATTACTTATGATAGATCTATCTACTAGACTTTTCAATATCTACATGTTTCTGTTAAGTTTATTATACTTAATCTGATGGTGATACATGTACCTAGCTTGAGTGGGAGGTATCCACTCACTGGGGATCTATATGAGTCTCATGAGGTTGTTTCAAATGTTTTTAGGTATAATGCTATCCAGTGGAGAGGTCATGACAAGGAAGATATAAATAGCATAATCTGGATAGATTAGAATGTCCCTGCACTCTCTCTTTCCCGAGATGGGTTGTAGATTAAGTTTGTTCATCAATGTACATGTATCTGATGTAAACTGAACCGCATATGAGAACAAGATTTGATTCTAGATTTAATAGAGTTGAATATGATTTGTGATATCCGAATGTGATATCCTTGATGTGACATTGATTTATGAGTTTGTGAAGAAAGAAAAAGGAAAAATTTATCTGTCTTTTTTGTATATTGTTTAATCGCCTTTGTGGATAATTCATTGTTTTATTTCATAATTTGGGTTTAGGTTTGGGATTATCTCTAATGGTTGGTATTTATGCTGATCAAAAGAGTGGGTTCCGACAAGCGTGGTATCATAGCCTAGGTTAGATGAGTCTGTAGGGACAATAGGGTCTAGGACTAAATGATAATGTGGATGTTGAATAAAACCTGAATGATGTGCATACTGACTGAATTCAATATCCAGATACTCTGGTCAAGTATTTGGGTATTGAGCTAATCTAGTGTGGATTTTTTTAACAATACTTCTTCTAGATGCTCTGACCAAGTATCCAGATGAACACAGTTGGTAGTATAAAAAGATGCCTGATGATAAAATGGTGAAAAAGAAAAGCATTTTATAATTCAATATGGAACCTATGGAAAGCATGGAATTTTATATAAGAAAGATGAAAGCTTAACAGATTATGAAGACAAACTCTAATGAGTTTGAATTTGAGTATGAAATCTAAAATTGTGAGAAAAACCTATGAACTAAGATGCACACTAGATGATTTTCTTCATAAAGGAAAATGATGAATGCAGATGATAATATGTGAATGAGTCATAATCTTATCCATGAGGTACACAACTAAAATTTTAAAAGGATGAGAGAGGTGATGTGAATCATATCTTTATAAATGATGTATTACTAATATCTTTGAAGTAAGTTTTTGTAATAATCAAGGAGAGATATGATGATGACAAGGGATGAAATATCATTAAATGCAAAAAAAAATCATATGAAAGAAAGATAAAATGGTAAACTTTCTAACTGGATGTTGAGATAGATGAATGATTAGATGATATGATATTCTTGCATATCTTTTCTTAGATTTTGGGATGAAATCCTAAAAGGAGGAAACAATTTGTAATGACCCATTTTCAAATTAGTCATCTAATTAGGGTTTACTTAGATGATTGTATGCTTAACTAACTTGATCATTGTTTAAAGCTTGATTAGTGACGATACTTAATTTTTGATATTTTATATATAATGAGAAGGTTTAATCATACTTTGATTCACATAATTAGGGTTAAGGTTTGGAAACCCTAATCGGCCCAAATTAGGGTTTTGATGACATATGAATACAGAATTTGATAAATATAGTGTCTCACTAAATGATTTTTAGTAATTTATGTGTAGCTCTGATTTAATTAAAATTTGTATATGATATATATATATAAAATGTGAACAGTTTTGAAAAATATAAGAATTTTTTAAGAATGTTCTGACCTGTTTGTTGGTCGAGTTTCAAACTCGACCGATCAGATTTTTAGATTGATATAGCAGTGTGGAAATTGAATTTTGTATTTTTATTGGTATATCTAATTGATCTAAAATTTTAATTTTATTTATTAAACTCCATTATAGACACCATATTAAATTGGTGTAATTTTTGGATGATTTTTGATCTCTACAGAGAGGGGTGTCGGTGGAGTTCTGTGAAGGACAAACTCGACCGACCATGCTGCTGACTGCAATATAGCAATATAGTATTTGATTTTTAATTATTTATTGGCAACTCCAAATGATATAAATTTTTTAATGTTTCTTATACTCAATTTCAGACATTGGGTTAAAGTTTCATAATTTTTGGATGAGTTTTGAGTTCTGAAATGTGTGGTTTCGGTCGAGTTTATAACTCAGTCGACCAACCAGTCTGAGCAAAATAAAAATACATTGAGGGGCTTGTTTGCAAATGTTCTAAACACCTCAATTCATCTATATCACTAAAATAACACACAAGGAGCTCTCATAAATCTTCCTTCCTTTCAAAGAAACGAAATTCTTGAGAGAGAGGAGAGCTAGGGTTAGGAGTAGAGAAAGTGGTGGAGATGTTGACCTAGGGTTTCTCTATCCAAGATATGATGAAATCAAGTAACTTTATCTTCTTTGCATAGCATTTCATGGTGAATCTTCTCTCACATGTCAAGATTCCGTCCCTCCCCTGATTTGATTCGAAATCACATCAAATATCCCCCTTTTCTCACTCTTTCTCTTCTAATCCCCATTTCTAGGGTTTTTGAGTTGAGAGGAGAAAGAATTGGATTCTTTTGCCAGAGTTTGATTGGGTTTCCAAAAATTCAGAGGTTGACCTACGAAATTAAGGTGTTTGGCACCTGAGGTGAGTGTTTTTCTCCCTCCTAAGCTTTGTTTTCATGTTGAAAGCCTAATTCCATCCGGATAAAACAATCAAAAACCCTGCTTGTATATGTATGTGACTGGATTTGATTTGGGAAAGATATTAGGGGATCAACTTCTACTAATTTTGATTATTTCTCATTGATTAAAACTTGATTAGTTCCTGATATATTGATTGAGGATCCATGTAGAATCCTACGGATAGACAAAAATTCGATTTCATGTGAATTTTGCCTAAATGTCAGCCTAATGGCTGATATGCTTGTAATTGAATTAACATGGATAGATTCATATTTGAATTGTATTAGATCGTATTATATAAGTGTATTATTGAATGTTAATGGATTTGAATGACCACATATACTGATTAGGATTTGTGTTGAGGAAGTGAATCAAATGAGTCAATTAATCAAAGTATACTTATAATTGATGAATGAAATGTATGAAAATGGAAACTAGGGTTTCCATGCTTGTGAATAACCCTAATGAACCCTTGAGTCATGATTGGATTACTTGAATGACATGATATGTTGAACTAAGGAATGACTTCTTGAAAACCATAAAAGTTTATTATTAAGATGATTATGAGTGAAAAAGCTAGAACTTGTATATGATGTTGTAAATGTGATCAAATGCTGAAGTTGAAAGTATTAATACTTCAATTGAATATGATGAGTCTTACTAATATCATCTAAGTCTAATTCATTTGTTTTAGTATAATAAAGAATGATCATTGTTGATTATGGGAATGACATTAGAAGTCAATGCCATGGTACACTTATCTAATAAGAAATGATATGAAGAAAAAAATGTATTGATGGTGATGGCAAGTTAAAGATGAAACTAATGAAGTTATTATGATGAAGTTTTTAATCCTTTATTTTAATTACATGTGACTTAAGACAAATTGAATGAAACACACTAAAACTAGACTTTGATGGATATCAATGAAAAGAGAAGTATTGTATATCAAGTGAGTTAAAAATAATTGGTTCCTGTAATTTAATGAACATGACATGAGAGAAATTGAGATTAATGAATATGAATTGACAGAAAAAGATGAGAATTAGTAGACGAATTTAAGAAACAAAATCTAACCCTAAAATGTTGAGCTAGATGGTGCTAGTGAATGAAAATCTTAAATGAGGGATTAAGGAATGTACTTAATTGTAGTTTAATTCAATTAAAAGATGAGGTTCAAGCATTTAAATTGATTTACAAGAATGTGTTCTTGTATTGTGATTGTTTAATAGAATACATGTACTATGTGAATGAACTATTTTGATGGAATTCAAATGAAAATCAACATGTGTTGATTAGTAACCCCATATGAAGAATGTGAAATAAAATAAGAAGAGAACTAAGTCTGTTATGCATGAAATTTATTGGCATCTATTCAGATTGGATGGAACAAGCATATGTTGTATGATAAATCTATTCTGAGTATGAGGAATGATACCTGATATCTATATGCTTTTACGATTTCTATTTCTAATGCACCTACTAATATTTGTTTAAAACTGTGATATACAATGAATTGATAATATTTATGTTGAAATTGAATTTAATATGCATCCTTACATTGAGAAATCCTAATAAGGGTAAATGTTGCATAATGAGATTATGTCTAGGGCTAAAAGCCCACTAATGATGATAAAACCCTGATGGGGTAAATGATGGATAATAAGATTATGTCTTGGGCCGAAGGCCCACTGTTGATGATTGCTATGAGATGAAGTAGAAGATAGAAATAGTCATATGTGTTGCAATATACAGATTTATTGTGCTTCTTGCTTTTATCATTGTCCTTATTGATAAACTTGATCTATTTCATGTTATTCTAGTTATGCAAGAATACACATTTATGATATATGATGTTTTGAATGCTTTTAAGATGAGTAAAAGAGATTAATAACAAATGAAATGATGGAACATCTAGTTAGGTGCCCTGAACACCATGCGTTCCCCCCCAAAGACCACACTGGGGAAACAAAATGAATCTCCTTGTAGTAATCGATGAATTATGAGAAGGATTTCCGGAGTGTGGATCGAGACCTTAAAGGTTAGACCACCAAGATTTAGGAGTGAGTCATCTGGAGTGGCTCTGGCCCTAAGTCCTTGCTGTGAAAGTCTATGTCCAGATGGAATAGAATCTGTTGAAATGAAATATGTGAAATGTGAAAATATGTGAAATGTTGTGATATGTGATATACTATTTTTCTAGTTCCTATCTTTTGTACCCGAGATGAGGACGTGAGCCTCGTTAGGCAACCCTGAGGTGGCCAGGATCTATTGTTGATATCTTAGGGTGGCCGGCTAAACCCTAAGATAGTGACGGTGAGTCGTTCACACGAGAATCAGGCGTGGCAACTTCTACTTGGTGAGGTACAAATCATGTAGTTTCAGGGCAAATGAATAAAAGATGATAAGCCATGTAGAACATGATTTGAATGATTATTACATTACTTGTATTGGTAGTTGATGATTTGTCATTATTGATTAAGTTTCATTTTGTGAAAAGTAATCATGTTGCTGTATACAATTTCTATTTCATATTATGATCTCTCATGTTGACAAGTTATAAATGTTGGGATTTATATCAATTCTGAATATGAGTTGGATTGCTTGCTATTTGATAGTATTGTTTGGTAGATATGTATTATGTGTACTTCAACTTCAAGACTGCAGGATGTGTTCCTGGTCCCGCTTGTGGAGTGTCACAAAGTTAATGTTATTGTTATGTATTGATTCAAAATGCTTACAACTTGACTTATTACTCATGCATTAGGATTTTTAATCTGAACTAAGAAGTATCTGTTGATTTGTTCATAGAAATGCTTTAAAAGATGTTTCAAAATTATAATTGGTTTAAGTGATTACCTTATATGTTGGTTCATATTATCATTGCAAGTTAGAAATGATTTATGATAGATATATTTGCTAGACTTTTCAATATCTACATGTTTCTGTTAAGTTTATGATACTTAATCTGATGTTGATGCATGTACCTAGCTTGAGTGGGAGGTATCCACCCAGTGGGGCTCTATATGAGTCTCATGAGGTTGTTTCAAATGTTTTTAGGTATAATGCTATCCAGCAGAGATGTCACGACATGGAAGATATAAATAGAATAATCTAGATAGATTAGAATGACCCTATTCTCTCTCTTTCTCGGGATGGGTTATAGATTAAGTTTGTTCATCAATGTACATGTATCTGATGTAAACTGAACCCCATATGAGAACAAGATTTGATTCTAGATTTAATGGAGTTGCATATAATTTGTGATATCTGAATGTGATATCCTTGATGTGACATTGATTTATGAGTTTGTGAAGAAAGAAAAAGGAAAAATTTATCTATCTTTTTCGTATATTAGTTAATCGCCTTTGTCGATAATTCATTGTTTTATTTCATAATCTAGGTTTAGGTTTGGGATTATCTCTAATGGTTAATATTTATGCTGATCAAAAGAGTGGGTTCCGATAATAACGATGGCCATGTCATAGGTTAAAATCATCAGCAAATACATAAAATCTGAACAAAATAATTCCAAGGCTTGATTGTGTCTCCAATTGGAACTATACTTTAGATGCCTTTAATTAAGAAAACTTAATAAGGAAAACCCTAGTTTTAATGATTAACTTGTTAAAATCTTCTATACTGTTTACATAAGTAATAAAATCAAAAGCATCCTCATCTTGCATTATAACAAAGAGATTTTTTCAACATAAGGGACATCTAAAGTAGAAATCCATGATGAGTTAATTTTGTGATATTTAGGGTTTTAAAATATATGAACCTTCCATTATGGAAAACTTAGTGTTTGATCTAAACCCTAACTGAACCCTATAGTCATTAAATTTATGACCACACATAAGCCCAATCTTATCATGATACAAATTATGGTTATAGCTTATTGTTGTATATTGATGTTAGATTAAAGCTGTAAAGTGATATTGCTTATAATTTTACACCCCTTGAGCAAGGTATGTGGGTTATTGATAAGCCCTGAGAGAGCGTGAAGACATGCTCCCAAAGGTGAATAGGACTTTTAAATTTATAATCCAAAACCTTCAAGGACCCCTACAACTCAATACGGGGTCAAAGTAGATGTACATGGTCGAACACAAGGATGTGGATACGTTTAAGATGCTTAAGATCTTGTTGTTAAGTTAGTTAAACCAACCAATAGATGATATATGCAAAGAACTAGAACTAGTCTAGTGAGATATCACGAAACAAAACAAAACAAAGTAAAGAAAACATCGTCTCTGGAATCCTACTAATCAGGAGAAGGAGTTCCCGGATATGTAACCATAAGTTGTGCAGTCTATGCGCCTTTTCTCATGTGTAGACAACCCTTGAACACCCTAGAAAGCATCTAACCTCCAAACATAGCATGTATAGTGGTAACTGCTCCTATAGGGGTCATCCCACTCGCTATCACGCTGTGTGACTAAAACCCTATCAATGATTTGAAACCTCTCTCAAGGATAATAGATCAATTATTTTAAATATTCTAGATACCCTTTTGGGTCTAGAACATTCAAAGATGCTAGGAACGGAAGTGATCTAGATAGAACATAGACAATGGACCGATCGAGTGGAGATGGACCCGACTGCGTTCAGGTGCACTCGACTGTTTCCAAGGCAAATGTTTTGTATAGATCACCCTTGGACATCCTCATTTCATATTCAATCCTAACTACCTTTTCTTACCCATTTCTACAAATAATATCTCGATCAAGGTAGAAACATAGGTTCAAGTAATAAAGAGATCAACCAAACAAGCAATCATATTTAAAAAGAAAGATAGAACAAATAACATACTAGATCTAGAATAAAAGTACTTGCTTAAGGTAAAAGTACGTAAACATGTCCAAAATGGCTAAATAGACAAGAAGGAGCTCAAATAGACATGGAAAAGCATAGTTGGCACCAAACAAAGATGGAAAAACATTATTGTACAGAAATAAAGGAGGAAAGTGGAAGAAGAAGGTGGAAGAAGAGATTTAGCCCATAGAGGAGATGCATCTCTCACTCCTTGTCCTACAGAAGGGCCAGATCTTATCTTTGGTTCGTTCTCCTTAATATTTTAGACTCCTTGGCCTCCTTTCTCTTTGATTACACCCTAAACAACAACTTTGGTGGGTGTATGGAGGTGGAAGGTGGTTGGGAATGGCTGAATGTGGATGAATGGTGATGGAAATGGTGGTGAATGGAAGGAAACCGAAGGGTGGAAATAAGGTGTTCTCTTTAGACCTTTTGGATCTTGAACCTCTCCCATGGGGCTCTAGGAAAAGCTAGTCGCCAAAAATAAGAACATGAACCTACTGAACCCCAAACCCTTTTATAGGAATCAAGGGGTGGGTATTTATAGGCATAGGGGGAATGTGTGTAATAAGTGGTCTCTAGCCCTTTAGCAGTTCCTGATGATCTAGTTACAGGGTTTTCATCAGTCAATCTAACCGAGTCGATTCCCACCCAACTGGGTTGATCTTAGCGATCGCTGATAGTTCAAATCTTCTAGCGGTTGTTGATGATGTTGCAGTCGCTGGGATGAAGGAACCAATAGTCATCGAAGACTCATTGATTGCTGAGGAGGGGGGGACTAGCGATCATTGCAGACTAAACTCCTATGGTCGCTGACTTCTTATGGGTCAACCCAACCAGGTCGAATCCCACCTGACCATGCCAGATCTTGAGTGATCATATTTCTTCAAAGATCATTGGGGTGATGATACTTGGTGATTGTTTGAGTTCCAACGGTCGTTGATGGTGAATGAGGCTCAACGGTCACTGAGAGATGTATTCAGTAGTTGTTGAAATGTAAGATGCTATAAAAATCAGGTGATGAACTCAATCGGGTCGAGGTGGACCCAATCAGGTGCACATGGAGAAATCTTAGAGAATTGACGTCTTCTTAAGTTCGGTGCCCGCAAGTCCCAAAATTGGCTATTTGAGAAAAAATATATAAATTACTAAAAGATAAGAATCTAAGTTATTTCATGCATATTAAGGCTAGAATGGCATGAAACTATAAATTAGTGCCTAACAAAGATGCCTAAATTTAGGTGTTATCAACCACCCCAAGCTTGAACCTTGCTTGTTCTCAAGGAAGACTATGCTCAAAGAATAAAAGAATAACATCCAAATTAAGCTTGGCAATAAAGTCTAATGTTTAGAAAAATAATTTAGAATAAAAATTCTCCTTATCCATGTTGTTTCAGGACAAACCCCCACCAAGGCCTGCTAAGGTATGATCAAAGAACATCCAGGTGATATTAAGTGAATTCACTGCAACCTGTCAATACTCATGAGGGTTTGAATCATAATAGCTCAACATTAAAGCATTGTCACATAGATGATCAGGCAGGTAATGGAGGTGAGTAATGAGCTATTATCATGTATTCACGTGGCCCAATCAAGAACAATGTGCCTCCCACTTATTCAGGTCCCAAGAAGAAAAGAAAAGGAAAAGTGTGACAACTGCTATCAAAGTGATAACGATATCACACCAAACCAAGAAAAAACAACCATTAACAACGGACTACCAAAAAACACTAAAAATTAAAACCATTTTCCACAATGATCCACTGCCAAAAACTTTTGTCAGAGGGCCCAAGGCCATATACATATTCTAGTTTAATTTATACATATATCGTTCCCTCTTATTACAAAAATATTAGATATCAACTACTTTATCAAAACATATATAAAAGTAACATTGTACATTGCGGCACTCTTAGCCAAATATCATATCGATCATGAAACCAGATATGAAACTATCCCCCAAGGACCTGAGAGTACATGGATGACACATATGACTCTATTTCTACTAGACACATAACAAGACACTCAATCTGAGCTGTTGCTACTGTCCTTGCTGTTACTGCCCATTCTCAACTACCTCCTTGTGCACGTTCACCTAAAAAGTTGTGTAACCCACATGGTGAGCCAAAGTCCCAGTGAGAGATAGAACTCTCCACCAGCAATATCCTTTCCACATATATATTGTTATTTATACAGAATGTAAGGCATGGCAGAATAATAACATAATTAAGTAGTTCAAATAACTATGATCGAATAGTAGATCAAGTAAATACTTTAGAAGGAATATGAAGAACACGTATAACTATTATAAAATGAACAATATAAAAATAAGGTAAGGCTTCAACCAATGTTTCTATATTTGATCCTTAAACAAATATGCTATATGGCTGATTACATCTTTCAACAATCAATCTTATGCCCTGCGGAGATGAGAATATACCTTGCATGCTCCAAATGACCACTATGAAGTAAGCATCAGTTCCATAAAGGTATGTGGAAGAGCCGGAATCCACGACCTCACCTTCCTCGGTCAGTATGAGAATGGTAGAGATAATATGAGTCAATATGCAATTATCTAGCATGGCGTATAGAGGCTCTTTGCTATAGAGATACAACATGTACCATGTTCTCTGTTCAGGTATGACCTTCAGTCAATCCTACTTATATTTATTGAGTCATGGCCGCAACCATACTCTTCTTTCTTTTAGAGCTACATCCTACAACCACACTTTTTTTAGGAAATGGCTCGAAGCGAATCCTGTGAATTAAGGATATAAGGAGATACCTCAACTTGCACCCCATAAATTAAACAATATGTGCTCTGAGTTAAACTCGTTTCACCATTCAGCAAATCCTAACACCGAATGGATCTATGGTGAGGGCAACTACATTTTTAGTTACACTTGATTAATTTGATCAATTGAAGTGTCTTTTAGCATCAGTCAAGTTATAATGTACAAACCACAAACAAATTCTACAAAGGAAAGGGGCAGAGTATTACAACAACATATATCATTGTTTAAACTATAAACTGATTTCCATCACTTTGTAATACTATATCACCGCCATCCACAAGGATATAATTATCGCACATTATCATGGGATATCAATTCCTCATTCCAATAATAGAGGATATCACCTCAATTAGGAATTAAGACCTTACCATGTCCTAAGACCCATCACATAACACTTGTGATTCATTATTCTCTCATCATACCTCATTATGCACATAAATATTACTCATACCAATCAACACTTTATGCCAGATTAATTGTACTTGCCATAGAAACTATTACCCATTATGTTCAGGAAGAGAATATATTAAAACACATTAAAGACCTTTAACTAAAATGAACAAAGTATCATAAGATCTCTAATTTAGGATTAGGTCTCATACTGATTTCGCATGTTCTGGGTAACAATCCCTTAGTTTATTATTGAAAAATGTCACTCTTAACGGGAAACTATCATCTTTAGATCATTAGACATATACACATCTTATTTATTGTACAAGCATTTCACATGGATCACAAAGCCTTACATAATCTCTTTCATGGTAATTCATCATAGTTCATACCTAGCTATGCTCATTACCTACATGATTAAAGTTTCATGGTAAAAGCAATATTAAATAATGACAATACCATGCCATATAGAAGATCATTCAAATTCCATCCTTCTCATAAATAGGGTTAGGGTTTCCTCTTATAGCCAATTAGGGTTTTTAAGTTCGTAATTAACAACCACACCCTAATTCTCATCATAATAACTATAATATTGCTATAAGGATACAAGCATGCTTAATTACTTTCATTAATCATCATGAATTGATTATCAACATAAGGTATTACCTTTCTCATATGAGTAGTACACGTTTCTCTATCTTACTTATTAAAATATTGGTTTCAACATACTTATTACATTATTTGAATCCACTTTAGGGTTTATCATCCCCATACTTAATAAAGTGCATCCATCTTATCACTTCATAATGTATCAACTAGTAATAATAAAAGTGTACTGATCCACACTCATCAATGTGTGTTAGCCTACACTCATCAAGATGTGTCGGCCTAGGTGTATCGGCCTACATACTAAAGCTTGTGTCAGCCTAGACACATGTGTTTGTGTCGGCCAAGGCACATAAAATGGTATCAGTTTAGAGGTGCTTGAGGTATATTGGCCATAGTGTATTCTTATGTGTTGGCAACACTATCACATTGTGTATCAACCACTCAATTGACTAGTGTTTTGGCCATGTCATCATCTAGTGTATCAGCCACACCATCATATTGGGATATCAACCTCTAGGGTTTGAGTTGTCTCAGGTTAGTCCTCATCAACAAATTTTATTCTTTCATCTATCAGCCTCACCACTTCTTAGTGTGTCGGTCAAGACCTCAAGGGATGTGTTGCCCACACCTTCACATGGTGTGTCGGGCTAAGTGTGTTGCATATCACTTGTGTCGGGCTAGAGGGATATCAGATTGTGAGTGTATCAGATTAGGGTTAGGGTTGGTCATTACAACCTCTATACTCAAGTAAGGCATCAACGTTTGATACTCCATCTTATAAGACATTCCCTTGGTCATGATGGGTTAGTATCATTAATGCATATCATTTTATGTTGTCGATCATATCGAACTAGCTCCTCTAGGTTGTGACTAATTAACAACATATCATTTAAGCATCACAAGTCATGACAAACATCCATGTTATAGTGCAAGTGTATGTTAACTTGGCCATCTTCCAGATATCGATCTACCCTATTCTTCAACCTTAGGTGGCTGGTTAGACAACTATAAGGATTGTAGTCCTACACATGTAACAAACTAATAGGAGGTTAGGAATTTATGTGTATTGGTTTGCATTCATACACCTTTGTATCGGGTTAGGGTTTCTATAAACTGATATTTGTTTCTGCATAGAGTTTTCCATCACCTTCAAGATCCAACCTTCATCCATTACTACTCTAGTTCATGGACAACAACCCCATATATACACACTTCAAAGATCCACAATCCCAAGGTTAAATATGACTTATCAAACGTCCAAAACTTGATCATAACACCTTGATATGAAAGGAGATACCATAGTAAGGAACTTGGTGGAGAAGGAAAGAAAGAAAGGAATCATGATCCGCGAAGCATAATCTTTCTAAGGTTGAAGATGATCATGGCCTTACCTTGGGCAAGTTGTTCGACTTTCCCCTTGCTCCTTGAGCTCCTAGGGTCATGCACCAAGCCAGAATTGGTAATGGAGTTGAAAGGTTTACTAGGAGGTAAAAAGAGGGGTATATATAGTTGAGGCTCATGAAAGAGTGTATGTGCAAGGTGTCATCACCATATGTACATGGTTTACACATGTACATGCATGGTGACACCTCGTAACCATGTTTATCTTGACATGAAAAGCTCTTGTGGATAGTAAAAAGGTGAGATATCGACCATTGGTATCTTGCTTGACAAGATATCACAACCCGATATCACATAGTGTACAAACTGATACAACTTCTGCAAGGAAGTCTTAAAATGATAAGATTCACCTATTTGAAGTGCTTAGCCCGACATGAATGCTTCCAAAAAGTTGCTAAACTGATATGGGACTTCCTCCATGGTTTCTAAACTGATAGGCCTCCATGGTTTCTAAACTGATAGGCACCCCCATATACCCTTCACAGCTCGACACAACCTCATCTAGGTTTCAAGATACTCAACATTCTTTGGTTCTTTCACCACCAAGAATGCTATCATCAAACCAAAACTCAAACAAGGCACACCCTCCTTTATATCTCTTCTATATGATGCTAAGAGAGAGTAGGGACACTCTAGAGGTGGTAAATTTCACATCAACCCCATATATTTAGTAATTTGCAAGTTGCACCAAAATTATCATATATAGCAAAAATAGTCTTCAAACAGGCTCAAACTTGAAACTTGATCTCTACTTAAGTCTTAATTACTTTTCAAATGATTAAGACAAGGTTCTAATCATCTCACTTAGGAAAAAACTCTAGGGTTATCCCAAAACCCAAGTCAGGGTCCTTACAAGTTATAAACCCCTAACAAGGATTTTGCCCCCGAAATCCTAGGCAAAAGGGGATGGATATTACTTATGCATTGCACCTTCAAACTTTCACATAGTTCCTTGATGTCAGGGAGATGTCATAAGACTTGACCAACATATCGTTCCTCCATCTAAGGTCAACATAGGATTTGATGTATAAGGTACATACTTCAACTTATCCTCTCCATTACTGGATGCAAAATCAACCCTATGCCTAAGTGATACTTTCTTATCCATAAAATCACTATACATACTTATCCTTATTTATCTCAGGGGTCAACTCCTTCTTATGTTTCACCTTCTCAACTTTCTACATCATATGATAAGATTCTCAAACTTGAAGGTTCACCATACCTTTTTCAAACCTCAACATGTTTTCTTCCAAAGAAAGACTAGAGATGCATATGTCACTTACTTAAGATTACAAGACCTACCATTCTTCTGTTGGATACTCTGATCTACTGATTCAACACAAAGCTCATGTATGATTTGTACCAACTAGCCTACTATTACATGCACTTCTAGTTGTACTTTCTTTAGAGTTGATCTAGATAGAGATTGGAAATTCTACTCATCAGTGTACATCTTGGAATCCTCCTTACTTGCAAACTTGATAGGTGTACTCCAAGGGTTTGCACTCAACCTAATTAACTTTACCCAAGCAAATCTTGTAACTATCTGTTCAACTTATGCATCCTTGTCACCATCATCTGATGTGGTGCATAATTCCCTAACAAGTGATACCCATACTATAGGTGGAGTACATGTAGCTAGATTGATCTCAAAGTCAATCCTTCTTAGGTAGTCAAACACTTAATAGTCTTATCAAGAGACATATTCTTAGGTTCACACACAACTGGCACTTCTTGGATACTAGGATTCCTCACTGCTGTTACTGCCAGACCCAAACATATCAGAAGAACCTTCTTAACATCTTTTAAGGTTCATAAAACATCACTTCTCAAATGTCACCATAGTGGAACTAAAGTCCAAGCTCTAGATAATACTTTTCAAGTATCCATCTCAAGGTCACTTCAAAACCATGTATATCAAGTGATATGAGACTTCACTCAAACATCCTATCCCTGGAAAGGAAGTATAAAGGAAACATGCTTTCCCTTATTACCACAACATCATCCAAGAATTCTTAATAGGGAAAAGGATATTACCAATCTTCCTTGGTTATTATACGAGTTTACACTACTCATGTTTCCTTTAATTTGTTTTCATCTTGGTTTCCTTGCCGTTGGCATAGGAATTGTAAAGATGATTACATGCCATTACTTCTTCTTTGATTTTTGTTCTTCATGTTCATGAACGTTTCCTTGTTTTACCACCTTTTTCATTTCTACATCATGGGAAGGATCATTATTCTCTTCATATATTCTTTATTTAGTAGGGATTATCTTCTTTGTTCCACGTTTACATATCATAAGCATTACTCTTTATATTTTCTTATATTCATAGGTTGGTATGAGATTAACTCAGGTTCCACTTTATCACAATTTAGAATGTGGCAAGAGCGTCTGTGCCATATTCTCGATTTCATAATTCTATTTAGATTGCATCAAAATGACTACTTGATCGGAGTAATCAGAAAGATAGTAATCTAAGAACTCCATACCTACCTTGTCTTCAGTAATCAAATACATGGTCAGGGTATCAAACACTGAGATTAGGTAGCATGCACTTCATTTTATGTTATGTCTCTTTCCTTAAACATCTCTTTTGAGTTTCAAAATTTAGTATCTCTGGTTCTCTCCAGGTATCTCTTTCATACCTCTTCCTCTTTATTTGAACAGAAGAAATTATAAAATAGTTTTGAGAATATTAAACAGAATATAAATTCTAATCCTCTCCATCTCTTCTCATGTCCTTATAGGACTAACCAAAAGAAACTCAACAACAACTATTCTTCTTATGATTAATCGGTGAATAAGAAGAAAAGAAATCAAAATGAAAAATCTCTATCTGACCTGTCACCCCTTGTGGGTCATCTATCGTATCAGGTTGACTCGCACCATGAAGTCTAGTCATTTCCTGTTGTTTCTTCTGCCTTTTGGCACTATTGAACTGTAACTTCTATAAGTCCTGCTGAGTTGGCCTTGACTGTTGGGCCATCTCAACCTTTCTTCTTAGACAAAAGGGTCTAATATGCCTGATGTGTCGACACCTAAAACATGTCTTGTCCTCATACCATGGTCTTGTTAGTCTTGTTACTGATGTAGAAGCTAAGTCAGGATTTCTTACATATGGAAATCTCGGAACCTTTCCCTTACTTGGTGACCACTATCGTGATGCACTAGGTGTTTGTTGTTTTCGTGGTACAAAAAACTTAGGCTTTCTAGCACTACTAGTCAATTGTCCCTGAGATTGTGTAGACGTTTCCTTAATACTTAGGTCATTGTCCCTTCTTGGGCATTGCCTCCTCAGATGTCCTATCTATCTACACTTGTTGCAGACTCTCTTTTCTTTCCATATTTTAGTCTTTCCCGCATTTTTCATTATTTTAACATGGTGTAACTATTTAAAGGTCTTACCAGAATTTAAAAATTCTATATTAAGGACTGGTGCCCTAGGTGGTATTTCTAGTTTCATGTCCACTATATACAAAATTTTTATCATAACTTGCCCAACGAGAGCATGAAAAGTAGGATTTTCTAACATAGTCTGATCCAGCTGGGGATTCTTAGGCAATCATTCTCCTCTTGCTTGATCCTTTGTACCTCCTCCTAGTGCAGTGACATTGCTTTCAGCAACATGTTCCTCGTGTTCTTCAGACATATTTAGGCTTTATACTTTCTTCTGCATGAACAAAACACTATTAGACACACTGGAGGACACTTAGAACAGACTCAACAACCTTAATCATATGTCCCTATAGACTTAGAGAACCTATAGCTCTGATTCCAAACTTGTGACAACTACTAACAAACTGATAATGATATCACCCCAAACTATGCAAAAATAACCATTAACAACGAATTACCAAAAATCACTAAAAATTAAAACCATTTTCCATAATGATCCATTGCCAGAAACTTTTGTCAGAAGGCCCAAGGCCATATACATATTCTGGTTTACTTTATACATACATTGTTCCCTCGTATTACAAAGATATGAGATATCAGCTACTTTATCAAAACATATATAAAAGCAAAATTATACATTGAGGCACTCTTAGCCAAAATCTTAGATCGATCGTGAAACCAGATATGAAACTATCCCCGAAGGACCTAAGAGTACAGAGACGACACATAGGACTCTATTTCTAATAGACACCTAACAACACACTCAACCTAAGTTGTTATTGTTGTCCTTGTTGTTGCTGCCCATTCTTGGCTACACGGTCACTACCTCCTTGTGTACATCCACCTAAAAAGTTTTGGAACCCACAGGGTGATACAAAGTCTCAACAAGAGATATAACTCTCCGCCAACACTATTATTTCCACAGATATATTGTTATTTAAATAGAAAGTAAGGCATAGAAGAATAATAACATAACTAAGTAGTTCAAATAACTATGACCAAGTAGTAGATCAAGTAAATACTTTAGAAGGAATATGAAGAACATGTATAACTATTATAAACTAAACAATATAAAAACAAGGTAATGATTCAACCAATGTTTCTGTATTTGATCCTTAAACAAATACGCTATATGGATGATTACATCTTTCAACAATCAATCTTATGCCCTGTAGAGATGAGAATATACCTTTCATGCTCCAACTGACCACTGTGAAGTAAGAATCAGATCTATAAAGGTCTATGAAAGAGCCGAAATCCACGACCTCACCTTCCTTGTTCAGTACGAGAATGGCAGAGACAATATGAGTCAATATGCAATTAGCTAGCCTGGCGTATAGAGGCTCCTCGCTATAGAGATACAATGTGTAGCATGATCTCTGTTTAGGTATGACCTTCATTAAATCCTACTTATATTTATTGAGTCATGGCCGCAACCATACTCTTCTTTGTTTTAGATCTACGACCTAAAAACACACTTTTTTTTCTTCAGGAAATGGCTAAAAGCCAATCCTGTAAATTAAGGATATAAGGAGATACCTCAACTTGCACCGTGCATATTCAAAGCGCTTCCAATTAAACTCATGTCACCATTCAGCAAGTCCTGACACCGAATGGATGTATGGATAGGGAAACTATGTTTTTAGTTCCACTTGATTAATTAGATAAACTAAAGTGTCTTTTTGCATCAATCAAGTTACAATGTACAAACCACAAACAAATTCAACAAAAGAAAGGGGTAGAGTATTACAACAACAAATATCATTGTTTAAATTATAAATCGATTTCCATCACTTCATAATACTATATCACTGCTAGCCACAAGGCTATCATTATCACACATTATCATGGAATATCAATTCCTCATTCCAATACTAGAGGATATCACCTCAATTAGGCATTAATCCCTTACCAGGTCCTAAGACCAACACACTTATGATTCATTATTATCTCATCATGCGTCATTATGCACATAAGTATTACTCATACCGATCATCACTTTACGCCAGATTAATTGTACTTGCCATAGCAACCGTTACCCATTATGTTCAGGAAGAGAATATATTAAAACACATTAAACACCTTTAACTAAAATGAACAAAGTATCAAAAGATCTCTAATTTAGGATTAGGCCTCATACTGATTCAATGTTCAGGGTAACAAGCCCTTAGTTTATTATTGAATAATATCATCTCTTACTAGACAACTATCATCTTTAGGTTATTACACCTGTACACATCTTATTTATTGTACAAGCATTTCACACGGCTCACAAAGCCTTATATAATCTATTTCATGGTAGCTCATACCTAGCTATGCTCGTTATCTACATGATTAAAGTTTCATGGTAAAAGTAATATTAAATAATGGCAACACCATGCCATATATAGGATCATTCAAATTCCATCCTTCTCATAATTAGGGTTAGGGTTTCCTCTTATAGCCAATTAGGGTTTTCCAGTTCATAATTAACAACCACACCCTAATTCTCATCATAAGAACTATAATATTTCTATAAGTATACAAGCATATTTAATTACTTCCATTAATCATCATCAATTAATTATCATCATATGGTATTACCTTCCTCATATGAGTAGTACAAGTTTCTCTCTATTGCTTATTAAAATATTGGTTTCAACATACTTATTACATTAGTTGAATCCACTTTAGGGTTTATCATCCCCATACTTAATAAAGTACATCCATATTATTACTTCATAATGTATCAACTAGTTATAATTAGTGTGTACCAACCGACACTCATCAAGGCGTGTCAGCCTACACTCATCAAAGTGTGTTGGCATAGGTGTATCGTCCTACATACTAAACCTTGTGTCCACCTAGACACATGTTTGTGTCAGTCAAGGCACATCAAATGGTATCAGTTTATAGGTGCTTGAGGTATATCAGCCATATTGTATTCTTATGTGTCAACCACACTATCACATTGTGTATCAACCACTGAATTAACTAGTGTGTCATCCATACCATCATCTAGTGTATTGAACACACCATCATATTGGGATATCAGACTCCAGGGTTTGAGTTGTCTTGAGTTAGTCCTCATCAACACCTTATATTCTTTCATCTATCAACCTCACAACTACTTGGTGTGTTGGCCAATACCTCAAGGGATGTGTTGCCCACACCTTCACATGGTGTGTAGGGCTAAGTGTGTCACCCATCACACTTGTATCGGGCTAGAGGGATATTGGATTGTGAGTGCATTGGATTAAGGTTAGGGTTGGCCATGACAATCTCTATACTCAAATTAGGCATCGTAGTTTGATTCTCCATCTTACAAGAAATTTCCTTGGTCATGACGGGTTAGTATCATTAAGGCATATCATTTTATGGTGTCTAGTATATCAACCTAGCTCCTCTAGTTTGTGATGGATTAATAACATATAATTTAAGCATCACAAGTCATGATGATCATCCATGTTATAATGCAAGTGTGTGTTAACTTGGCCATCTTCTAGATATCGATCTACCCTATTATTCAGCTTTAGGTGACAAGTTAGACAACTGCAAGGATGGTAGTCCTAAACATGTAACAAACTGATAGGAGGTTAAGAATTTATGTGTTTTGGTTTACATTCATACACCTTTGTATCAGGTTAGGGTTTCCACAAACCGATATCAGTTTGTGCATAGAGTTTTCCATCACCTTCAAGATCCAACCCTTCATCCATTACTACTCTAGTTAATGTAAAACAGCCCCATATATTCATTAGAACTCATAGAACCATCATTCAAACAATAAAAGTCAAAGTAGAAAATGATTCATCAAGTATTGCATGGTAGAGAGTGAATAATAATAAAGTTGAGTTCAAGTTATATAACTCACCTCAAGATCACCACTAAATCTTCAAGCTTCAAAGTTCCATGTTCCCAAGGTTGAAGATGACTTATCAAAGGTCCAAGACTTGATCATAACACCTCTATATGAAAGGAGATACCATAGTAAGGAACTTGGTGGAGAAGGAAAGAAATAAAGGAATCATGATTCAAGAAGCATACTCTTTCTAAGGTTGAAGATGATCATGGCTTTACCTTGGGAAAGTTGCTCGACCTTACCCTTGATCCTTGATCTCCTAGGCTCTTCCACCAATAAAGAGATGGTAATGGAGTCGAAAGGTTTACTAGGAGGTAAAAAGAGGGGTATATATAGTTGAGGCTCATGAAAGAGAGTATGTGTAATGTGTGATCACCATATGTACATGGGTCACACGTGTTCATGCATGGTAACACCTTTTAACCATGTTTATATTGACATGCAAAACTCTTGTGGATAGTACAAGGGTGAGATACCAACCATTGGGTATCTTGCATGGAAAGATATCACAGCCCGATATCACATAGTGTACAAACCGATACAACTTTTGCAAGGAAGTCTTAAACTGACAAGATTCGCCTATTTGAGGTGCTTATCCCAACATGAATGCTTCCAAAAAGTTACTAAACTGATATGGGACGTCCTCCATGGTTTCTAAACCAATAGGCACCCCCATATACCCTTCACAGCTCGACACAACCTCATCTAGGTTTCAAGATACTCAACATTCTTTGGTTCTTTCACCACCAAGAGTGCTATCATCAAACCAAAACTCAAACAAGGCACATCCTCCTTTATATCTCCTCTATATGATTCTAAGAGAGAGTAGGGACACTCTATAGGTGGTAAATTGCACATCAACCCCATATATTGAGTAATTTGCAAGTTGCACCAAAACTATCATAAATAGCACAAACAATCTTCAAACAAGCTCAAACTTGAAACTTGAGCTCTCCCTAAATTTTAATTACTTTTCAAAATATTAAGACAAGGTTCTAATCATCTCACTTAGGCAAAACTTCTAGGTATATCCCAAAACCCAGGTCAAGGTCCTTACAAAAAGACTATAGTGACTTTTGAGGATCCTGATATGCGTTAGGTTGGTTCATGTAACGAGCAATAGTCCTTACAGCCTGAGCTAGTTGGCCCAGAGCAAAGATATGAACTCCTCATAATGTGCTCAAACCAACCCTGCTTCTAGGATGCTCATAGGTCTCCTACGGATTCCTAAAGAATCTCTAATGAGCTTTCGGGGTGACACTACCAGGAACGAAATACCCGCATGAATGAGTGCAGTCATACAACAATTGGGTACCATCTTCAACTCTCCTGAAAGAGAAAACAAATGATCATTTATTCACACTCAATATTTTATTCTATGCATTCTAATTTATAGGTGTGGATAAGAACTATTTTGATCTTTTTGGGATTTTGTGGGTGGCCAAGCCTCTTTTGTGGAATTTTAATTCTTCTTCTTTTTTACTCAATTTAAGGTCATAGGATGAACCGACCATCAAAGGGAAACATTTTAACTTTATCATAGCTAAAAAAACTCATCATTACCCACTCAATTCTGTGTGAAAAGCAATAATTATAATTCAAGGATCCTTAGAGTAGAAGTGAGTTCGTGGATAATGCGACTTGGAATTTTTTTAACAAATTCTATCTCTTTCCAACTATCCCAAATAATCAATTTGCGAGTCACAACATAGATGAAGGGAATAATGTTTTAAACTATGAAAAGTCTCATAGCCTTAGATTGATCATCAAGCTTAAATAAAGAGTTAACGAGAAAGTCAAGTAAGAGATCGATAGGTTTAAGATGAAAAATTAGGCATAAAGATAAGCATTTAGTTCTAAGATTCATGCAATTGCTTAGGGTTTGAAAATTACGAAACAAAGTCTTACAAATCTAAAATTTTTACTCTAAATGCAAAAAAAATAAAAGATAAACATGCAAGCATGAAAGAAAGATAAAGGGAAAGCGAAAGATAAAAGGTAGTACACCCTTCCAACCAAGCTTAAAAATTTTCTCACCCCCGAGAAAATTATAGTTGTGGATGAGAGGGATACATCTGTTACTGGTATGCACTGTTGAAATACTGGTTGAGGTCATCGTCGTTGCCTGGTTGTCTCTTGTAGTCCTGGTGCATCCCCTGCTAGTACTGAAATGATTGTCCAAAATAATAGGGTGCCTACTGGAATGGCTAAAATGGTTGCTGGAGGTCAGAGGTGGAGGTGGAGGGTAGACTATGGAGAACCTCTGTCTGAGGTACTACACATCCTGCTCCAACAAATCGAATCATCGGTCCAAATCAGCCCTAAAATATGTCATGATATCATAAAGGTGTCCCATGTTGAGGTTTGGAGCGTACTCCTCTGGGTGAGGAGACTGTTGGTAAGTAGCAAAAGGCATCTTTGTGTAGGACCCTCCCTGATGTGGGATGTCATGGAAGGTTGCCCCTATGTGCTGCTCAACCTCCTGATACCTTGGTGCTTGTGGTGTTGAAGAAAATGTGCCTGCAGTGCTGCCTGCCAGATGTACATTGCCATGGGCATCCAAGAGTGAGACATCCATGACTAGAATCTGACATGTGAACCCTACTTTTACTAGAAATAAAACTCTATGCCTGTTGTGACCAAAGATATATATATATATATATATATATATATCCCTATTGCTTTCTTTGATCACTGTTGCATGCATTAAGTGATCTACGTCCAACTTGGACCACATATCTTTGTCCTTCATGAAAGCGAATGGTCGTTGTTGATCTCAAGATGATGCTCGATGAATGTGATGATGCCCGCCATCGGCATGAAGTTGCACTGCTTCTTGAAAGAGTTGTGAAACTGTGAAATTATGAAGGTCGCCACATTCACCTTTCTACCTATCACCGCACACCACATAAAGTATATGTCAACAATGCTCACTGCCCATTGACTGTCATGCTTCTCCATGATGCAATTTATGATCACCCAATGAAGATAGTGAAGTGTCAGGTTGTGGATGTGAGAAGCTCTTGTAGAGCTGGCAATGTATTTATCCTCCCTAGTGAGCATCTTCTAGGCTTGATGAGGGTTGAAGTTGATATCTCCTATCTCCAGCCACCCCCTAGACATCTCTATGTAGTGTTTAGTAGAATGCGATAACCAACTTTTGAGTTGGTCTTCAATGACCTATCAGCTTGGGTTCAGCAAGCAGAAGTGGAGGAGCTTATGATGCCCATCCTCAAGAGGATCAAGCATAGCGTAGAATTCATAGATGAGTCTAAAATACATTTCATACTGTGAGTATGCGAGAATGTCAAGGCCGATGGCTGCCAGGTACCTATTAACTTGGTCCTGTATGCTGAGTGATATGAGGGTGATGGGGTCATCATATCTTGGTCCCATGAGCTTTCATTTCTCCTTGTCAGAGCTTCAAACTACTACTTTTGCTTCATATTACAGAATCAAGGATCAAGGAGGATTCTCTGGCGGAGTAGGTCAAGTTCTACTTCTCTGGGCTAAATCACGCAATGAAGTAGATCAGCGTAAGGATGCTGATTTCTTTGTGAAATCTCAGTGTTGATACCCCACTAACAAAGCTTGATGCACCATTCCCATTGACGACCCTCCTAGTTGCCTACTGAAGTGTGCAACCCAAAATCATGACACAAACTATACCACATCTCATTGGATACATCCTCACTTCTTATTCACCAATGTATATATCCATTGGTGTGGCAGACATACGTCAACAATCCAAAATTGGATTCATGCGACCCGAACCCTGTTGAAGTTGAATGCTTGGTCTCATCTTTGTAAGTCGGGTTTGTGGTCCATGTGGAGTGAAGCAGGGATCGGTTGCTATTCCTTGCTGGTGAAGATGAGCTCCCTCCTCCCTTCTTTCTTGACACAGTTTGTTTGAACCTTTACAAGTCATTTTTCATTGCGTCCATGATGAACTAAAAAGTGGGGACAAACGCGACAGTTTGCACTGGGAACGGTCGGGTCAGGAGGGATGTCATTGATGTTTTCGATGCTGAACTCGATCGGGTAGGATTTCAAATAGTCAATTCAATTGAGATTAAGAAACATCTATTGATATTAGACTAGACCAGGTGAAATATAAAATGGTTGGGCTGAGGCAGAGGCAGTCGGGTTAGCGGAGGTGGTGAAGTTCCTTTGGTGTTGCACCCAATTGAGTTGAAGCACACTCAGGCGGGCGAGGGGTGAACGAGCGGGCAAAGGTGTGCATCAAAAGTTCTCGATGAAGTAGGGCCCGATTGGGTGGAGTTGGAAAGGGTTGGGTCTAGTGGTTTAGATGTGCGACACGCAGGGCGAGGTGGTGTAGATTTTCTAATGTTGATAGTAGTGGCATTTTCGACGTGCTGTGTCGGGTCGACAGGGTGCTGCTAGTGCAGATCGTCGCAACTATTGTTGTTGTTACTATGGGGTGGGGAAAAGGAACATGTTGTCTTGGTTCTTCTGTCAGTGGTGAACTTCTACCGCCGGTCATTGACGTTGGTGGAGGTGAGCGGTGGGAAGGAAGCTGGGCAGAGGCTCCGGCTGTAGCTATTGCTGTTGTGGCTATTGATGCCTTCCTTGGTGACTGTTGCTGTAGAGAATTGAGGGTGGTGGGAGGTTGGGTAGGGCTTGACTAGTCTTGTGGATGAAATCAAGGCCACAACTGGGGATGCATTTAGGGCTAAACGGGAAGATGAGTGTGTGGAGAACATCCTCACCCTAGCGTTAGTATAGGCCAGGGATGCGTCAGGTCAGGATGGGCCTGACCGGGTGGAGGTCGGCTCGAGCGTGTGGAGATGGCACTTTAAGAGGGAAAGATGGTCAAAGAGGGAAAATTCCTTTAGGCGTGAAAAGTGCTTTCGGTAGGAAAACTAGTCCTATCAAAGACTGATTGACATGTCATTCATCTAGACTGACAATTCTATTGGTTTTACTGACTTTTGATCATTGATCGAGGACCATGCACAAAAAGGCATTGTTAGGTAGAGTGGGTCCCATCCCAGTCAAGCGGAGATGGTCCTGGTCAGGTCAACCGGTCAAAAGCACAATAGGAAGATTCCAAAGTTGGTCAAAATCCTTGCTGACATGTGTCAGACTTGTAGTTTGTCGACTAGTGGTAGGCGTGTCAGACTTTTTTTTCTTTTAACCATTGACCTCTCAGTTGAAATCTAGACATAACCAAAGGTCAAACCCAACCATTTTGGCATGGGACCAATCGGGTCCAGCCAAGAAAGTCTAGATTCACACTTTTCTAAAAATGGGAGAAAAGGGAAAGATTCTGTCAGACCCAATCAACAGGTGGTCGGGTTTGACCGGATGGTGGTCATGTACGACCAAACCATGGTTAGGTCAGTAGTTTGAAAACTCAAAAAATCCTTGTAGAAACATAAACACTTGATTTTATCCAATCAAAAAGATATGTAAATTCAATTTTCATTCAAAAAGTTAGTACCATAGTAGTTGTAAGAGGTGAAACAATAGAAATGCATGCAGTTGTAATAAATATTATCTAAATGATGTACAAGAGAAAAATTAAATTTAAACAGTTATGGGAAAAATAAAACTATAGCTGAAGAAATTGAAACAACTTTTATTATGCAAAATATAAGAAAGGAAAATTGTGTAGGTGGGAGGGGGTGGTTTCCCCTCAATTCCTACTCTCAGATCCCAAATCTGTAGTTTGGGGCTTTAGGTTACCTTTCCCTTCCTAATTGGGTCTACCATGTAGGAGTAGAAGAGGCAAATACATGGGACATTTCGAGTCTGAAGAAGAGGGGAAAAATGCGGTGACTCGATGAAGTCATCTTTGTGCTGGAATTGATCTGAACTGCACTGAAATGAATTCTTCAACAGAGCATCCTCAAGGTATCAATCAATGTATGAATCTGAGTAGGCAGGGCCCTAGACTATCGATACATGGTGAGATGGAGAGGAGAGGGTGAAAGTTTTCTACAGAAATCCTATCTTCTCTCTATATATGTGAGCTTGAGCTTGAATGCTTAAATAAATTTCCATATACAGTATGAGTCATCCAATCATCTTCTGAATAAGTAGTACCTTAGGAGAATCTATTTGCAACTCTAACACCCCAAGCTTGTCAAATTCTATGGGGTCTAAGGTATCTTCATGCTTAGAAACCATGTTGTAATGGATTGTCCATCCTTCTCCTTGAATGCCAACCACTCCTTGTGATTGAATGGTAGTGAGTGTCGGGTTGTGCTGCTCCAGGTCATCATCATTGGTATATTCACTATACCAACTTGAATAGTTGACGCCGTCCTCATCGAACAAATTGTTCCAAACCATAATTGGCATAATGCTCAAAGTGAAGTGACAAGCCTCAAATTGAGAGATATCACCTTTGTCTAGATTAAAGTTTGATTTAGGCTTCTCAAATAGACCTTCATGTTGCGATGTTGTAAGACTGCCCTGATGAGGATAAAAGTCATCATCTTCATCATAAAATTATTCAAGCATGTGGCTTGTATCTTCTATTGTTTGATTAGATGAGTCATCTGGATAAGATGAAGGGATTCCCCAGGTTGGTGGGTCTTCACAAAAAACCCAGTGAATCTAGTTGATGACCTAAATAGGATGGTGAGGCAAACTCCATTTCAGGCTCAATGGAATGGATTTGATTACTGTAATCTTCATGGTCATGTGACAACTCTTACAACTATGTGGTAACCAAATTGATGAGTTATTTAAGTCTCCTACCTTGTTCAACATCCTTATTAGGAAACTATTGGACTTGAGGAGAAATTATTTCAAGATCCGTCAATTCAGCCACAAACTCCTGTTGTAAATTTGTTGTATCAAATTGATGCACTTGGATGAATCCTTATTCAACTGTTTGAAGTATATTTCTATTGTAGTCTGCGATATCAGTGGCTAATTGGAGTTAATGATCCTACTTTTCTAGTAGCTAGTTGAGAAGATCGACTAGTCCTTGGAGATGAAGTGCTAAGGAGGAGGTGAGTGCATCAACAATGTCTCTAGTTAGTACTACTGCTCTGATCAGTTCTTGATCCCATGGTGTTGCAAGGGTTGAGGGTTGATCAACAATCTCCTTTTCTCAAATGTCTAGATATAATGACGGTGGAGGCAAATATAGCTCGACTAGTTGTAGAGCGCGACCTTTAATTACTTTCCAGTGGTCAAAACTGTAGAAAAATTTAGAAGGATAGGCAGACGAGATAACCCGCCTTGCTGAAGCGAGGTCCATTTCTGAAATAAAATGTATACGAAAAAGGAAAGTTATTTAGTATATATGAACAAATATGTGAAAAGAAAAAGAATAACTATGCATATATATATACCTTCTTATGGATGATAGAACAAAATCTTTGGGCGTGTAAACATGGAGAACCATGTCCCCTGAAATATTTGATAACCCCTAGGAGAGCATGAAGACGCACTCCTGAAGGTGAATTAGACTTTTAAATTTATAACATGAAACCTTCGAGGACCCCCACAACTCAATATGGGGTCAAAGTATATATATGGGGTCAAACACGGGAATGTGGGCACATTTAAGACTCTTAAGACCTCTCTTAAGTCAATTAAGACAAATCAATACTCGATATATGTAAATAACTAGAACTAGTCTAGTGAGATATCATGAAATAAAACAAAATAAAGTAAAGAAAATAGAGTTTGCAGAATTCTATTAACTAGGAGAAGGAGTTCCTATCTATGTAACCATATGTTGGGTAGTCTATGCACCCGTTCTCAGGTGTAGACAACCCTTGAACACCCTAGCAAGCATCTAATCTCCAAGCATAACATGTGTTGTAGTAACTGCTCCTGTGGGGGTCATCCCACTCACCCTAATACAATGTGACTAAAACCCTATGAATGATTTGAAACCTTTCTCGAGGATAACAGATCAACATCTCTAAATTTTCTAGATATCCTTTTGGGTTTAGAACATTTAAAGATGCTAGGAACATACGTGATCTGGACATAACACATAATATGGACTCGACTGGGTGGAGATGGACTCAATTGGGCTTAGGTGCACCCGACCATTTCCAAGGCAAATGTTTTGTATAGGTCACCCTTGGACATGCTCCTTTTAGAAACCCCCAAACTACCTTTTCATATCCATTTCTACAACTAATCTCTCAATCTAGGCAAAAGTAGAGGTTCAACCCAGAAAGTGATCAACGAAACAAGCAATCATAACCAAAAAGAAAAGATAGAACAAATAGCATACTAGTAGAACAAATAGCATACTAGACCTGGAATAAAACTACTTGCTTAAGGTAAAAGTACAAAAACATGCCCAAAATGGGCTACATGGCCAAGAAGGAGCTCAACTAGCCATGGATAATCATAGTTGGCACCAAAGAAAGAGGAAAGAACATAGTTGTGTAGAAATAAAGGTGAAAAGTGAAAGAAGAAGGTCGAAGAAGAGATTTATCCCATAGAGGAGATGTGGCTCTTACTCATTGGCCTTTATAAGATCCATATCCTGTCTTTGGTTTGTCCTCCTTTCTCTTTGATTCTACCCCAAAAATAGTTTTTGTGGGTGTATGGAGGTGGAAGGTGGTTGGGAATGGCTAGAAGTTGATGAATGGTGGTGAATGGAAGCAAATCAGAGGGGTGGATGTAATGTGTGCTCTTCATCCTTTTTGGACCTTAGAGCTCTCCCATAGGAATCTGGGAATAGTAGGTCTCTGAAAATAAGAATAGAAACCAACCAAACCCAAACACTTTGTCAGATAGCAAGGAGCGAGTATTTATTGGCATAGGGGAGTGTGTGTAATAAGTGATCACTATCCCTTTACCGATTGCTGGGTTTTCATTGGTCAACCTGACAAGATCCATTCCTACCCGACTGGGTCGAGCTCAGTGGTCATTGGTAGTTCAAATATTTTGGCGGTTGCTAATGATGTTGTAGTTGCTAGGATGAAGGAACCAATGGTCATTGAAGACTTGTCGATCAGTGAGGAGGGGGGACTAGTGGTTATTTAGGACTAAAGTGCTATAGTCACTAAATTCTTATGGGTCAACCCAACATGGTCGACGCCAACCCAACTGGGCCGGGTATTCAACAATCATATTTCTTCAATGGTTACTGGTGTGACGATACTTGGTGATCTCCAGAGTTCCAGCAGTCATTGATGGAAAATGAGGCTCAACGGTCATTGAAGTGTAAGCTACTCACAAAATCAGGTGATGAACCTATTTGGGTCAAGGTGGACTCGACATGGTTCACTAGGAGAAATCCTGGAGAATTGACGTCTTCTTAACTTTGTGCCTACAAGTCCCAAAATTGGCTATTGGTAAAAAAGATATAAATCACTAAAAGATAAGAATCTAAAGTTATTGGGCACACTAAGGCTATAAGGGCAAAAAACTATAAATAAGTGTCTACAAAAGATACCTAAATTTGGGTGTAATCAGTTATTAATGAATAATCACAACTAATCACATCTTTTGTTTTCCAAAGATCTTTGGTTGTTGTTTATTGTAAAAATATCAATTCTTTAGTTTTAGATATTATAAGGTCATATTTATCACCCAAACCTAAGGTGGTATTATGTTGACTCAAGGTCAATTAGGTCAATGTTGACTCACGTCTAAATTGACTAAACCCATGTTTTGATGATGACTAACCCTTCCACATATTGGTGTCTAATGTCTCTACTTGAGTGATTTCAGACTAGGTATAGACACACTCCAAATGCCCTAACTTGTGCATATCAAATTGGAGAAAAGACAAGTCAACGTCAATACAAGTGCGCGTTTTTGTAATATGATGTAAATCCATTAGAATCATGTTGTAAATCGCTTGTAATGATTGTATGAATTGTAATTAAGCTTAGAAAAAATCGGGAGCACTTAGATCGAATGTTAGATCACTTTAGATGCAACTTTGAAAATTGATTACAAGCACTTTGTCGGTCGAGTTTCCCAGCCTGAAAACTTGACCGATCATCCTTGATCAATTTTCTACAGATTGCATCGGTCGAGTTCTGTTTACACAGAACTCGACCGATCAAGTAACTGACCATTTCGATTCCTAATGGTCGGTCGAGTTTTGTTAGGACAAACTCGACCAATCGTTTGAGTATCGGCCTTGTCATTTACTTGATCGGTCGAGTTACCCTTATAGAAACTCGACCGATTGCACTGTACGGAAAAGTGTAGAAAAGTGTTTCTAGCCGTTGTGGAGTTGCAACAAGTGAAAATATATCCGTTGCAAGCCACAAAATGGCTAGTTTTTGTTCTCAAGTGTTCCCAAAGGTTAAGAGGCATCCCCAACTATAAATAGGACCCCTTGGGCTTCATTCCAAGGTTGAGCATTCAATGCAAACTCTATGTGAGGTTCCTATACTATAGTTGAGTGCTTCCTACAACCTCCTCTCTCTCTAAGCTTAATAACTTGCTACATCCATTAGAGTGAGTAGGAAATCTGTAAGAGAGCTAGTCCTACATGTATATCTTGTGAGGCTCTCACTTCCACCACCTCCCTATCTCTCATTTCAATCATGAAGATGAAGGTTCTCTCTCTTAGCTAAGAGAGGTGAAGAAGAACAAGGGAAGGCGTCCCTTGGTGAAGATCAAGGCTGAAGACTTGGAGCTAGAGTGGGTAAGCCCTTGGTGAAGGCGGAAGACTCCTTGTTCAGGTGGGTAAGTCCTTGGTGGAAGCTTCTCCGAGTGAAGGTGAAGTCAAAGGCGGAAGATCCAAGAAGAGTGGGTAATTCCTACAAGGCTGAAGACTTGTGCAAGAGTAGGTAAGTCCTTGGAATAAGGCGGAAGACTCTTTGCAAAGTGGGTAAGTCCTTGGTAAGGTTGAAGACTCTTTGTATTGGATAGGTAAGTCCTTTGTTTGGTCATGTATTGTAAGTCTTATGAATGAATATAAAAATGCAATGGTTAGGAAATCCTAGAGGTTGCCCTCTCTAGGTAAGTGGACTAACATACTTCTAGTTTGAAGTGTGGAACCACTCTAAATAGCTTATCTACTTGTGTTTGCTCAATCTCTCTCATCCTTGCTATGCATGTTTTAGTTGCACTCAAATTATCTATTTAGCAACCTTATCTTGTGATATATCTTGAAGGTCTAATGAATTGTGTTTAAGTGCTTTCAGCTGTATTCACCCCCCTCTAGAGCATCTAATCACCCATCTAGGATCCAACATATTATACCTAAATCGGTCATGTGGGAGTGTTTTGGGGAGACAAATCTCTCTTAATATAAAAGGATAAATCCACTGAAAGCCTTGTTAGAGATGGACACTAAGGAAAAGAAGAAAAATCATATACTTGAAAATCTTTTGATATACAAGGAAAAATTCACTGTAAATATTGTGAGAGATGACTACTAAGGAAAGGGAAAAAATCCTATACCTGGAAAATCACTAGGGAAAAAGACATAGGTAGAAAATTGTAGTATAATACCTTATAGAAAATACTAGATCATCAGTAGGAATTTTAGATTTATGGGTTAAATATGATCTAACTATCAATTTTAGTATTTGCAAAATATTGATTGTATAATTACAAATATATTTTATCCCTAATATACAAAATAGTGCTTGAATGCACATTCCAACATGTCCAGTAATTTGCCAACATTCTAGGATACATATTTAACCCTGAACAAAGGGAATTTGTAGATGAACCAAGAGAAGTTAAAGATCTGAGGAGTATTTGGATAGATATTCCCATTCTCAATTTTGAATTTTGGAAAAATTAAATTTCCTCCCATTATGTAACTCCTTCAAGAGATTTCATTTCCAGAGCATGGTGAAAACTCTTATCTTTATTTCTAAATGAATGGATTATTTTTTGGATTTTTTTTGAAAATCTAATCCCAAAAATGTGAATAACTATCTCTGCTTACTTTCTAAGTTTATATAATTCTCCTCCCACGATTTACCATGTACCAAACACATCCTAAATGATGTTTTCATCCTAATTCACAATAATATAATAATAGACATCACATTGTTTAATTAGATATGAATATTTCCATTCTGATATCTATATTATTTTATTAAAAAAACAAACTTTGACAATTCAATATATGTAACTAAAATATAATATTATACATGAAAAATAATTATATTTTATATCTATTATATAATTTAATATTTCACATATATAATTGTCTATCAGTCTGAAATGTATAAATTTCAGTATGGATCGGGAAATTATTGTAATATAGTAGTATCGTATTGAATTAGATTCAAGTGTTCAATTATGATATATTTGTATTTTACATTTGATATTGAAACAAATTTTACTCTGATAATTATACATTCAAAATATTAAATGATATAGATTTGATGTGTTTATAACCTTTAGAAAAGAAGAAAGGAAAAAAATGGAAAGTACTACTTAATTATATATGTGGAGAGGGAACAAGGAAAAAATGGAAAGCACTACTTAATTATATATGTGGAGAGGGAACATAAAGGAGGAATATTAAATTATTTTTGTTACATGGATTATGGAGGAAGATTATGCAACTCAAGAAGTATGATATATTATTTTTGTTGATGTGAATTCATATTTATGTTTTCTCAAAGAGTTGTACTTAAATGAAAAAAATTATGAGAAAGTTTTCCACATAAATATTTTTGACGATAATTTTTTTACTTTGAAGATAATAAACCTTGATAAAAAAAAACTTTGAAAGAACCACATGAATCCACTGTTTATGGGAAATATATTTTTTGGTGTAGAATAAATTCTTGGCATGAATGATAATTATTCAAGAAATATGTATACATTGTCTTAATGTAGTCAAATACTAGAAAAAGAAAATTGAAAGGGAATTGAGGTTAACGGAAACTTCTACTTGAACATAAAGGATATATGCATATAGATGATTGTGAATTCCTATTTGTGAATTTTCATCTAATGTGAGCTAGATATGAAATATATTAAAGTATGATTCTTTTAGAGGAAAAAGTCTATTTATATTTTTTATGAGAAATTATTTACTTGATCAAAACTAATTCATCATGCATACTTATTTCTTTGTAGAGAAATGAGAATGAAGCATTTGAAATAAACATATCCATGGTATAAGAGTTATATTTTTATGAATAAAATTATGATTGAAGGAAGATTTTCTGTGGATAAATAGCTTCTAATATTGCTTGGAAACTTTTACGTATAGTTGCTAAATATACTTAGAATATACCTTTTCTCAATATTTCCCATCTTTTAATATGTAGAGAAATATATGTCAACCTTTCCTACTACTTTTTCATGAACACTTTTATCTCCAATAAACTTTGCAGCTAAACAAAACTAAATAATATCCCATTCACTTCCTCTGATTACTTCATGTTGTACAAAGGGTATACCCCATCTCTCTCTTTTGATGATTTAATTATTTCCTAGCTCTATTTAGTATATGTATTGTGTGATACAAGTAATTAAAATTGAGGATATAAAATAAAGAGAGGGAAGATTTATAATTTTAGTTGATGACTTGTGTATGTAATGGAGTGGACTTTTGGAATCCTAAAATGTATAATGACTTAAGTGAAAGTATAAGGTTGAGTTAGATTGAGGGTTCCAAGCTCTTGACAAAGTAGGTGTGTTGATGTGAGGTTGACATCATGGTTAAGATCTATCTTTTAATGCCTTTTTGAGGAATTTAATTAAATGCTATAACAGTTGATTTTTGGCACAAATTTGAGTAGAAGGTATCTTGAGTGGTAGGGAAGCTATGGTTAAAATTTGGTGGCAATCACATGTTCCTAGAGAGAGTTATGAAGGTTTGAAGTTTGTGAAACAATGCACATTATTGAGGGTTCATAGACCTAAGTTTGTGGTTTATCTGGTGTCACACACCCCTTTTGTTTGGATCCGGCTGCGTGTCCCTTTTCTACCCCTAGATCTCAGAGTCCAGACGCTTGTAACTATGAACCCATAGATAGGCTGAAGTGAAGGAGTAAGTTGGACCCTTGGATGAAAGATCGACTCCTATACTATCATCCCCTACCTTGCAGTTAGAGAAAGGTAGTGGGGCGGACAGGCAGTGTGAGTTCTCAGCCACCACTCATCAGGATCGTGGGAGTGAGAGGAGGAAAGGACATGGTAGTTGGTCTCGAATGCTCCTGGCAATTAGTTTGACCCCCTTAAACGAGGTGTGTGGCCTTTCTAGTGGAGAGAACTAGACTCCCCTCCTCGCTGCTTCTCCATAGCGGCAAGCAGGAGGTATGGGGGAGTAGAGATCGGAGCTAGAGTGTTTGGTTCTGGGAGCTACGTTGATAAGAAGAAGAGTAGAAGCAAGGTTGAAGCCAGGGGATACAAATGTGAGCATTTTCAATGGTTTTAGGTGGAGGTTCCATGGAGGACAGAGCCAACCTGACCGAAATGATGGCAGAGCTCAGAGACTTGTGGGGAGAGCTTCTCACCGTGAGAGAAGGTTGCAAACGAACTCGTGGAGACCGTGTGAAGCTTCCGAAGCTACATGTCGGTGCTCGAGTGATCAGAGGCAAGACACTTCTTTTACCCCACCGCAGCAGGGCCGACGCCGACGATCCCACAACAGAAAGGGATTCGGAGCTGAGGACGAGGAGTAGAGTGGCCGTCAAGCTCTGGATGGGGTCGGCACATCTAAAGAGGCACAATCGCATCTTGAGGAGGTAGGATCGTGCCCCTTTTTCCTCGCCAGAGTGGATGTGTGCGGCAACGCAAGCGGAAGACATGGGATGCAGGTGTTTGCGTCATCCGTGACCAGGGGAAAAAGAAAGAGAGCCAGCGAGTCAGGTTCATGGATCCTAGGATTTGTGGATCCACCCTCAGACCTGAACCGACCACCTACCTCAAGTAAAGGGAAGCACCTAGATAAATCCCAAATCTTAGATAAATCATAGTAATTAGCTTAGTTATCTGAAAAATACAAAAAAGGTATTGTTATTCTCAGAAAAATGAGTATAACACATTAGAATGTTTATATCAGGATTTTGATGACTAATATCAGTGATATCATGTAAGATGTATTATGCTTGTTTCATGAGTAATAAATATAAAATGATGTTATAAAATTATGGAAAAATGTTAGTAATTCTATAATCATGTTTATAATGCATATGATGTCATATATGGTCATGTTGATGCACACAATCATGTAATTTTCTCCCTATGACTAATTAGGACTAATAATCCTAAATAATATGCAATAAATACATATGTTCTCAATAAATGATGAAATTTGCAGAGTAAGCTCATAAAAGTAACTGGAAGTTAATATGTAAATCTCAGATCAGTTTTATACATGAAATCTGTGTTATATGAAGTTGACCCTTAATACATGGGTTGTAACCCTAATATGCTTAATGAATATGATCTACGGTTAATATATGTGCACAAAAAGGATATGGAACATAATGATCAGATAATGAACCATAATTTGGAAAATAATATCAGTAAGATAATTCCAAGACAAGAATGCAAGTAAAGATGTACACATCCTAATGAACTAAGCTAAACCCTAATATGGACGTAATTAGGGTTAAGATGAGATGTAAGATGATAAGAACCTGATGGTATATGTGATCTTGTCTTGATCAAGTTTAATAAAGATATAGATGCCATGAGGAATATGTGATTAGGATGTCTATTTGGAAGGTATGACATTACCTCTTACTTGGCTTATTATAAAATATGCTTGTGTTATATGGTAGTAAAGACTTGGCATATGGTATTGATTGAAATGATTGTTCTTGTATGATATGTTGCTTGATTTTCCATACTTATTGTTATGAACACATCAAACATAATCTATTCTATTCCATTATTTGAAAGCACCAACTCTTTGGTAGTGTTCTTGGACGTGACTTAACTCTTTGGTAGTGGTCACATGGTACATATGGAAGCACCAAGTCTTTGGTAGTGTGCTTGGACCCAACTCTTTGGTAGTGGTCACATTGTACATATGATCCAACTCTTTGGTAGTGATCATAAAGGGCTTAATGCATTCAACCTTCAGCGGTCAATGCATGGATATATAATGGAAAATAAGCTTAAAATATGTGTTCTCTTTTGTTAATGAATATCTTTGTGCAAGTATACACTTTTCTTATATTACTTTATTACTGCCAAGTATTAGTTTTATCTTATTGCCAAGATATGATGAGAGGTATGTAAAAGACACATAGGCGTACTCAGTAAAATATTCTTGAATATTGTGCTGATGTGTACCACATGTAATCTTTTGTTTTTAGGTTGTGGACATATGATCTTGAAGAACCAGTATAGTTGAGAGTTGTGTGGCGAGATGATGTATAGGTGGACCTATTGTCTTAAGATCCTGTAGTCTAGTGGTAGTACATGTATATGTAGAAGTTTGTTGTTCAATATGTAATATCAAATGTTGTAACAATTCATGTTGTAATTATATGTTGAATGGTGAACATGTGTGTATGGTTTTATTATTGTTCATGTACATGTGCTACTAACTATGTTTCCTTCTGACTCCCTTGATTTTCTTCTGCTTAGCCTAGTGTGGGGTGTTTAAATTGGATGTTCTCATTGAGGTGAGGTTTCAATTTAGACGTCACACATTAGATTAAGATTTAGAAAATATAGGGACGTCACAGGTGGTATCAGAGCATGAACAATAGCAAAGCCTGACATTTTCTCACTATGCAACTCAAAACTAAAGAACCTTGCACTTCATAATCTTTAGGGTTAGATTACTCATCTTTTAGAGACTAGATCTGACCTAGCCTCTAGGTTAGCACCTAGATGTCTGAGAACTAGGTCTAGACTGGTGCTTGTTTAGTAGCAAGTCCTTCGATGTCGTTCTTTCCTTATAGTGCAGCGGTATGGGACGTTGCACTATTTGGAAATGATGTGCATCAAGGGAATAGAAACCCTAGACATATTGTGCAGGTTGTCTAGAGTAGCTACACTAGTCTACACCATGTTCTCACCCTTTTCACTAGTTTTCATGACACTAAACCCTCTACTATGTGTGGGACACTCATTTTCAGGATTTGGTTTTTGATTCAAAATGGATCGAACCTCGATAGTTTTCTCTGATGCTTATTTTATCAGAGAATAACTATATAATATTTTATTATGTATATGTATTACAAAAATGTGTCCCCACACATGTAAGAGTAGGAGGTCATCATGTAACCTAAGTGAAAGTGAATGACATCAGTCTAGAAGAGAGAGTATTCTAGATTAGATGTCTAGAGCCTTTTTGATATATATGATAGATGGAATAGATGATATAAGTTTTGATGATATGATGTAAGTCTTACATAGATGACCTCAGATGGTTATGATGATCTATGTTTGTCTTCGAGCACTTAAGTTCAGTTTTGAGGTTTAAAGATAAGTTTTGATGATGAAAGTAACTAGGCTTTTATGAGATAAGATATGTTAATATGATACAAGAAGTAGAGCCGAGCTGATTGCCCTTTGCGCCTATGGTAGGTCTGCCGAGGTGCTCCCTTGGACAGCGGCCTGTCTAGCTACCCTCATCCCGTATCATTTGTGGAAATGGAGATGTAGAGCTCGCTTTGATGGTAAGGCTAGTCCCTTTGTGAATGCGATACGTCTGGTGACTGATCAGCTTAATCTTATGATCAAGAAGAAGACCTTTCGTGCCATTGCTGACCCGGAGGTTCACCACAGGTTTCATAACCATGGTGTGATCGATCCTTCTTACGTGCTTAAGGAGGTTGCGCTCATTAGATGGAACAGACCTGACATTCACAGCCTTAAGCTCAATCTAACGATCGGTAAAGACAAGGATCCGTTTGGTATTAGTAGATGGTGGATGGCCAGTATTGTTAGAAATCACCATGCGAAGATCGTTCAAATTGCTAGATCCTGGCTCACGGCGGACAACCTCGACTGTGCTTTGCTTCAAGCTGTTGTGGTGAGTCTCAAATTCGCTGATTCTCAGCACTTGAGGATTACTTCTTTTGAGGTGGACAACCCCCTTCTCTTCAATTTCTTCTGGGGTAATAATCCTATCCCTTGGAGATTGGCTACCATGCATGAGGAGATCAAATACTACATTGAGGAGGAAGGTATTATGGGTTCTCTTGTGCACAGGTCCCTGAATTCGATCCCTAGAGCTTTTGCTAAGTGGGGTGATCATCTCCTTGATCCTATTGTCATCTCTGACCCGCGCAGGTTATCTCCTAGAATTAGGGGTATGCTTTATCTTGAGAAGCATGAGACTCCATATGTGGTGATGAGATATGTTTCCTGAGTGGTCCTTCTCGTCTCCTTGCTGTGTTGTGTCTTGAGCTGCTTTGGGGGTTCTTTCCTTTGGGTCTTTACTGCATCTTATTAGCAGGAGCTGTACTTTGATCTTTTTAGCTCACACGAGGAGGGTGAGATGAATAGATGACCTCCTGGCTTGTATAAAAAAAATGTGATATGATATGTCCTAAACTAGAATACTCCTGAGTGATTGAGTTGAGTCACTCTATGCATGATTCCTATAGTTTGTTGAACCCTAGATGTCCTTGGGAGGGCCAAACCCTAGAGTCAGAGAGAGGCTGGTTATGTATGCATATGTGAATAAGGATATATGAGTGCCTGCCATCTATGTGAGGGAGAGAGCCCAACACCCTAGAGGAGGTAGCTATGTTAGTTTCTGGGAAGCCTCATGCTTGGGTTGGTGGCTCCCATATAGGAATCTAGTGATGTGTATATAAGAGAAAGATGTGGCATCCAACTCATAAAACGAGATTAACTAATGCAAAAGCGTTTCGTTAGTAGCGAAATTACTGAAAATCACTAAAAATTTAAAACTTTTCACAAAGAGATCCATAAACTAAAAAACTCTTTCATAAAGAACCAAGGTATCTCAAGTACATTCTGGTTTACTAGTACATCTCTTGTACCAGTTCTTCTCGAGATTTACAAGCATCAACTTCCCTGTTAAACTGTACATAGGCAGTATAAAAATTCTTGAAACATTAAGCCAAAATCTCCGATCAATATTAAACTAACTACTGACTCCTAGGACCTGAGAGTACAGAGACTACACATAGGACTCTCTATATATATAGGACATGACAACCAATGTTTCCACTTGAGGATTCACTGTTGTCCTTGGCTCTGTTGTTGCTGCTACTATTCTTCCCTTGGTGTAGGGTTCCTGCCTCTTCCTCAGCGTCTACCTAAAAAGTTGGATCCCATGGGGGTGAGACAATTGAATAATTGTCCCAGCGAGAGATATAACTCTCCGCCAAAAACATTATTATTACAATTAATAGAATAAAACTGAGCAGAAGAATTATAAGTATTCAACAACAACTAAATCATTGACTAAACAATTTAGAGCAGTATAAAATTTTCAAGTCATTTCAGCTATATCTTGATAAAACAGTATATCATTTATTTAACAAGGAATATGAAGAACATGTATAGAATTTAGCCAACTAAGACATACTAAGCAATGTATCATCAACCATTGATTATCGTATTTCAGCCCTAAGCAGATACTCTACACGGCTGATTACATTTTACAAACATACTTAAGCCCTGAGGAGATGAGGTATACCGCTCATACTCCAACCGACCATTGCGAAATCGAAATCAGTACCATACATAGGTTAATAGAAGAGCTGGATTTCCATGACCTCATCTTCCTCATTCAATGTGAGGACCAACTGTAGGACATCTTGTGTCTCTGTTAAATAGCTTTACAGGGTATACTGGCAACTTCGCTATTAGAGTTACAGTGGCATGCTGTACTCTCTTCGCAATCGAGAGATTTCATATTTATCTCACATCGATTCAGCATTAACATCATCGAGAGATTAATGATACATCCATCCCGACATAAATACAATGAAGGATTGAGAGATTTAATGTTTACCTCACATCAATTCCTCCATTAGGGCGTAAGGATATTCACGCCCATAACCCCCACATACTCAAAAGTATGCCCTCTAGGAGTTCCCGTAGGAAAATCTGTTTCACCATCACCAAACTACTGACGATGATGGATCTATGGTCAGGGCTCTACATGATACCATTTCACTTGATTAATTAAGTACATTAACATATTCTTTTAGCATCAAACATGTTCTCAAACATAAAACATTTTAACAATTGCTACAAAGAATAAGTACTATTTCTATCAAGTTCTTTTCAAAGCTTTATTAAACATTGGGATCTCAATCCCTTATCACATGAGGGGTATTCTCATCCCTTAGCATCTCATCATTATGACTGTGGAACATGGGTGTTCAAACCCTCAATTCATCAAAACACTTGTTACCAATTTATCAGGTAACATAATGCCTTCAGGTTATCTGACCAATGTAAACATAATGTTTGAAATGCAAGTATTTCACATGGCTTTTAAAGCCCAATAATGCATCTTGTTACCTCTCACTAGGCAACATAGCATATTATGGCTCATAAAGCCCATAAAGCAATTTCAATAGTAAAACATCATAGTTCATACCTGGCTATGTCCACCATTTCATGAAACCTGCACAATTAGTGCACATGATAACAATCATCTCAATTACAAGTCAACATTATGCATTGTAAAGGTAACCTCACTAATTACTCATTTGAATTAGGGTTTCTCAATTTATGTTAATTAGGAATACTATATCTCATTACTCAGATTTGGGTCATGATTTATCATCATATTGCCCAGAATTAGGGTTTCATACATTACAACCCAAGATTAGGGCTTCACATATCTTTATCCTATATCAGTATCGAATTTCATATCAAAGTGTCACATACCAGTACATAGTATCACCTTGAATCAGGTTTTACATCTCATCATCGCATTAAGGTTTCATTTTGACCTCAACCTTATCTAGAGTTTTACATGAAATCACCCTCACTTTAGGGTGTCATATAGCTTTATCCTTGATTAGGGTTTCTCATAACATCATCCTCAATTAGGGTTTCCTATTCACATTCAATCAAGGTTTATTTTTAAAATTCCCTGAATTAGGGTTTCTCAAGTCATTACCCTAAATTAGGGTCATACCATTACCAAAGATTAGGGTTTCACCTATCATTGCCCTCAATTAGGGTTAGGATTCATCAACCTTCCCAATTAGGGTTCATAATCTCTTTATCAAGGATCATACCCTAGTTACACATTCATTCATGTTGGAAGTGTTGAGACTTAATCACTACATGATTATCATTCATGTAGGAAGTCCTCTCTCTCTCTCATCTTCTATAAGATGATACTTACTTCAGACTTGATTAGATTATGTCAACTCAACTTGATTGGAGAGTAGACATATGTATTGTATCATTACTTCCATAAGTATTAAAGATTGATAATTAAAAAGGTACTAATCACTCTATCTTATTAAGAGTACAATTACCATAATCATCCTTGAATTACATCATGTAATGATCAATTAAACAATTGACCTTTAATCACCTTAAGTGTCCAAACGGTTTTGGTTTATTACTTCCAAACGGTCTTGATCACTTACACCCCAAACGGTCTTGACTAACCAGACCTCAAACGGTCTTGCTTGAAATACCTTCAAATGGTCTAAGACCGTTTAGACCTCCAAACGGTCTTGATCATACACTTGAAACCGTTTAGTAAAGTAAGTGCTTGAAATCGTTTAGTAAAGTAAGTGAGGCTCAATCGGTTTGGGATCGTTTGGTCCCAAACAGTTTTGAGACCGTTTGGTCCAAACCTCCTCAAAACCGATTGAACCAAAAAATGGTCTCAACCACTCATATTGATTTAGGGTTTCCAAGATTAATTCCTTCATCAATTGAATCCATGTAATTACTCATCAATTAAACCTAAGAATCATACTTAGATTGAGATTAATGAATCATCTTTCAATTGATTCAACCTTTAATTGATCATCAATTAGGGTTTTAAGCCCAATTGAATTAGGGTTGAAATCGATGAACTTTCAATATTAGTCATTGTGGAACCAATTGCTTTGAAATTATTGGACCATCATTCAAATTGGGCATGACCTGACCTCAAATGGTCTTGAGGTCGTTTGGATGACCTCCAAATGGTCTTGAGACCGTTTCCCCATCCCATCACTTAAAATTGTAAAATCCAATTAGGGTTTGGATCATTAGAGTGATCAACAATTGAACTATTAATTGCATTACCATTTGCTATCTTTAGACCTTCAAATAGTTAACCATACTCAACCCTAGACCTCCAAACGGTCTTGGTTGACCTCCAAACGGTCTTGAGACCGTTTGGGTGATCTCCAAACGGTATTGAGACCGTTTGGGTTAATCAACCCAAAGAATTAAATTAATTAATTGCAAAATCAGCACTCAACCCGATTAGGGTTTCTAATTAGATGATTGTCCGTACATTGATTCAATCGATTGTAACTATTAGATCCTCATACAACAAGTACTAGGGTCCTGACCTCAAACGGTCTACCCATCCAAATGGTCGAACATCCTAAACGGTTTGGAGTTCAAGACTCTAAACGGTTTGCAAACTGTTTAGTCTCCAAACGGTTTGGTGAAACCGTTTGGACCAAGATCTTCAAAACCTTTTGCAAGGGAAACTTGTTGGATTGCGTGCCCAAGATGATGTCATCATCATCTACCTTCATTCATTCAAAATCTACTGCCATTTTCATGGTAATTACAGAAATGGATCAAGGGAATTTCAATTAGAACAAAACGTTCAACAAATAATGGAGAATTGAATGCAATAACAATATTTAAGGGTATGAGTTATATAACCCGCCTCCAATTGAGCTTCAAAGCTTGGAGCTTCATGTCAAAAATGGTGGAGGAAGCTTTTGCAACTCTCCCTAGGCTCTTCCTCATGCTTTGGAGTGAAAAGATTGTCTAGGATTGAAGATGGAGTGAAAAGATTGTCTAGGATTGAAGATGGAGTGAAATAGAGAAGAAATCATGCATTGTTTTGTGATTTCCACCATGAAATCAAGGTGAAAGAAGATCAAGAAGCTTACCAACAGGTTGGGGATCGTCCTCCTGCTGATCCTAGATCCCTTGGTCGTTTTTGCAATCAAAGAGAGGAAGTGGTTTTGAAAAAAGCCTTTGATTTGGGTTGTAAAAGGTGTTTTTATAAGAAAATCAATGAGAGAGAAAATGTCTTATAAAAATCTTTTAATTCCAAAATTAGTGCCGCCTCTTCCCCCTCAATTCATTGTACATGAAGCCATATTCTCCCAATTGCAAAACTTATTCAGTATACAAGAATTAAAAGAAAAGAAATTAAGCACCTTAATCATATTATATTAATATCCCCCTTTTTAGTGGATATTTCTTTTTTGTTAACTTAATGTGAGTGGGCTTTCCACTTACTCAAGATATTTTTGTGCCTTTGGAAGGCACAAGCTCGTCCGACCCTTTTGAAAATTCTTCCCTCACCTTTTGGTTGAAGGGTTCTTTTATTAATATATTTCTTTTTGCATTAAATTGAAATAAAGTTCCTTTTATGCTTAAATCTTGATTATTTTAATAGCAAGATTCTCTCTCCTCCAAAATAATTCAAATGAGGTTTCCCTCTCATTTTAATTTATCTACATGATGCGAAGAAACATGGGGGACCCTCTGGAAGTGGTATTTTGCATATTGAACCCTAGGTTTTGGGTAAATTGCACATTACACCAAAAGTAGGTTTTAATGCACAAGGATTGCTCAACAAGCTTTATCTTGGTGCTCAAGCTAGTGGAAACCATACCAATGCATCATTCTCATTCTTATGATGCTTCAACATCTGAGAAATATTTTATCATGTACAATTTGCAAGTTAACCCCTCAACTTGGGTAATTCACACTTTAGTCCAAAACTAACAAAACAATGTTTCAACATTATTCAAAAAGGACTAAAACAGAAATATAAGTTCCTCTTGAGCCTTAATTACTTTCCAAGAAATATGAACAAGAATCTAATCAACATTATTAAGCAAAACATCTAGGGTTAGAGCATAACCCAGGTCAGGGATGTTACAAATTATCCACCCCTTACAAGGATTTCGTCTCCGAAATCATCAACAAAAACATTTAAGAGAAAAGAGTAGGGTATTTCCTCCTCATCTCTTCCTCTAGTTCCCATGTAGCTTCTTCAATGCCACGGTGATTGCAGAGGACTTTTACAAGATAAATGTCTTTCTTTTTTAGCTTTTTAATTCTTTTATCAAGGATCGTCACATGTCCTTCAACATATGATATATCATTATCTAATTCTACCTCCATAGGTTGTAGAACTAATTCTGTGTCAGGGTGACACTTCCTCAACATGGAGATGTGAAACACTGGATGCAACTTATGCAACTCAGGTGGTAACTCCAGCTTATAAGCTACCTTTCCAATCCATTCAATGATTGGATAAGGCCCCATAAATCTGGGAGCTATCTTTCCCTTCCTTCCAAATCTAAGGACTCCTTTCTAGGGTGATACCTTGAGATAAACTCTGTCTCCAACTTGGAATTCTAAAGGTCTTCACCGTTGTTCAACGTATGATTTCTGTTTATCCTGTGCAGTCTTTAACTGTTGTTGTATTACTTTAATCTTCTCAGTTGTCTACTGCACTAGCTCAGGACCCAAAAGTTGATTTTCTCCAGTTTCATACCAACATAAAGGAGATCTACATCGTGTACCATATAATGCTTCATATGGTGCCATATCAATATTATGCTGATAGCTATTATTGTAAGCAAATTCTATCAATCTCAGGTGTAGATCCCAACTTCCTATAAATTGAAGGACACATGCCCTAAGCAAGTCCTCCAAAGTTTGTATGGTCCTTTCAGATTGTCCATCTATCTAAGGGTGAAAGGATGTACTAAACCTTAACTATGTACCCAAAGCTTTATGGAATCGCTCCCAAAAATGACTCATGTACTGGGGTCCTCTATCAGAAACAATAGTGGCTGGAACCCCGTGCAACCGCACTATCTCATCTACATATAACTATGCTAGCTTCTCAGCAGTGTAGGTTGTTTTGACAGGTAAGAAATGTGCTGTCTTTGTCAACCTATCAACTATCACCCATATGGAATCATGACCTTTGGTTGTTCTAAGCAAACCAACCACAAAGTCCATGGTGATATGATCCCATTTCCACTGTGGTATAGGCAAAGGTTGCATTGTTCCTATGGGATTTTGATGTTAAGCTTTAACCTACTGACACACCGGACACCGCATAACAAACTCAACTACATCTTTCTTCAATCCAGGCCACCAATACATATCTTTTAAGTTATGATACATCTTGCTGCTCCCTGGATGCATAGCATACATTGAAGAATGAGCTTCTTCCAAAAATAACTTTCTCAAGTCATTGGCATCAGGTACTACCATCCTACCATGGTAACAGACTACCTGATCCTCTGACTCATGAAAACCATGCCATTTCTTACTACCATATTCTGACCTAATCTGCTGAACTACAACATCAGATTGCTGGGCTTCTTTAATCTACTGTCTCAGAGTTGGTTTTATGTGCATCTCAGCTAACAACCCGACTAACAATGATACTTTAAACTATACATTGTTTTGCCTCAAGGATATAGACACATCCCTCTTAGAGCACACTAAAGAATTCAACTGTGCTTTATCTAAAGTTGGTGTTGCTGATTTTCTGCTTAATGCATCAACAACCACATTAGCCTTCCCTGGATGATAATGAATTGTACAATCGTAGTCCTTGATTAACTCCATCCAGCGGTGTTGCCTCATATTCAGCTCATGCTGAGAAAAGATATATTTTAGGTTCTTATGGTCTGTGAAAATCTGGAATGTCTCTCCATAGAGATAATGTCTCCAGATCTTCAAAGCATGAACCACAGTAGCTAGCTCTAGATCATGTGTTGGATAATTCTCCTCGTGTTTCTTAAGCTGTTGAGAAGCAAAAGAAATCACTTGCTTATCCTGCATCATCACACATCCTAAGCCATTCTTGGATGCATCACAGAAAACTATGTACCCCTTTCCCTGCTCAGGTAACACCATCACAGGTGCACTTGTCCACCTTTCTTTCAACAATTGAAAATAATGTTAACACTTATCATTCCAGACAAAAGGAACCTCCTTTCTGGTCAACTTGGTTAGGGGTAAAGCTATAGAACTAAAGTTCATAATGAACCTCATGTAATAGCCTGCCAACCCTAAGAAACTACATATCTCTATCAGTGTTTTAGGATGTTCCCATTGCAGGACATATTCTACCTTCTTAGGATCAACACGAATACCTGAGGCAGATATTATGTGTCCAAGAAAAGAAAATTATGGTAACCAAAATTTACATTTGCTAAACTTAGCATACAACTTATGCTCTCTTAGCAAAGTTAAGGCCTGACGGAGGTGCTGCTCATGTTGTTGAGCATCTCTACTGTAGATTAAGGTATCATCTATGAAGACTACTACACATTGATCAAGAAAAGGTCAAAAGATTCTATTCATGAGTTCCATGAATGCATCCGATGCATTAGTTAGTCCAAACGACATAACTATGAACTCATAGTGACCATACCTTGTCTTAAAGGCAGACTTAGGTATGTCACCTTCCTTAATACGCAACTAATGATATACCGATCTTAGATCTATCTTAGAAAAGATGGTTGCACCACACAACTGATCAAACACGTCATCTATCCTTGGCAAGGGATACTTGTTCTTTATAGTTACTTTATTCAATTGCCTGTAATCAATGCATAACCGCATCGGTCTGTCTTTCTTCTTAACAAAGAGAACTAGAGCACCCTAGGGTGAAGTGCTCGGTCAAATAAAACCTTTCTCAAGCAACTCTTGCAACTATTTCTTAAGCTTTGCCATTTTGGCAGACGCCATCCTATATGGTGTTTGTGCTATAGGTTGCGTACCCGAGATTAGATTAATCTCAAAATCAATCTCTCGGGGTGGAGGTACACCTAGGAGTTTCTCAGGGAACACATCCTTAAACTCCCTAACTATCAGAACTTCGAAAGGATTAGAACTCTCCATGGTGGTATCTACCACATGTGCCAAGAATGCAAAACATCCTTACCTCATCAACTTCTCAGCTACCATAACTGACACAAGACATGTTGGAAGAATCTTTCTGTCTCCTTGAAAAATCCATGTGTCACTATCATCTGTGAACACAACCTACTTGGACTCACAATCCAAGACAACTTTGTACTTTTCTAGGGTGTCCATCCCAAAAATTATATCAAACCCATGCATCTCAAGTGGTATAAGGTCCACTTGAATGCGATGCTTAGAAAAGAAAAGAGTGCAGGAAGAACACACCTCTCATAACACTACAGATCCCATCAAAGGAGTTTCTAACTTCAAACTCTCTGCCCTATGACCAAATGTCATATTATAGTCAAGAATCACTCTTTTGGTGATGAAAGAATGCGTAGCACCTGGATCAATTAAAACATATACAATGCAGGATGTAGACAAATCAGAATAAAATAGTTCCATCTAACCTGCCACAACCCTAGGGTTGACTACTGCATCAGGATGATTCATCGCATAGAATCTCGCTGTCACCTTTGGTTGACTCAGTGCTCGATTACTGGGTGCCAATGATCCAGCTTGGGACGCTTGTCCACGTCCTCTTGCGCCACTTGGAAACGGTCACCTCTGAGAGCCTTGCTGACTCTGCCTCTGAGGTTGAGTCACACTTACTTCTCTGGATTGACAATCCTTCATCAAATACCCCATCTTTGCACATATAAAGCAACCTCTATTCCCTGGCTGTGGTCTGGATGGTCCAGTTACCGATACTGATGCTGTACTGTGGGCTCCTTGTGGTGGTAAACTACAACCTCTACCCCTATTAGACGTCCATTGTATCTGGGTATTAAACCTTGGTGGTGCCATTGGTGTAGAAAACCTCAGTTTCTTAAAACTTTTTGACCCTTGTCCTTGAAACTGAGTATACACCTTCTTACTCTTAGTCTGTCGCTTCTCAGTCACAAACCTCTCTATGCGTTTGACAGACTCCACAAAAATAGAAATCCTCTCCCTGTTCTCTAGAGTAGACACAGAAGTGGTCAAATCGGCATTCAATCCCCTCTCAAAATGTCAAATCCTTTCTTCATTGGTAGCTGCCATATGCGGACAGAACTACAAAAGCTCCATGAACTTAGCCTCATACTCGCTAATGTTCATTGGTCCTTGCCTTAATCTCTCAAACTGAGAGATTTTCTCATCAAGGAACGTCTTAGGAAAGTATCTACTGACGAATTCTCATCGGAATACTTCCCATCCGATCTCCACACCCGACCTCTTGCCTTCTTCTATGGTCCACCAATGACCAACACTCCCTTTAAGAAGGTATATTGCATGTCTAACCTTCTCAGCTTCTGGGATGTTAAGGATTCTAAAGGCCTTCTCTTGTTCGGTCAGCCACATGTCTGCATCTCCTGGGTCAGCTGTTCCAGCATATTCTGTGGCTCCAACCCAATGAAGTCGTTCAAATGTCTTATCAGCTCCCTGTCCTTCATGGTGGGTAGGTGCCCTAGGTTTAGGTAATGGCATCCTATCTGTCATATGAGTCATGGCAGCCATAAACTGTCCAAACATGGCTTGGAAGGCTGGGTTCCCCATATCTCCTTGATTGAACTGGGGTTGTTCAGGTATGAGCTCTTCCCTATCTTGGTCTCTTACACCTCCTCCTAGTGCAACAACGCTGCTCTCAGCAGCATGTTCATCGTGTGATCCAGACATCTTTAGTTTTTCTTCTCCTCCTATATGAGCAGAAGACACTATCAGATAAACTGGAAGACATTAGAACAGACTCAACAACCTTAATCCTATGTCTCTGTAGACTCAGCGAACCTAGAGCTCTGATACCAACTAATTTGTGGCATCAAACTCATAAAATGAGATTAACTAATGCAGAAGCGTTTCATTAGCAGTGGAATTACTGGAAATCACTAAAAATTTAAAACTTTTTACAAAGAGATCCATAAACTGAAAAACTCTTTCATAAAGAACCAAGGTATCTCAAGTACATTCTGGTTTACTAGTACATCTCTTATACCAGTTCTTCTCGAGAGTTACAAGCATCAACTTCCCTGTTAAACTGTACATAGGCAGTATAAAAATTCTCGAGGCATTAAGCCAAAATCTCAGATCAATATTAAACTAACTACTGACTCCTAGGACCTGAGAGTACAAAGACTACACATAGAACTCTCTATATATACAGGACATGACAACCAGTGTTTCCACCTGAGGATTCACTATTGTCCTTGGCTCTGCTACTATTCTTCCCTTGCTGTAGGGTTCCTGCCTCTTCCTCGACGTCTACCTAAAAAGTTGGATCCCATGGGGGTGAGACAATTGAATAATTGTCCCAGCGAGAGATATAACTCTCCGCCAGAAACATTATTATTACAATTAACAGAATAAAACTGAGCATAAGAATTATAAGTATTCAACAACAGCTAAATCACTGACTAAACAATTTAGAGCAGTATTCTATTTTCAAGTCATTTCAGCTATATCTTGATAAAACAATATATCATTTATTTAATAAGGAATATGAAGAACACGTATAACATTTAGCCAACTAAGACATACTAAGCAATGTATCATCAACCATTGATTCTCGTATTTTAGCCCTAAGTAGATACTCTATACGGCTGATTACATTTTACAAACATACTTAAGCCCTGAGGAGATGAGGTATACCGCTCATACTCCAACCGACCATTGCGAAACCAAAATTGATACCATACATAGGTCAATAGAAGAGCCGGATTTCCATGACCTCATCTTCCTCAGTCATTGTGAGGACCAACTACAGGACATCTTGTGTCTCTACTAAATAGCTTTCCAGGGTACACTGGCAACTTATCTATTAGAGTTACAGTGGCATGCTGTACTCTCTTCGCAATCGAGAGATTTCATATTTATCTCACATCGATTCTGAATTAACATCAACAGGAGATTAGTGATACATCCATCCCGACATAAATATAATGAAGGATTGATAGATTTAATGTTTACCTCACATCAATACCTCCATTAGGGCATAAGGATATTTGCACCCATAACCCCCACATACTCAAAAGTATGCCCTCCAGGAGTTCCCATAGGAAAACCTATTTCACCATCACCAAACTACTGACGATGATGGATCTATGGTCATGGATCTACATGATACCATTTCACTTGATTAATTAAGTACATTAACATATTATTTTAGCATCAAACATGTTCTCAAACATAAAACATTTTAACAATTGCTACAAAGAATAAGTACTATTTCTATCAAGTTCTTTTCAAAGATTTATTAAACATTGGGATCTCAATCCCTTATCACATGAGGGGTATTCTCATCCCTTAGAATCTCATCATTATGACTGTGGAACATGGGTGTTCAAACCCTCAATTCATCAAAACACTTGTTAACAATTTATCAGGTAACTTAATGCCTTCAAGTTATCTGACCAATTGACGCAAATTTACCGTGCACAGAAACGCAAGTGAACGCGTCGAAGTAGTACATGCCTTTGTGAGGCCTGAGTCGAACTCAGGGATACGTGAAATCGTCGGGGACTCCTACTAACTACTCACGATCAGCTAAGCCGATTAAATAGTTGATAGTTGTTGTTAAAATTAAAAGAAAATAAAAATAAAACAAAATAATCAATCGATTAAATGTTGGTTTAATCAATTCAAAAGAAGATCTTTAGGGTTGCGGTTTCACCACGGGTTTTCATTGTGTTAAATTCTATATCGCTACTCAATTTTATCTCTCTATCCAGGTAGTGGCCTGAAATCAGAATTGTCCACTATCGTGGTACAATTCACTACCTATGTCTAGGTCGGTTCCACCGTCGTAGTAACCTATACCCTAAACTAGGTGCATTAGGAACGATCTCTCGGTATTCACCATTAATCTTACACCACCTTGTTCAAGGGATTTGTCAATTAATGTAAATTCCGTCTCTTTTCAATCGTTAATTCTTCTTTCAAAGCAATTAAAGGCATTAGGTTATTATTATGGTGATCAAGCATAACATTATATTGGAGAAAACGAAATTATACCATGGATTTAAGAGATATGATGTGAATTACTATTATAAAATCATCATACAATGAATCCCCGGGCTACTCCCGGTCCTAAAGACAAAGGGGATTAGCCCCGCATGTTCATCTCAGAGTACAATGTGGAGAAGAAAAAGGGAAACATGAAGGAAAACGTGATTGAGTGATTAAACCCCTGAACGGAGAAGGTCCAATCGATCCTTGGTGTGGAATCCGCGTTCTCCCGCCTTTCGGTGGTGGAATTCGTCTTCTTCAGCGTCCGGATCGGCTGGGGCATGCTCTCGTGCTCCGTTCTTCTCTCCTTGCTCTCCAGGATGTGTGCAACAACTAATGACCTCCTCCCCCAGTCAAGGGCGCCGTCATTAGGTATATCTCCCGAATTAGGTCACCAATTAACCACGACCGTCCGATTAAGATTAATCTGAAACAAACTCATATCTGACGGTGTCGATACCATCGACGCGGGTCGATGGTATCGACCTAGCGTGATAGCGGCAATCCATCTTTTCTTTCGTCTGCGCGCCTGATGTCATCTCGATATCATCGACGTGGGTCAATGGTATCGACGAACCTGTAGCGACGGTTTTGTCGTTTTGTGTCTCTGTAGCTCCACCAGTCGATAGTATCGACATTTTGGTTGATAGTATTGACACACTTCTCGCCAGCAACCTGATGGTATCTCGATACCATCGACATCCCTGTCGATAGTATTGACTTTCTTCTGGTCCTTACGGCTGGCAACCTGTGGTCCGGTCGATGGTATCGACCACTGTCGATGGTATCGACGATAACAGATACTTGTTTTTCCTGAAATTATCACACGGAACCACATAAATCCACACAAAATATATTCTTTCGATAATTAATACTCAAAATGCTTAAATAAAGGGAATTTGACATAAAGAAGTTGCATAGACCAAAATGAATGAATTATGCAACATTAACCATGAAAATGACTAATAAATGCATAAAACACCTATCAAACAAGTCTATAAATGCGACTCAAAATCATCGCTTCAAACTCCCCTAAGCTTGAACATTGCTCGCCCTCGAGCAACTAAACCTTAGAATAGAATTGCCAGAGTCAACTAAAGAACAAAGCATCACAACAGACATCCCACATGATTCCCACCGGACATTCGCATACCGGCCCTCACTAACCACAGAATGATAATTACCCTAAAGGTAACAGTAATCATCCATAAAAGATATTAACCTCAAACTGATGAACACTATCACATAAGGCAGTTAACATAATAAAATTCGCCGGTCCAGACTTAGTGCATCTTGTGATCTTCTAAACTACGTTGCTCACCCTAACTACCATCTACATGGAAGCAGTTCTCCTGATATTCACTAGTGAGGAGAAATTCATGGTGGCCTACCAATCTGAGCAACGGGTGGATGAAATAGGTGGCTTATGAAAGAAGTGGAAGCATTATATGATTTCAACATGCATAAAACAAAAATGCCCTAAATGATGCAAATGCACATGAAAAATGCCCTAATGCCTAAGATTAGGTGGAATGATTCATGCACTAACCATCCGTCTCAAAATGAGATGGATATCTAATTAAACTACATCATGTACTCACTTATCTTGAAATACAGGTGAGATTATGTTCCTTTCTCCTTATTCTTGTTGCTTCTGAATAACTTTTTTTTTATTTCAGATTTTTTCTTGTTTTTTTTGTTACAAACCCTTATATCCATGATTGACAATGAATACTTATTGGGCTTATATTTTTCTACATAGCTCGAATACTTGCACTATTTGGAAGGTATGGAACAAATTAACTCACCATTAAAGAATAAATGAAGTACATGACACACTTTATGCATAAAAGTTATGAATGCAACTACATGACATGCACCTAAGGGTAATGTGCATGTATACCTATTCTAAATTTTTTTTCTTATTTTCATGCAAACATATGAAGGTGGCTGCAATGCAAGTCCTATCTACATGCCATGCAATAAAAAAGGTTAAAACCGTACTTTAGTTCCAAATCTTGGGTGGATTATGAAAACAATGAGGTGGACAGATCACAAGACTAGTTGACTGAACCTTAGAAAAATATTTTGTGTCCCTCCTTACTGACCTGTGTAGTAGCTAAGAGGTTTTTTTCTCTCTTACTTCAAATTAAAGTCTCACTATCATTTGGTCAGTTTAGGCTCAAACAACCAATTCCGTCCACTTTCATGAATCATTAGGGATATACAGTTGTGATTTTCTATTTAAAAGTTGACAAAACCAATCATTTTTGAAGTTAAGTGATCAAGGTTAAGCAACACTCAAGCTTGTGAACACTCAAAATTTTTTTTTAGTTTCCCTCAATTCCCCATGCACATGCAACTGAGATGACTCAACATTAAATACATCCACGATTACACTAGATAGAATGTGGATCCTAAAACAAACTAAGATTGTAGAAAACAAATGACAGGAAACAAAAGCAATAAAACTAAAAACAGAGAAAATCAAAGACAGACCTGTTCCAATACCCCCCCCCCCCAAGCTTGAATTCGACTATGGCCTCATAGTAAAAAAAAATCTTAAAGGTTGGAACAGAGATACCACTTTTACTGTTCAGGTGGAGGCGGGTACTGCGGAGCCGTAGGGTCCCAGGACGGATACTCCCCTTCGAAGCTTGGATCAAACTGGGCCTTAGGTGGAGGTTGTGGATAGCCTCCAAAGTAATTTTGGCTCCAATAGTGGTCATAAAAGGGCTCCTGTTGCATCTCCATCCATTGCAACCGATCATGAATTTGTTGTTGGTTGTCCAAGAGAAGACACTCATTCTCAAACATTGCCCTTTGATTGTCCAGCAACCAGTTTGTAGTGTCTTGAATACCGGTGTACATCACCATGTGATGCTGCTGCTTCTGCTGTATGTCCTGCAGCATAGTATACATACCATGCATAGAATAGGCTTCCTCGCTTAGCTGCGAGGGAGGTGGTGGTGGCGGCTAGGCTGTGATGATGAAGATGCACCCGGATGCATCCGAGGATGCTTCCGTGGTGCCACTCATGCTCGAAGAGGTGTAAATGCTTCCTCTTCCTCCTCAGCCTCGTCGTCATTTCTGTCATCACCGTCGTCTTCATCGGAGTCAGTGATGGCTATGATTGGCCATCAGAAGTGTTGCGCCCCTTCGATGTTGAAGACCAGATCGGGCAGCGAGCATTCCTGGTAGGCGTGGTTGACGTGGTAGTGCGCATACACCAAACCATCTCGAAGAAGAATGAGATTGGATCGGTGCAAATGTTGCAAGTTCACCTTGCTCCTGTTGGATAGAGGAGTGAGCTGCTGGAAATTCAAACCGAGGTATGAAGCCAGCTTGGTGATGAGCCCGCCGAAGTGAATCAGCGCTTTCCTCGTACTCCTCTTCACCGCCAAAACTCTCTGCAGAAAGAAGGCACCCAATTGCATTCTTGACGCTTCAGGATCTTATACAAAAAGAATAAGTCCATCTCCTGAAACTTGCTGAGGGCCAAATCACCCCGAGCAAACAATGTCGAACTGAGCATCCGATGTAGAATCCGGACGAAAGGGTGCTCGAAATCAGCTACCGCAACATTATGGTAGCTTACGGACTTGCCCGGCGGCACTGTAACTAGCTCGGCGAAGATGGCGTCATATTCGGTGCGGTTGTCTGGGAACCGGTAGTCAGACCGTGAGTGGTTCCAGTTGAAGATCACGTTGAACTACCGGAGTATAAGGGTGTAGTCATTTTTGTACAATCGGAACGACACCCGACCCTTAATCCACTCGCGGTCGGTGGCTATGACATCGTTGGGAACGAAGCAGACGTCCAGTGACGCCATGAACTCAACCACCAATTCCTTGTACGTGGGCCACTCACTGAAGAATGGCTGGCCATCAGCATGATACTCCAGCTCATCAGGCCGTCTTTCCGTGTGTCAGGCCTGTCCTTTCAGCACGTAGGCAAGGTTTGCTTCGAACCCGAGGTTGCAGATGGTGTCCCATTCAACATGACGGGTCGGCTCAATCTTCCTCTTCATAATCTCTTCGTATATATTCTTCACCTCCACGGATGGATGAATCAGCCACAGGGGTGCAACTGACGTAGTCGGAGGTGGCACAAACTTGGGGCTGTCCATCGGATTCATGCATGAAGACGACGCACCAGCTACATGCACCATGATTGCGAGAGAAGGAGGAATCGAAAGGGATCTCGGTGAAGATTGGAGAAGCGAATCTCCGCTCGATGAAGAACTAGCTCGGTGTTGCTCGTCGTCAGGCTTGGACAACTCTGGAACATGCTCGGCACAAGTGGAGTAAGATTGAATTGAAGGTGTGATGTCATCTGACGCAACTACTCCTCATATATAGCTGTGGTCGGCGCTACTGTCTGCCCATCGATACCATCGACGCGAGTCGATGGTATCGACTCGGGTAACACGATCTGTACCTCTGTGAGTATCGACGGTTGTCAATGGCTGGATCTACGGGGCCCGGATTGCTGATGCGTCGATACTATCAACGACCCATCCCCCGGATCGACTTCTTGGCTGCTGCGATCGCCATTGATCTTTCCTTGCGAATCGTTGACGTGGCGTGTCGATACCATCAACGCGGGTCGATACCATCGACACGGGTCGATAGTATCGACCCTCTGATTAGGGCAAACCCTCGCGAGGCCCGGCCACCGCCTTCTTTGCATGAATGTGTCGATACCATCGACACACCCGTCGATGGTATCGACTTTCCTGAGACGATTTGTTCTAAAAATCTTTAAAGATCTCGATAGTATCGACACCGATGTCGATACCATCGACTGCTTCATGCGATCTGCCTGTTGGTAAGTCGATACCATCGACGAGGCCGTCGATGGTATCGACGTAGTGCGATTCCTGCAGCCGCCAACCTGTACCATGGTCGATACGATCGACACAAGGGTCGATGGTATCGACGCTGCCTCAGCCCTGCACGTATAACAAACGATCACGATATCTTTTTTACACTACAAACTAAGTGAAAACAAATTAAACTACGAATGTAAATGAACTAAACTAAGGTACCAATGGTTGGGTTGCCTCCCAACAAGCGCCCTTATATAACGTCTTAGGCTAGATGACTTGAATCACATCATGCATCCGAAAGTGAAATGAGTTTGACCTCATTCACCTTCTTTGTGTAATATTCGCCAAAATATAGCTTCAACCTCTGTCCATTCACCAAAAATGTCGTCTCACCATCGCGCACCAAGATTGCGCCATGTGGTTTGACCTCTTCCACCGTGAATGGCCCACTCCATCGGGATTTTAGCTTCCCGGGATGCAACTTCAGCCTTGAATTAAACAGCAACACACGATCTCCCTTTTTGAAGGTGCGCATCTGAATGTGGCGATCATGGATCAACTTAGTGCACTCCTTGTATATCCGAGAGTTCTCATATGCAGTCATGCACAACTCATCCAATTCATTTAATTCAAGCAATCTATTCTTCCCCGCCTCATCATAACTCAAGTTGAGCTTTCTCAGCGCCCAATGTGCTTTGTGCTCTAACTCCACCGGTAAGTGACAAGCCCGGCCGTACGCCAACCTAAAAGGCGTGGTGCCTATAGGTGTCTTGTATGCCGTCCTATATGCCCACAATGCATCCGGCAGTAAGGCACTCCAGTTCTTCCTCGTGGAAGCCACCGTACGCTCCAAGATTTTCTTAATTTCGCGATTGGAGACCTCCACCTGTCCTTGAGTTTGCGGGTGATACGGGGTACCTATGTTATGTTTGACCCCGTATTTCTTCAACAATGCCGAGAACTTTTGATTCTTAAAGTGCGTACCCCCATCACTGATGATCATTCGGGGCACTCAAAACCTACAGAAGATATGTTCCTTAACGAATCTGCACACTACATTAGAATCATTAGTCCTTGTGGGTATTGCTTCTACCCACTTCGACACATAATCAACAGCTAAGAGGATATATAAATTCGAATTTGAGGACACAAAGGGTCCCATGAAATCTATACCCCATAGGTCAAATACCTCAACCTCTTGGAAGACATTTAGGGGCATCTCTTGTCTCTTTGAAATGTTACCCACCCTTTGGCAGGAATCACATTGTCTCACGAACTCATAGGTGTCTCAGAACAAGGTAGGCCAATATATGACACTTTCCAACACTTTGGCCGCCATACGAGAGCTCGAGTGGTGTCTGCCCGTAGGTAGAGTGTGGCAGTGACGAAGAATACTCTCGTATTCTGCCTCAGGTACACACCTGCGTAGAACACCATCCCTGCATTGCTTCAAAAGAATAGGGTCATCCCAAAAATAATATCATAGAGAATGGAAAAACTTCTTCTTTTCTTGATATGTCCAATCTTCTGGGATGATCCTGCAAGCAAGATAATTCACGATATAGGAAAACCAAGGATCTTTAGAATTCATTTTCAACAATTGTTCATCCGGAAATGTCTCAGTTATGGGTATGTGTAAATCTTTTTTATCAACCCTATCTAACCTAGACAAATGATCCGCTACAACATTCTCAATTCCCGCCTTGTCTTTAATTTCGATATCCAATTCTTATAGGAGCAAGATCCACCTAATCAATCTAGGTTTGGCATCTTTTTTCTCCATCAAATATTTAATAACGGTGTGATCAGTCCAAACAACTACTTTCGATCCAACTAAATATTGCCGGAATTTTTCAAAAGCAAAAACAATGGCAAGCAATTCTTTTTCAGTAGTTGTGTAATTTAATTGAGCATCATTCAAAGTCTTGGAAGCATAAAAAATTACGGCGGGTTTATTGTCCACCCGCTGTCCCAACACAGCTCCTACAGCAAAATCTGATGCGTCACACATGAGTTCAAACGGCTTAGTCCAATCCGGTGTTTGAACAACCGGCGCGGAAACCAATTTCTCCTTCAGCACGTTGAACACGTGTAAGCATTTGTCATTGAAATAAAAAATGACATCTTTCTCGAGAAGCTCGGATAGAGGTTTGGCAATTTTAGAAAAATATTTTATGAACCGACGATAAAATCCGGCATGTCCTAAGAAACTCCTTACCCCTTTTACCGAATTTGGTGGGGGCAATTTAGAAATTACTTTAATTTTAACCGGATCTACCTCCAAACCTTTACTAGACACTTTATGTCCTAGCACTATCCCTTCACTTACCATCATATGACATTTCTCCCAGTTGAGGACCAAATGTGTGTCCTCACATCTCTGTAACACCTTATCCAAATTATAAAGGCATTCATCAAACGAAGCACCATAAACCGAAAAATCATCCATAAAGACTTCAAGACATCGTTCTACCATATCAGAAAAAATGGCGAGCATACAATGCTGAAAAGTCGCTGGTGCATTGCATAATCCAAAGGGCATGCGGCGATATGCAAAAGTTCCATAAGGAAAAGTGAAAGTAGATTTCTCTTGGTCCTTAGGGTCAATTGAAATCTTATTATATCCCGAATACCTGTCCAAAAAACAGAAATGAGATCGGCCGACTAAGAGATCTAGAATTTGATCAATAAATGGAGGGGAAAATGATCCTTCAGCGTAGCGGCATTAAGATGTCGGTAATCAATACATACTCACCACCCGGTTACCAAACGGGTGGTGACAGGTTCGTTTAAAATATTTTGAGTGACAGTAATACCCCCTTTTTAGGGACTACCTGCGTGGGACTTACCCATGTCGAGTCTAAAATCGCATAGATGATACCTGCAGAGAGAAGCATAATCCCCTCTTTCTTCACCACCTCCATCATGCTCGGATTCAGTCGACATTGCGGTTGGATTACCAGCTTGGCTCCCTCCTCGAGCCGAATCTTATGCTGACACAAAGTAGGGGAAATCCCCTTAATATCTGCAACAGACCACCCAAATGCTCCCCGGTGGTTCTTCAGCACTATCAACAATTGGTCTTCCTCTTCTGCACTCAGATATGCAAAAATGATCACAGGTAACTTTTCTTCCTCCGCTAGAAAGGCGTACTTAAGATGCGGTGGCAGTGGCTTTAACTCTAAATCCGGCGGGCTGATCAAGGATGATTGAAGCGGAGGGGGAAGTTCACCTAAATCTTCATAATACCTCACATAGAAGCATGGAAGCATCTGAAGCATCTTGGCGCACTCCTTTAGTGATTTGCTTCTCATCCAATCATGAGTGATGTTGACTAAACAAGCCTCCAATGGTAATTCCATATATACATCAAAAACTGAATTTTCTATAGCCTCATCCTCCGTAGAGGGAGGAATGTCCTCATTCTCATCATTCGGGAACCCGACAGCCTTGCAAAGGGATACTACTTTGGTTTGCTCCATGATGTCTACAACCAAAGTTCCTTTGTCCACCTTGGTCATTACATGAGCCATATCCAGAAATGGCTTCCCTAGACAAAGTGAGATGGTATTATCAAAATGTTTTACCATGTGGCATTGCTCCTTAGATTTAGGTGAAGTGGCGCTTGAAGGCATGACCATCTCAAATCGGTCATCATCTATACCCAAGGTCAACTGACCTCCCCCCATCTCGAGTATCATGTCAGCCGTAGCTTGGAATGGTCTTCCGAGTAGTAGCTCATTGCCTTGTTCGTCTTGCATCTCCATGATGACAAAATCTATAGGAAATACAAATCTATCCACTTTCACAAGCACATCTTCACAAATCCCATACGGTTTCACCACAGAGTTATCCGCCAATTGAATTGTCATGTTGCTTTTCTGTGACTCCTTTAATCCCAACTTCTTGAATGTAGAAAGGGGCATTAAATTGATGCTTGCTCCTGAGTCACATAATTCTTCACCAAATTTGACTTTCCCGATATAGCATAAAATGTTGAAACAACCCGGATCTTGCCTCTTTGGTGGCAATGTGCCCATGATAAAGGCACTCACCTGCTCCTTAAGCACTACTACTTCAGTGTCCGGGATTTTTCTCTTCTTGGTGATGATGTCCTTTAGAAATTTCCCGTAAGATGGAATTTGCTCAATAGCTTCCAATAGAGGGATGTTGACTGAAAGCTTTCTAAAACCGTCTAAGAACTTTTTGAATTGGGCATCTACCTTCCTTGCCTTAGCACTATTCGGAAAAGGGACCGGTACATCCTGTGCCCTTTGATGCGGTGGCACATAGGGTGTCTGTTTCTTAGGCTCTTCCTCCTCTGCAATCGGGTCTTCAGTAGCATCCACTGCTGTGTCATCAACTGGTTCTGTGACCGGTACAGACAGCTCCTCAGTGGCCTCAACTTCAATTTTAGCTTGGGATTTGCTTGCTTCATTAGCCCTGGGATTTAACAATTTCTTGCCACTTCTTAGCAAGATGGCCTTCACTTGTTGGTTTCCTCCTGGAACATTAGTATTGCCCGGGAAACCTAGATGTGCCGGCTTCTTCAAATTGGCTATCTCTGCAGCCATCTGTGCCATAGATGTCTCTATTGTCCTCATTTGAGCCCCATGGCTCTGCAGTGTTTGCCTGAATTGGTTCATGAACTCCCCTTGTTGCTTTATTTGCTGGCCGAAAGTAGCCATGAGTTCTTGGTTTTGCTTTATCACTTGATTGAGCAGCTCTGTGCTCTTATCCTCCGCTACTGGCTGGGGTTTAGCATCCGGATCCTGCAAGAAGTTATTTGGACCCTTCCAGGAGAACTTCTTATCTTTCCTCCATGAATAGTCATTGTTCCTGTAACCTTGCTGCTGCCTCATGAATTTCACTTGAGCCTCGTCCTCGGACTCAATATCCTCCTTTGCAAGCAATTTCTTTGCGAGAAGATCCATCTTCTCATTCAGCTCCTTTATTGCTTTAGATTCACCTACTACTCGAACCTGCTTCATGGCGCCTCTTTCGCCCCATGATTGTTTCTTGGCCATATTCTTTAGGATCTCCCAACATGTAGTGTCCGTGTTATTCAAGAAGAATCCAGAACCGTCTGAATTGAGGTTGCTTCTATCATGCTCGGAGAGAGCAAAATAGAAGATCTTGACTTGGGTCTCCTTATCAAGCCCGTGATGCGGGCATTGCCTGAGCATGATCTGAAACCATTCCCAGGTCTCAGAATAGGTCTCTCCTGCTTTTTGGGTGAAGTTGTGGATCTTTCTGATCATATCATTGGTATTCTCGGGCGGAAAGAACCTCTCGAAAAAGACCTCCACCATGTGGTCCCAAGACTCCACATATTCATCGTCCAAGTTATGTAGCCATTCGCGCGCAATTCTCACTAGAGAACTCGGGAAGAACTTCAAGTAGAGCACATCTTGTGGAAATCTGTCGATTTTTTTCATATCACAATTCTCCACAAATTGACTTATCTGCACAACGGGGTCTTCATTTTTGAGCCCATGGAAAGCATTCGACTTCACCAAGTTGATTAAAGCCGGATCAATCTTGTATGTCGGAATATTCACCGCTTGCTTCTAGATCGGCCCCTTGGAAGCTGATGAGGAAGAAGCCTTGATCTTCTCCCATATTGTCTGTGGCTCATCCATCTCTTCTTGTTTAGGTTCAGAAAGTATATCCTCCATATGGTCTTGATTATACTCACCTTCGTCTTCCAATCCCGGCAGTGGAACCTTTGGTGCGTGCTGCGTGTAATCTGTGCTACGCATCTGCACCATGCACAATACCTGCAAATTTAGAAATTTAATTTCAGTACAGTGCTTGATGATTGCAAATATTTAGAAAATAGATTATAATTTTTAGAATAAAAAAAAATAAAAATATGGCCTAGAGTGGCCGCTCACAACACTCGAAGTGCCGACTAATTTCCGTATCCCCGACAACGGCGCCAAAAACTTGACGCAAATTTACCGTGCGCAGAAATGCAAGTGAATGCGTCGAAGTAGTACAGGCCTTTGTGAGGCCCGAGTCAAACTCAGGGATACGTGAAATCGTCGGGGACTCCTACTAACTACTCGCGATCAGCTAAGCCGATTAAATAGCTGAGAGTTGTTGTTAAAATTAAAAGAAAATAAAAATAAAACAAAACAATCAATCGATTAAATGTTAGTTTAATCAATTCAAAAGAAGATCTTTAGGGTTGCGGTTTCACCGCGGGTTTTCATTGTGTTAAATTCTATATAGCTACTCAATTTTATCTCTCTATCCGAGTAGTGGCTTGAAATCAGAATTGTCCACTATCATGGTACAATTCACTACTTATGTCTAGGTCGGTTCCACCGTCGTAGTAACCTATACCCTAAACTAGGTGCATTAGGAACGATCTCTCGGTATCCACCATTAATCTTACACCACCTTATTCAAGGGATTTGTCAATTAATGTAAATTCCATCTCTTTTCAACCGTTAATTCTTCTTTCAAAGCAATTAAGGGCATTAGGTTATTATTATGGTGATCAAGCATAACAATATATTGGAGAAAACGAAATTATACCATGAATTTAAGAGATAAGATGTGAATTACTATTATAAAATCATCATACAATGAATCCCCGGGCTACTCCCGGTCCTAAAGACAAAGGGGATTAGCCCCGCATGTTCATCTCAGAGTACAATGTGGAGAAGAAAAAGGGAAACATGAAGGAAAACATGATTGAGTGATTAAACCCCTGAACGGAGAAGGTCCAATCGATCCTTGGCGTGGAATCTGAGTTCTCCCGCCTTTCGGTGGTGGAATTCGTCTTCTTCACCGTCCGGATCAGCTGGGGCGTGCTCTCATGCTCCGTTCTTCTCTCCTTGCTCTCCGGGATGTGTGCAGCAACTAATGACCTCCTCCCCCAGTCAAGGGCGTCGTCATTAGGTATATCTCCTGAATTAGGTCGCCAATTAACCACGGCCGTCCGATTAAGATTAATTTGAAACAAACTCATATCTGACGGTGTCGATACCATCAATGCGGGTCGATGGTATCGACCTAGCGTGATAGCGGCAATCCTTCTTTTCTTTTGTCTGCGCGCCTGATGTCATCTCGATACCATCAACGCGGGTCGATGGTATCGACAAACCTGTAGTGATGGTTTTGTCATTTTGTGTCGCTGTAGCTCCACCAGTCGATAGTATCAACATTTTGGTCGATAGTATCGACGCACTTCTCACCAGCAACCTGATAGTATCTCGATACCATCGACATCCCTGTCGATAGTATCGACTTTCTTCTGGTCCTTACGGCTGGCAACCCGTGGTCTGATCGATGGTATCGACCACCGTCGATGGTATCGACGGCAACATATACTTGTTTTTCCTGAAATTATCACACAGAACCACATAAATCCACACAAAATATATTCTTTCGATAATTAATACTCAAAATGCTTAAATAAAGGGAATTTGACATAAAGAAGTAGCATAGACCAAAATGAATGAATTATGCAACATTAACCATGAAAATGACTAATAAATGCATAAAACACCTATCAAACAAGTCTATAAATGCGACTCAAAATCATCGCATCACCAATGTAAACATAATGTTTGCAATGCAAGTATTTCACATGGCTTATAAAGCTCAATAATGCATCTTGTTACCTCTCACTAGGCAACATAGCATATTATGGCTCATAAAGCCCATAAAGCAATTTCAATAGTAAAACATCATAGTTCATACCTGGCTATGTCCACCATTTCATGAAATCTGCATAATTAGAGCACATGATAATAATCATCTCAATTACAAGTCAACATTATGCATTGTAAAGGTAACCTCACTAATTCCTCATTTGAGTTAGGGTTTCTCAATTTATGTTAATTAGGAATACTATATCTCATTACTCAGATTTGGGTCATGATTTATCATCATATTACCCAAAATTAGGGTTTCATACATTACAACCCAATATTAGAGCTTCACATATCTTTATCCTATATCAGTATAGAATTTCATATCAAGGTGTCACATACCAGTACATAGTATCACCTTGAATCAGGTTTTACATCTCATCATCGCATTAAGGTTTCATTTTTACCTCAACCTTATCTAGAGTTTTACATGACATCACCCTCACTTTAGGGTTTCATATAGATTTATCCTTAATTAGGGTTTCTCATAACATCATCCTCAATTAGGGTTTCCTATTCACATTCAATCAGGGTTTATTATTAAAATTTCCTGAATTAGGTTTTCTCAAGTCATTACCCTAAATTAGGGTCATACCATTACCAAAGATTAGGGTTTCACCTATCATTGCCCTCAATTAGGGTTAGGATTCATCAACCTTCCTAATTAGGGTTCATAATGTCTTTATCAAGGATCATACCCTAGTTACACATTCATTCATGTTGGAAGTGTTGAGACTTAATCACTACATGATTATCATTCATGTAGGAAGTCCTCTCTCTCTCTCATCTTCTATAAGATGATACTTACTTTAGACTTGATTAGATTAGGTCAACTCAACTTGATTGGAGAGTAGACACATGTATCGTATCATTACTTCCATTAGTATTAAAGATTGATCATTAAAAAGGTACTAATCACTCTATCTTATTAAGAGTACAATTACCATAATCATCCTTGAATTACATCATGTAATGATCAATTAAACAATTGACCTTTAATCACCTTAAGTGTCCAAACAGTTTTGGTTAATTACTTCCAAACGGTCATGATCACTTAGACCCCAAATGGTCTTGACCAACCAGACCTCAAAAGGTCTTGCTTGAAATACCTTCAAACGGTCTAAGACCGTTTATACCTCCAAACGGTCTTGATCATATACTTGAAACCATTTAGTAAAGTAAGTTCTTGAAACCATTTGAGTCTCAACCGGTTTGGGATCGTTTAGTCCCAAACGGTCTTGAGACCGTTTGGTCCAAACCTCCTCAAAACCGATTGAATCAAAAATGGTCTCAATCACTCATATTGATTTAGGGTTTCCAAGATTAATTCCTTCATCAATTGAATCCATGTAATTACTCATCAATTGAACCTAAGAACCATACTTAGATTGAGATTAATGAATCATCTTTTAATTGATTCAACCTTCAATTGATCATCAATTAGGGTTTTAAACCCAATTGAATTAGGGTTGAAATCGATGGACTTTTAATATTAGTCATTGTGGAACTAATTGCTTTGAAATTATTGGACCATCATTCAAATTGGGCATGACCTGAAATCAAACGGTCTTGAGGTCATTTGGATGACTCCAAATGGTCTTGAGACCATTTGCCCATCCCATCACTTAAAATTATGAAATCCAATTATGGTTTGGATCATTAGAGTGATCAACAATTGAACTATTGATTGCATTACCATTTGCTATCTTTGGACCTTCAAATACTTAACCATACTCAACCCTAGACCTCCAAACGGTCTTGGTTGACCTCCAAACGGTCGTGAGACCATTTGGGTGATCTCCAAATGGTCTTGAGACCGTTTGGGTTAATCAACCTAAAGAATTAAATTAATTAATTACAAAATCAGCAGTCAACCCGATTAGGGTTTCTAAATAGATTATTGTCCATACATTGATTCAATCGATTGTAACTATGAGATCCTCATCCAAAAAGTACTAGGGTCCTGACCTCAAACGGTCAACCCATACAAACGGTCAACCATCCTAAATGGTTTGGAGTTCAAGACTCTAAATGGTTTGCAAACCGTTTAGTCTCCAAACTATTTGGTGAAACTGTTTGGACCAAGATCTTCAAAACCATTTGCAAGGGAAACTTGTTGGATTGCATGCCCAAGATGATGTCATCATCATCTACCTTCATTAATTCAAAAGCTACTGCCATTTTCATGGTAATTACAACAATGGATCAAGAGAATTTCAATTAGAACAAAACGTTCAACAAATAATGGAGAATTGAATGCAATAACAATATCTAAGGGTTTCAGTTATATAACCCGCCTCCAATTGAGGTTAAAAGATTGTAGCTTCACGTAAAAAATGGTGGAGGAAGCTTTTGCAACTCTCCCTAGGATCGTCCTCAAGCTTTGAAGTGAAAAGATTGGTTAGGATTGAAGATGGAGTGAAATAGAGATGAAATCATGCATTGTTTTGTGATTTCCACCATGAAATCGAGGTGAAAGAAGATCAAGAAGCTTACCAACAGGTTGGGGGTCGTCCTCCTGCTGCTCCTAAATTCCTTGGTTGTTTTTGCAAGCAAAGAGAGGAAGTGGTTTCGAAAAAACCTTTGATTTGGGTTGTAAAAGGTGTTTTTTAAGAAAATCAATGAGAGAGAAAATGTCTTATAAAAATCTTTTAATTCCAAAATTAGTGCCGCCTATTACCACTCAATTCCTTGTCCAAGAAGCCATATTCTCCCACTTGCAAAACTTATTTATTATCCAAGAATTAAAAGAAAAGAAATTAAGCACCTTAATCATATTATATTAATATCCCCCTTTTTAGTGGATATTTCTTTTTGTTAACTTAATGTGAGTGGGCTTTCCACTTACTCAAGATATTTTCGTGCCTTTGCAAGGCACAAGCTCGTCCAACCCTTTTTCAAATTCATGCCTCACCTTTTGGTTGAAGGGTTCTTTAATTAATATATTTCTTTTTGCATTAAATTGAAATAAAGTTCCTTTTATGCTTAAATCTTGATTATTTTAATACCAATATTCTCTCTCCTCCAAAATAATTCAAATGAGGCGTCCCTCTCATTTTATTTTCTATACATGATGCCAAGAAACATGGGGGACCCTCTGGAAGTGGTATTTTTCATATTGAACCCTAGGTTTTGGGTAAATTGCACATTACACCAAAACTAGGTTTTAATGCACAAGGATTGCTCAACAAGCTTTATCTTGGTGCTCAAGCTTGTGGAAACCATAGAACTGCATCATTCTCATTCTTATGATGCTTCAACATCTGAGAAACTTTTTATCATGTACAATTTGCAAGTTAACCCCTCAACTTGGTTAATTTGCACTTTAATCCAAAAGTAACAAAACAATGTTTCAACATTATTCAAAAAGGACTAAAACAGAAATATAAGTTCCTCTTGAGCCTTAATTACTTTCTAAGAAATATGAATAAGCATCTAATCAACATTGTTAAGCAAAACATCTAGGGTTATAGCATAACCCAGGTCAGGGATGTTACAAAAGAGAGTTGAGAAATAATGTTTCATGGGTATAGAACCTATGGAGGGTATGTTGTGTCATGTTGTGGTTTGGTTTGTGCCTATGTGGCTAGAGCTTAGAAGGCTATCACTAGTGCCAATGAGGTAATCCGAGAACCCTAGACCAAGTGGAAAGATAAAGTATAATCATATGTGATACTCATAGAGATGAGTGAGCTCAGAGAGATTGAGCATGGCACTACCCTCATAAGATGGGCCAGGAGTACCTCAATTGGACTAGATGAAGTTTTGATATATGTTTGAGGAGCCACTTGTATAAGTTGTTTTAGTACAACCATGATATAACAAAGATAAAAATGTGATATGATCTCGATGACGTGATATATTGACATGATATGATGGAATCCTAGAGATGGTTTAATAGATATCAATGCATAAATGGTTAACCACGTACATGAATAATGATGATAATTTGATAGCGTTGGTTAAACTTGTGATGAATTCATTGATAAATGTTGTAATTTATTACGAGCAATGAAATAAGATCATATGAATGAACATGTTACACGAGGTGTTAATCTTAGTGCTTAAAAATAGTGTTGATAGTTAGCACAACATAACGATTATGACACCTTGATTTGATCTATATGGATAAAGTGGGTTAATTATACTTAGATCCCTCCTAAAAGGCATATGTTAATGTTGAACATGTTATAACATATAGCTCAATATAATGTTGATGACACCTTGATATAATGAGCTAACTTTAGTTAACTCCTTTAGAACATGGTAGTATGATGTGGGAACCCTAATGCATAGATAATGATAAGGAAGCAAATATAACATATGAGATATGTAATGACATAACCTAAGCTTCTAAACCCTTGTTTGAGCCTTCTATGGAGTGAGGTTTCACCCTTGATGCTTTTGAAACCCCCTAATCGTGCTTTGGATACATGGTTTTAGGTAACCTTTGCGGATATGTTGCACCTAGAATAGTGCCTTATATGTGGATGAAGGCAAGATAAGGTTTTCCCTGGAAGTATGAGTATGGTTTAATTTGAGGACGAAATTTCTTTTAAGATGTATATGATGTGAAAGACTGGATTTCTGGCTTAATTCTGAGGACAAAATTTCTTTTAAGGTGTGTAGGATGTGATGGAGTGGACTATTGGAATCCTAAAATGTCCAATGAATTAATTAAAAGCATAAGGTTGAGTTAGATTGAGGGTTCCAAGCTCTTGACAAAGTAGGTGTGTTGATGTGAGGTTGACACCATGGTTAAGATCTCTCTTTTAATGCCTTTTTCAAGAATTTAATTGAATGATCTAACAGTTGATTTTTGGCACCAAATTTTAGTAGAAGGTATCTTGAGTGGTAGGGAAGCTATGGTTAAAATTGGTGGCAATAAGATGTTCCTAGAGAGAGTTATGAAGGTTTGGAGTTTGTGAAATAATGCACATTATTGAGGGTTCATAGACCTAAGTTTGTGGTTTATCTGGTGTCACATGCCCCTTTTGTTTGGAGCTGGCTGCGTGGCCCTTTTCTACCCCTAGATCTCAGATCTAACAGTCTAGGTGCTTGTAACTATGAACCCACAGATAGGCTGAAGTGAAGGAGTAAGTAGGACCCTCGGATGAAAGATCGATGCCTATACTGTCATCCCCTACCTTGTAGTTAGAGAAAGGTAGTGGGGAGGACATGCAGTGTGAGTTATCAACCACCACTCACTGGGATCATGGGAGCGAGAGGAGGAAAGGACATGGCAGTTGGTCTCGAATGCTCCTGGCAATTAGTTTGACCCCCTTAAACGAGGTGTGTGGTCTTTCCAGTGGAGAGAACGAGACTCCCCTCCTCGCTGCTTCTCCACAAAGACAAGCAGGAGGTATGGGGGAGTAGAGATTGGAGCTGGAGTGTTTGATTCTGGGAGCTAAGTTGACGAGAAGAAGAGTAGAAGCAAGGACGAAGCCAGGGGAGACAAATGTGAGCATTTTCAGTGGTTTCAGGTGGAGGTTCCATGGAGGACGGAGCCAACCTGACCAGAATGATGGTAGAGCTCAGAGACATGTGGGGAGAGCTTCTCACCATGAGAAAAGGTTGCAAATGAACTCGAGGAGACCTTGTGAAGCTTCTGAAGCTACAGGTCAGTGCTCGAGTGATCATAGGCAAGACGCCTCTTTTACCCCTCCACAATAGGGCCGACGCTGACAATCCCTCAGCGGAAAGGGATACAGAGCTGAGGACGAGGAGTAGAGTGGTTGTCAAGCTCTGCATGGGGTCGACGCATCTAAAGGAGGCACAATCGCATCTTGAGGAGGTAGGATCGTGCCCCTTTTTCCTCGTCGGAGTGGCTGTGTACGGCGACGCACGCGGAGGACAGGGGATGCAGGTGTTTGCGTCGTCCGCGACCTGGGGAAAAGAAAGAGAGCCAGGAAGTCGGGTTCATAGATCCTAGGATCTGTGGATCCACCCTTAGACCCGAACCAGCCGCCTGCCTCAAGTAAAGCGAAGCGCCTAGCCACGTGGCAGCGCCTGATTGGCCAGAAAAGGTAGATAATCAGAAAATCCCAGATCTTAGATAAATCATAGTAATTAGCTTGGTTATCAGAAAAATACAAACAAGGTACCGTTATTCTCTAAAAAATGAGTAGAACACATTAGAATGTTTATATTGGGATTTTAATACACTAATATCAATGATATCATGTAAGATGTATTATCCTTATTTCATGAGTAATAAATATCAAATGATGATATAAACTTATGGAAAAATGTCAATAATTCTATAATCATGTTTATAATGCATATGATGTCATATATGGTCATGTTTATGCACGAAATCATGTAATTTGCTCCCTATGACTAATTAGGACTAATAATCCTAAATAATATGAAATAAATACATATGTTCTCAATAAATGATGAAATTTGTAGAGTAAGCTCATAAAAGTAACTAGAAGTTAATATGTAAATCTCAGATCAGTTTTATATATGAAATCTGTGTTATATGAAGTTGACCCTTAATACATGGGTTATAACCCTAATATGCTTAATGAATATGATCTAGGGTTAATATATGTGCACAAAAAGGATATTGAGCATAATGATCAGATAATGAATCATAATTTGGAAAATAATATTAGTAAGATAATTCCAAGACAAGAATGCAAGTAATGATGTACACATCCTAATGAACTAAGCTAAACCCTAATATGGACGTAATTTGGGTTAAGATGAGATGTAAGATGATAAGAACTTGATGGTATATATGATCTTATCTTGATCAAGTTTAATAAAGATATAGATGACACGAGGAATATGTGATTAGGATGTCTCTTTGGAAGGTACACCATTACCTCTTACTGGGCTTATTATACAATATGCTTGTGTTATATGGTAGTAAAGACTTGACATATGGTATTGATTGAAATGATTGTTCTTGTATGATATGTTGCTTGATTTTCCATACTTATTGCTATGAACACATCAAACATAATGTATTATGTTCCATTATATGAAAGCACCAACTCTTTGGTAGTGTGCCTGGAAGTGACCTAACTCTTTGGTAGTGGTCACATTGTACATATGGAAGCACCAACTCTTTGGTAGTGTGCTTGGACCCAACTCTTTGGTAGTGGTCACATTGTACATATGATCCAACTCTTTGGTAGTGATCATAAAGGCCTTAATGCATTCAACCTTCAGCGGTTAATGCATGTATATATAATGGAAAATAAGCTTAAAATATGTGTTATCTTTTGTTAATGAATATCTTTGTGCAAGTATACACTTTTCTTATATTCTTTTATTACTGCCAAGTATTAGTTTTATCTTATTGCCAAGATATGATGAGAGGTATGTAAAAGACACGTAGGCATACTCAGTACAATATTCTTGAATATTGTGATGATGTGTACCACATGTAATTTTTTGTTTAGGTTGTGGACATATGATCTTGAAGAACCAGTATAGTTGAGAGTTGTGTGGCGAGCTGATGTACAGGTGGACCTATTGTCTTAAGATCCTGTAGTCTAGTGGTAGTACATGTATATGTAGAAGTTTGTTGTTCAATATGTAATATCAAATGTTGTAACAATTCATGTTGTAATTATATGTTGAATGGTGAACATGTGTGTATGGTTTTATTATTGTTCATGTACATGTGCTACTTATTGTTGTTCCTTCTGACTTCCTCTGATTTTCTTCTTCTTAGCCTAATGTGGGGTGTTTAAATTGGGATTCTCGCTGAGGTGAGGTTTCAATTTGAACGTCATACATCAGATTACGTTTTAGAAAATCCGGGGATGTCACAGTGTACTTCAACTAAATCATCTATATAAATTGGAATATGTGGAAACACGCAAGATAGTTGGTGCGGGATCTTTAACAAGTTAATGATTCATGGTTATATCTATAGTCATCCATAGATATTGATTTTTTCATAAAAGTCTATAATCTCTTTATATGTATTTCTAAAATCAGTTGATGTCAATTGAAAGACAAGTTCAAATAAGTAGGAAGTAGGTCAAAACTATGTATATAGCTTATAATGTATTGAAGTCTTTCTAAGACTCCAGAATCACTCATAGTTGAAGTGATAACTTGACCGCTCACCTATCCGTCAAACTCATAGATAGACCGATAAAGTGTTTTTGAGCACATATATCAGTGTAACATCTCAGATTTGAGGTCTTAGATAATTTTTTTTTAAAAAGAATCATTGGGCTGCTTATATCAAAAAGGTGATATTATTGTCTTACTCCAATAGTGGCTTATACTACTGTAAATATTGTCAAAGCCGAAGGCCAATTCCTTGACCATTACATGTAAATCCTTGACCAATAGGTCTTGGTCAGGGCCAATCCCTGACCAACGTACCCTCACCAAAAGCTTGGTGACTAATAGTGGTTGGCTAGGACCTATCCCTGACCAATAGGGACGAAATCCTTGGGCAACCATTATAGGAATTCAAAAGAATCTCTTGGGACAATACATTGTATCCAAGGCACATCCTTGACCAATAGGAAGGTATGTTATTTTGTTATATATCTATATATGAACACACATAACATCCAAAATATTACACATTAGAAGTAGATTATCACACATCAGATGACAACACTTTGAATATAACAAAAAAGATCATTGCATTGAATTTGTAATTGTGATGTCTACATCCAAAAAGTATGATTGAAGCATCATGTTTTTTTCCCAAAAAGATAACTCATACCCTCTAATAAATCACATTGTTATAGCATTCATATGCATTGCATGACATATCACATTGTTTCAAACAAAAATAAACTTGCATATCGCCATCCAGATCTAATTACTTCATTCATTCTCCCTAGCATCACTTCCACAACTTCCACCATGAGGGCTTTCTCCAAGATTTGCTTCGGTCCATCTACTTTGTGGAGTGTTTCCAATATCCTATATTTTACAAATATATCAACTTTTTACAATAATATATAAGTTCATAAGCGACAATCAAAACTATTCGTAGAATGTATGTAACAAAAGTAATCAAATGTAATTCTTATTTATATATGCATGACACATAACACATGCTTTCATCATCATATATAGTAGTCATGTAGTTCTGTTGAACAAGCACATAAATAGACTGCATCAAAAATATAAATAGCAGCCATGTTGTGTTTTAAATAGATGTTTCTTTCTATAAAGAAATATGTTCTCTTATTGTGGATGGTGGGTACAACACGCCAGCTTCTTGGGTTGTAGCCGCCCAGAAATTTTTTTATTTTGTAATTCTGATACCATGTGCTGATTCTAATTTCGTAATTTACATTTTGCTGCAACATATGTCTGCAATATAATATTATAATACCTGATTGAAAGAAGGTATGTATCCCGCTTGTGAGAATGGGTATCCATTGTACGGGTATGGAAATGTAACTTGAGCACTTTGTATATTATTTTCATGCTAGAGAAAGACAATGTATTGAGAAAATTTAGTATGTAACTAATTCATTTAAAAAATTTCAGAATTTACGTTATATACATTTCTTACCTATTGATGTGTGGATGGTTGCCATGGCCCTGGAAATTGATATCCAGGAAAAAAAGTAGTACCATATGAATGTTGACCCTGTGCAAGTATACAATTATGTTTCAAAAATTACTTATTTGACGAGAATCTTAAAAGTGTTTATAAATAAAATGAAAGATGTAACAAATAGTATAAAAACTTGTATATAAAAATATTTATAAATAGAATGAAAGATGTAACAAATAATATAAAAACCTGTATTAGAAAAGCCAATGGACTTAATGCACTTAATGTATTTTTCACTTCAATCATATTTTTGTTATATTCTTCCATTTTGCTCTGCAGTACTTCGACAGTTTCCTATAAATGCACAATGTTAAAATTTACACAATTTAAGTTGTTATTTAACTAATACAATAAAATTTATCACAATAAGTTAATCACCTTATATTTTTTATTTTCATTAAGTAAAATCACATTGGCTGCTCGTATAGAAGCTCCACGAGAACATATGTTATCATGTCCACTACCAACTAATCGTTTCCAATTAGATTTCATGAGTTTAATGATTTGACAAATGGCTTCATCTTCTTGAAATTCATTACTTTGATTAGAATCATCACATGACACTACACTTTGTTGGGACTTGTGGTGCTCCACAATTTTTTCCTAATAAATTGTATATGCATTGATGACATAATCAAATTTAATGAGGAAATAAAGAAATAATGTAGATTTCTCACCACTATATCCTTGTATTTGGTATGAGCAACTTTTAACAAATCCATTTTACTTGGAGCATGCCCAAGTTCCTTTTCCTGTATTGAAAAATATTATTATTGCATACACACATAGACTTCAAAGTATTGCACTTAGAGCACAAATCAATATATATAACTATAATACAAAATTTTTGATGTTCTTACCAACTCATGACGTTTTCTTGTAAATGTTTTAGCCCCAGTACAATGATTCATCTGCTTCTTTGATATATTAATCTTATTCTTCTTTGCAATTGCCTAATATAACATAGACAAAAGATAGAAAATAAATTTTAATTACATAGTAGCAACCTCAAAGAAATGTTTATAAGATTCCTATAATTTTATATTTAACAGCTGTAAATAAGTTGTAACAAAGAATATAAAAATATTTTGTACACCACAAACGTTTCTGTCCATCAAAAATAAGATGGACACTTGTTGCTAGAGTGAAGGAGGGCGGATTTCTCGACTATATTTCAAAAAAATAGTTATGATATTATTGTGATACCATGTACATATATTAATCAAATAATAGTGATGCACATAAAATATGAATATTTGTTTTACCTGTGTTTTGGGTTGTTTCCATTTTTCAACCAATCTTAAAAACTGCTCACGATCAATACGAGAATCATTTGAAATTGCTTCCAGCATTGCATCCATGCCATCTTGATACTTCAACCAATATTTGACTTTCAATTATGCCCTCCAATCAGTTAGACTAGAACTTATATGCTTCCATACCCTCTCCCAACCATTTGGATGATCATCTAAGTCAAAATAAGCCTGATTCATATGAAATAGTGTATAACTAAAAGTAAATATATATAACATGTCAGAGTGAAGTTATCATGAAAATGTATTATTACCTTTACAATATCTCTTGTGTCGTTGAATGATGATACTGACATTTGTGGCCAATACTTATCAACGGGTCACACAGATGGTCTTCTAGCTAAAATCCCACACAATAGGCTTAATTGTTTTCCCACTTCTCCAATTTCAAAGCCATTGTCATCAAAAACTAAATGGTGCCTCTCACCATGAGGTGGCTTAAGCTTTGAGATAATTGTAGGGCCTCTCCCACGCTTTTCAATTGAATGGAGTTCAATGTTTCTTCTTTGATCATTTTCTTCTTCAACATCTGTATTTATAGTTGGAGGTGAGGCTGCATGAGTAATAGTTATATCATCTTCTTCAACTTCAGTCCTTTGTGCCAACCTTGCTGATTTCCTGGACATCTAATTATAATATAGAATATAAAAACCATTCATGTTAATATTAACAAAGAAATATGATAAGTAGAAATGGTTCAGAATAACATATAAAACAACAACACACATAGTATAGAAAATCAATTGACACACCTTGATATGTTTTTTATTTGCATGCACGTTAAGTAGATGACAAGGTATACACATTTCAGAAAGAGAGCAACCTAATGTCCATCCTTCAATAAATGCAACATAAGATACATTTATATATAGAATAAGTTAATATTGTAAGATATGTATGTCTTACTTCCACATGTTCAAAGACCTGTAAAAACACATGCATTGCATAACATAAAATGTTCTTGGGCATGCATAAAAACATCATATATTTCTCCAAACACAAGATAGATTTAAACAAGTGAACACCATAGAAAATTCTCTCTTCCACATGTTCAAATGCATACAAAATATTTATGTAATGAAAAACAACATCAACTTTCAACTATCATGCATTATAATGTTCATAACTAAGAAGGATTGTGATATTCAATAGTTGAACCCTCCATATCCATTCTTGTCCATGATATATTTTCACTATCATCATGACTTGATTGATTGAATGGCACCTCAACACGAAATTCTATAGTTTGAGGAAGATCAAACAATTCCCTTGGTAGGACCTTCAACACTACATGCCAATTTATGTCCACTGGATCCTGAACATAGAAGCACTGTTGAGCCTGAGAAGCAAATATAAAAGGCTCATCTTTATGTGCTACTTTCAAGAAATTTAATAAAGTGAATCCATAATCATCAACTCTAAATCCAGTTGCAGTGCTCTCATCAAACCATGTGCATCTAAATAATGTAATCTGAATATTAGGGCCATACTCTAGCTTGATGACCTCCTCTAGTTGACCATAATAAGTAACATATGATGAAATTGGGTTTCAGTCCCTAGAGCTGGAGTAGCTTGATGTCTCTACAGATAGATAAACTCCACTATTTTGTGACTTACGACGAGAATCCAACATTTTGACTGAAATTTGCAGCCATTAATGAAGTATCCATCGTAACTGTCTCCTTCACAAGAAGGACCTTGTGCAAGCCAATGAATCTCTTCCGTAACATCTTCTCCATTGTTTCTAGCATAAAAAATTTATGTTTGAATGGAATTAGTTTCTTTTTCAAATTCTATTAGCATTACTAGAAAATTAAACAACATGAAATCTAGTTGCTCACATGATTTTTAAACCAAGAAGGAAAATCACGATGGTGCCTTAATTCGACATTACGAAGAGTCATCCTTGGATGATTTAGTTGTATATCATCCAGGTGTTTCCTATAATTTTAAAACAAAAGGAATGTTATGTTATATAAAAAAGAAAACATACTTCTTAAAAATAAAATATAATGGTTACCTTCTATAAGAGTCGATACTCCTTGTGTTGAAAAGAACATAACGATGTGCTTGCTCTAGTGTCACCTGATCAAATTTCTTTCTTACTTCTGCTCCAATAGATGCATCATCATGGTGACGTGATGAAAGATCCCATCTTGTATCTGTCCCTTTCAAATATCTTGAGCAAAATGTCATACATTCATCAACCCAGTAACCCTCAGTAATAGATCCTTCAGGACGTGCCTTGTTACGAAGATATCCTTTTAATGTTTTTAAATATCTCTCAATAGGATACATCCATCGATAATGAACTAGACCTGCAATCTTGGCCTCTGTGACTAAATGGATAGTCAAGTGCACCATGATAGTGAAAAATGAGGGTGGGAAGATGCGCTCCAATTGGCAAAGTGTAATCACAATATCTTTCTCAATTTTGTTAAATTCCTCCAAATCAATTACCTTAGTGCAAATGTGATTGTAGTAGGTACATATTCTAGAAATTGGCCCACAAACTTCTGGAGAAGATGAATTCCTTAATGCAACAACCAATAACCTTTGCATCAACACATGGTAGTCATGACTTTTTAAGGGAAACACTTTCTGCTCAAGCATGTTAATTCGGTTAGAGATATTTGACGAATAACCATCTGGAACTTTCATCGAACTCAATACCGATAGAAATATGTCTTTCTCTTTTGTGCTCATTGTGTAACAAGCGGGTGGCACATAATATTTTCCACTCTGAAGTTCGATTGCCCACAAGTCTTTTCGGATCCCTAATTCACATAAGTCCAAGCGAGATTGCACATTATCCTTGGACTTACCTTCAACACCAAGAAGTGTTCCTAATATATTCTCACAAACATTTTTCTCGATATGCATGGTATCTAAATTATGTCTTATCAATAGGTGCTTCCAGTATGGCAAGCGTAAAAATATACTAATCTTCTTCCATGGCTTTGGTAGAGGAATTTTATCTTCCATTTTAGAACTCCTCCTTTTCCCAGTTTCTAAATCTCTCAATTCCTTGCCGAATGTCACATTATCATAGCCTTGAAACTCATTCCAAATATCCTCACCAACAAGAGACTTTGGTGCATGTCTATATTCAGTATTTCCATTAAAGTTCTTCTTATCTCGTTGATAAGGATGATTGTCACTAAGGAAACATCGATGGTCCAGATAGCAATCTTTTTTTCCATGTTTAAGCCTATACCATCCAATATATCTGTGACAACAAGGGCAAGCAAACTGTCCTCTTGTGCTATGACCAGAAAGGTTGGCATACGTAGGAAAGTCACTTATGGTCCACAAAATAGCAACTCTCAATGTGAAATTTTTCTTGGAAGATGCATCATAGGTAGTAACTCCTGTTGTCCATAACGCTTGAAGTTCATCAATTAAAGGTTCAAGATAAATGTCAATATCATTTCCAAGTTCTTTTGGACCAGGAATCAACAAAGACATGATGAAGTTTGGTTGCTTCATGCACAACCACGGGGGCAAGCTGTATGGGATCAACACAATAGGCCAAGTACTATGAGAAATATGTAGGGTGTCAAAGGGATTGAAACCATCACTTGCTAGCCCCAAACGGACATTACGTGGCTCACTGCCAAATTATGGAAACTTAGCATCCAATGCTTTCCATGCAGTAGAATCTGCAGGATGTCACAACTTGCCATCTGTCACCCGTTTCTTGTGATGCCATTGCATATCCTCTGCCACAGTTGGACACATGAAAAGCCTTTGCAACCTAGGAGTCAAAAGAAAATGAAAGAATTTCTTTGCAGAGATCTTTGATGGTTTCTTTTGGGAGAGTGTTTCTATTTTCCATCTAGATGTCCCACACCGAGTGCACACTTCAAGTGTTGCACGATCTTTACAATAAATCATGCAATCATTTGGGCATGCATCAATCTTTACATATTCAATACCTAAGTCTCTTAATAATTTCTTGGCTTCATAAAAAATATTAGGAAATGATTCTGCCCCACTAGGAAGAGCCTCTTTTGTTAATCTCAATTGTGATGTAAAAGACTTATTGGTCCATTGAGATTCAACTTTGAGATTCAACATTTTTACTAGATAAGATAGTTTGGAATGACTCGTACAACCATGGTATAAAGGTTCCCCAACTTTATCTAGAAGTTTATAAAATTTTTCAACATCAAGATTGACTGGAATGTCTGCATCAATATCATCTACTGGAGATGTCTCAGGGTTCTGCACACCAAAGACATCATGCAACAAGCCTCCGATGTTGTCTTCATCAACATTGTCACCAAGAAGAGTAGTTGTGGATGAAGATTTTCTTTCTCTTCCAGGAATTTCTCCATGGTCAGTCCATATGTAATAATTAGGTGTGAACCCTTTGATCATTACATGTTCAAAAACCTCGTCCTTAGACTTGAAATATCTATTGCCACAAACTTTACATGGGCACAATAATTGACCACTCCTCGCATGGATTTGGTTGAGGAGATTGTGATCAATGAAGGCAGTCAAACCATCTTGAAATTCCTTACTATGGATACGATTTTCGATATACATCCAACTTCTATCTGCTATGTAATCCATCTACACAAGTGAAATATGGATAAGTCAAACCTCTAAGTCTTATATATTTGACTAAAAGTAAACATATTAGTTTCTAATAGAACAATGATAGTAATTTGTATTCATATGTGCCACCTATCCCATTCTTGAACACTAAATCTCACTAGTAAGTGTATAATGTGTGTTTGGGTTTTACAGAAATTTCGGCATCATTTCCCCTTAGTTCTCCAAGTACACCGACATAGATGGGAAAATAACCCACCTAAGTATGTACCCAGAGAACAACTGAGGAAATGACTACCAAAATATCTTTAAAACCAGACACAATATTATACACTCACATCCTAAGTGAGATTAAGTGTTCGAGAACAGTCCCAAATTGGGGACTATCCAATATTTACTCCTAAAGAGTAAATTTTGGATGGGTTTCTAAGTAAAAAAAATATATGTATAAATATTTAATATTGTGTTTTATAAAAATATGTTTGAAGTGTTGAAATTAAATTAAATTTTTACTCATGGAGTATTAAAAAAAATAATAAAATCAATATATATTAATATACTGATAGTTTGCATATTTATGTCATGTAATATCACTCAACAAATTCATGACAAGTTTGCCTTGGATTTGACTAGCACCATTAATGTTCTAAAGTTTCCAAACACGATGTGCGATTTTTCATTCTAGTTTTACAAAGGTGGAAAAAATCTAACAAAAGTGGGCACGTCGTTAAATGTTTTTAATCATTGATAGGTGAGAGAAGAAAGGCAAGGGAGTAGTAAAATACATCCTAACCATTAAAAATTGATCCAAATATTTTTTGTACACAAATAATTGATAAAATTTGAAAAGATTCAAAAATCCTCGCATAAAAAAATGATGTTTGCAATTATAGTAGCAACTTTTCATGAACACATTTTTATTAAAATTTCTAATCTATTAGATAAAAGTACTAAATAAACATGATGGAATAAAATGTTAATTTTGAGCACAATGAAGTTTTATAATTTTTGTCTCAAGTTTTACTTTCTATGAAATTGATATAACATAAGCTGAAATAGAAAAGACAGACATCACAAATTAAAAAAAACAAAAATTAACAAAATTCTGGTAAAGATAAAACATATAAATTTTAGTTAAGAAGTAATTTGTCAAAGTCACTTCTATAAATAAAAAAGGAACTCGATGCTAGTATTTAGATATTTTTGAGATTCTAACTAGTATTACAAATGCAAAAATATTTATGTCCATAACTTTTCCATGCATATAATTCCTATATAATGAGTGAAAAAATATCTAAATTTTTTCTTTATGTTCCATTACGTCCAAAAATAATTAAAAGTAGAATTTGAACAAGAATTGTTGAAGGACGACCACCTTTAGTTTCATCTTTCTCATGTAAAGGGTGGAACAATAAAGATTTAATCTTGGCATGACAAAAGTATGGTATATATATTCATTTAGTAATGTAACTAATTGAGAATGAACTTATTTGGGCTACAACCAATCACTAATGATTGAACAATTTTTGATATAGTGATCTTAGATCAGAAAAAATGCTGCATAATGGAATAAAATATTAATTTTGAGCATAATGGGAAGTTTAATAATTTTTGCCTTGAGTTTTACTTTCTATTAATTTGATATAGCATAATTAGAGTAGAAAAGACAGACATCACAAATTTAAAAAGAACAAATATTAACACAAAATTTCGGTAAAGATAAAACATATAAAATTTGGTTCAGAAGTAATTTGTCAAAAACACTTTTATAAATAAAGAAAGGAACTCAACACTAGTATTTATACATTTTCTTTACTATAACGAGATTCTAACTAGTATTACAAATGCAATAAAATGTTTATTACTAGGATCATCATAACTTGTTCTATGCATATAATTCCAATGTAATAATAATTGAAACAGATATCTAAATTTTTTCTTTCTGTTCCATTACGTCTGAAAACAATTAAAAGTAGAACTTGAACAAGACTTGTTGAAGGACGACCACCTTCAGTTTCATCTTTCTCATGTCAAGGGTAACCGATCATGAACAACAAAGATTTAATATTAACATGACATAAGTATGGTATATATGTTCATTTAGTAATGTGACTAATTGAGAATGAACTTAGTTGGGCTACAAATAATCACCAAAGATTGAATAATTTTTTATATAGTGATCTTAGATTAGAAAAAAATGTTGCATTTTTAATAAAAATGATGAAAAGTTGTTCCACTGGTAATGCATCATACCTTATCAATCCGATCTTCTTACTTTAGCGCAGAAGGTCAAGAACGAAAGAACTTTATATTTGCACTTGTACCACGGTCCAGAATTAAACCACCAGACAACAAGTTCAGAAGCAAGCGATCAAATAGTAGGTCCAGAAACAATGATCAAATAACAGGTTTATAAGGGAACCATTCGATACGGTATCTGTACCAACATGTTGCAAATTTTATACCTAAAAATACATAGCAGGAGGAATCAACAACCCTCAAATGACGTGGGTGATTGCAGAAGACAAAACAAGGGAAAGTGAGATACATTTGAGAAAGGAGAAGAAGGTAACCTGAGAGAACAATCGAAATGGCCAAAAGCAGACGACGGCCGACAGCCGTCCGTGCTCTGCGAACGGACTGATGAAGAGCGATGGCAGTTAGTGGACGGCTAGTGGCAGGATTCCCAGGTGTGCCTCTACAGACGGTTGTGACGGCGCGAGAGGTTGCACTCGAGAACTGACGATGAAGATGGAAGAGCGGCCACGAATGAGAAATGGGAGTTCGCTGTTCGGGGGAGCGGGCACCACGTGAACGATTGCAGTTGACAGACGTGCTCTGTGAACAGACTAGAGAACAGCCAGTAGCAGGACTCCCAGGTGCGCCCCTACAGACGGCTGTGACGGAACGTACGACTGCGCCCGAGAACCGGCGATGAGGACGGAAGAGTAGCAGTGAATGAGGAAACGAGACTGCGGTGTTCGGGGGAAAGGGCGCTGTATTTGTGGATACGAACCGTCACACTCGATTTTCAGAGTTAAACAACCGTTAGGTCATATGTTGGGAGAAAATATTAGAAAGAAAAAAAATATTTAGTCAAGGATTTAAATTACATTAGCCAGGGATGAGCTTTGAGGACCCGTCCTAGTTTGGTCAGGACTCTTATTCCTGGCTAGGTAGCCCTGACCAATAGCGGATTTTGTTGTAGTGTATAACATCAAGTAGTTTTACAAAAGAAACTAGGACTAACGTTTTGAACAAAAAAAGACATTTTAAACTTCATCAACAGCAAAATGCATTACTCCTTTTTGTGTTCAACCTCTTAGGATAGTAGTTAGATTTTCGAGCCCTGCTAAAGAGCTAACCAAAAAAGAGAATACAAGGCTTACATGTGCGTTTGATGAGGTAAAGGTAGACATTGGTATGTTTGAACTTTCACATAATGACTCTACTTGATCAACTATAACGGATCATCTGGTTCTACATACAAGACAACATTTCACTTCTTGCATTAATTTTATTTTTTTTCAAGTACAAAAGGAAAAGTTTCAAGGGCTTGGAGACGACGCTGAGTTCTGCATGGACCGTCCACTCCCTTCCATGCTCTTTAGCCGCCTAAGCTTGAATGAAGACATTCTAGGCAGAGTAGGTGTGGGTGGAGAGATTGAGGAAGATGATGATGGGGAGTCATCTTCAACGGGCTCACGGATGACGTTGTAACACCATGCACCCAACAAAGTCCCAATGGGAGGACCAACAATGTAGACCCAAAGGCCTTTGTAACGGCTGCTCGCAAGGGCTGGCCCTACCGTCCGAGCTGGATTCATGGACCCACCAGAGATCGGCCTGCAATGCAATGGATCACATGCACGTGATAAACAATCATACTTTTGCCATTTGATTTCGACTAGATTCTCCATATACATAATTTGGATTTGTTGGTGTTTTTTTATGATAAAATTCAGGTCAATCATGTAGTCACCACATAATTATTTAATAATTTTCCTTTCCCAGGGGTGGGGGGACAGGGACCAGGGAGGTGCATAAATCAACAATGCCACTTGGGTTGCTGGGGGATGTATTATTGCAAATAGTAGGCGCCAATAATGGAATTGGATGCCATGAACTGCCCTTATTATCTGTCGACAGTTTCTTCACAAGAAACCTAGTTGGTGCATAGTTTCGGCGAAGGTCAACAGCTAGAGAACAAGGGGGTGTGGCCCGGCAAGAGAGACGTCTGTGGCTCTCTTCGATAAGACAGGGACCAAAACCACATGTGGATTGGAATCTCCTCCTAATCTACATATGTATACGATTCTAAAAGTTGAGTTTTTAGTATTGGTTTATCTAATATGCTGTTTCTCCTCTCTTTCCTAACGTCCCTCCCTCGTGAATGATAAGAAAAAGAACAGATAGTTAATTAGACAAAGCAAGGTTACCCTGCTAGAATCGAGGTAATGGTAACTGCCGAACCAACTGCCAGACCAGCCAGTTCACCGACCTGCATGTGTGAGCGACGTTGATGTCAGGAAGTCATGGATAATGTGCAAGGCGCTGCTGGCGTTAAGCAACTTGGGAGGAAAGGAACCGGTTTTGGGAACGTGATCAAACTTACCGCCTTGGTGTCGGTAGCGACGGCGGAGGTAACGAACATCATGGAGAATGTAACGACGATCTCCATGACTAGAGCTTGGAAGTCTGTACCCGAAGGCACCGTCGTCCCGATGTTGGCGATCGGGTGGAGGAGCTGCCTCAGCGTGAACGAAGCCGATATAGCTCCTGTCAGCTGGGCTGCCATGTAGAAGGGGACCTGCAGTGGTGATAGAATCATGGGCGGTGAGCGAAATGACGGGACGAAGTCATTGATTGCGGATGTCGCGCTCGCATGTTTAATGGCGAGACGTTACTAGCTGTTGATTGAGGTGAAGATATTGAGCAGGTATGATATGGAGGTGGAGCAATCTGCTGCAATCATTCTGAGCAGAGTGATGCAGGTCTTTGTCTGTGTTTAATACTGGGCTGTGCTATGCCATCATACCCAAAGTGGTGGTCCGAAGCCAGTTCATTTCCTCATGTGGCCTGGACCGGTTGAAGGAAATACCAACAGCATCGATTCAATAGTAACATCATTGATTACCTGTATCCATGGGAAATGCCTTAGGGCCGCAAATGCTAGAGTAACCGCCGGGTTCATGTGAGCGCCGGAGATGTGCCCGACGGCGTAGATCATGACGGTGACTATGAGCCCGCCCGCCAGTGATGCCCCCAGCTTCGAGATCGTACCCTCGTTGCTCCTGCTAAGTGCGGCCGAGCCGCAGGTCACGAACACAAGAAGGAACGTCGAGATTACCTCCGCGAATACCTGCGTCAGGGAGTAATTGGATGTCTACTCGTGTGAAAAACATCAAGTTTTGCTTAAATTCAGTGGCTGCATCTACTATTGGCTACCCACACACGGTCGAAGAGAACGCGCGTTAGGTAAACTGGCAGCTAAACGGTAGTCGGGAGGGACGATAACTAGAAGAGCTGGTCGGTTTGCGCAGCACTCGAGACCTATCGTATAGTTCGTTACTTGCTAGAAAAACCAATCGTTAAACAACACACAAGCGTCAGCTCACGGGTGGCTGATCACCTACATACCTTCCTCGAGAGAGACGGCGAGAGCCGAGGCCGGCAGCTCATCCTCCGGCCAGCCTTGGCCATGGGATCGGGGGCGGACGGGGCGCTCCCAAGCGTGGACGAGTCGTGGATCTCGAACGTAGCACAGCTCGCCGGCTTGGAATCCGCCGCCATGGCTCTGTGGAGTCTGGAGGCGGTGCGGGGGGACGTTTGAGTGCCGGCGAACACGACTCTCGGACTTAGCTTAATTTGGAGGATCGCGTTTCTGTCTTCCATCATTCCCTTTTTAAATTTGCGTGTTAGCCATTCCGCACACCGGACCTAGACAGAAGTGGTTATGGTTTGACGAACCCAATAATAAGGGTCGACATAGAACCAGACCAAATTGTCAAACCGTATCAGACCGAACTACCTTTGTTTTGGAAGGTCATGTACTCATGTGGTCTGGTTCAGATCTAAAATTCTCGAGACTCAGTTTTACGACCTGGTCTTAACTAGAAGTAGGGCTGTAAATGGGTATGGTATGGTGTGGGTATTGTCATATCCATAACCGTAACTGTTTAGTTAAGCGGATATGAGTACGGTTATATACCCACTTTGTCAAAAGCTATACCCGTAACATACACATATCCGCATAACTGTCGGGTATATGGATGGGTGATTGGGTATGCGGTTATGTTTAACTTACTATAATAATACACTACAAACTTCGAGATACACCAAACTACCACACTTTGAATGGATAGGTTATGGAGAAATATCATTCAAGGAAGAAAGAAGAGATGAGTGGAATTAGAGAATGACTTTATGACCTTCTTAATTTAATGAAATGTACTTGTGTGTCTAAAAAGGTGCGTCAACAGAATTGTTCATTATACTACTATAAGGTACTTATATTACTAGATTTGAACGCTACGATAAGGAATACTATATTCTAATATAAATTCTTACCGTTTTAAGGTATATATACTTGCTAGATGTGAGTCCTACAATATACACTATTCATTTTAATGTAAATTATTTATTTAAAAATATAAGTAAATGGGTATATGAGTATACATGGTATGGGTATATACATAACCATAACCTTACCCTGTAAGAGGTGGGTATGTGGGTATAAGGGTAAGCGGTTACATGGTTATAAATATTTATACCCATGACAGATTTAGTGGGTATGGATTTGAGGGTATGCAGATATACCCGTATCTATTAACAACCCTAACTAGAAGAACCAACGACAACCCAGAAAAGACTAAACCAATGTTTAATGATTATATATATTATTATATAATATAATATATATATATATATATATATATATATATATATATATATATATATATGGGATTAAGAGAGAAAGATTTCTCCCTCCTTCTCCCACGCCCGTGGCGAAGGTTGAACACCGGTGAGGGTGGTAAATCACGGTGGCAACTGAGATTCGAACCCGGGTCTCTTTGTTAGTGGACACCGTGCTTGACCACTTGAGCCACTCCTTGTTGGCTATATATATATACATATGTCTATATATGTATGTATATGTATGTATGTATATATATGTATGTATGTATGTATGTATGTATATATATGTATGTATATATGTATATATCAGAATTGGGTAAATTTTATTCTGAAGTCCCTAACAAAGTTAGGTCAAATTACATAGTGGCCCTCATACGCTACTATACATCTTACAAGTAATCAGACTTGTAGCTCACTCCCTATACATTGAGTCTACTTTTAAAAGCTTTACATATATTTTTTGTAATTGATTCTATACTTTTGCTTTTATCATTGTGCTTTCTGTCGTTCCTTTCTTTCCATATATAAAAGACCATGGCAGAGTAGAGGAGCAGTAACTTCTTCTTCTTTGCGCCTGTATCATTTCCAAGCAAGATTATCATCTCTTTTGGATTCCGCAATTGAATGAGGGCAGAGCCAGTGTTGATGCTGACTGACTTCCATAACTCCTTAGCGTATGAGCAGGTTCTAAATAGATGTTCATGAGTTTCTTCTCCATCGCATAAGTAGCATTTATTGAAGGTTCCTGGGTACCATTTCTCGAGCTTGTCCAAAGTAGCCAGAGCTTCATTCGCCACCCTAAATAGACCAATAGACCATTTAGGAAGTTCATATTCTGTCTATATGTATCTGGTGTAGTTGCATTCCCCTCTATTACGAATTGTGTGCCAAATGTCCATGTTCAGATCATTTTGTCTCCAGATGCCTCTGTGTAGAGAGAATAAGTGTTTTATTTGCTGCAAAATCTTTGACATCCTGTTAATCACTCTTGAGTAGCCCTCCCTAGTGTTTGGCACGAAGTCAAGTCCTTTGGGATACCTACCTTTCATCCATCTCGCCCAGGGAGAGACACCATGGTTATAAGCTATAATTCTTTTAACAGTAGCCCAGTTGGCGATTTCTTGAGGAGTTTTGAGACCCACTCCTTCTTCTTTCGGGAGAG